>BSBN01000687.1:0-1200000 GCA_027924645.1 Cunninghamia lanceolata | reverse complement strand
AGTGGCCCCATGTAAATTTACAACTATGGGAAAAGGATAATATAGAATCTTTCCCTATTTTTGTGGATCGACTACTATCTAGGAATTGTAAATAAGTTGTGGAAAAAAGGGGGCTAGAAATAAGCAGCCACTACATAATGAAAAATATGCCATGTGGCTGCATATATTTCCTTCCCTCTTTTTTTTTAATTTTCTTTTAAATTAAGATAATTAAGATCAGGGCTTAATTTTGACAATCCACCTTGCTTGTCAGGAATTTGTTTCCTACAATTTAGTCTTCACATGACAATTATTTTTTTTTAATGCAAGTGGAATTTTATATAAGAAATATAAAAAAATTTACAAATGGTTTTAATGTATTCATACCAAGGTATTTCAAAAAATGATTTTTATGTGTTGGATAAAGGCTGAATGAATATAAAATATTTATAAAAAAAAATCTAAAAATTTGAGATTTTTTTAAAATAATAGAAGTTTCTATTAAAGAATTTAAAAACTATATATATATATATATGTTAAAATTTGGGATTTTAAAAAAAATACTATAAGTTTCTATTAAAGAATATATATAGATATAACTTAAAGTGTATTGAGAACTTCTTAAACAAATTTAAAAATTTGGGATTTTTTTAGATGATAAGTTTCTATTAAAGAATATATATATATATAGTTAATTTTCATATTAATTGGTTTTTCTAGAGTTTCAAAAATAAATTACATGTATGTTAATACAGTCAAATATTTATTTTTATTGTATTTTACAATTATAATCTTTAAATATAGCTATACAAGTGTCAAATTTAAGCTCTCATTAAAATAAGTTATTTTTGTTTTTTTATATAATAAAAAAAAAATATTCATGAATCATGGGGTCACTAGCTCCATAAATATCTCCTAAAAAAATTGAGTAGTGGTTGATAAGAATTCTGCAGTTATGTATTTATGATACTGAAAACGATTTTCCTTCTGAAGGTTCTTGCAAATAACAAAGCTCAAATTGGGAACCATTCATGTCTAGTGTAGGTCGTTGTCCTTCCTTTGAGTACAAGTCCAAAGCTGGCTTAGTCACCTCATCGGCCGTCCCATTTAACTCTAGAATAATCCTGAGAGGACCAGTACTGTCAAGAATTATTATCAACACCAGAACTTTGTTTGCATTGCCATTTCTAAGTTGCACGAGAGTACAATTTCCAGTCAAAGAAAAATACTTCTAAAATAGATACAATGTTGTGGGTTTCATTTAACAATCAACTCAGATAGCTGCAAGAATACACTGAGAACTTCCTTTCAAACACTCTCACCCATTTTTCACTACAAGGCTATGGATTCAAGTGAAAAGATGGGACAAACTTTAAGATCAATGAAGGCATCATCTCCTTTCAGTAGGCTTATACCAATGCATGCTAACCGCTAAAACCCAAGACCAATTATGTATCTTCTCCGAGATCTAATTATATGAACATATCAAGAAACCTAATTCATAGAAAATTAATATTTGAAATCAAATTAATCTCTCATCAAACAATCAAGGATATATCTACAAGAATTCAACCAAATACAACAGAAAACATAGTATACCCATAAACATTAAAATTAAATATAGATAAGCTGTGACCTAAAAGGCATATTAACCCTAAATATACATATTCCAAAGTAGAAATATACAATCCAAACATTATTTGTTGCCAAAATCCTAGGCCAAATAAATCAACCCAAGGGGATTCTCAAAAAACAAATTATGAGCTGATATCAACTTATAATAACAAAGCTCAAATGCAAACTTCCAAGAAAAATGTAAGGTCAAATCTGGCTAAACAAAGCAACAAAAGACATGATGCCCACACATCAAATTTGTGTCCAAATCAACCAAATCTAAAACTTCTTAACAACTGAAGCGTAAGGGTAAATCAGGTGACCCAAACCATGATCTTATATACATATAACCAATTTTTTTGAAAAATCTACCAATCTAAATCAATCAGTGAATTTCCATTTCATAGTCACAACTTGGACATGTGAATGACTCAACACGATGAATGGTAAGAGCTAACTCAACACTTGGAAAAAAAACTCAATGATGAACTTGGTAATAATTTAGCAAAGAATTAACTACATTCTAGCTAAATCAGACGTATTCTGAAGTCCATAACTACCCTCAAATTCAGCAATAACTTGGCATGGGGACATGTCCCCATGGTTTTCCCAACCATCCCCATCCCTGTAAGTTTAGGGAATGCGGGGGATGTGGCAGAAACATCCCCTAGCTATCCCCTTTCCCTTTGTCTATTGGGAAACATCCTGGAAATGGTTGTCTACCATTCAGGGAAGCCCAACTTTACCCAGACAACAGTCACAGTTATTTTTTGAACTTAGTCAAATGTTTTGAAATGGATTTGTGATCAATTTGGGGATACTATACAGAGTTCCATAATTTGACCTCTTTATTAAAGAATGGAACAACAAAATTTTGACTGCCTTTGTTAAAGCTATTTCCATACACCACCACCTGGCTTAAACTATTATTCACATTGCTACCCACCAGCAAAATCCAACCTTGGCCACTTCAAAGCCTACCCAGAGAGCCTCCACACAGCCACACCACTTCAACACCCACAAATCTCAAAAAAACAAAGAAAAGAGTAACGCTATAGAAATTCAGTGATTTGTTACTTCGCACAAAGTGATTGAACAGATTGAAACTAGATCATCTCTGCCATTAACTACAAACCAAACCAGCTAGAGACAATCCCTACTCCAATCCAACCTCTTCAATACTATAAGTATAACTGCAAACGAGAAAAGGCTTTAGGGGATCAAACCTTAAATGTTTCTTTATATAGATCTTAGATGGGAGAAGCAATGTGAAACCAGAAATCGCTAAGAATTGCTTTAATGGTGTACTGATATGGGGATGTGAGCACTAACCATTGATTGTCATCATGAATATACTCGATGAGCAAATGGTAGAGATAAAAATGACTATCTTATTGCCACCATGAATGTACTCGATTAGCTTGCATTGCAAGCTTCCCTTTACTCGAGGTGCTAATTATTTCCGCATTCAGAGAAGTGTGAGAATGAGAAACATCGTAGTCTTGTGCATCAAGTTTCCTTCCACGGCTCTGATCATTCCAATGATCATCCTGTACCTCAACTTGCTCTGTGACTGAAACACCTATCAGTGTAATTATAGTAAAGTCTATCTAGGTCTTACTAGAAGTATAATTGCTTAGAAAAATAAAGTTTAAATGTCTCATTAGTAGTATAATCACTTTGAAAATCTCAACCCTCATTAACTAATGGAGGAAGTAGTTGATTAACTTAAAAGGTGACTTAGTGGTTGAAGTACTTTCAACAACAACAATCACTTAAAGCATTAAGATACCCATGATTAAAAAATAATCTAATTGACATGAAGTGTTCTAGTTTGTTTACACTAATATAATAATGCAAGAAACACTTATATTTAAGGAGTACCAAACCTCTTATTTTTAAGGATTATATCCAATCAGAAATGGCCAACAGTTCATTTCATCACTATAGGTGAGTGTAACTAGAATTCATATAGAAAGATATAATTAAGTGCTTGAAGTGATAGTTAATGTACTTCAACCAAGGAGTTGTCCTGCAGAAACAAATAATGTACAACATAGTAGTAATCTAATCACGGAAAGAAACCCACAAGACCCAACATCCCACAAAGAAGTCCAACTCATCTAAGAAAACAAGAAAAGTAGAGTCCATGTTAGTGCTTGTGTCTTCTTCCTTTGGGAGATGGAGGAGGTTTGTGCTTTCCTACAATTGGGAACTGGTCATACCATTGATGTTGTTGAGTGGCCAACTAGTTCATTGACACTGGTCAATGAGTACAACACGGAGGGTTTATGCTATGGCTTTCCCAACCATTGATGTTGTTGAGTGGCCAACCAGTTCATTGACACCAGTCAATGAGTACAACATGTAGGGTTTATGCTATGGCTTTCCCAACTCTTTACCCTACAAGTGTTGCAAGCTTTGGGCAGCCACAGTTCAAGGAGGTGAAAATGCAGTAAAATGTTCTTCACCTGATGAGATACCATGATAATAGGTTTGGCCAGCACTATTGTTTTAGCTACTTTGTGTATAACTTAATGACGCAGCATCAAAGCCATTCCACTACTTCAATTTATGTGATTGGTTAATGTAGATACTAATCTAGAGTGTATTGATGGCAGACACTTATTCAGATCAAACTCTACATGTACATATTACTTGTACTAGTCATCATCTATTTGACTCAATAAACATTTTAAGAAGTATTTATAACCATTAACTTTGAAATCACATACAGAGTTGCAAACTCACATCAAAAAAACACCAGAACATGATATGGAAAGAATAAAGCAAATACTATAACATACAAATATGGATAATAGAAAAAGTGAAAACATATGTAAGGAGAATATCAGAAAAGGGAGTCATCCTTAACACCATTAATTTACCATCACCTTGACCTAAAGGTATGTGATAAATTAGTTGCACAGATCATAACAAAGTAAACATATAAACTCACAAACAAAATCCTAATGATATGAATTGTGTATTAGGAGCATCAAATTTTGACCCATTTGTGATTTGCTTTAGCCACCACTGAGTTTATTTAAATGTCCTCATTTACACCCACATAATAGATTAAAACAACTAGTTATCCACACAATCTAAAACTTTAGATATAAAATCCTAAATCCACAATATCCCACTCAGCAACCAGAGTAAGCTATAAGCAAGGCATGTAATTCAAGAGAAAAAATATAAACCTAAATTTTAGAAAGCAAAGAAACATTAAAACCTACCAGTTTTGAAGGCTTGCGCTCATAATGAAAAATTATAAAGTGCAACAGAAGTAATTGAGTCTTCATTGGACAACATTGCCCATCAGTTCAATGTGAAGAAATAAGCTGAGACATTTTCTGCACTATTAATATTTCAACAAAACATGGCATGTTTTTACCGCGTGTCAAGCTCAATGGTGAATACTAAAATGGCTTGAAATAAGTGGTGTAGGCCCCTTTGCTCCGAAACTATTGTTAATATACATGTGCAAAAGGAATGATGAGAATAGGGAAATTATGGTATCACTTATGGTAGTAGATGGGCGACTCATCTTCCCATAAAGAACAGTTCAATGCATCTCAAAAATATTAGAACTCTATCGCCACCTCATAATTCTCTTCACCATTTTCTAGAGCTCCTGTAACTCCACATAAAGGACTCAAACGGTTGGATTTCAATATCATCCTGCAGAATGGGAATCAAAATCTAGAAAATACATTCTATAATTTCAATTACAGTGGTTGTGCTAGCAATAAATTTGTTTTGTGATGCTATAGAATCATTTCAACAAGTGTTTCCCAAGGAGGCACTACCAATACAGTCGGGGTATTTGAGTATTAAAGAGAAGCCCAACACCTTGATGTTCTATGCATACTACGAGGCGATCGACTCCAGTGAAAAATTGTGAACACCCCAATAGTGTTTTGGTTGCAAGGAGGCCAAGGCTGCTCTAGCATGGAGGACAACTTTTACCAGGTCGGGTCGTGGAGAGTTCAACAAGACCAACACTTGTACAGAAATTTGGTGCCATGGAATCACCTCTTTGGCCTTCCATTTCTTGACAACCCCATCGGAAGCAGATTCAACATAGCCCCCTCTAACTCAGATGTCCCTCTCAATGAAGAGCAAGTCGCCTGCGATCTCTACAATGTGCTGCAAGAATTTTTAACCTCAATCACTTCTTCCGCTCCCATTGCAAGATTCTCTCTACTCAAGGCACTAATTCTTCATTCCACCCTAATGTGTCTGGCTCAGATATTCTAGTTGTCCACTGCATACGGAAAGTCGACAAACTGTCGATTTCAATTGAGTACTCTTGCTTCACTCTGATACAGACTGGCATAAAACTTAACAAGAGCCTTGCATAACAAGCCTTCTATGAAACTATTTCTTTTTTGACACAACATTGTTTCTAGATTTAACATGAATGGCTAAGATGTTTTTGATGGTCATCCTATACTCGCCAAAGAATGTAGACCACCAATTGCAGCCTCGAACTGTACGGAGCTCAACTCACTCTATGAGTGAAATTCCTATCCGTGTAATTAGAAGTATTTATTTAAGTGTTTACAAGTGGGAATGCAAGTGAACATAACTAAAATCAAGATCATGATCTTCACTTTGAGAAGAACTAAGAGACAAAGAAATTTTGAGTTTGAAGGTAGCTTCCTCAAGGTCGTAGACGAGTACAAATATCTGGTTCTTGATTTCTGCAATAATCTCAGTTGGGAGACTTGCAGAACAAAAAGAATACAAGGAGGTTGGAAAGAGTTATACATGCTGCAAAACAAATGTAGATCGAAAGAGTTATGGGACTGGAAAACAAAGAAGAGTCTTTTTGGATTACTGGTCATACCAGTGGTGTTATATGGGTGTGAAGTTTGTGGCAGCAGTACGTCGGTAGAAAAATGGAGACAAATAGAAAGAATACAGAGGCACCTAATCACATGTAGTTTTAAAATCAAAATCACAGTTCCTTATGAGATTGTCTTAGTTGAAGCAGGAGCTTTTCCGATTAAGGTGATGGTGATAATCCATCTTTAAGGTTATTTGAAGAGAATCGAGAAATTGAAAGAACATCATCGGCCCAAGATTGCAGCAGAGGAAAAGTTAAATAGAAGGAAAACACATGGATGAAGCAAAATGTAAAGAGGGTGAATAAGTGGGACATTAGCATGCCCGAGTGCCCAAACACAAACATGGAAATTAAAAAGTATGTAAGAGAAAGCCAAGGCAGTCATGTGGGCTAGACAACTTGGGTGAAAAAGAGAGCATTATATCAAATATTTTAACCCCACTTGTGACCACAAGCCAAAGTACTACATAGGTGCATAGATCAAGTGGAAAGCTAAAATGTTAATGGCCCAACTTAGAACTAGCTCACACCATCTTAGGTGTGAAATGGGAAGGTGGCTGACACCCAAGGAAGAGTGAGCGGATAGGATTTGTCATCTATGTACATCGGGTTTAGTGGAAACAAAATGGCATTACATCATGGAATGTAAGACGTATGAGGATATCCAGATCAACTACACTAATGTTCTAAATGTGGGGTCTCTAATGACCTTGTTTGAAGAGGAGAGGGTAGTTAAAGCGGCAGATTACCTATGCAGGATTCATAACAGAAGAAAGGGAATCAACAGTGAAATGGAGAGCAACTAGAAGTATCAGGGGCGCCACATGTGGTTCCTTTGTTTTTTTGTTTGATGTGGCCTATTTTCCCTTTGGGTCACTTAGACTATGGTCTCGTGGACGTCATTAAAAACTTTCATTCATTCAATCATTTGGAAGGGTATTAAATGTAATTGTGATCACTTGTAAAGTGTGTAACCCCATGTCCCCATGCAATTGCTTAAGTTATTTTTTTCTTAAATTTAAGCAGTTGGAGTGGCCCCATGTAAATTTACAATTATGGGAAAATGATAATATAAAATCTTTCCCTATTTTTGTGGATCGACTACTATCTAGGAATTGCAAATAAGTTGTGGAAAAAAGGGGGGCTTGAAATAAGTAGCCACTGCATAATGAAAAATATGCCATGTGGCTGCATATATTTTCTTCCCTCTTTTTTTTTTAAATTTTCTTTTAAATTAACATAGTTAAGATCAAGGCTTAATTTTGACAATCCACCTTGCTTGTCAAGAATTTTTTTTCCTACAATTTAGTCTTCACATGACAATTTTTTTTTTTAATGCAAGTCAAATTTTATATAAGAAATATAAAAAATTTTACAAATGGTTTAAATGTATTCATACCAAGGTATTTCAAATAGTGATTTGTGTGTGTTGGAAAAAGGTTGAATGAATATAAAATATTCTATAAAAAAATCTAAAAATTTGGGATTTTTTTTAAATAATAGAAGTTTCTATTAAAGAATTAAAATTTTTTTTATATATAACTTAAAGTGTATTGAGAACTTCTTAAACAAATTTAAAAAATTGGGATTTTTTAAATAATGATTTTCTATTAAAGAATATATATATAGTCAATTTTCATATTAATTATTTTTTCTACAATTTCTAAAATAAATTACATGTATGTTAATACAGTCAAATATTTATTTTTATTGTATTTTACAATTTAATTCTTTAAATACAACTATACAAGTGTCAAATTTAAGTTCTCATTAAGATAAGCTATTTTTGTTTTTTTATATAATAAAAAATAAAATATTCATGAATCATGGGGTCACTAGCTCCACAAATATCTCCTAAAAAATTAAGTAGTGGTTGCTAGAGATGAGAAGATTGTATTGATGTATTTCATTGTTTGAAGATTAATACAAACTTGAGTCTTTTTGATGGTGGAGTTTTTTTCCGCAAGGATTCTCCATGTATATCTTGTGTTGTTGCAAAATGTTGTGGTATGGATTTTGTCTATTGCAATATTAGTATTTCCTTTTACTTATGATTTGTTCAATGTTAATGAATTTGAATACGCTAAGGAACAATTTATCAATGTTAATGAATTTGAATGCATTAAAGAACAATAAGTTTTTAACTATATTTTCACCCAGTTTTCAACATGAAAAGCCATAAGCAATTTAATTTTCGCCAAACTTGTTAATTTCAACACTATTAGTGGAGGGTTTCATGTGGTTGCTTAGCTTATTTTGTTTAATAGTCACTATAGCCAAATGTTTTAGGAACTTTTTGTAGAGATAGTGGTCCCATGAATTTTTTTTCTTAAAATCAAACAATTATTAAATAAATGGCAAATATGTGTGTTTATTTGTGTTGACAACTTGGAAATTTTTGGAGGTAAAATTTGGAAGGAAATAGAAAAGGAGGGAAGGAAATGTGTGCAACCATGTGGCATATTATGCAATGGCTTCATAATTTTAGCGCCCCTAATTTTTGATAGCTCATTTTTAATCCTTAAACTATAGCATCTCCACCATTATAGGAGAAGATTCCAAATTATCCTTTATGCCTAATTTAAAATTTATAGGAGATCACTTGTGTTGCTAAAATTTAAATAATAAACACAATAAGTAGCTACATGGGACCATGGCCTTAAATTGATGTTTAAGTGATTCTTGTTGTTACAAAATAACTTAAATTCAATGGAATTTTCTCAATGCCATAAAGCAAAGAATCTTAAAACAAAATTTAATTATAATATTGTAATGGTGAAATTAGCATACTAATGTCAATTTTCATTTAGTTTTAAGTTTATTTTGAGGGAATGTTTTAATATGATTATATAGTGATATATATAACATTTTTATGTTAAGTGTGGTTCCTTCTCAAACAATATCTATCCTTATTTACTCTCATGATTACACATATTTTTGTACATTCAAATGTATCATTGTTCTATCTACATATTCTTATACATTCACTTCATTATTGGCCCACACTTTTGTATATCTATTCTTGATCCAAAGATTTGAGGTCCCTTGTCTTGGGTCATTTTTATAATGTGCATGAGTGATTTAGCACAGAAAATTCAAATTTTTAAAATTTAAATTAACAACACCTGCCCTCTCACTAGTCATGGGTAGCTGACTTAGTACACATTTATGCAACAATAAAAAATTTAGCATTAAAATTAAAATTAACAACACCTGCCCTCTCACTAGTACACGGGGAGCTGACTTGAATTTATTATGTCTTAGTATTTAAAGACATTCATTTTAGCATTAATTCATATTTGATTATCATTTGAAATCTAAAGACATTCAAGGAGCATTCAATAAGAACATTTCAACTTAGTGCATTAAAAAGAATAATACTTATATTAGAATCTACATACTAGATCACTTGCATGCTTGCTTGTTGTCTGTCAACACTTACCAAGGCCATAAAGTCAACCACGCAAGGGGGTTGACAAAGAAGAACGTGAACCCTCACAATTCAAAAATCTCCCTAGGGTATTTCTAAATGCTACCAGTTCTTACACATCAGTAGATAGTGGGAATAATAATGAATCAAATCATAGAAGTCTACATTGTGCTAGATGAGGACCGCACCTCCAGATTAGATCTATGTTGTGCAGGACAGACCTAAGACTGTGGAATTGACCCATAAGAATATTAGGACTACACAAAGTTTTAGACTATTGGCATATCAAGGAGAATGATTTTTTAATACTTAGATGACTAAGTCTGTGCGACATCAAGTTTATTTGCCATCATAGAACTCCAAGAGTCAAGTACACATGTTAGGAATTATTTAGTGCATGACATAGAATAATGTAATAAATAATAAATTAGCATGTTAATGTTAATTTATTGGACGTTAGTTATTAGTTATGTGTTAGTTGGCAGTTAATGGTTTGGGTGGTTAGTAGGTTGAATGGCTTTATAAAGCCATTGAATGTAAAATGTAAAATATCAAAGATGATTGACTAATGGATTGATTGGTGTGTTGGAGCCTCAAGCTCTTTTTTGTATTTGCATTTTAATATGGTATCAAATTGGGTTTTTTGGACCTTTCTGTTTGCTTTCCATACGATTATCCTTCCTTCTCCAAAGTGGTTAATATAATGACAATGCAGTGACGACCACATGTAGAAGCCATTGTCCTTCCCATCCATCATTCTTACATTTTTATCAATAGTGATGCAGTGTAGACCACATGCAAACCTATGACATTCTCCAGCCATCTACATTTTCTCTCTCCATCTTATTCACTCTCTTCATCATTTTAGCTCCATTTTATTCATTGCTTTTCATACCAAAAACCTAGAAAAATAAAAAAATATAGTGTGGTTCAATAAGATTCACTGCCAATTGGATGTGTATGGAGACACATTTTAGAGTCATTGTTGTGCATATTTGATCCATTCTAATCTACAATTTAGTTGAAAAAAAAATTGGTGTTACAAAAAGTAGAAGGTTCAAATTTCTATTTTTTGTTTACCTTGGATCATTCAATTTGCATGGGGTTGTAGATTCATTTCAAAAAGTTTGGAGTGCTTGTATGATGTCCCATACAATCGATTATTATGTGACAAATGCCTATATTGATTGTTTGCAAGGTTCTCTTGGCTATGGTCACTAGAAAGCCTCATTTAGATCATAGAGCACGGTTGTGGGAAAGGTTATGATAGAGGACATCAACACCAAGGATAATAGTGTTGTTAAATAATAGGGCAATATGACGAGTCAACCTCCATAATATGATGAGGAGAATTTAAAGATGAAAGGGTTAGTGTGTTCCAGTTATTAGGGGTTATCTCTAGCTAAGCCCGCTTAGGAAGATGGATTGTTGTGGCCATGAAATTCCTTCAAGAGACTCACAAGCCATTGCAATTCTAGAATGGTTGTTTTCAACAATCATGATAGCGCGGGACTTCTGAGGCTACTGTAGCGGTATCTATCAAAAAGGCTCATGGTAATTCTTTTTGTTGTTTAGGGTTAGAGTAGGTGTAATAATAGAGGCAAATGGCCTAGAAGGAGCTTTGTGTTTTCTATTTTCACAAAGATGATTTGATTTTATGAATAATGTCAAATAATTTGTAAATGGTGATATAAAGGCAATACTATGTCAAACTTCTATTTGGAAATATAGTTTTGTTTTACGAAAGTATTATCAATAGAAACTGACATCCAAGGAGATTTGGAGTTCTTTCATTGAAGGGAGGGCAAATATGAAATAGGTGGATCTCAGTGAAAACTTAAAAGATAGAGGTGACGACCGACCAAAGCCAACCATCAATCCAACATTAGAATAAAGTTCCTATGTCAACACTAAAGGGGGTGTTAGGAATTAATTAGTGGATGACATAGAATAATATAATAAATAATAAATTAACATGTTAATGTTAATTCATTAGATGTTAGTTATTAGTTGTGTTAGTTGGTAGTTAGTGGTTTGGGTAGTTAGTACGTTGAATGGCTTTATAAAGCCATTGAATGTAAAATGTAAAATGTCAAAGATGAATGATTGATTTGATGTTGTGTTGGAGGTTCTGGCTCTTCCTCGTGTCACAATTTTCAATACATGTCACTTGCATTTTATTTCCTAAAATAGCGTTTATTGTTATAATATTTACCTAGCTTTGGTATTTAGGTTAATTATTTGTTGATAACATTTAATTAATTAAACCTAGATAGCACATTAAGAAAGTGTAAAGTACGCATTCTAAAACAAAAATTACTGAAGTAAATAATCCACTTAATTACCTCAACTCAAGTAAAAGGATAAATCTTATATATAACAACAATACAGACATTACATCTTACAAATCCCCATGCCATAACTAGGTGTTAGCACTATAAAATAATATACAATATACATCTTAGGCTCTCATGTCATAATGAATAATAAGGTACAATAATCAAGTACAAGTAATGAATAAGAACTGAATCACTATCTCCAGCTGCCACTAACCCACATGGTCATTTGCAAGCCGAGAGACGAGAACATGGACCAGGCACTTTTCTGCCCAACCATGAAGCAATTACACTTCTTCAGAATCCTTCATGACACGAAGGATACCCAACCCTACACGAAATGCCTAGCAACTTGGAAACAACTGGCAGGAGGAAACACCTGATGCAACCTGATGTCTAAATGCAAATCTAAATGATGATGTTAAATTATCTTACAACAAGATGTGGTAGATAAATATATAAATAAAGTTTTTGCTAGACAATCTTTCATCTATTTCAATGAACATGGCTTGGCCCAAGCACTTATAAAAGTTATGGTCAAATCCTGAAAAGAGGAAAAGCCTTCTATGTTTACCCACATTCGACATCCTAGCCCGAAAGTAACCCAAACACACACAACAAAATATCCAATTTCAATGTGAAAACAATCTATAATATCACATGCCAAAAGCTAGTTTCTTTCTTTCAAAATTTAAAGTGAATCTTCTATACAATTATCATATTGTTCATCCTTTCACAAAGCTAAGATTTACTACTAAAAACATTTCACTTGGATTCAGATTATCAATGTCTAGATATACTCAAGGTTACCTAGACTTTTGCATGAAGTCGAGGACGTAATGTTTTCATAATTTATCTTGCGACTATTTTACATAAAGTAAATCAAGTATCGTTCATTGTTACAATTAAACATATAATTGAAATTACAATACTTTTTATTCAATCCAAATAAAACAACATATATAACCTTCATTTGAGCTAGAAAATGATTCACAAGATAAACTTTATGACAACAAAGTTCAATACTTGAAATTAAAACTTAAGGTCATAAGTTTGATTCTTCAAGATATCAACTACGACCCTTATCGAACACATCATAATACAAGTTAAGAATACCTCTATTACTGAGTTACATCAGTTTTTCCATGCGTAAAGTTGTCCTTTCAATGTTTTGGTGTAATTAGAATAGAGGTCAAAAGATACGAACCTAATGCACAATGGCCAACACTTATAAGGACTACTGGCCAAGTCTAAAATTTAACAGGCTGGTATAAGGAATATTAAGGTTGAATTCCATAGCATAAAAATGTTGTTTAAACAAGTTTAGGCCGTTAAAAAAATAATAGAAGGTTATTTCAGCACAAGGAAAGGCCGATATCATCGAAGAGGCATATATATTAATCAGGCAGACAATAAGCAAAATAGACAGAAATTAAAGCAATCAAAGGTAGTTTAGCTTTAGCAAAACCGACTGATGGAACCACAAAGTAGACCTATACAAAAGAACAGGTCGGTCTAAAGAGACAGAGGCCATTACAAGAGAAAAACATGCCAAGAAAAATAAGAAGAGGCTGACTGACTAAGTAAGAGGCTGATATAATAAGTAAGAGGCCGTCTTAATACAACAAAAAGGCCGATCAAAATAGACATATGCCGTTAGAAACAAAAAGAAAGGGCCAACGATAATGCACAAAGGTTGATTCCAAAGAATATTAGGTTGATAAGGAAAAAAAAGAGTCTGTTAGCAATTTATCAAGCTAAACTAAAACTATAACCAGGCGTGTGGGCTAATATAAAGAATAAAACCAGGTAGATTGAATCAATACTAGGTTGTTTTGAATATACTAAACAGGTTGATTTAAAGCAAAAATATATAAAACATTTCACAAGCCGTTGCAAACAAACCAAGAAGACTATAACAAATCAAAGAGGGCAAATCTTTACAGTAGGCTGATATAATGCCAAGAAGGCTGAGCTAAGTCAATCAGGCTATTTAAAGAAAAACAAGGCCAAGGATAGCAAGTTGGGTTGTTTTAAAGCCTACAAAGTGGTGGTGCCTACCTAGGATTAGGGTTTTGAGTTGAGTCTGCAAGCTTATATTTGTATTCCCTCAAACTCTTAATGCCTTAGGTTTTATTTCCCCTTGGCCTCCTACATTGTAACTTCTATTTTGGCGTTGACCTCCTGTAGCGGGTTCCCGGTTGTTTAAGTTGTAACTTAAGCCTTTTAGCTCGTTAAATGACCGGTCCCCTTCGCCTAGCATTTGCATCCTCAACCCGTCGCATTGAAAAAATGCTAAGTCCAAAAACCCTTTGTGCGGTGATGAAATTCGTTGTATGTATGTGTCTTTGTATGTACAAGTGCAGATGTATAAGGCCGGACCTGAAAAGAGATTTCAATTGGCCTTTGAAAATGGTGAAAAATCTTTGTATGCATATCGGGTTGTATATGGCATATTCTAGGTTAGATTCTGTGCTTGTATGTAAAGCTTTGCATGTATGTGTCATTGTATATTTGATATACAACGGGTAGGATACAATGGCGAATCTCAAAAAGTTTCAAATCGGGCCTGGCGGGTGCATGCAAAGGCGATTGTATCTCATATACAAGTCACAGGTGCAAAGGCGAAAGATACAAAGGCTCGATGCACATACAAGGCCAACATACAAGGGGGACATACAAAGGTTTTTTCGGCGTGATAGCATCCATCGGTAGCTCAGTTTGAGGTTTCCCCGACGGTTGATGCAGACGCAAAGGTGAATGTATGTCAGATATACAAATCGCACATACAAGGCAATGTGTAAAGAAGAAAAGATGCAAAGGCATTATGCAAGGCCGATATGCAAAGGGATATGTATGCGATTTTGTTTGTATGTTGCATGCATGCAATATACAAGTCAATATACAAGTCAACATACAACCGCATGTACAAGGTGAAATGTACAAGTAGGCGAGGTGCAAAGGGCGAATGCGGCCAAAAACTTAACAACATTTGTGAAAGGGGTGAAGTCTGCCATTGTATATTGGGATTGTATGTTCCCAATATACAATCGAACATACAAGCAATAGATACAAAGAAATATGCAAAGTGGGTATGGTCAAAGTCAAAGTTTCTAAAACCTGGTGGGGCCCGCGTAGTTGTATGTTCTGTGGGTTGTATGTGTGTGCATATACAATGCAAAATATACAAGGCACACATACAACCTGGATGCGAGGGAAATTGTGTTGTGGCGGATAGGTGGTTGGGGTCCGCGAGTTGTATGTTGCACATTATGTGCGACATACAATGAGACATACAAAGAATGAATATGCAAGCCGAACCTGATTGCAATTTCAAAGTGTTTCATAATGATTTGGGGTCTGCGACTTGTATATTGCACATTGTATGTGCGACATACAAGGCTGATATACAAAGGTAAAACATACAAGCCGGACCTGTTCCAAAGTCCAATATGGCCGATAATCTTCTGAGTTCCACTTTGTATGTATATTTGCACTTGTATGTTTGCATGTATAATCAGATATACAAAGGATCGCATGCAAGGGGATTTCGGCGAGACTTAGTGTATCGGCGGATCATTTTAGGGTCTTTCCGACGGCCGATAGGGAGATGCATTTTCTCGCCAATGGAGATACAAAGGCACAGCGATAGTGATCCAATCAGGTGCTGCCACGTGTCCAAGTTAGTTGTATGTATATACAACTGCACATGCAAGGATTCAAAGGCAAAAGTGGGCGAAAAAGGTGAAATGTATGCTTGTGCTGCGAAAAGTCAAAAAGGAAAAGCTGCTTGTGTGGCACGTTTTCATTGGCCGATGACTTTTCAAAGCTGGTGACTGGATTGGACGAGCGAATTGAAGCCGCAGATCTCAGTGGGAGGAAAGGAATCGAAGACCCTGTTTCAAATTTTTGAAGGAAGGATTCCTCCGTGTTCGCAGCTGCATTCCAAATGGAAGAATTTCAAAACATGCAAATTACTGCATTTCAAAATAGGTAGGTTGGCCATTAATGACAAATTTGGGGAAGTATGGGTCTTGATTGACATGCTAGCTACTTTCTTCATGAGGAAAATCTTTAGACGATGACACATCTCCTGATTTCACCTGCTCCTTTCCTCTTTGTCTCTTGATAGCATTGAATGTTTTAGGCGCCATTCTCATGGTGCGCTGTATCTAGAAAAATTTTGAGTTGACCATTGTACTTGATTGCTGAGTACACATTCTTGGTTTATATCAGAACTGTGTTACTCATTTTTTGGTTGTTGAAGACTAGACAAAATTTTGGTGGAGTAATAAGATACAGTCTTGCTGGTGGCTCTGTTTGGTGCCTTGTGAGTTTATGAATCATATGTTGTATGTTTTATGCATAAGTTTACTGGTTTCATGTTGTTTTTATATGAGAAATGCTTTGTTGCATGTGTTTGGTTATTTGTCTCCAAGTTGTGGGCATCTTTTCTTTTGAATCTAAATAGCTAAGGGTTATTTGGGATTCAGGAACATGGATTTTATGTGTTGAATGTTTAATCTCTTATCTTTGTTCAAGGAACAAATTAAATATTTTAGGTTAAGCATTGGGAAAGGTATGTTGCAACAGGGATATCATCAAGTATGAATAACTAAATACTCAGTCTTGGGAAGTATCTGTAAGGCAGACACTAGAAATTTCCTCTTGAAACTTAGTTATTGATTCAAGTTTATGGTAATCATTCACATGTGTATGTCTATTGACTCCGAGCCCTAAGATAGGCAATAGTCTGGTCTTGTATTGAGGTTACAACCCAAGGTCCCAGTCTTGCATCCAAATACAAAAATACAAATTCAAACTTCAAATATAAACCTTTAGGATATTAGGAGTAGTTTTAGGACCAAAATCCTCTGTCTCACAACTGAGCATAGGCCCAAAGCTAGCCCCTTTGCACTTATTTCACAGTTTTGGTCTGCATAAGAGAAAATCTATTTGCTTTGTGTCAACATCCCAGTAAGTTCATAGGCATATTTTATGGATGTTGAATAGGGAATACCCCCCTTGGTTCTGCAGAGCCTAAAGAAGAAGTGGAGATATTTATAGAGTCTATCTCCTGTACTGTTGGCCCTTGGCCCAAGAATCATGTTGATCAATGATGGCTATGTTGTAGGGATAACTAGGAAACATCCAATTTGGGAAAAAACTCCAACACAAAGGTCATCAAACAAAATGGCAAGATAGGCCGACAAGAATTTACAAAAGGGCTGACCGAATTGACTGAAGGGCCAACATTGCAGAGAGAATAAGGATGAGTAAATAGGTAGAGTATGATTTTGACATAGGATATCCTAGGCATCAAAAACAACACTTAAAACATCAATGATATGTAAAAATTTAGCTCAGCATAGTTTACTTTCCTTGGCCAAGAGATAGAACAGGAAACCTATAGCTTACAATTTGTTGAAAGGTATTTGTTCCCTCGCTGGTTCATTCAAACTAAAGGAGTAGAGAGATCAAAGCTTTTCTTATTTGCTTTCTCATATTCTAAGTGGACTTTAATTCAATAACAACCGTAAGAGCTCCATTCACTGGTTTTAACATGATCCCAAGGATATATTCAGAATCTCCAGTACAAGTTTGTATAACTTTCAGGATATGGAATTTTGCATAGGAAAAGGCAATAAAAGGAGGTTGAATCAACATAAAATAAATGACATACGAATCCACTGAAGCTACACCGCACTGCGAAAAGGCTAAAATGATAAGGAATGAAAAGAGGTCAAACCATATGATGAGCTCAACCAACAAAACAAGAGCTGGTGAAAGATCGTTACTAGGCCGATAGGAAGATTGAAAGATGGTGTAAAATATGGAGAGAATAGACGCTATTATTGAAGATCGATTAGGGGGAAAAAGAGGCCGACAAGGTATATTAAAGCTAATATATTTATTTTCTGAGAATATATGAAAATTTTGAAAGATAGTTCGACTCATATACGATTTGCAAGTAAACAACAAATAAAGAAAGAAATACCTGGATTAGTTTGTTGTAGAATATTGTTGATTTCTTTCCTTTTTCCTCACTCTGGGTTTCCTATGAATGCTCTCCTCTTTTTCTCTTCTCTACGTCTACCCTCTTCTTTTTAGTTTTCTCTACCTTTTATCTTCCTTGACGCCTCTGATTATGGTGAGTTCCCTTTTTTGAACTGAGATTTTCCTTTTAATTTTAGATGATTCCTTTGCATGAGAGGGTGTGCCCCCCAAAGTCTCAGTTTTCTCTTTCAAAACAATGCATGCATTTTTATATTTTATACAATTAGATTTACTTTAAAATTATGTATCTTTAACTCAAGAATATTGTATATTTATAAAATAAAAACTTATTTATTTTTGGTTTTAACTATTATAAATGTATAACATACACTATTATAATTAATCATAAATTACATTTATTAATTCCTTATATATATTTATAAAGATAACGCTTTAGATATTTATAAAATAACCCAATTGTAAACAATTCTTATATTTGTTATTGAAAACACATCGATATTTGCACTAAAACAACACACTTGAAGCAGGCAACATTAAATACTTTATCTAATCCACACAAGTCGATCACGACAAATGAATGCTCAAAGATTATGCCACAGGAACTCGATGAAACCAATCAAGAATGCGAAAAGACATGATGCTATATGATCTACATGTGTGTGTGTGTGCGTGCAGGTATCAGGTTTCATCTTGGCAATTCTTTCTGGCGGCTAGGGCAATTCTACCTCAGCCATGTTCTCATCTTCGACATTTCCTGCATTCAGTCACACTTGATTTTTCATCAATAGGTTAGTCCCAAAAATCATAGTCAAAGCTCAAGAAAAGATAATCCGTAATTATATACATAGCCAAAAAAGGCACAACATACCATAGGCAAGTCAAGTCCACAAAACTCAGGACCACCACTATGTTAGGACAACCTCACAAGCTCTCAACTAAGTCTAAGGAAACTCACATGCTACCGTATCCATTTTCAAGGAGAATTACAACCAAAAGATCGTTCTCTCAACCGTCCTTATTCAAGCACTACCCGCAACAAAAGAACCCAAGGATTAGGTAAAGC
The DNA here is from genome assembly GCA_027924645.1 of Cunninghamia lanceolata. Classification (NCBI taxonomy): domain Eukaryota; kingdom Viridiplantae; phylum Streptophyta; class Pinopsida; order Cupressales; family Cupressaceae; genus Cunninghamia; species Cunninghamia lanceolata. The sequence goes on along the minus strand of BSBN01000687.1, from coordinate 1,180,705 downwards.
TAACTCAAAAAGGTTATAGGCACCACTACCGCACCTTCATCCTGACCAAAGGCATGCCTCAACTCTAGACATGGTTTCCCTACATGAGGTACTTCCTCACGTTCCACTCCTACAAGAGAGGGTTTCTCTAATGCTCCAAGTCTACCCCACCAAAACTATGATCAACCAAATAGGTTCTCAGAGGGAATAATCTAACCACATCCTCTAACAACATAAGCACTTGCATCAAGCAAGGCTTAGCAACCTGATACTCACTAGGATCACATCTAAGGCAACAACAATACACCAACAAGGTGCAAGACTACTCGCAACAACATTTCAACTCTTAACTAAACTAGACCAAAATGTTAATCAACACAACACTCACCAAAAGCAATTACTAAAAGCAAGATTTAATCCAAACGAGTTCTCTACATATCTTATTCACATAGTCAACATTTAAGCTTATACAAGAATTTAATTCACATCAAGTGATCCATAGCGACACAAAACCATTCCAAAGTTTTCTTCATCACTTCACACAATATTCATTGCATTTAACAACAATCAACAAATTCAATCTACCAAAGTTCTAGTAACACACACACCAAGAACTAGTATATTCTTTGCATTCTACTCTCTTATACAATCCATCAGAGGCCTAAGCATGGACATGATAGAGAACATAACATGATAGTTGACCAACAATTTAAAACATTAAAGCATAGCCACCAATAATAAATAGATAAAAAAAATACCAAAATAGAAGAAAAGTCAATTCCAACAATAAGGCATAAAATGAGCTCAATTTCAATAGTAAATTGAACATGACCATAAAGGTCACAAGATAAATAAATATCAAACTTTTATGGCTATACATATTCATAAACAAGAATAAAAACTCAATGTTGGCCTTTACAATGTTTAGAGAATTACCAAAGTCAAATAAATAAAGTATCAAAATTTGAAAGTTCCACATTACATGAACTATGTGACTAATTCAAGCCACTAGAGAGGGAGTACAATGCTACGCTACACCTGGATTCCAAAATCTGAGGCGAGTAAAAGAACACACTCAATCACACCAAACAAACGAGTCTTATAAGACTCCAATCACATCTATATCATAAGATCATTTCTCCTTAACCACACGAACATCACTCAGTGATGCCAAGAAACCAAGAGTTGCATCCTGTTCAAGGGAATCACAATCATCATGAAAAAACACACACAATCATAAAACATCCAACAATTGAGATTAAGCTAGGACAAGGTCAGGTTCACAAACCAAGATATCTCAACACATCAATCTCTCCAATCAAGCAACAGTTAACACTTCTTACCAAACAAGAATTCACCAAGCATATGGATAATGCATTAATGCAATATTCACATGAGACCAAATTTGTTCACAACCTAATGACAAGCATTCTAAATGCACATCAAGCAATAGGGAAATCACAACTCAAATTCACAAGATATAGGGTTTATTAATTCACTTATGATTCTAACACTTCAACATCACCAGGACTATGCAAATGACCCTTTTCACAACCCCTTTTTTTCTTTAACTCTTCAAATAATGCAATGCAATAATTACCCCCAGGTTCCTGCATGAATCCTAGGGAAAATACAATTTGGAAACATAAGTCATTACCTAAATGATCTATTCTAGCAATATGATGCAACACTATCTTTCTTACAACCGCATAATTAATCCACACATAGGGATATGCTCTCAAGAAGACAAATCAATATGCATTTCAAGCAAGCATTTCCAATCACAATGCAAGGTATATTTAAACTAGCATTACCACAACAATATTCTTCACATATCAAGCATATGATCAGACATCCTCTTTCACATACTAATGCATAACTCTTAAAAGAGTAAACCAAGTTCAATCACACTCAAGAACATGGTATTTCCTTTCACACAAAGGTTCCCATTACTCAACTATCAAAAGTGGTCACACAAGCATGGACATGACCCTACAAAGGCCACTCGAGCACTCACACACACTGCAAGGGTTCATGCCAAGCATTCAGGACATCAAGAAGGAAACACACATAAGCAACTTCTTGGCAACCACCGGGGTCTATATAACCTTGAAATCAATGTATTACTCACCACACATATGCAAGGAAGACATAACAAAGAAGGTGCATGCTACTTGTAGCACACAAACACATAAGGACCCACACATGCTCGAACAAACTAAGCAACACAAACACCCCAGAGCTCCCAATGTTGGAACTTGGCTTTGATACCAAATGTAAAGTACACAATCCAAAACAAAAATTATTGAAGTAAATAATCCACTTAATTACCTCAACTCAAGTAAAAGGATAAATCTTATATATATCAATAAAAATGACATTACATCTTACAAATCCACATGCCATAACCAAGTGTTAGCACTATAAAAGAATATACAATAAACATCTTAGGCTCTTATGCCATAAGTCATCACAATGAATAATAAAGTACAATAATCAAGTAAAAGTAATGAATAAGAATTAAATCACTGTCTCTAGCCACCACTAATCCACATGGTCATCTGCAAGTTGAGAGATGTGAACATGGCCCAGGCGCTTTTCCGCCCAACCATGAAGCAATTACACTTCCCTGAAATCCTTCATGATACGAAGGATACCTGACCCTGCACAAAATGCCTAGCAACTTGGAAACAACTAGCAGGAGGGAACACCTGATGCAACCTAATGTCTAAATGCAAATCTAAATGATGATGTGCAATTATCTTACAACAGGATGTGGCAGAGAAATATATAATTTTTTTTTTTGCTAGACAATCTTTCATCTATTTCAATGAGCATGGCTTGGCCCAAGCACTTATAAAAGTTACGGTCAAATTCTAAAAAGAGAAAAAGCCTTCTTTGTTTACCCACATTCAGCATCCTAGCCCGAAAGTAACCCAAACACACATATAGCAAAAATATCAAATTTCAATGCGAAAACAATTTATAATATCACATGCCAAAAGCCAGTTTCTTTCTTTCAAAATTTAAAGTGAATCTTCTGTACAATTATCATATTGTTTATCCTTTAACAAAGCTAAGATTTACTACCAAAAACATTTCACTTGGATTCAGATTATCAATGTCTAGATATACTCAAGGTTACCTAGACTTTTGCATGAAGTCAAGGACGTAACATTTTCGTAATTTATCTTGCGATTATTTTGCATAAAGTAAATCAAGTATCGTTCATTGTTACAATTAAACATATAATTGAAATTATAGTACTCTTTATTCAATTCAAATAAAACAACATATATAACCTTCATTTGAGGTAGAAAAAGATTCACAAGATAAACTTTATGACAACAAAGTTCAATACTTAAAATTACAACTTGAGGTCTTAAGTTTGATTCTTCAAGATATCAACTACGACCCTTATCAAACACATCATAATACAAGTTAAGAATACCTCTATTACTGAGTTACATCAGCTTTTCCATGATTAAAGTTGTTCTTTCAATGTTTTGGTGTAAATAGAATAGAGGTCAAAGGATACGAACCCAATGCATAATGGCCAACACTTATAAGGAATAATGGCCGAGTCTAAAATTTGATAGGTTTGTCTAAGGAATATTAAGGTTGAATTCCATAGCATAAAAAGTTTGTTTAAACAAGTTTAGGCCATTAAAAAAATAATAGAAGGCCGTTTCAGCACAAGGAAAGGATGATATCATCAAAGAGGCATATATATTAATCAGGCAGACTATAAGCAAAACAGATAGAAATTAAAGCAATCACATGCAGTTTAGCTTTAGCAAAATTGACCGATGAAACCGCAAAGTAGACCTATACAAAAGAATAGATCGGTCTTGATGCAGGAGCATCCCTGGTCCAAGAACAATCTTGCATCAACCAAAAACATTTACATTTCAGTTTGTTTGCAATTCAGTTTATTTCTTTTCTAGTTCAATTTAGGCAGTTCAGTCAGAAGCAGTTTCTGTATTTTTGGTCCAGTTGCATTTCAGACCTTGTGGAGATGGACTTAGCATCTACATTCATTCATCTACATCATATCCATAATTCAGAGATCCGCACTTCATTACCGGAAAGATATCGCTATCAGAAGATAGACTGTTTCTCAGAACAGAGCATCTGGATAATCACAAACAACCAGCTAAAGGAGAAACCTGTGGAAACATTTCCTGATCTTTGAATCCTAATGACACATCATTCAATGATCTTTGGTGCATGGCCGACCTTCCCTGAAGATTTGTACATCATTTCATGCATTTTCTGGAAGTGTTCTATGCAATTAGGTCCGACCTACCCATGTACACACGTTACATCTCTTCATTAGAGTTTGTGATCTTCCTTGGCTGACGCAAAGGAATCTTATGATCTGGACTTTATATATATTGATGTAATAGATCCTTAGGAAAGAAGTTAATAAATTACTAAGTTCTAGATAGATAGCTTATTAATTTTCTGGCGAAGGAGCTTTAAAGTTTTATCTTGCACATGTATGTAATCAGGCCTGCGAGCCCTAATTGTAAGCCCACATGTTACTAGCTGATCTCTATTTGAATTCTATGATATACTTAATGACTAAATCTGCATTTGTTCTATTTATTTGAGTTGTGTTTACTCTTGCTGCACGGTCTAGATAGTTCATTTTGTGAACCCTCCTACCGTGACTGCACCAAGTGGTATCAGAGCGAAAATTTGAATCTTTGGGAGCGATTTGAGCGAAGTTGGCAAAGGAATTCCGTAAGATCTTTCTATGGACAGATTGCCAAACTGAGGTAGGTTAGTTGTGTCGCAACCGATCACCGATTGAGAGGCAGTTGTCACCTTGTAGCTCGATCGCCGAACTTGAGGCAGTTTACACTTGATCCCATGAAGAATATCGCCGTGGAGAGTTGCTGTTGTTGGAGCAATGGCTGGAAGAATGGATGAGATGATGGAGATGATGAAAATAATGTGAATTCGATTGGATACTGTTGAAGAAGATAGGCGAAGAGGATTGACACCGAGACCTAATGTTGAAAGTGAGGATGAAGAAGAATTTCAATCTGTTGAAAAAATTGGCGAAACCCTAGGAGGTGATGAAGAAGAAGAATCAAATCAAGTAAAGATGCTGTGAGCTATTTCTAAAACTGGAAAGAGACCTAGAGTTGATGTACCGAACTATATTGGTAATTTGAACCCTAAAGAATTGATTGACTAGATAAATGATATGGAAGAATACTTTGAATATGAAGAGATTGAAGATCCGGAGAAGGTGAAATTTGCAAAGACAAAGTTGAAAGGACATGCTGCTATATGGTGGAAAGAAGTTTAGTTGGAAAGAAACAGAAGAGGAAAAGAAAAGATTACAAAATGGGATAGGATGGTGACAAAACTGAAGAATCAATTTATACCTACTAACATGAGTTGGAGCTGTTGAAAAGATTGCAAAACCTGAGACAAAAGGAGAAATCTGTGAAGGAGTATATTGAAGAATTTCATAAAATGATCATAAGGACAGGACATAGTGAAGCAAGCAAGGAGAAAGTGTCTAGATACATCAATGGACTGAGATTGAACATTCAAGAGGAACTAAGTTTGGTGACGATGACATCTTTGGAAGAAGCATATCAGTTTACCCTGAAAGTTGAAGAGAAGTTGAATAAAAGACATGATCAGAGACAGAGAGGAAGATGAGGTAAATTTCAAAGAGGGAGGACTTATTCCAGAGGAGACAGATCATTTCCAGAGTAGAACAAGTTTGACAGCCCGTTTAAGAAGGATGACAGAGATACTAATGCATACCGGAGAAATGACAGAAATTTTTATCCCATAAGCAACTATAATTTATACCAGAATGAAGGGTATAGAAGAGAAGGAAGAGGATTGAATAAGAGAACATTCAGAGGTACTTGTTTCAAGTGTGGAAATGAAGGACATAGAGCATTTGAATGTAATCAGGGTAGTACAAGTAAGAGGACAAAAATCAGTGGAAGAGCAGCCTATGTTGAAGAAGAACCTATTGAACTAGGTGACCCCTGTTCTGTTGGTAAACCAGAGAAAGGAGAATCATTAGTAATGAGGAGAGCACTATTTCAAGTAGAAACAAATGAGGAACCACCGCAGAGGAAAAGTATGTTCAGAACCAGATGCAAATCCGGAGGTAAGTGTTGTAAAGTTGTAATTGATAGTGGTAGTTCTGATAACCTAGTTTCAGAAGAGATGGTGACTAAGCTAAAGTTGGAAAGATTGAAACACCCTAAGCCCAATCAGATAGCATGGATTCAGGATGATCATAAGGTACTGGTGAGTGAACAATGTTTGGTGAAATTTCATATTGGATATTATCATGATGAAGTCTTGTGTGATATTATGCCTATGGATGTACGTCATATCTTGTTGGGTAGACCTTGGCATTATGATAGAAAAGCTATACATGATGGAAGAAAGAATACATATACTATAACAGCAAATGGAAAGAGAATTACTTTGATTCTGTTGGAGGATGATCCTAAAGATGTGGTATGTGGAAATGCTAGAATCTGTTTGGTAGATGGAAGGAAATTTATGGATGGTTTGAGACATGAGAATATGTGTTATGCCTTGATTCCTAAGAAGCCTGAAACATTGAAGAAAGAGACTAAAGAATCATAACCAAAGGAGATAAAGGAGTTTATGACAGAATATGAATACATCATATCAGATAATGTACCTGATGGATTGCTGCCTATAAGGAGTATTAGTCATCACATGGATCTTATACCTAGAGCAAGTTTCCCTAACAAAGCAGCACATCGGATGACATCGGCAGAGAATGAAGAACTAGATAGATAGATACAAGAATTGTTGAGGAAAGGTTTGATCAGAGAAAGTTTGAGTCCTTGTGCAGTACCTGCAGTGTTAGCACCTAACAAAGATGGAGAATGGAGAATGTGTACTAATTCTAGAGCAATAAACAAGATCACAGTTAAGTATAGATTTCCTTTATCTAGAATGGATGATATCATGGATTGTTTGAGTGGAGCAAGATATTTCACAAAGATAGATTTGAAGAGTGGATACCATCAGATCAGAATCAGAGAAGGAGATGAATGGAAGACTGATTTTAAGACAAATGAAGGATTGTATGAGTGGTTAGTGATGCCCTTTGGATTAACAAATGCACCAAGTACTTTCATGAGATTGATGAATGAAGTTTTGAAGAAATTCTTGGGTAAGTTTGTGATTGTATATTTGGATGATATTTTGATTTTCAGTAAAACAAAAGAGGAAAATTTGTGGCATATTAGATAAGTTTTTTAGAGACTGAGAGAAGAGAAATTGCTGATAAACATCAGGAAGTGTAGTTTCATGAAGGAAGAGTTGGTATACTTAGGATTTGTGATTTCTGTGGAAGGATTGAAGATGGACCTTGAGAAAGTGAAAGCAATTGTTGAATGGCCTACACCAGAGAGAATTGGAGAGGTTAGATCATTTCATGGATTGGCTAGTTTCTACCGGAAGTTCATCAGAAATTTCAGTTCAGTTTGTAACCCTATGACAAAGACAATGAGAGGTGACATAAAGGATTTCAAGTGGACATCTGGAGCAGATAAAAGTTTTGAGTTGTTGAAGTAGAAAGTGATAGAACAACCTATTTTGGCATTACCAGATTTTAATAAGGTATTTCAAGTTGATTGTGATGCGAATGGAAATGTAATTGGAGCAATATTAGGTCAAGAAGGGAGACCTATAGCTTATTTCAATGAGAAGTTGAATGATGCAAGGAGAAGATATTCTGTCTATGATCAAGAGTTCTATGCCATAATTCAAGCCTTGATGAAGTGGAGACATTATTTGTTGCCTAAGGAGTTTGTGTTGTATACAGATAATCAAGCTTTGCAATATTTGAATAGTCAAGGTAAGTTGAATCAGAGACATATGAGGTGGGTAGAGTTTATGAAGAGTTATAATTTTGTGTTGAAGCATAGGAGTGGAAAATCAAACAAAGTTGTTGATGCATTGAGTAGAAGAAGAAACTTGTTGACATAAATGAGAGTTGAAGTGTTGGGTTTTGATGAATTGAAGAATATGTATGACGGAGACACTGATTTTGCAATACCTTGGAAAGCATGTAAGGAACCTATTGTGACAGATAGGAGTAAATGGTTGGACTATTTCATTCAAGAAGATATGTTGTTCAAAGGAAACTAGTTGTGCATACCTAAGAGTTCAATGAGGGATAATTTAATCAAGGAGAAACACAGTGGTGGATTGGCAAGACATTTTGGCATTGATAAGACAATGGCTTTGGTGAGTGAAAACTACTTTTGGCCTCAGATACATAAGGATGTTAGGAGATTTGTGAAGAATTGTAGAGTTTGTCAAGTTGCAAAAGGGAGTAGTCAGAACACTGGATTGTATAAGCCTTTAACAATACTGGAGAGACCTTGGGAAGACATAAGCATGAATTTTGTGATGGGATTGCCTAAGACACAGAGAGGACATGATTCAATATTTGTAGTGGTTGACAGATTTTCAAATATATATCATTTCATACCTTGTAAGAAGACAACTAATGCAGTGCATGTAGCTGACTTATTTTTCAAGGAGATTGTGAGACTGCATGGATTACCTAAGAGTATAGTTTCAGACAGAGACACAAAGTTTGTTGGATACTTTTGGAGGACACTTTGGAAGAAGATGAAGATAGATTTGAAGTTCAGTTCAACTTTTCATCCACAGACTGATGGACAGACACAGGTATTGAATAGGAGTTTGGGAAATTTGTTGAGATGTTTGGTTGGAGAGAAGACAGGAAGCTAGGATTTGATTCTTTCACAAGCAGAGTTTGCATATAATAATTCAATGAACAAGAGTATTGGAAGAACGCCTTTTGAGATTGTTACCAGAGTAAACCCTAAAGGAGTTGTAGAATTAATAGATATTAGTAGAGAGGAAAAGAGAAGTGCAGAAACAGAGGAATTTGCAGATCACATGAAGACAGTGCATAATTAGGTGAAGAAGTATTTGGAGGATATGAATAGTAAGTATAAGGAACAGGCAGATGAGAGGTGAAGACATAAGGAATTTGAAGTTGGAGAGGAAGTGATGATGTACTTGAGAAAAGAAAGATTTCCAGTTGGGACATATAACAAGTTGAAGATGAAGAAGTTTGGACCTTGCAGGATACTCAGAAAATTTGATTTAGGGAATGTATATGAAGTGGAGTTACCAAAGACATTGGGTATATCACCTATTTTCAACATTGTAGACTTATACCAGTACCATGAAGCAGAGTTTCGTGACAACATGGAAGAAGACTTGAAGAAGTAGTTACCACAACAAGCACCATAGCAGATTGAAGACATTTTGGACAACAGAGTTGGATGCAGCACAAGAGGAAGACAATACAAAGAATATCTTGTGAAGTAGAAAGGCAGACCGAAAGAAGATTCATCATGGATTTCTTAGGCTGAGGTGGACCATCTTGGTTCTCCCCTAGCCCCAACAAAGTGAGGGACTCACTTTTTCAATAACCCCAGATGTCTAATGCAGGAGCATCCCTGGTCCAAGAACAATCTTGCATCAACCAAAAACATTTGCATTTCAATTTGTTTGTAGTTCAGTATATTTCTTTTCCAGTTCAGTTCAGGCAGTTCAGTTAGAAGTAGTTTCTATATTTTCATCCAATTGCATTTAGGACCTTATGGAGCTGGACTTAGCATCTACATTCATTCATCTACATCATATCCAGAATTCAGAGATCCACACTTCATTACCAGAAAGATATCACTATCAGAAGATTAACTGTCTCTCAGAACAGAGCATCTGAATAATCACAGACAACCAGCTGAAGGAGAAACCTGCGGAAGCATTTCCTGATCTTTGAAGCCTAATGACACATCATTCAATGATCTTTGGTGTGTGACCAACCTTCCCTAAAGATCCGCACATCATTTCATGCATTTTACAAAAGTGTTCTATGCAATTAGGTCTGACCTACCCGTGTACACACGTTACATCTCTTCATTGGAGTTTGTGATCTTCCTTGGCCGACGCAGAGGAATCTTATGATCTGGACTTGATATATATTGATGTAATAGATCCTTAGGAAAATAGTTCATAAATTACTAAGTTCTAGATGGATAGCTTATTCATTTTTTGGTGAAGGAGCTTCAAAGCTTTATCTTGCGCATGTATGTAATTAGGCCTGTGAGCCCTAATTGTAAGCCTGCATGTTGCCGACCAATCTCTATTTGAATTCTATGATATACTGAATGACTGAATCTACATTTGTTCTATTTATTTGAGTTGTTTCCGTTGTGTTTACTCTTGCTGCATGGTCTGGACAGTTCATTCTATGAACCCTCCTACCATGACTGCACCAGGTCTAAAGAGACATGGGCCATTACAAGTGATAAATAGGCCAAAAAAATAAGAAGAGGCCAATTGACTAAGTGAGAGGCCGATATAATAAGTAAGAGGCCATCTTAATACAATAAAAGGCTGATCAAAACATGCATTTGTTGTTAGAAACAAAAAGAAAGGGCTGACGATAATGCATAAAGCCAATTCCAAAGACTATCAGGCCGATAAGGAAAAAAAAGAGCCCGTTAGCAATTTATCAAGCCAAACTAAAACTATAACCAGACATGTGGGCTGATATAAAGAATAAAACCAGGTAGATTAAATCAATACTAGGCCATTTTGAATATACTAAACAAGACAATTTAAAGTAAAAACATATAAAATATTTCACAGGCTGTTGCTAATCAACAAGCCATTGCAAACAAACCAAGACGACTATAACAAAGCAAAGAGGGCAGATCTTTACAAGAGGCTGATATAATACCAGGCAAGCCGAGCTAAGTCAATTAATCTATTTAAAGAAAAATGAGGCCGAGGATAGCAAGTTGGGTTGTCTTAAAGCCTACAAAGGCCGTCAAACAAAATGGCAAGATAGGCCGACAAGAATTGACAAATGGGTCGACTGAATTGACCAAAGGGTCGACATTGCAGAGAGAATAAGGCTGAGTAAATAGGTAGAGCGCAGTTTTGACATAGGATATCCCAGGCATAAAAAATGATACTTCAAACATCAATGATACGTAACAATTTAACTCAACATAGTTTACTTTCCTTGGCTAAGAGACATAATAGGAAACCTATAGCTTACAGTTCGCTGAAAGGTATTTGTTCCCTTGCTGGTTCATTCAAACTAAAGGAGTAGAGAGATCGAAGCTCTTCTCATGTGCTTTCTCATAGTCTAAGTGGACTTTAATGCAATAACAATTGAAGTAAGAGCTCCATTCACTAGTTTTAACATGATCCCAAGGATATATTCAGAATCTCCATTACAAGTTTGTATAACTTTCAGTATATGGAATCCTGCATAGGAAAAGGCAATAAAAGGAGGTTGAATCAACATAAAACAAATAGGTGACATATGAATCCATTGAAGCCACACCGCACTGCCAAAAGGATAAAAATGATAAAGAAAGAAAAGAGGTCAAACCATATGATGAGAGGCCAACAAAACAAGAGCTGGTGAAAGATCGTTACCAGGCTGATAGGAAGACTGAAAAGAAGTGTAAAATATGGAGAAAACAGGCACTATTATTCAAGGCTGATTAGGAGGAAAAAGAGGCTAACAATGTATATTAAGGCTAATATATTTATTTTATGAGAATATATGAAATTTTTAAAAGATAGTTGGACTCATATACGATTTGCAAGTAAACAACAAACAAACAAAGAAATACCCAGATTAGTCTATTGCAGAATACTATTGATTTCTTTCCTTTTTCCTCAATCTGGGTCTCTTGCGAATGCTCTCCTCTTTTTCTCTTCTCTATGTCTGCCCTTTTCTTTTTAGTTTTCTCTACCTTTTATCTTCCTTGACGCCTTTGATTATGGTGAGTTCCCTTTTTTGAACTAAGGTTTTCCTTTTAATTTTAGATGATTCCTTTGCATGAGAGGGTGTGCCCTCCCCAAAGTCTCAGTTTTCTCTTTTAAAACAATGCATGCATTTTTATATTTTATACAATTAGATTTACTTTAAATGATTATGTATCTTTAACTCAAGAATATTGTATATTTATAAAATAAAAACTTATTTATTTTTGGTTTTAACTATTATAAATGCATAACATACACTATTATAATTAATCATAAATTACATTTATTAATTCCTTATATATATTTATAAAGATAACACTTCAGATATTTACAAAATAACCTGATTGTAAAAAAAATTTATATTTGTTATTGAAAACACATCATTCGATATTTGCACTAAAACAACACACTTGAAGCAAGAGACATTAAATACTTTATCTAATCCGCACAAGTCAATCACGACAAATGAATGCTCAAAGATTATGCCACAGGAACTTGATGAAACCAATCAAGAATGTGAAAAGACATGATGTTATATGATCTACGTGTGTGTGTGTGCAGGTATCGGGCTTTCTGGTGGCTAGGGCAATTCTACCTCAGCCATGTTCTCGTCTTCGACGTTTCTTGTATTCAGTCGCACTCAATTTTTCATCAATAGGTTAGTCCCAAAAATCATAGTTGAATGATGTAGAGGGATTATAAAATAGCTAAAACAATCTCAAATCACCCACAAGAAACCCTTGACTTACAATCTTTTAGCCCTTTCTTTACAAACTGTCCTTAAGCCTAGTAGCCATTCAAGTGCAGCAACTCAGACCTTTTTGGTCATAACTTTCATTATATATCTGATATTCAAAATGTAAGAACTATTTGGGATACCATTTTGGCCCTTACTAAACATATGTCAAAATGGGCTAGGGTTGTTTTGTACGGAATAGGGCAAAACAAGGTTGCTCCAAATTGGGAACCCTAGTTAGGGTCCAGACTTGTCCTCAGTAAAAATGTCATAACTGTTAGGAATTGCATGCAGAAGATATCAATTAAATGCAAATAAAGATTAAACAGAGGAATGAAAAATATATAGAAATAATAACAGCGAGAGACAATTTTTAACGTGGTTCACCCAAACTCGGGCTACATCCACCAACAGAGAGTCCAATATTATTATCCAGCAAATCAAACCGATTACAACCAGCAATCCTTGCAACTCAATACCGCTACAAATGCTACAATACAATATCAATAGAAACTCTAACCCTTAGCTATTTTTATCAAGACTTATGTCGGTTACAAAATAGGGTTTTTATGTTAGCCAATAGAAAAATAACTCCCAACGCCTTTATAAAATAATAAAAGTCATTTTTAAAAAGGTGCTGCCCCTAGACCCTACAAGGGGTGCTGCCCCTTGACCTCGTCTTGGGGGCGTTTCCCCCAAGCCTCGTTAAATAATTTGGGGGGGGGGGAAATCGTGTCGATAAAAGTGGGGAAAATTTAACCTCCGAGTCTGATTAGGCTCCATATAACAATAATAACTCACTCAAAACATAATAAAATCACATGCAACCAAAAGCATTTGAAGCTTAAAACATAGCATTAACTTTACCAATCATTTGGAGGACCGTACTAGACTGTACAGAGCCATACCATGCGTGTTTTTAGAATGCAACTTTCAGAAAAATAAACTCACAAACCTGCCCTTTGTAAAATGATCATAACTTATTCAAATCTCCATGAAAGTGACCCAAACAAAAAGAATTGTAAACTAGAAACAAATATCTTTCCATCCATATATTATATTCTTTGATATGAGACTATACTAGGCTGTACAAACTGAAATAACAGGCCTACAACTTGGAATGCACAGAAAAAAATAGGGTTTTCATTCATCAAAACTTCAAAAACAATGTCTCTCTTGCCTCATTCAAGTTTGGAGGATGCCTTTTTTACATTATCAACCACTTGCACCGGTTTCTTGATATGTTTGTAACTAATTCTTGATTTTTTACACCTTTCCAAAGTTACATGAGCACTAACATTGAGACTTGTTTTGCCACATTAACAACTTTTACAAACATTTACCAATAGACCTCTAACACTCCAAAATGAATCAACATGACCCCAAATGGTCATAGATGACCTTATTAGACTCCAAAACACCCTATCAACCTAAAATCAAGACATAACAACCATTCTTCCTATGGGGCTCCTGATGCCCCTGCATCATTGAAGCTCAATAAAAGATAATCCATAATTATATACATTTTAATCCATAAAAATCATGACAATTACCTGTTATGCCCTTGTAATTTACCTAACAGTGAAACCATCAAAAGTAACATCCAATAATTTGAATTATAAATGAGTCATAAAAATCAAGATGTGACAGAAAGTAAATTTTCCTTTACAAATATATTTTTTCTATGTTATTGGTTCCTACCTAGCCAAACGGAAATAGAGCAACTATGTTTATCTGACTTGTTACTAGTACTAACATCTAAAGATGCTATTGAATACCTTATAAACACATATATTTATAGTATAGATGTGCAATGTTCGATTAGTAGGGCCCATTCAATAGTACCTTTAGTTATTACTAATTCTTAAGAATTTCATGAGTGTGATAATTTGAGATTTCTATAATTCGATAAAAAGAAGTGATTTTGAGGATATTAAAATTTATCAATATCAATGATTATTTCTTTTTTTGTTAATATAACCTAGTTACAGACCAAGGATTGGAGCAAAAACTAGAGATGAGCTCTACATAATCAGTATCATGTATTCATATAAAAAACTGTATATACTAGGGCTTTATCACCCTTCTTCATAGTCTATTTCTGTACTATATCTATCTAAAATGTCTTAATGGAAAATAAGAAAACTATAGGGGAAGGGGAAAATTACATAGGCCCCTTCCCCTTAGCATTAAGCTTACAATTTTTCACATCCTCATGACCTTCAGACAACACCACCACATCAAGGTCTTCGCCACCAGAATCCACTGCCACTCCCGGATAACATTCTGAATCCGCAGAAAAGGAACCCATCAGAAGAGTCACCCACAACCCCTTCGCTAGAGCCTCCACCGCATTCTGAAGGATGGCCATTTTGTGCTTGATGCCATGCAAATGATCCAGTAATCAATCATGATACATACCCATGTAGTTGTCCACCTCAAGCATATCATCATGTAGAAGGAAATAGGTAGCCGCCGTTGCCATGTTTGTGGAATAGGCATGCGACTGTGCATTATCAAAGGTGCTACATCAACCCCTGGTATATCCAAGATCCATCAGAAAACCTACCATAGCCTCCCTCAGTCTTGTCTCAGGTAAATTATCAACATATTTCTCCACCCCCCACATTCATACCATCCACCTACGCAAACATGGATTCTTAATTTCTTCTTCTACAACTTGCCTGATATCTTCCACCACCTCACCTCTCGTCACCCTACGCTTACACTTTTAGCTGCATTCTGCACTTGTCTAGCTTTTACCTTCTTTGGAAAGCAACATTCAACCTCCTACGTGTCACTTCCCCACTGCGAAGCCATCACCATCTACCACCTCAACTCACATAAACCAACTCACAAAAGACATTTTGCAAACTACCAATACACCAGAGAAAAATGACAAGATAATAAATAACCTCTGGAATCATCCACCACGTAGCTTAATGAGCCATCAATACTCCCATCCTATCACTTTGGATGAAGTGAGCATCATACACCATTACCCATGGTACTTAAAGAAATCATTCCACTGTCCTTCTCCCTCATCACCCTCCTTTGCCTGTATGACATGGAGCTTACCCCTTATCAGGTGGATGTTCCTTCAGATCATCCTACATTATTCTGATTGCCTGATAAGGAAAATTCTCCCACCAACACTTACTGTCTGTCCCCTTATCCCTCTTCAGATAAATGCCCTCATTGGCAGCCCAATCCGCAACCTTATTTCTAACTCTCTTAATATGAGAAAAACTAACCCTTTTGAAATCCTTAGTCACAATCATGGCTATCTCAATGATAGGATGGACTCGCCAATTATTAATTTTACCTCCCTCCATAGCTCTAATTACCAAGCTAGAGTCTCCTTCAATCCATAGCTTCCTTCATCCCTTCTCTCTAGCTATCATCAAACCCCAAAGCATTGCTCTAGCTTTAGCCAAATTATTGGATTCGTATCCAAAATCTAGAGCATACAACCCCATGGGTTGGCCATTGTAGTCTCTGAAAACACCACCACCCCCAACTTTGTCACGATTGTTCTTGAAAACCATCGAAATTCAATTTTATCCACCCTTCTCTTGGCTTAGACCATTTAATTGTTATACTCTTATCAATTCATGTGGTTGGGTGCTAATCCATCCATATGAATCTAGTCCATGCCTCCCCCCTAGCCTTTTTCCTTCTCTAAAATTGTCTAGTTATTTCTTTTGTAAATCTCTCCCAATTCCCCTAAGGAACTCCATAAAATCCCATACTCTTTCTATTGATCTCTTTGTGTCCCTAAATAATCTCCTATTCCTTTCCGGCCAAATGTTCCACACTATCAAAGCCGGAGCTAGCTCCAAAAAACTTCAGACCAGGGTTGCTAGCTTTTACTACACAACTCTTCAATAGACTAGGGATGTTCTTCAGAAATACCCAAAAAAGCCCCCATCTCTTCAAGAAGAAGTTCTAGATTGAAAGAACAAACTCACACTGGACAAAAAGATGATCATTATCTTCTTTTGTTGCTTTGCACATCACACATCTAGAGGGCCTTGACCTACCCATCATTCTCAACCTATCCCATGTTAACGCCCTTCACTTCCATGCTATCCAAAGAAAAGAATTGGCCTTGGGAAAGCCCTGCTTACACCACACCTTACCATCTACCTTCTCAGAAGTGTTCTCTTTGCAAAAGTATCTAGAATATGCCTCATTAACTGTCACCGTACCACTTCCCTGTCCTCCCCAAACTATTCTATCTTCCTTCATGGGGCCGAAAATTGGCCATTTCTCCATCTTCTCTTTCACTTCACTGCATACTCCACTTAGTTCAATCATAGGGGTAGTGAACACCTTCTGTTTTCTATTTAGAGGGAGGCCCTCCAAGTAGTCCTTAACCCGATCACCCAGGACTTCCTCAAAATGAGTAGTAAGAGGAAGGAATATGTTTGTGTCTTAAGGGTACCATCCTCCAGCCATCTATCCCTCCAAAACCTAATCTTTTGACCATCCCCTAGCTTCCAATATATCTCCGGGACAAGAACCTTACCACATGCTCTGAGGAAGTTACAAATACTTGATCCCTTAGGCAGGATGCAATCCTTATCAAATATATTGTCTACATTGTTATGTAAGTATTTAGCCTAGATGATCCAGCTCCAAAGCTTATCCCTTTCTTCATAGATCATCCAGACTAACTTAACTCCAAGAGACTTATTTGTCTCTTTATAGTTTTTGATGCCTAAGCCCCCTTCTTGATAGGTTTGCATATGTCTTCCCATTTCACTAGATTATATTTAAACTTCTCCTCACTCCTCCTCCATAAGAATCCCCTTTTTAAATCTTCAACATTCTTCGCCACCTTGCTAGGAATTTGGAATATTAATGATTATTTCTAAATACCCTACATTAAATGCATCTTTTAATCAAAGTATTGTTATTTGTTCATATATTTTTATTTTGTTAGAGGAGACATATCTAATATTATGACTATTCTAATTACATCACATGACCAAGAAAGAGAATAAAATATTTATTACTACCACTACTATTAATTATAGGGGAAAATAAGATCTCACATATAAATATCATAAGGTAGATTAATTAAATAATAATAATAAATAAAGAATCCTAGAACTTTACAGTTAAGATTAATATTGATATTGCAATTAATATTAAAAATAACAGAAAATTAAATGAACAAAACAAGTGTAATTAGCTCTAGATCTAATGTAGATTTTGACTATGTCAAGTGTCACAAACTAAGTTGCCAATGTATAAAAAAATCAGGGTTCATTGGATGATAGTTATAGAACTAAAAAATTGATTATACAAGAACCTGATTCACTTTCATGAGTGTGAAACTAATCTTATATGTGGAACTAAAATTGAGGTCACAGATTTGAACTTCTCTATTTTAGGCCTTTATAACTTATTTTTCCTCTACATATATGACCTTTAATAACTAACTAGTAGTGTTTTAAAACACCATTGAGAAGTTTGTTAGGCAAGGGAATTCTCCCTTTTTCAAACCTTGGATGGGATGATTCAATAGTGATGATCAAAGATCAAAGATTTAATGGGTAGTTATGCAATATGCTCCTAGGATGTTTATGCAATGCTAATTTAACAAGATTCTACTCTAGATATGCACTAGATTCTTCTTATTTTATGATGTGCTCTATGGATTCCTAGATCAATACTTAGATGATTCAAATGAATCAAGGTTTGTCCTTAAATATGAAAGGAAAGTACCATAGTTCCTAACTATATGAGAGGAAAGTATGATAATTCATAGCCAATCTAATTAGGGGAGTACTACAAGTATACCATTTCTAAGAAAATTTTAATAGAATAAAGACATGTTAGTAAATAGATTTGTCATTGTGATGATATGATGATATTAGTGTGACTTGCCCCATAGACAACAACAAATGTTAATAACAGTTGGATAAATCATTGTTTTGAATGAACGATTTTCCTTTGCATTGGAAAGGCAACTCCCTTGTAGGATTAGGGTTTTTTGGGATTTTTGTGTACTTTTTAACCCAAAAGTACAAAAGGAATAAAGGAGGAAGAAATGGAAAAATAAGAAGGAAACCCTAGACAAGCATATACACAATATTATTTTAGATTTCTAAAACAAAAACAAAAAAGAAAAACCACAAAGAATTGATTAAATGTACATCAGTAGAGAAAGACACAAATTTCTTTAACTTGTATAGCACATTCAATGGTTTAGATTTTATAGAAATTAAGATGATTGAAACAAGAAGATCAAAGAACCCCCAACATACAAATAAAGGTTATTCTAACAATTTGCTCAAGATCTATTATAGAAAACGATGGCTTGCATGTGCAAAGAAGATTCAAATAATAATTATAAGTAAGAGATACAAATAACCCACAATTGATGAAGGATAATACTGACACAAAGTTCAACAATATTCTTTATGTCTTTGAATCTTGAAGTACAAATATCTCTGTACAATGTGCAACAATTATTTGAGGAGCAAAAAGTCCTTTATGTTTGGAAATCCCTTGTTGTTATGTCAGAAAATGTACCCTTGGGGGCTTTTCCCTCTTAAGGTTTAGCTCCTGGGTCCCTTATAATGCATTTAGGTCATCTTGCATGATTATGGTGACTTTTGATGAGAAAACCCTAAAGTTTCATGGCAAATAGGACTTAGGGGGTGCATTTATGATAAACCCTGCCTAAAGTAGGGGGCAGTGTTGTTATATGGAGCCTAATCAGACTTGGAGGTTAAATTTTCCCCACTTTTATCGACGCAGTTTCCCCCCAAATTATTTAACGGGGGAGTGTAGGGGGGCAGAGCCCCTCCTGCGGGGCTCGAGGGGCTTATCCCCCCCACAAGGGCCCGGGGTCTGGGGCCAACGGTGGGGTCTGGGGCCAATGCCCCTAGTGGGGGCTCAGGGGCAGTGCCCTTGAAGCAAAAATTGCCTATTATTTTATAAAGGCGTCGGGAGTTATTTTTCTATTGGCCGACATAAAAAACCCTATTTTTGTAACCGACATAAGCTTGATAAAAGCAGCTAAGGGTTACTGTTTTCCTAGAGATGTATTGTAGCATTTTGCAGCGGTATTGAGTTGCAAGGATTGCTGGTTGTAATCGGTTTGATTTACTGGATAATAATATTGGACTCTCTGTTGGTGGATGTAGCCCGGGTTTGGGTGAACCACGTTAAAACTTGTCTCTCACTATTATAATTCTGTGTATTTCCATTCCTCTGTTTAAGCTTTATTTGCATTTAATTGATATCTTCTGCATGCAATCCCTAACAAGTGCTATCAGAGAGGGTTGTGTTCAATTATCGTTTGCAAGAAGGTCTCACGGTTGAGTGGGAGTCTCACAGTTGAGTGGGAGCAATGGCGAATGAGGGTAAATTGAAGGTAGATAAATTCAACAGGCAGAACTATCAATTATGGAAGATGCAGATGGAGGATTATCTCTATTAGAAGGATTTATGGAGGTCGTTGGAAGGAATAGCCAAGAAATCAGCAACAATGACTGATGAGGATTGGAATCTTCTGGATATAAAGGCACTGGGAGCCATTTGGTTGTGCCTGGCACCATCTGTGGCGTTCAATATAACAGAAGCAACGACAACAAGTGAACTAATGAAAGCTTTGGCTAAATTGTATGAAAAACCCTCAGTCTCAAATAAGGTATTTCTCATGAAGTGTTTGTTTAATCTGAAAATGATTGAAGGTGGATATGTGACAGATCATTTAAATGTGTTTAATATGATTACTAGTCAGTTAACTTTTGTAAAAGTGAAATTTGATGAAGAGGTGAGGGTGTTGATAACTGAGAGGGGGGGTGAATCAGTTATCCTAATTATTTCTCTTTCTGAACTTTATTAATAATCAATGTAACATTAATTCAAATGAGCAAACATAACCATGAAATGGAAATACAAATGACACAATATTTTTGACGTGGAAACCCTGTTAAGGGAGAAAACCACAGGGTGATTAACCTAAGATTGTATTCTCTGTTAGAAGAATAGAAATACAAAATGGCACTTGCCAATTAGGGCTCACTGCCCCAGCACACTGCTCACAAGAAGGCACACTACCTACAAGAGACACACTGTCTACAAAAGGAATGTTATACAATACTTGAACTGATTGGTAGCATCCACATATGCTGGGGTTCAGTTCCGGTTAGGCTCAGTACACTGATCTGCTGCACTTCATCTTTCCTCTTCTCTTATGCTGCTTTCCTTTCACATACCGGACCTTCCTTACTGCTTCTGCTCTGCTATGCTTTTATTCGCACATCACATATGACTACTCCACATCTCACAACTAAATCCATCATATATATATATATATCCGCACAAGTGATTTCATCATCTTTCTAGTCGGCACCAGAATAGTCAATATTTTCAATAGACTTTGATCTGTCGGCTGAATCCTTGCATATCAAGTAATGCGGATCAAGGATATACTTGTGGAAATCATTAACCATGTCAGCCAAACATAATTCATGCCTTCATAACCTTTACCAACATCAGTAACACATTCAGAATAATGTTTGATGTTCTGCCAGTCAGTTCTTCCTCTGTTCACACTGCCAATTGGGAACCCGGTACTTAAGCATTCATATCTATTTATCCTTTCCACACCAGAGGCTCAAACCTTGGAATCTATCAGTCAAGATAGTGCTCTTGACTTCCCCAAATCTGCACTTTACCAAGATACTTCCTCTGAGAGATCCGGACCTGTCTGTTGGACCTCGCCACATGCTCTGTTCCTGTTTACTAGACCACAACATTCTTCATTCTGACTTCTGGTAGAGACATACCATGTCCTGCGGATGTGTGGGATGAAATTTGTTGCCATCAATGACAACAATCATAAATCCATATAGTGTCTCTTGCCAACAGAGGGCTCTCTTGGTTTTATGTTCTTTGCTAGAAAGCTGGAATAGCTTGGTAATGGTTGTAAGTAACTCTATCTCTGGTTCAAACACTTTGAAATTTGATGATGTTGTTGGTGTTATCCTTAGTAAGGAAATGCGACAGAAAAGCTCAAGAGGGTCCACATCAGGTAGTGTTTTGAATGCAGAAAGCAGGGCAGATCAAAAGAGAGAGGAAAAGGTTCTGGAGGTCATGGGAAGTCATGAGGAAAATTAAAGGACAAGAGATCCTAATCCAGAGGACAGAAGGATTACTGGTACTGTGGGAAACCAGGTCATCTGAAGAAAGATCTCTGGTCTCAGAAGAATAAAGAAGGACACAAATAAGAAGGCAATAAGGAGGCAAATGTGGTAAGTAATAAATTTGAAGATGATGCTTTGATTCTTTCCCTAGATAATGATGATGATTCATGGGTTTTAGATTCAAGGGCCTCATTTCATGCTATGCCCCATAGAAGTTATTTTCTTGATTATGTCCAAGTAGATTTTGGTCTGGTTTATTTGGGAGATAACGAACCCTGTCAGATTGTTGGACAGGGAAGAATTAAGATTAAGTTGTAGAATGGGAATCATTGGCTACTAAAAGTGGTAAGGCACGTTCCAAGGTTGAGTAGGAATTTAATTTCAGCAGGGCAGCTCGCTAATGAAGGTTGCACTATTATATTTACTGATAAAAATTGGAAGGTTTCAAGAAGGGCCTTAATAGTAGCAAAAGGTGTGAAAGTAGGCACCTTATATCTTTATACAAGTCATACTGTTCCTTCTACTTTTGCTGTTGCAGAGAAAAAATAAACAGGTTCAGGAATAGTTGTTGTGGGTTCATAGGAAGAGACTGAAATAGTTGCTGCAAGTTCTGAGACAACATTGTGACATAACAGACTTGGGCATATGAGTGAAAAAAGTATGAAGGTACTTCATTCTAAGAAAGTTTTACCAGGTCTGAAATGTATTAATATGGATTTCTGTGAAAGTTGTGTATGGAAAACAAAAGAGAGTTAGTTTTCTCAAGGATGGGAAGCAAAAGAAAGAAAAGGATTATGTAGTGTTGGATGATACTCCAGATAGTGATGTTCCAGTGGTTCCTCATGCTCCACAACAGCAATAAGAAATACCACAAACTCCAGTGAATGTTAGATGGTCAACAAGGCTAAGTAGACCTCCTGAAAGGTTTTCTCCCTCTTTGTATTCTATTTTTTTAACAGATGCTGGTGAACCAGAAGGGTATGATGAAGCTATGCAGGTGGATACAAAGGTTCAGTTTGAGCTTGCAATGAAAGAAGAAATGGACTCCTTGCTGAAAAATTAGACTTGGGAATTATGTAAGTTGCCTGCAGGTAAAAAGGCTTTACCAAACAAATGGGTTTATAGGCTGAAAGAGGAAGATGGAGGTAAGAAAAGATTTAAAGCCAGGTTAGTTGTAAAAGGATTTGCATAGGAAAAGGGTATTGATTTTGATGAGATTTTTTCTCTGGTTGTTAAGATGACTTCTATTCGTACTATTTTAAGTATTGTGGCTATTGAAGATTTGCATTTGGAATAGCTAGATGTGAAAACTACCTTTCTCCATGGTGATTTGTAGGAGGAGATATATATGGAACAACCCCAAGGATTTGAGGTCAATGGTAAGGAGAAACTGGTGTGCAGATTGAAGAAGAGTTTGTATGGCTTGAAACAAGCACCGCGGCAATGGTATTTAAAATTTGATAGTTTTATGGCTGAGCAAGGCTACAGCTGGTGTAATTCTGACCATTGTGTTTATTTTAAGAGGTTGGATAATGACAGCTACATTATTTTATGTTTATATGTTGATGACATGCTTGTAGTAGGGTCTAACATGGATCACATAAGAGAGTTAAAACAACAGTTAGTACAATCATTTGCTATGAAGGATTTGGGGGTAGCAAAACAAATCCTTGGTATAAAAATTTACAGAGATAGGAAGAACAAAAAATTGACTCTATCTTAGGTTGATTATGTTGAAAAGGTGTTGCAGAGATTCCATATGGAGAATACAAAAGCTGTTAGCACACCTTTGCCTAGTCATTTGAAATTGACTAAAGAGATTTGTCCTAAGACACAAGAGGAGGAAGAAAAAATGTCTAAGGTACCATATGCTTTAGCTGTAGGAAGTTTAATGTATGCCATGGTATGCATGAGACCAGATATTGCACATGTTGTAGTAGTCGTAAGCAGGTAAATGAGTCATCCCGGATTGGAGCATTAGAATGCGGTAAAATGGATTCTCAGATATTTGAGAGGTACATCCAATAAACATTTATATTTTGGGGGCTCTAATACTGATTTACCAGGCTATGTGGACTTAGATTTGGAAGGGGATATTGATACTAGGTGAAGTACTATAGGTTATGTCTTTACTGTAGGTGGGACAGCGGTGAGTTGGATCTCCAGGTTGCAAAAGGTGGTTGCTTTATCCACCATAGAGGTAGAGTATGTAGCTGCAATAGAGGCAAGCAAGGAGATGATATGGCTGCAATCTTTCATGGAAGAATTGGGCAAACAATAGGCTAACAATTATTTGTTTACAGACAGTCAAAGTGCCATACATCTTGCAAAGAATTTTGCCTTGCATTCAAAGACCAAACACATACAGCTAAGGTATCACTTCATCTAGTCGGTGTTGGATGATGGACAGTTACGACTGGAAAAGATACATATAGATGAAAATCAAGTGGATATGTTTACGAAGGCAGTGACAAAGGAGAAGTTGAGCTCCTCTTTAGCTTTAGTTGGTCTTGAAGACCGAAAAACAAAAAAATAGAACATTAGAGTCCAGGGTGCTTATTTCCAGTGGGAGCTACAGGGTCAACGATGCTATGATCAGTCTCCAAGTGGGAGATGATATGGTGTGGAGTTTGATCAGTCTCCAAGTGGGAGATTGCTGTTATATGGAGCCTAATCAGACTTGGAGGTTAAATTTTCTCCACTTTTATCGATGCAGTTTCCCCCCAAATTATTTTATAAAGGTGTCGGGAGTTATTTTTTAATTGGCCGACATAAAAAAAACCCTATTTTTGTAACTGACATAAGCTTAATAAAAGAAGCTAAGGGTTAGGGTTTCCGTTGAGATGTATTGTAGCATTTTGCAGGGGTATTGAGTTGCAAGGATTGCTGGTTGTAATCGGTTTGATTTAATGGATAATAATATTGGACTCTCTGTTGGTGGATGTACCCTGGGTTTGGGTGAACCATGTTAAAACTTGTCTCTCGCTATTATTATTTCTGTGTATTTCCATTCCTTTGTTTAATCTTTATTTGCATTTAATTGATCTCTTCTTCATGCAATCCCTAACAGGTAGGACTTGGGTGCTCGCACCCTAGTCCTGCCCTATTTTAGGTCAGGCCCTATTTTTGGGTGTTGGTTTATGACCGTTATTTAGGTCCTATGCCGACATCTTAAGTTTGAATTACAAAATTCTCAGCGGGAATGTTTGTAGTTGTATCTATAAGCATGATTAGGTTATCATTTGCAAACTAGATAGAAATTTGATGAGCATTGTGATTTTGTGAAAGTGATTCAAGGCAATCATTGTGTTGCAGAGCAGTATTTTGTGTTGTTATTGTGTTTGCATTTATAGATTTGGCATCCATCTCCTCATGGCATGAACATCTTCCTTCCATGAGATCTTCACTACAAGGTGATATTAATTGTGTTTTCTATCATTTATCATTTGGATTTTGCCTCTATCCTGTAGGGATATGCAATCTTTATCTGACAACGGTGTTCGGAAGACTTGAATGTCTCTTTGGGGCTTGACTAAGGCAAGCCTCTAAGCACCACAACCCCTAACCCACTTTCTTGTGATTGCAGGTTACATGTTTCAAAAGTGAAAGAAGTGCAGTTGTAGGAGAGCAATGGAGACTATTAGAATTGTAGATCTGAAAATAAAATAGGGACCTAGACTCAGGCACCCACTCATTAGTCCTCTGGATCCCACAACAGTGAAATCTTTGGAACAACAGGATTGTGTTGCAGACAACATTTTTAGATCCCAACAAAAACTAAGGCACTGGACTAGGGTGCCCACTCATTAGTCCCTGACTTTTCCACACACCAAACTTTGAAATCTGGTATGTATTTGGTTGTCATTTGATATCTTTGTGTGCAATCATTTTCTGTGATTTGTCTATTTGTTTACGATTTCACAAAATTAGGGTTTTGAGCATAATTGGACTTAATTGAACAACAAAACCACACAATTCCAAGCTTCCCCTATGTTCCAAGTGATAGGAGGTCTGTAGTAGAGTTCTCTACTCAGTTGAATGTCCTTGAATGTTTAGTGGTGAAAGGAGGATCGATATAAACCCTTAAAAACATCATTTGGACATCTTTCCCCCTTTTTCATACTAAAAATTTTGGTGAACCAGTGTTTTTGGACCTTTTGCACCTTGTTGAGTGTTTTACTTCAGATTTACATTCATTTCATTGTTCATCTTATTGCATTTGAAAAATTACAAAAAAAATAAAAATTTAGGAAAATTTTAAAAAAATTGGCATTTTTAGCTTGCATTTCCAAATAATTTGAGTTAGTTAGCATTTAATTTCATAAAATTTCTATCATTAATATCAGATCTAATTTAAAATATAGAAATTTTTCATTCACCATTCATTTACATTGCATTTTCATGCTTAAATTGATAAAAATTGCTTGAAATTGGGCATTTTTCCATATAACCTAGTTTTGCATTAGCTAGGGTTTGTAGTCAAAATCTTGTTTGAGACTACCCTTTCAAAACACTCATTTGGACTGATTTCTAACTTTAGTGTTTCATCATAGTGGTTTTCTTGCAAAACTTCATGTCTGGGGTTTGAAAACCTTGCTTTTTCACTAGATTTTGGCCTTATCATGTCTCTAGAGTTGCATCATAGGCGTGTTTTGAAGAATCTTCTTGCACTAATTAGATGTTATTAGGGTTATTATCTGCTTCCCCTCCTCAAATTCTTTACAACACCCTTTTTATTAGGCTTTGGCATTGAAAATTTGTGAAAAATTGCATATTTTGGCTATATTTTCACTAGGGTTTGACTTAAACTGGCACTATAAGCGTGTTGTGATGAATTTTATGGCATTAGGTGACTGATATTACTGTTATAATCTGCTTCCCCTCCTAAAATTATTTACAACACCATTTTTATTGGGTCTTTGTATTGAAAATTTGTGAAAAATTGCATATTTTAGTGTATTTTCACTAGGTTTTAGCTTGTCATCATTATAGGATTACATCAAAGATGTGTTGTGAAGGATATTATTGCTTTATTGGACTAATATTGAACATATTATTTTCTTCCCCTGATAAATTTCCTTACAACACATCTTCTTTCATTCGTTTGCATTGAAAAAAGTTGAAAAAATAAAGCATTTAAGGGCATATTTACACATAGTTTTGCACTTGGCTCTTGCATAACTTTTAAAAACACTTTAAAATCTGATTTCACATTAATTTGAAAACATTTACACATGGCTTCTAATCTCAACAATAAAAATAGGTTCCCTCCTAGGCCTTACATGAAAAGAAAGGTCCCTGAACCCGAAATTGTGTTTACACCTCATGATAGAACAATTGGTGACACTGAAGGACCTCTTTATATCACTATAAAGATAATGGGAAATCTTGTGGATGGAACCCTTATTGATCCCAATTTCATGACTAATGTGGCAATGGTTCAAGAGTTCCTCTATTCACATGGGTTGATACAAGGCTTTTATGACCCTTCAGACATGATGATTAAAACACATAAGGGAACCTTTATAAACACTTCAAGGAAGATATCTTTATTGGTTACTGTATTTGAGAAATCCATAGAACAATTATTTGATGTTGTCCCCGTTTCTGACCTCTTTCGCATAAAATTAGGACACCCATGGTTAAAGGCTATGAAAGCTGTCCCTTCAACAATTTATAACTGCGTAAAATTTCCTTTGAATGGACAAGTGCATACTATTCCTCGCAATAGGTATAAACCTTTGGTTACAAGACAACACTTTACCCTTGATTACTTTTGGGAATGATCTAAAGTGGATCCGGAGCCATGGATAGATTTTAACTTCTTGAGCTATATAAA
Source organism: Cunninghamia lanceolata (assembly GCA_027924645.1). Lineage (NCBI taxonomy): Eukaryota > Viridiplantae > Streptophyta > Pinopsida > Cupressales > Cupressaceae > Cunninghamia > Cunninghamia lanceolata. The sequence continues at coordinate 1,153,113 of BSBN01000687.1, read as the reverse complement.
CTACAGAACACAATTATTACATCAAGTGGCCGATCCTTCTATTCAAGAAACAAGAGATGAACAACCCACATTTGAAGAGCATTCTAGACCAAAAGGAAAAGGACCCTATGCTGAGGTTCCTCCCCCGCCATCCTTACAAGGATCAGGAGTTAGTCATCGAGAGCAAAACATTCCACTGAGACAAATGAGATTTGATCATGGTGCTTCCTCCTCTAAAACACAAAAACATATGGAAGAACAAGACACTATTTTAAAAGAGATAAGTGGTAAAACAAGAAGAAATAGATAAGCAAGAGAAAGGAGGAGGAGACGACAAACTTTTGCCCAACGAAACACACCTCAACAAGAAAATATCTCACCTAATATTGAATCAAACCAAGAAGACCTTAGGAATGGACAACTTAAAGACAAGAATAAGAGTTGGGCTATTGTACCTTATGTCCCACTTTCCTCTAACATTCGAGAGTGGGAAGATGAAGATTTTCTTGATGACAACCCTTAGTTTGGTTGTCCCTACAGGTAAGTATCTCTAACCCTAGTGGTCACCTATGTGGTTAGCATGATCGGCTCATGTATGTGACCTCCCCTTCATGTCGTGCTTCCCCCGTGATGTGTTGTGTTGTTTAGGCCTCCTAGGATGATCCTTGATTCTCTTGTAAGGTCAAGGATACTGAGAGACTGCCTCTGTTGTGAACCTTCTTCTATTTGTATAATCATTCTTCTATATTGCCTCTCTTCTATTTTCATTGTTGTGTGTTGTGTCTTATGGACATAGTGTTGCAGTTGGTGACTTGGGGGCACCCTCCTACATGACTGTCCCTAAGGCACTTGTTTCTCCTCTCTTGATTTATTGTTTCCCTTCCTCTAGTGTTTCTATCTAGCGGGCAGATGACAAAAAACTTATTATACTGATAAGGACCTAGTGTCCCTTCAGCGAGAAATCAAAAAATGGACCAAGTCCATATATGACAATGGGGTTGGAATATATATTATCCGACACTTGGCTAGTAGAATCACTATGTGTGATTTTGATGTTGTCTTATTGCACTTACAAAACCATAACAATACTGTTGCTCTGTGCACTTTGTTTATCTTTGAATCTCACCTTGGTTACACTTGGTTTTGAGATTTCTGCTGTATAGCCCCACGGTTATACTCAGTCTCTGAATCCGTAGTATAACCTTGACTCTCTATGTGAATGCTTACATGCATTGTTGATTATCATGATTATATGGATGCTAACACCTTTTCTTGCAGGAAATTGTGTGTTTGTGGGAACATTTGGCGATCGTAAGGTACATGTCACCTCCGGGGGGCTTGGGCTTTGCGAGAGCTCGTTCTTCCTTGTGTGTTTTCTTCCTACCTTAACGTGCTTGATATCGGTACAAGATATCAACCACCTTAAGGTGGGGGCATATATAAGGTAAGCTGTCTGATGTAGATGCTAGCAAGTGTGTTTGTGAATCTTGAATCTATTGCAATCATTTAAGCCCTCTGCGGAGGCGGGATATCACGTATATCCTTTTTTATCTTAAGCCTTCTGCAGAGGTGGGGATGGTGTATTTATCAAGGAGTGTGTGCATCCTGTCATTTTCTAAAAGTCCTTTGTGGAGGTGGGGAGTGGATCTGAGACTATCCTAACCCTTAAGCGTGTCTTCAGTGATTGTTGTGGCGAAGCCTAATCGTCGGTGTGTGCCTGTAATGTGCCTGAGATGGTGATGAACCTAGAAATAGGTACACTCCATCGCTTGTCTGCCATGTTTTCTCCATGTCTTCCATGTGTGTGTGTATGGCGTGTTTGTTCCTAAGCATAGTTTAAAGACCGGTGGCGATGAGTCCCTCCTATGCTTTGGGATTTGTATGGCGTGCTTGATTTGTATGTCATGTTTGTTCTCAAGTGCAGTCTTAAAGACTAGTGGCGATGAGTCCCTCATGCACTCTGAGATTTGTCTTGCATGCATGTTTCTCCATATGCAGTTTAAAGACCGGTGGCAATGAGTCCCTCCTGCATTTTAAGTTGTGTGTTTACTTTCCTTGCACTTGCATTTGCATTTTATATATGAGAAAATGAAAAAAATAAAATAATCACTGTGTTCATTGCATTCACTATTGCTGTCATATTTTGCCTAGCCCCAAAATATTCCTGTTCCCCTCTTTCTATCAAAGAAATCCGATCAGAGAAAGCCTAAATAGAAAGAGGAAAGTCTTAAATCCTACATTTCCCCATGCTGTACCTTGCCAAAAATTCAAAAATCTTACCTTGAGAATCCTTGCAGAAAACCCAAAAATCTTTTGTCTTCAAGTGCCTTCCATTGTAGATAATTCTCAGTTTTATACTTAGTCATTTTTGTATGCACCTTTGTATGTATCGTTGTATGTATATCTGTTGTATCGCATATACAATTGTATATACAAAGGAAGATGCAAAGTCAATATGCAAGGGCGGGATACAAAAGTGAATGTGCATCAGGTTATCTTTTTATATGCAATTGCATAGACAAATGCATAAACAAGGCAATATACAAGGGGGAGATACAAAAGGTGTGTCCGTTTTTTGTATGTATATGCGATTGTATCTTTGTACATACAATCTTATATACAAAAGAATATACAATCCTGGACCCGAAAGAGTATGCAATTTGGTTTAGAAAGGTAGATGCGGTTGTATGCATCTTTGCATGTATGTTCGCATTGTATATTTGTAGATACAAAGGGCAGATACAAGGTCATATACAAAGTCACATGCAAAGGTCAAATGCAATGTTTGTATGTACAAGCGATTATATGCAGTTTTTGTTTGTATATTCACATTGTATATGTGATATACAAGAAGGAGATGCAAAAGGGAATACATACAATCCAGACGCGAATGAAGAATTGAATGTGGCGGATAATCAATTGAGTTCTGCAGTTGTATGTTGAAGTGCATGTATATGCCAATATGCAAAAAAGCAAGGATACAAGGTCAGACCTATTTCAATGATCCAATATGGTTGATAATCCTTTGAGTTTTGCATTGTATGTACATGCGATTGTATCTCATATACAATCACATATACATAGACACATACAAAGGATTTTTAGTGAGACAGGCCTTATCGGCGGCTCAGTTTGAGGTCTCTCTGATGCCCGATAAAGATGCAAATGTTTAGCGATGGGTCCCAGGTTCAGCTCAGCGGCCAATTAGATAGTGCCACATGTAAGGCAGATTCAGAGGCCGATTTAGATGGCGATTCAAGTCGCATATACAATGGTCGATACAAGATGAAATACACATCAGTGAGGCAGTTTCTGAGGTCTCCTCGACAGCCCGATATATACAAAAGTTGTATATGCAGAAAAGCGAAGGAGATTTTGTATATTGCACCAAGTGAACCTAAAAGTGCATGTGCAATTGTATATACAATTGTGAGATACAACAGTATACCATTGCAGATGCAAAGCGATATACAGATGTAAGATGTAGTTGACCGTAACTTTGACCGCCCATATCTCCTTCATCCTGAAGAATTTCTGCACGCTCCAAAAGGCAAATGTGCTTGTTTTTGCCTCCTCTTTCATCTGGCAGACTTTGAGGAGGATATCTTCACTTTCAGAATTTGATGCAAATTTGCAGGCTTGACCGACAGGACGTTTCAGCGACCGATTTGGCATATGCAGGGGTTGTTATTGTTCCATTTATTCCAGTTGGTAGGATTTGCAGGTGGATTCATGGCAAATGGCTTCACTCTTCAATGCATATGGGCTCTGTGTCTTGCTGGCAGATCTTCATGTGTTTGGTGACGACTTTGGGGCTCTTCTCTTTAGTGCCCTGTCCTATCTTGCATTTGGGAAACCATTTTCTGATGGTTGTGGACCTGCCAGCGACATGGTTCCTGTCCTTTCACCATGCCCCTGCCTTTGCGTCCCTATTCCTGCATTGAGGAATACATTCTGCATTCCTGGGATCCTGTGCAGCTGTTTCAACGTCCCCGGCACAGGATTTGATATAAATGACATTGTAACTTTAGTTTTAGAGGGAGGATGGTTTTATTTTGGGCTTTTATGCCGCCGATTTTTTAGTAGTCAGACCTCTTAGTGTAATTGCAGGGTATGGGAATGTGACTCACTGTGCCTGAATCTAGCCTCTGTTGTCTTCCTTTTATCCACCAAATGAATGTGATTAGCTATACTGTGTCTACTTCTGCTACTGAATATTCTATAATGTAATTGTTTCTAGCCTTCATGATTAATATATGCATGACTTCTTGCCTCTCTTGTGTCCTGATTTCTATGTTTTAATTAGAGTTATAGTCTGTTCTGTGAGTAAAACGACTCCTCTACAGGTTTGACCTTCATACTGAAGCCTCAATCAGTCTCATAAGTCTGTGTGAATCCCCTTCATCATTGAAATCATTGTTGTGTCTACACCAAGATCACCATCGCTCAATGAATCTGGTACATCACCCCTATTTCATTTCAGTTTCCTTCTACCCCTTTTCCCTTGCAGCTTTAACACTAGGTTTAGATATATTCCTCTAAGCATTAGGCTTAGAAAGAGGAAGCCGGCCTTCTCCGGAGGTCTGATGTCAGTTCGCAAGGTCCCACACTTCGAGATCATTCCTATTGTGTCATTAGAATGCTTGGACTCTCTCCGAGCAGGGTGCAATTCTATGTGACAATAACTATATTCACTATGTTTTGCGTATATTCAATGTTGTCTTCTCCGTGTCTTGCATGATTGTAACTGTCTTCTCTGTGTTTTGCACACTTGGTACTGTCTTCATTGTGATTGGCATGTCTTCTCCGTGCTTGGCATGTTTGTTGTGCTTGTTGACCATACTTTAATGCATGTATTGGCCTTGTGTTTATACATACATTAAAGTGTGGGCTAAATGTTATGTCAGAAAATGTACCCTTGGGGGCTTTTTTGTCTTAAGGTTTAGCTCCCAGGTCCCTTAGAATGCATTTAGGTCATCTTGAATGATTATGGTGACTCTTGATGAGAAAATCCTGAAGTTTCATGGCAAATGGGACTTAGGGGGTGCATTTATGATAAACCCTACCTGAAATAGGGGGGAGGACTTGGGCGCTCGTGCCCTAGTCCTACCCTATTTTAGGTCAGGATCTTTTTTTGGGTGTCAGTTTATGACTATTATTTAGGTCCTATGCCAACATCCTAAGTTTGAATTACAAAATTCTTAGCTGGAATGTTTGTAGTTGCATATATAAGCATGATTAGGTTATCATTTGCAAACTAGATGGAAATTTGATGAGCATTATGATTTTTTGAAAGTGATTCAAGGCATTTATTGTGTTGCAGAGTAGTATTTTGTGTTGTTATTGTGTTTGTATTTGTAGATTTGGCATTCATCTCCTCATGGCATGAAGAGCATCTTCCTTCCATGAGATATTCACTACAAGGTGATATCAATTGTGTTTTCTACCATTTATCATTTGGATTTTGCCTCCATCCCGTAGGGATATGTACTCTTTATCTGACAACGGTGTTCGGAAGACTTGAATGTCTCTCTGGGACTTGACTAAGGCAAGCCTCTAAACACCACAACCCCCAACCCACTTTTCTGTGATTACAGGTTACAGGTTTCAGAAGCGAAAGAAGTGGAGTTACAGGAGAGTAGTGCAGGCTGTTGGAATTGCAGATCTAAAAAGAAAATAGGGACCTGGACTCGAGCGCCCGCTCATTAGTCCTCCAAATCCCGCAACAGTGAAATCTCCAGAACAATAGGATTGTGTTCCAGACAACATTCCTAGATCTCGACAAAAATAGAGGCATTGGACTAGGGTGCCTGCTCATTAGTCCCCGACTTTTCCACACACCGAACTCCAAAATCTAGTATGTATTTGGTTGTCATTTGATATCTCTGTGTGTGATCATTTTCTGTGATTTGTCCATTTGTTTACAATTTCACAAAATTAGGGTTTTAAGCATAATTGGACTTAATTGAACAACAAAATCACACAATTCCAATCTTCCCCTATGTTCCAAGTGACATGAGATCTATAATAGAGTTCTCTACTCGGTTGAATGTCCTTGAATGTTTAGTGGTGAAAGGAGGATTGATATAAACCCTTAAAAACATCATTTCGACATCTTTCCCCCTTTTTCATACTAAACACTTGTATATATATCCTTTTCTCTTTTCAACTAACTTGTAACTAATTCTTGAAATTATAATTTCTATTTTAAAGTTCACTTTTAAGTCATAAAAATGACTTAAGTTATAATAAATAATTAAAATACAGTTAAAAAGAGAATTTATTATGAACTCAGTTGAGCAATAAAGGAGAGCTTATCCCCTTCTGAACTTTGTTCTTCTGGTGCTCGGCCACTAGAAGTTGTTGGTGTTGTTGTGAAGAAGACTTCAATTTATAAATCCTAGTCTTCTAAGTATTTAATGAACCATTCATTTCTATGCTTTGCTTGAAGAAATTGGGTAGATCTTTGTGGCATTCGACGAGTGAAAAGACAATAATATTTAGCTTCATAGCTTCAAGGTCGAACACCTCTTTATTGAACAATTCTTCTGAGATCATTTTCCAAAAGCTCTTTTTAACTTTAATTAAATCCAATGTTTCAGTTTCATCTTCTTTCAAAAATTTAGAATTAAATGACCAAAAATTAGCTTGAATTTTATACTTAACTTCGTTACAAAATTTATCAAGCTTCCCATATTTATCAAGAGCTCCGCTAAGGACTGATAACTTCCACTTGACGCTTTTAAACTAGACTTGCATGAGGTTTTCTTTAATTTTGGCAAACACCTATTCAACTACAAGTAGATTCCCATATGTGGTTGTCATCTCCTGGAGATCTTTTATTACATTCTATCATAAGGATTCCTCTTCCTAACTTCTTGGATTTTATCATTGATCCTTTTCTTATCCACTTCAATAGTTATATAAAATTTTCATGCCTCTTCAGTGAATTTGAGGTTATCCAAAACTACTTGTTCAACCCAAGTTTATGTAACTTTATGAAAAGTTTGGTACTTACTGATTTTAGAAATAGTATCTTTATTGATATTGTTGCCAGGAGTGGTTATTATGACGAAAGCTATGAAAGTTATACTCATAGATTGCTCATCAATTCCTACTATGGATCTGATATAGGCTATCAATATTTGAACTTGCTCTTCCAACTACTCCCTAGTTTGCTTTTCTTCTTCTATCCTTTGGACTAAACTGGTACTGACACTTGAAAATTATGAATATCCCTTCATGTGTATATGGATCAAGGTCCACTCTAGAGTTATCATAATCTACCACAATTATGTCTTATTGATTTTTATCAAAGGTGGGCTTAGCAATATCCACATATTGTGCTTTTGAAGAGATATCAATCATTAATCTTGAAGTAATTCTTGCCTTTTTGGGAGTAATGACTATTTGGAGCAAATTTGTAATATAGTCAAAACTTGGTGTAATAACCTTTGTGATTTTTCTTTTCTTGCATACCATTTGTTGGACCCAAGGTGGAGGCAGGTTAGAAATAACCATTTGTGAATCAATGATAGTGGTTTAATTAATCTAGAGTTGAGAGTTTGTTGACCCATTCTAGAATCTTCAATAGGATTAGTTTGGCTCAAGGTTAAAATGGGAACTTGTGAGTGGGAAGGTGGGATGGACAAAGATGGGATGGATGCTGCATCTTGTTGTGGGGAGAATGATTTTGTAGGAGATGAAGTGGTAGGTAGTACACAGTCAAAAGCTAATGGTTATTATGGAGTAGATAAAGGGTTTGGGAAAGAACTCAAATCCGGTGTAGCAAATTGCTAGGTGGTATGATCAATTTGTAATGAAGGGTTGAGAACATGAGGGGGAGTGCCCATATTTACTTGTGGTGTTGGATTTTGGGGCTTCTTTATTTGTAGCTTCTTTCTAGGACCATTATCCTTGCCACACAAATTTTTAGGAACTTTCCTCTTGTTTGGATCATCATCACCTCCACTGCCTACTAGATTGCTCCTCTCCCAAGTTGTATAAACAAAAGCAAATTGTGGGACCTAATGGATCTATAACTTCTTTGAGTTCTTTGATGACTCTCCTCTATTGGAGCCTCTACCAACAGTGTATTTGAAGAGCCTCTTATTAAACCACATTTTAGTTCTTTGTAGAACATACATAGTCCTTTCATCAATGCTTGTCATTTCTTTATTGTCTTAATTAATGGGTGCTAATGGTAGTGTTTGAAGCAATCTCTCATAGATAGGATCAATTAGATCACTCCCATCATCTGTAATGCCTTGGGTCACTAGTTCTAGACTATAAGTTTTTAGTCTATCTAAGGTCATCCTCATCCAACCTCTCTTCCTGACCTTGAAATCATTTTCACAACCATCCCAATAATCTTCCAAATGTGGAACATGATAATAAGGTGGTACGAGTTTGAGATTTTTTTTAACATAGTTTTTGTTGTCAAATGGAAACCTCTTTTCATAGAAATGTATTGTCAATTTAGAAAGAGTTCTCTTGATCTCCTATGCATGAGAAGAAGGCTTACAGAAGTAATAGCTAAGACCAATTTGAAATGTGATCCGAACTATTCTTTTTTCTTTGTATTTTTTATTGACTTCAGCTATTTTCCTACATACCTCTATCAAACCCATCTTATCACTAGAAAATCAAGGGAGTTTGTATGGATCACCTTCAAAACCACTTATTTGAATGCATGTACACTTGGGGAACTAAATAAAGTAACTTCCATCCTATGTAATCAAGGCAACAGATTCTGTAGATATTCTAACAACAGTATCCCCATTCAACTCTCTCACTATTAATGTGGTAAAAGCAACATTTACCCTTTTAAAACTTTTGATGCTTTCTCCTAGCATTAATTGGGGATAATAATCATAAATTTGAGTAGTTTCATCAAATCCTCCTTAGGTCCTAAGACCATGCCATACCTTGGTACTTGCCATAGCATAAAACACGTATGATGTCATATGAAAATGTTGGGTTTGCTCATGATTGACCAATTGGTCATGAATATTGTTTCTTTTGATTTCTCCTCAATCAATAAACCGGTCTCCTTGATAGATAATGTTGATGAATAGACACATTCAGTAGTGGAAAGTGTTAGTCTTACTATGGCCCATGACCTTGTTTAGAAGAGTAATTATGTTAGAGAGATCTTCACCCAAATTTGACCTATAAAAGTTCTTGGGCAACTTTGATGGCCCTTTTCTCTTCTAGCTTAGCCAAGAATGAGCTAACATCGTTTTGCATTCATCTTTGTGTTTTTTGTAGTGTGCTTCTACAATCTATTTATCGATCTCTACATACGCATCCCTTAGTCGAAGAAAGAATGTGACACTAAGAGATTGTCTATCCAATTTGGCAACTATTTTGTTTTCAATAATTTTCACTTATCTAGTTTCCTGATCATAACATTTAGTGCACAAGCTAACACTAAATCAATGCATTGTACAGAGGTGGGAAATCCAATGGCATGAGCTAGTCCACTCTTGAAAATCCTTTGTGTAATTGGGGACCTTTTATTATCTTGCATTTTGTCCTAGAAAATCATCCATGTTAACGTGCCCTATGATTGAGTCTCCAACTTCTGGTAGGTTGGTCTTAAGGACCAACATCTACTCATACAGACTTGATATTTGTATTTCATCTTCTTTAGCTTGGTGACTAGGGTTGTTTGAACAAAGAAAACCAATTGGTTTGGGAGAATTTGGTTGGGGGAAAGTTCAACCCTAAATACTTGGAAACAGTTAGGTAGATAATTCATCAAGTGAATGGGGTTTAGTTGCAAGATTAATCAATGAAAATTGCATTGGAAAATAAGTTTATAGTGATGCTTGGAGATGCTCTAGGTTACCTAAATGTATGAAGGAAAGTGCCTAGTTACAAGTGACGAGAAATCCCTAGGTAGTGTGTACATTATAATCAATGAGCAACAATTTATGGATGTATTAGGGCAGTAGGAGTGGGAAAATTTACCTTATTTAGTGAATGTAAACCAAGCAAATTTGAGTTGTAGGAACCAAGATGAGCGTAGGGCATGATCCTTAGAAAGATTAGCACTATGCACTTGAGTTGCAGAGCTCTCAAATAGTGACAGTTGATAGTTGTGAATGCTATCAAAACCTTTGATTTTACTTATTGTCCATCCCACCCTAGGGGCCTAGGATCAAATGAGATATATTGAAAGTTGAACGTGGATGGAATGCCCTACTGTGAGTTCTCTCCCAAAAATGGATGGAGTGAGAAAGGTCCTCTCTTGACAATGGAGTCGACATAAAGGAATGGCCTAGTTGGTTACTGTGACATGAAGGAATTAGTTATCCTCAGTCAAGCACATGGATATCAATCCCCACTTCAGTTAAATTCTTAAGCAGATTTGATCATGCCCTCATTGTAGTTGCATCCCTCTCTATTTTCTTGTTGTTGCCTAATAGATGTCACCTAAAAATGTTTCACATTCCCCTTGAATGGTTCCTTTCATAGCCACACCTTAAACCCATGTAGTGTATTTATCATTTGAGCGGTTGTTATTATTCTACCCACTATTATATTAGGTTGGTGGGTTGATCTTGAAGTAGTCTATAGTGGTATAGAATATGATTGATTCATGCGATTGATCGATGGTGCCCTTTGGTATAAGGTTTAATGCTTGAGAAAGTATTGGCTTCTTTGTCGCAATCTTATTATGAATGGGTCATATTATGTATGTAATAACCACATTTATGCACTTAACCAGGTGATTTGAGCACTTGCCTCCGCTTGCTATTGGAGAAGAAATCATTTAAAACAAATTATTTATTTTGAAGATCTAATCTTAAGAGGCCAGTCTTTTTTCACTACATACTCAACCTTATCCCAAAGGTTTAGGCCTCTTAAGAGGTTTTTCACTCTTCGACGTGTTTTCATTCTGAAAATCTTAAGAGTTAGGTAATGAGGGAGAGCACTCAGCCTTAGTTTTTTCTTCAATCAACGGTCTCGACCTGTAGGGCCACTTATATTCATATTATCTAAACTAGGTCACTATTCTACTTTGACCTATTGAATTTGCAAACTCAAGGTTGAAATGCATTCTTGAGATAGGACTCTAACTCTCCTAAGGTTGAGGGGGATATAGATAGCCCCCAATTTTATAAGGGTGTACTCAATCTTAATCTAGAACTTTGAAGAGGGAGATAGAGAGCACTTAACCTCAAGTATGCTAGTTATTTACTCTACAATGTTAGTTTGCTTGTGGGAGTCTTCATTCACTCACTCATTCACCCTACCTCTATATTGGCGGTGGGGAAACATAGTTAATCATGAGGAGGAAGCCCATTAGTTAGGGGTAATCTTTCCCCAAGACATTTGATAATAACAATTTCTTTTGCTGGTAAGGGTTTGGAGGACGCTGTTGCTTGTAATGGTATCCAACTATCCATCTCTCTATTAGACAGAGGAAGTTGTTATGAAGGAGGAAGCCCACTGGGGCAATGAATCATAATCCCCTTCAAAGTCCACCCCATTAGTTGTAAGTGAGGAAGCCTCGTAATCCCCAACCCATTCATTAGTTAGATTAGGGGCTCAAGTAATCCCCTTTGGAGGAAGCTAGTTATTTTCTAATGAATGGTATCTATAGTAAAGTAATGAATGGGTGTTCAATCAGGGGTGAGCATTTATGTGCTTGCATAACCATACGTCATGGTCAAACTAGGTTTTAATTCCAAACACTCTTAAGACGTCAGGGCCTTTAGTTAGGCAATGGACCCCACCCTCACCACCTAAATGTCGAGTCAAAGGTCGTTCAATATTTGCTTCCAAATTCATCATGCCCCTTCACCCACTTTCCTTCCAACTAATCCCACTTCCATCCATCCAACCCTCATAAGTTTGAAGGGTTATGAATCCTACCCACCTCTATCATTCCCAGGGCCTACCTACTTCTGGGTCCATCATGCTCCTTACCTTTCAACCCCTACTATCTACAGGGCCTATCTATATCTCTATAATGGGCATGCTCTATGTTGCTCCAAGATCATGATCCAAGATGCCCAACTTGTTGCACTTCTCCCCACCCAAGCTCCGTAGCGTTTCCCTTTTTCCCATGCATTCGTTCACTTATCTAGTCTGATCGTTGGATGGGTGTTCTGTTTGGTTCCCGTGTTAGAGTAAGGGAAATCACTCAAGCGTAAGGTTGAGTTCATGGCTACGGGTGAGTGAATGGCCTCAAGTATAGGGAATCGGATACAAACATTTGTATGAGCTTTAGAAATAGATCCCGATTCAAAGTTGAGGAAGAGGGAATCAGTAACAACACTTGATGCCCCACAATATTTAGCCACCATGGCGGCGAGTGTGGGGAAGATAAAAAATGCTCGTTATTGGAACTGGACGAATAGGTAATGGATAAACTCCACCTTCCTGTTCTTCTTTTATTAGGAAGAATCAAGTACATAGAAAAAGCATGAGGGGGGCCTGAAATCTGAGCTATTTTCATCTCCTTGCCATGCCAGCTGAACGCAGTTGGGTCTGGTCAAAATAAGAATAGTTCTGAGCCCAGCTCGGGCACGATTATTCCCCTCTCAACACCTTGAAAAGGGAGAAATCAATCTTTGCCTATTTCCATTCAATCTCGCTCGACACAACTCTAATGGAACGAAATACTTTCCAAACATTTGTCTCGGCACCGAAAGGGTTCCTTAGAACACTTTGGATACCGAAGTAGTTCGAGGGACACTCTATTTCATTGAAAAGAAAGCCTCAAAGACTTGGAAGAAATATTAATCAGCTTTTGCTTGGTTTTGGGAACCAAGCAATCGACCAAAATGGATAGACAGGGACACTTCCCAAAACTTCAATTTTTGATCATGAAAACTTGGTAACTTGACTTAGCCTGCTCATGGGAAGGGAAACTCAATTCAAAAGGATAGAAAAAAATTTCATTTCTCCAAAGGTAACTAAGGAAAATAAAGACATCATGACCAATGGGGAATAAAGACTATGATTTATCTACATTGAAATGATCAAATACTTTCAAATTCAAAAACAAGAGTAATAAGACACTAAATAAAGAATAAAAAAGGAAGAAGAGAAGTAGAACAAAACATACAGTACGCTAAATATATCCTAAGAAAAATATTGTGAGGGAAAAACCTAGCCTCCAAAGCACATACCCAATGTATTATTCAACAACTAATATTTACAATACAATAGCTAAGTCTTTGTGCTTCAATGAGGTCTACATTCTGAATCTAGAGGAGTTTTAGCAGTGTAATCCTACATAAAACATGACATACAATCTCCATCTCAAGCCCTCAATATATAGGTTAAGGAGACTCGTGAAAGCATCCAAAATCATGAGCTTAAAACCATGAGTCAAAACTAAGTCCAAGTGGTCCAAATTTAGCCATGCAGCGCATTCCAAAAGTAACCCCTCCACAATTATCTAATGTAACTCCTAATTTGACTAGTTGACCCCCAAAATGAAAAGGGGTCAAAGTAACTCCCAAGTGCTCCATGTAGTTGTAATAGTATCTCGCTCAATGACAATGGCAAAGAGTGTCGACTTAGGAATCTCAAGATTCCTTCCAAGTGGGTTGTTGTTTTCCATGTGAGCATATTATTTATAATATTACACAATTATTAAATAATTGCAACTAGACCTAAGACTTGCAAGGTGTACAACACCTAGTCCTAACAAAATACACCACCCTAGCATTCAATTTGAAATAATGTGTGCTTTAGTTGGATCATAAAGACTAGTAAGTGAGGGAAACATGAACCCATCTTTAAAATTTTGAATTAAAAGTTCAAGGTTCAAATGCATAGGCGCAAAATTGACTTAGGTCAATTTTGCACTCATAGATCTAAACCAGGGTGGCACATGATGCATTTAGCACTTGTGAGTGTATGCAAGGAATTTAGAGCATATAAAAGAAATCAAAATACAATTGTCAAAATCAAACTCTAAAATATGTGTAAACCTCTGATTGAGTGAACAAGTGGATTTAATTGTGCTTATGAATGTGGATGCTCGAATGATTGTGCAAGATTTTAACAATGTATCAATGATTTGTGTAGATTTTCTCCATATGATGTAATTGAAGAATAAGAATGGATTTTATAGATTTTCAAGTGAGACGATGAATGATTAAGATTAACTCACTTGATTGGCAACTTGAGTTTTGTATGCACTTTTACTTTTTGCTTTACAACTAATTTGGTTGACTTTTACTTTATTTATTTGATTTTGGAATGTGAAAGCATAAATCAAGGAATTGACAATCTTGCACGATTTGATGGGTGTAAATAATTGATTTTTGACAATGACTTAATTACATGGAATGATGAGAGGATGATTAATTAATTTTATTTAAATTTATGTGTGCATGAATTTAATTAGGAATTAATTAACTAATTAATATTGCTTAATTAATTAATTGTGAAGGGAATGTGAAGGGGATTAAATGGGATCAATTAATTAATGTGTAGAATTAATTAATTGACATGGTGATGCTAGAGTGAATTAGCTAAGATGAATTACTGTGTAGGGTTAATGATATGAGGTGGCAAAATTAGGGTGATGAAATCTAAGTGTCTACATTTGCCCCTCTTTGAAAGGGTACTGTGACTAAATAAAATAGTGGCTTTTCAAATAAAGTAGAAGACAAAGAACGGATGTAGGATGATGCCCCAAGTAGAATGATGGTTAAGGAGATGCCCCATTGAGAGGGAATGCAAGGATGAAAGATACAGATGGGCGCTTGAAATGAGAAGAGTAGTAGTTAATTAGAAGAATGTGTAAGAAGAAAATGAGTAGAAATGATGTGATGATGAATGTTGCAAATCTTGCATATGATTTCAAATGTTTGAGCAACTTGATTTATTATATCATATGATAGGATACACCATGATATGAAAAACCATGATGACACAATTGTCAGATCTTGTGGGACTGACCCAAAAAAAGGTCGCAAGCAGGCATATAACATATGGCACTATGATATAAAATATCATGATGTCATTGTTGCAATATGCTAGCGAGGACCATTATAGATGTAAAAGAAAATGATAAAACACACAATCAAGCAAGCATGCACAAAAAATACAAAGACAAACAAGATTTTCCTTTAGTCAAGCTAAAAACCAAAGATTGATTGATGATGATGATAGTGTTGTTGGTATGGGAATGATATATCTTAAGAGCAACGTGAGGATTGAGAATAATATATCTCAATAATGGTGGTTTATTTAGAGTTGATCAAGGTTGGAAGCAAGACTAGGAACAAGACTAATGGATGTTTTTGGATATGTACTAGATTGTTGGGCTAGATTTGTGTGGATTGAGACTGTGTTTGGATGAATTGATGTGGGATAATGGGATTGTTGCATCAGATTGCGTTTGGATAGCCTTTTACTTGGAACCAATGACAAGGGAAAACTAAGTCTAGAGACAAGGATGAAATGATGATTAGATGGAATGATTGAGGGATTGTAGGTCTAGTGGATGGAATGGTTGTAAGGTTTATGGGATGAACAGGGGATGGATTGATGGAGAGGTTTAGGATGTGATCTCGAAGGACTATGTTGCATAGGAATAACATGCTCCGACTCTATGTATTTGGTGCAAAAGATTGGGCATATCAAGAGGTGTCCAAAGCATGTTTCAACATTGTGCCCCTATCCTTATCAAGGTCGAAAGCAACAAGGGAGGATGGATTAGGTACATTGAGATAGCTATGTGGATATAATGGATGGGTATGATAGAATGGGAGAAGCTTGTCCCCAAGTGTAGGGTTCACATAGGGTAAGTGCACAAAGATGAGGGACCAAAAGGGGTTCTTAGATGCCATTTTTTTTTGAAATCAGGAAAGATTGATGTTGGATGAGAAATTGAAGATAGTTACACTCATAATTTGAAGATACAACAAAAACAAGAGTCATAGTGCTCTGAATATAGTTTCTAAACTACTATTTTTTTCAAAAATGGTTGAGATTAAGGGGTTCAAAAAGGGGGAGCACACAAATTGGTCCTATTTTCTTAAAAAAAAAACATAACATATCGTCTGGTGTGCTTCCCCTAAAATGTTAACTTTTTTTTAGTATTTCAAAAATTGCTTCAGTGAGAAATTAGCTAACATGTAGTTCATTCATGATTTTTCTGATAATTTTTTCATGAATAATTAATTTTTTACTAATTTTCAAAGTGGACTCATCCTGAAAAATAGAAAATTGAGCGTGCTCCCCCCTAAATTTTTTGAAAACTAATCGAAAATCAATTTTTTTTGAATATGTGTACAATGGAGTCTAGTTTCTAAAAATGTAACTTATTTGAAATTTTGATGAACGGTTAAAAAAAAAAGTCAAAAATACCAGACACTGGTTTTTGACAAAAAATAGATACACTAACAAAAGAAATTAAAGATGAAATCCTTAACATACTTAAAACATGAAAAAAATTATATGGTTAAATAGCTAATAGAGAGCTTAAGATTATGGTGATATTTTTTTTGACTTTTCATTGAAAAAAGTGCAATCCTGATGGGAATCATGCTCTAGATTATGTGGATTTTTTAGAATCTGGAAAAACATGTCCTTGGACGACCTAAACACAGTCCAATCCAAAGGCTTGAAAATTACCAAGGCAAAGCATAACGTGAATGCATTATAACGTGCTCATGTTATGCTTTGATAAAACATGTCACTTTAGATCCCTTTTCCTAACTTTCCTATTTTTCCCTTTCCTTTCCAATTTTCCTTTAGATCCCACCATTTTTTTCCTATTTTACTATTTTCCACCTCTCCTCTCATCATTATTCCCATCTAATAAACTTTCATTTATCTTGTTTCTATTTCATCCTCCCAATTTATATCCTCATCCCTCTTTGCATGTCCTAGTTTTCTTGTTTCCATGTTCTTTGTTGATAAGGGAGAGGGAGAGAGGGTGGATATGGAGGGGGTGAGAGAGGGGAGAGATAGTGTGTGTGTGAGAGAGAGAGGCATTATTTAAGGTTTATGATTTTAGGGTTTCTCAAGTTTAGGTTTTAGGGGTTAGGGTTTAGGGGAATTATTTAGGGTAACTTAGGGGTTTAGGGTTGCTCAGGTTTAGGGGTCAATATTTAGGGGCATTATTTAGGGTTTATGAGTTTCGGGTTGCTCAAGTTTAGGGTTTAGGGTTTAGGTGAATTATTTAGGGTTTAGGGGTTTAGGGTTGCTCGAATCTAGGGTTTAGGGGTTTAGTATTGCTCAGGTTTAGGGGTTAGGGGTTTAGGGTTTAGAGAGATATAGAGAGAGGGGACCGATAGAAATTGGGAGAGATATAGAGGAGACAAAGGGGGAGAGATAGGGAGATAGAGAGTGAGGGACATGTCCAGAGATAGGGAGAGAGATTGAGAGGTAGAGGGAAGATAGAGACAGGGAGATAGGGTAGAGATAAGGAGATAGAGATTTAGGGTTGCTTGGGTTTGGGGTTTAGGGTTGCTCCGGTTTAGGGTTTAGGGGTTAGGGGAACTAGGGAGAGAGATTGAGAGGTAGAGGGACAATAGAGACAGGGAGATAAGGGAGAGATAGGGAGATAGGGTTTTAGGGTTGCTCAGGTTTAGGGGTTAGGGGTTAGGTTTTAGGGGCATTATTTAGGGTTTATGGTTTATGTTTTAGGGGTTAGGTTTAAGGTTTAGAGGTTTAGGGTTTAGGGTTTAGAGAGAGATGACCAATGAGGAGATATAGAGGAGACTGAGGGGAGAGATAGGGATATAGAGAGTGAGGGACATGGCTAGAGACATAAGGAGAGAGATTGAGAGGTAGAGGGACAATAGAGATAGGGAGATAGGGAGATAGGGGAGAGATAGGGAGATAGAGGTTTAGGGTAGCTTGGGTTTAGGGTTTAGGGGTTTAGGGTTTAGGGTTTCTCAGGTTTAGGGTTTAGGGGTTAAGGGCATTATTTAGGGTTTATGGTATAGGGGTGAAGGTTTAGAGGTTTAGGGTTTAGAGAGAGAGGACCAATAGGGAGATGTAGAGGAGACCGAGGGGAGAGATATGGAGATGGGGAGATAGAGAGTGAGGGACATGGACAGAGACATAGGGAGAGAGATTGAAAGGTAGAGGAACAATAGAGATAGGGAGATAGGGAGATAGGGGAGAGATAGGAAGATCGAGTATTAGGGTTGCTTGGGTTTAGGGGTTTGGGGTTTAGGGTTGCTTAGATTTAGGGTTTAGGGGGTAGGGGTTAGAGTTTAGGAGCATTATTAGGGTTTAGTTTTTATGGTTTAGGAGTTAGGGGTTAAGATTTAGAGGTTTAGGGTTTAGAGAGAGAGGACCGATAGGGAGATATAAAGGAGACTGAGGGGAGAGATAGGGAGATAGAGAGTGACGGACATGGCTAGAGAGATAGGGAGAGAGATTGAGAGGTAGAGGGATGATAGAGACATGAAGATAGGGGAGAGATAGGAAGATAGAGGTCTAGGGTTTATTAGGTTTAGGGTTTAGGGGTTTGGGATTTAGCATTTAGGGGTTAGGGGTTAAGGTCTAGAGGTATAGGGTTTAGGGTTTAGAGAGAGAGGATAGATAGGGAAATATAGAGGAGACTGAGGGGAGAGATAGGGAGATAGAGAGTAAGGGACATGGCTAGAGACATAGGAAGAGAGATTGAGAGGTAGAGGGACGATAGAGATAAGGAGATAGGAGAGAGATAGAGAGATAGAGGTTTAGGGTTGCTTGGGGTTAGGGCTTAGGGGTTTGGGCACTAGTAGAAAAACAACAATAAATGATTGAAAAAACTACTAAAAATTGCATATAAATGACTAAGCTTGGTCACCTGACCATTAGTAGTTTATTGTCGGTCATTTATAATGTGACCAAATTTATGACTAAACCATTTTTAGTCATTTATTGGTTGTTTTGATTGATCAATTTGGTAGTATATTTAGTCGTTAATTTAGTCATTGATTGTTGTTAACTGGTCATTTATTTAGTCATGGTAGTCATTTATTTAGTCATTGTAATCATTAATTGCCATCAATTGGTAGTATATTTAGTCATTTTTTATTCATTGATTTTCGTCCATTGGTAGTATATTTAGTCATTTGTATTAACTAATTTCCATCCATTGGTAGTATATTTAGTCATTTTAATCATTATTTTGCCATCAACTACACATGCATTTGCATTTATAATACAAGTCTAGTTGTACACAAAAAAGCTCATTTACAATTTCTAAAAAACTTTTATTGTTACAAAAACCCCCACTTGCAAAAGGTCCTACCCTCAATACATACTAGCAATTGCACAATACATGTGTGCAATGGATCTGTCGATAGGCTAGTTGAATGGAAGCTTTTTTTAATAATATTATTTTTTTAACAATATTATGATATTGTAATGATTTATTTATGGAGACTTCAATACATCCAACATTTTGGCAGTGGTGGAGACCTCTTCTACATTTGTGAAATATGCATAATAGCCATTCGACTTGACAATCACAGTCATACGACTACGTCATCGACGGTAGAGGGTCTTACTCCTACCTTGCTCAGTTGCTCAAATGCATCAAAGGCAATTACTATTTGGTCTTCATGTGACCTATTTCTATTCTAGAAAAGTTGGCCATTTTTCCTTCGCTTGTGAACCAGCATGATGGATGAGGACCTTTCAGAGAGCTCTACGAGATGTACGATATAGACTCTAGAGATGTAGGGCAGACTTTCTAATTCCTCTGAAGGCCTCCATTAAGTTTATGATGGTAGGGATGTTCATGGTACCATGGACACGGGCTAGAATATGGACATTACAAGTGGAGTAGTAATGAATGTTGTGAATAGAGCCATCAGCACCAGGAGGGCAAACACGTCATCATTCAAAACCTGAAAATTGGGAAAAAAGAGAGGTGAGAAAGGTAAGTGCAAGAAGATGGGGGGCCAAAAAGGGGTCTTAAGTGGCCACTTTTTTTTTTTTTTTTTTTCTGAAATTAGGAAATACTGGCCTTGGATGAGAAATTGAGCATAGTTACACTCAAAATTTGGAGATGCAACCAAAACAATGTTCGTAGTGCTCCGAGTCTACTTTCTAAACTACTATTTTTTTGAAAATGACATGGATTAAGGGGTTCAAAAGAGGGAGCCACAGAAATTGGTGTTGTTTCTGTCAAAAAACATAACATAGCATGTTTTATGGCTCCCTCAAAAGGTCAACTTTTTTTTGGTATTTTTAAAATCGCTTCAGTGAGAAATTAGCTAATAGCATGTAGTTTATGCCTGATTTTTCTAATAATTTTTTGATGAATATTTGATTTTTTAGTAATTTTCAAAGTGGACACATCCTAAAAAATAGAATTTTGGCCGTGCTACCCCTATAAATTTTGAAAACTAATTGAAAATCATTTTTTTCTTTTTTAATATTTGCAGAATGGAGTCTAGTTTCTAAATATGTAATTTTTTTGAAATTTCAATGAATAGTTAATTTACAATGAAAAAAAGACCAAACAGTGGTTTTTGCCCAAAAACGGACACACAAACAAAAGAAATTAAAGATGAAAGGCTTAACTTTGTTAAAATGTGAAAAAAATCACATTGTCAAATAGCTAAGAGAAAGCCTAACATTACCCAGGTGTTCGATTTGTTCGATGTTGAAACACATACAAATATGAGGGTTAGCACGAACGAAATTATGTGAAATCTTGAAGAATCTGGAAAAACACGTCTGTGACTGTTCAAAAGGCACTCCAAGCCTTTGGGTTGGAAATCCAAAGCAATTCCCAAAGCAAGACATAACGTGAGCGCGTTATATCGCGCTCGCATTATGGTTTGCTTTGCATTTTTCCTTTTTGCAAGTCTGTTGTTTGTCATGTTTGACATAACGCGAGCGCATTATAACACGCTCGCATTATGTTCCCCTTAAATTTTTTTATGTTCAAGGCTATTAATCATGTATGTATGTATGTATGTATCTATGTATGCCAATATGTATGTATGTATGTATGTATCTATGCCTATATGTATGTATGTATAGTGTCAAGGGCAGAGGAGGGTAGAGATGGGAGTGAGCCACATAGGGGAGGAGAGGGGTGGATAAGGATTGAGTGATTAAGGTCTAAGGTTGAGGGTTGAGCATTTAGGGATAGGATTTAGAGTTTAGGGATAAGGGATTAGAGTTTAGGAACTTGAGGGATTAGGGTGTAGGGTTGAGGCTTTAGGGATAGCATTTAGGGTTAAGGGTCGAGGGATTAGGTTTAAGGTAGAGTGTTGAGGGTAGAGAGATTAGGGATTAGGGTTTAGGGTTGAGGCTTTAGGGATAGCATTTAGGGTTAAGGGTCGAGGGATTAGGTTTAAGGTAGAGTGTCGAGGGTAGAGGGATTAGGGATAGGGTTTAGGGTTGAAGGTTTAATGATTTAGGGTTGAGGCTTTAGGGATGAGGGTTAAGGGATTAGGGTTTAAGATATAGTGTTGAGTGTCGAGCGTGTAGGGATAGGTTTTAGGGTTCAAGTTTTAAGGGTTAAGGATCGAGGGATCAGAGTTAAGGGTTGAGGGATTACGGTTTGACATTGAGGGTTGAGTACATTGAGGTTTGAGGATTAAGGGTTTCAGGATAGGGTTGAGAGTCAAGGGATTAGGGTTAAGGGATAGGGTTGGAGGGTTTAGGGATAAGGGATTAGGGTTTAAGGTATAGTATCAAGCCCGTTGAGGGTCTAGGAATAGGGATAGCGTTTAGGGTTTAGGGATGAGGGATTAGAGTTGAGGCATGACGGATGACGGATTAGGGTTGAGGGATTAGGGTTTAGGGTTAGGGTTGAGGGATTAAGGTTTAAGGTATAGTGTTGAGGGTTTAGGGATAGGGTTTAGGGTTGAGGGATTAGAGTGAAGGGCTGAGGGATTAGGATTTGACGTTGAGGGTTGAGGGTTGAGGCTTTAGGGTTTAGGGTTTAGGGATAGGGTTGAGGGTTGAGGGATCAGAGTTAAGGGTTTAATGTTGAGAGTTGAGGGTTGAGGTTGAGGGATAGGGTTAATGGTCAAGGGATTAGGGTTAAGTAAGAGTGTCGTGGGTAGAGGGATTAGGGTTTAAGGTATAGTATCAAGTCTGTTGAGGGTTTAGGAATAGGGATAGTATTTAGGGTTTAGGGATGAGGGATTAGAGTTGAGGGATGACAGATTAGGGTTGAGGGTTGAGGGATCAGGGTTTAGGGATAAGGTTTAGGGTTGAGGGATTAGGGTTTAAGGTATAGTGTTGAGGGTTTAGGGATAGGGTTTAGGGTTGAGGGATTAGAGTGAAGAGTTGAGGGGTTAGGATTTGACGTTGAGGGTTAAGGTTTTAGGGTTTAGGGTTTAGGGATAGGGTTGAGGGTCAAGGGATCAGAGTTAAGGGTTTAATGTTGAGAGTTGAGGGTTGAGGGTTGAGGGTTGAGGTTGAGGGATAGGGTTAATGGTCAAGGGATTAGGGTTAAATAAGAGTGTCAAGGATAAGGGATTAGGGTTTAAGGTATAGTATCAAGTTTGTTGAGGGTTTAGGAATAGGGATAGCATTTAGGGTTTAGGGATGAGGGATTAGAGTTGAGGGATGATGGATTAGGGTTGAGGGTTGAGGGATTAGGGTTTAGGGATAAGGTTTAGGGTTGAGGGTTGATGGATTAGGGTTTAAGGTATAGTGTTGAGGTTGAGGGTTTAGGGATTAGGGTTTAGGGTTGACGGATTAGGGTTTAGGGTTGACGGATTAGCATTTAATGTCGAGGTTAGGGTTAGAGTGTCGAGGGTAGAGGGATTAGGGATAGAGTTTAGGGTTGAAGGTTTAAGGATTGAGGGTTGAGGCTTTAGGGATGAGGGTTTAAGGCTTAAGATATAGTGTCAAGTGTTGAGGGTGTAGGGATAGGGTTTAAGTTTTAAGGGTTAAGGGTTGAGGGATAGGGATTAGGGTTTAAGGTATAGTGTTGAGGGTTGATGGTTTAGGGATAGGGTTTAGGTTTGAGGGATTAGGGTTTAGGGTTGATGAATTAGGGTTTAATGTTGAGAGTTGAGGGTTGAGGGTTGAGTCTTGAGGGTTGAAGTTGAGGGATAGGGTTAATGGTCAAGGGATTAGGGTTAAATAAGAGTGTCGAGGGTAGAGGGATTAGGGTTTAAGGTATAGTATCAAGTCCGTTGAGGGTCTAGGAATAGGGATAGTATTTAGGGTTTAGGGATGAGGGATTAGAGTTGAGGGATGATGGATTAGGGTTGAGGGTTGAGGGATTAGGATTTAGGGATAAGGTTTAGGGTTGAGGGATTAGAGTTTAAGGTATAGTGTTGAGGGTTTAGGGATAGGGTTTAGGGTTGATGGATTAGAGTGAAGGGTTGAGGGATTATGATTTGACATTGAGGGTTGAGGGTTTAGGGTTTAGGGTTTAGGGATAGGGTTGAGGGTCAAGGGATCAGAGTTAAGGGTTGAGGGATTAGGGTTTGACGTTGAGGGTTGAGGGTTGAGGTTCGAGGGTCAAGGGTTTAGGGATAGGGTTGAGGGTCAATGGATTAGGGTTAAGGGTTGAGGGATTAGGGTTTGACATTGAGGGTTAAGGGTTGAGGTTCGAGGGTCAAGGGTTTAGGGATAGGGTTGAGGGTCGAGGGATTAGGGTTAAAGTAGAGTGTGGAGGGTATAAGGATTAGGGATAGGGTTGGAGGGTTTAGGGATAAGGGATTAGGGTTTAAGGTATAGTATCGAGTCTGTTGAGGGTTTAGGAATAGGGATAGCATTTAGGGTTTAAGGATGAGGGATTAGAGTTGAGGGATGACGGATTAGGGTTGAGGGTTAAGGGATTAGGGTTTAAGGTATAGTGTTGAGGGTTTAGGGATTGGGTTTAGGGTTGAGGGATTAGAGTGAAGGGTTGAGGGATTAGGATTTGACGTTGAGGGTTTAGGGTTTAGGGTTTAGGGATAGGGTTGAGGGTCGAGGGATCAGAGTTAAGGGTTGAGGTATTAGGGTTTGACATTGAGGGTTGAGGGTTGAGGTTCGAGGGTCAAGGGTTTAGGGATAGGGTTGAGGGTCGAGGGATTAGGGTTAAAGTAGAGTGTGGAGGGTATAAGGATTAGGGATAGGGTTGGAGGGTTTAGGGATAAGGGATTAGGGTTTAAGGTATAGTATCAAGTATGTTGAGGGTTTAGGAATAGGGATAGCATTTAGGGTTTAGGGATGAGGGATTAGAGTTGAGGGATGATGGATTAGGGTTGAGGGTTGAGGGATTAGGGTTTAGGGATAAGGTTTAGGGTTGAGGGTTGGGGGATTAGGGTTTAAGGTATAGTGTCGAGGGTTTAGGGATCAGGTTTAGGGTTGAGGGATTAGAGTGAAGGGTTGAGGGATTAGGATTTGACGTTAAAGGTTGAGGGTTTACAGTTTAGGGATAGGGTTGAGGGTCGAGGGATCAGAGTTAAGGGTTGAGGGATTAGGGTTTGATGTTGAGGGTTGAGGGTTTAGGGTTTAGGGTTAGGGTTGAGGGTCGAGGGATCAGAGTTAAGGGTTGAGGGATTAGGGTTTGACATTGAGGGTTGAGGGTTGAGGTTCGAGGGTCAAGGGTTTAGGGATAGGGTTGAGGGTCGAGGGATTAGGGTTAAAGTAGAGTGTGGAGGTTATAAGGATTAGGGATAGGGTTGGAGGGTTTAGGGATAAGGGATTAGGGTTTAAGGTATAGTATCGAGTCTGTTGAGGGTTTAGGAATAGGGATAGCATTTAGGGTTTAGGGATGAGGGATTAGAGTTGAGGGATGATGGATTATGGTTGAGGGTTGAGGGATTAGGGTTTAGGGATAAGGTTTAGGGTTGAGGGCTGAGGGATTAGGGTTTAAGGTATAGTGTCAAGGGTTGAGGGTTTAGGGTTTAGGGTTGATAGATTAGGGTTTAATGTCAAGGTTAGGGTTAGAGTGTCGAGGGTAGAGGGATTAGGGATAGGGTTTAGGGTTGAAGGTTTAAGGATTAAGGGTTGAGGCTTTAGGGATGAGGGTTTAAGGTTTAAGATATAGTGTCAAGTGTTGAGGGTGTAGGGATAGGGTTTAAGTTTTAAGGGTTAAGGGTTGAGGGATAAGGATTAGGGTTTAATGTATAGTGTTGAGGGTTGATGGTTTAGGGATAGGGTTTAGGTTTGAGGGATTAGGGTGTAGGGTTGATGAATTAGGGTTTAATGTTGAGAGTTGAGGGTTGAGGGTTGAGGGTTGAGGGTTGAGGGTTGAGGGTTGAGGGTTGAGGGATAGGGTTAATGGTCAAGGGATTAGGGTTAAATAAGAGTGTCGTGAGTAGAGGGATTAGGGTTTAAGGTATAGTATCAAGTCTGTTGAGGGTTTAGGAATAGGGATAGCATTTAGAGTTTAGGGATGAGGGATTAGAGTTGAGGGATGATGGATTAGGGTTGAGGGTTGAGGGATTAGGGTTTAGGGTTGAGGGGTTAGGGTTTAAGGTATAGCGTTGAGGGTTTCTTTCATCAAATGTAGATTTATGGGTTTGATTTATTCATTGCCTCTCTAGTTTTGGGGTGTGGATGTTTTGGAATCAATCAGGAAGTCTTCAAGAGACTTTATGGAAGTGGATTGTAAATCCACTGACAGAACCCCTGCTATTTATGCTTGGATAAGGATTTGTCAAAAACTAGAACTTCTGCTTCCAAAGAAGATCTATCTTTCTTCCTCGATGGGCATTTTCTATCAAGAACTTGATTATGAGGGCTTGCCCCTTCATTGTTATGCCTATCATATGGCGGAGCATTTGGCAAGCTCTTGCAGGAAACAGGAAAAGTTCTCCCTCAAAAACCTTGTGGTCATTCAAGTCTGAAGGGGAAGGTTTGGAAAGAGATGTGATCAATGCAAAGGATGTGATCAATCTATAGAAGGAAAAAATGCGAGCGCGTTATAACGCGCTCACGTTTTGTCTTGCTATTGAAACAGTAAAAAAGTGTTGACCCCCGTGATCTAGGCCCACATGCTCTATTTTCTTACTAATTCTGCGCGTGCTCTGACAAAAAAGAAGTACTTTCATGCTGTTGGGAAGTTCACATGCACATTTGACACATTGTACCACCTTTGCATGATCTTTCCACCACCTTTTCTACTTTGCCAACTTGAGAAGGAGGAAATAACATAGTTTTCACACCAAGTTTGATATATATCTATTCAAGTTTCAATTTTTGTAGTGTTGCAATGTTAATTGTGATTCAATTTTAGGAATTTAACATTATAGATTGGTTAATAGTATTGTTGTTAGTAATTATATTTGAGTGTTATTCAATTTAACATTGAAAAGGAAGCAAGTGGTGAAAAACTCAAATTGTTGAGGAGTTTGATGCAAGAGGAAAAAAACACTACATAATTGGGTACTCTCTCCATTCGAATCTTCATTTTTTAGGTATGTCAAGTCTTTACATGCATGTTCTTTACATTTTCCTTATTTTGGATTGAATTACTTTATCATGCTTTATCATACATGTTTAAAATAGACACATTCCCAATCAAGAAAGCAGCCTACAATCTCACATGATGCAATGTATATTTTCTACACTTGGGCTCTTTAATAATTATGTGTAATAAACAAACCTTAACATACCATGATGTCAAACTATACAAGAATAAATCCTTACAACATAAAAAAAATACAATCCCACGGTTATCTTGTATTCATTTCTTAGGAACTAATATTGGTCTCTTTATCATGCTACAGACAAATTCTCCGTCATGTCAAGGAAACGATCAAGAATTAAACCAACACAGGAAGAGATAGAAGCTAAGAATGTAAAGAAAGCAGTGGCTATGAGGGAACTTCATGAGAAGAGGAAATTGGACACGATAAATGAAGACATACCAATTGAAGAGGAACCACAACCATCACAAAGAGATATGGTATTGGCGGCACAAAGAGAATGAATGCAAAAACTTCGTGGTATGAGAGATTTGAATACCATAGTTGGAGACACGTTCTCTACCGTAAGTCAACATGAAGGGACACCATCTACCACATCTCAAGTTGAGAGTACATCATCACTCACATGTGATGAATGAGGTATGCCATCGTTCCCACCTCAACCTCAAGGTATGTCATCTATTCCATCTTCGATCGAAGGTATGCCATCTAACCCATCTCATTTAAATATTGATGAAATTCCTAATGTTGAGATGAATTTACCTAAGTTAACACCACTTAGAATTTTGCATAGAAAGCCAAAGTATTTGATTGATATTGATGAGAATATTTTGCAGCCAATGGAAGGTAAGATTCCAAAATGCACTTGTAGAAGATATGCTAATAAGATTTGGAGATTGTTCTTTGAAAAGTTAAATGAGATTGCAAGATGTCAACTGTTTGTTGAAATGATGTGAAGTATAAAGTATAGGTCTATCATGAAGATTCTTGGGTTGAGAACATCAGAGGCTTCAAGTGAAAAATCTATTGTCAAGAATCTAATGAGTGCATATGAGAGTGTGGGTAGCACCTCACGCAGAAAAGATAGTAATGCAACATGGCATGTGATTACATTGACTATAGTAAGTAGTCAAACGAGGAAAGCTCGTCTCATTAGAAAGACAAGTCAAGAATTGAGAATTAATAGGAAAACTTTATCAAGAGCCGTTGGAAGACGCCAAAGAATTGAGGACACTAATGCCAATGAATTATGGACGTTCTTGGGGAGACTACCACGAAAAGATAAACCAATTGTTGAAGCATTGAGATCGCTAATTGAAGACTTTTGGAAGAATTACACAAGGGTATCTCTGAATCAAAGGGATGTGGTAAGAAGGAGAATTGGTAGTCAGAACCGCGAGCCACATCCAAAGCATTTTTTGGATAAGACTCAAACACAGTTTTATGGTAAATTTCTAGAGAAGTATCCTCAAATTAAAATTTGTCAAAGATATTTTGAAATGCTAAAACCTTTCTATGTTAAGATAAATCACACACACACTACTTGTTGTTGTAGATTACATATTGAATTTTCTAACCATTTTGATGCTTATAGGTCTATATGTTTAGATATGCATACTAACAATGATTTAGTTATGTGATTGCGTTGCAGTTAAGTTATCTTAGCCCACTTGACACGTATCGACCCCCGATGGCATTGAAACTAACATAGATGGAATCATCAGTTGACTTTGACCACATATCAGATTTAGTTCAACCAGGTAATATAGGGCACGTATATGCATCTAATTTCATCTAGTTCAACTAGGTAATGTCATCTTACTTTGTAGTGTTTTTGTAATGTTGACTAATTTCATCTAATTTGCTACACATATCAATGTAGGGCATGTATATGCAGTTATTGTAGATGAAGATAATGAAGAGGGAACAGATTATTACTTATGTTGTTGTGTTGAGGCCAAAAAAAAATTAGAGGCCCCTGTTACAGATGGAGAAAACATCGAATACCTTATAGGCTCAGTGGTTATTACTAGAACATGGCTTAGAAGGTACCCACATAAGAGTGTTAATATTTGGCTATTTCAGGACTTTGACATTCATCGGAAGATTCTTCATTACTTGAACCTTGTCATTGCATCCAATGTTCATTTGATAAAGTATCGGGGTAGACCTTTGAACAAAATCTTGTGGAAGGTGCATGAGTCTAACCATGAAGCAATACTTGACACAATAAAGAGTAGAGTAGACTTGGATGGTTCATTGGATTAATTTGTAAGTATTCACATTGATTTTGTAAAGTCATGTTACATTGAGTTGTAAGTATGCACATTAATTTGTAAGGTTTATCTTTTTTTTATTTCCTCCTGCATTTTTACACATATACACATTTTTACATCATCATGTTATGCATTTTTGGTGTCCTACTCCTGATGTGACCAAAATCATAACTCACCCTACTTCCTCTAGACACCATTTGATGATCTCTCGAACACTCTGGATCCAGGGTGCCCAATCGTGATGATGACCTATATACCATTCTCCCAAAGTGCTCATAATGAATGAAAAGAAGACAAAGGGTGCCCAAGCTTAATAGACTTATTTCTTTCAATTTTGATGATCCAAACTCTTACAAAACGACATCCACTTTCATGCCTTTAGATCTTCCTTCACATACATGGTGCCAAATCAAGTTGAAAAATCTACATAAGGGCGCTAAAATGGATGAAAGGGACATGAAGTGCACCTTAGGACTCCATGCTAAGGTTTGAACCATTAAAGTCTCTTGATATTAGGCACTCATGATGATGAAACTTAGAGCTTTTTCCTTTCCTATGCGCTCATCTAAGTTGTTTGAATGATAAGGAGCGCCTCAACCTCTGTAATGTACATTGAGCGCCAAAATCAATGTGATTTTAAGTCACTTTGAGTCATTTGGGGTCAGTTTGAGTCTTTGAGTCATGTTGCAAAAAAGTGTCAATGTTGTCAAGTTGCACAAAGCAACTTTTACATTTTTGGTGTCCTGCTCGTGATGCGACCAAACTGATGGTTCCAACACATCTAGATGGGTATAATTATGCTAGGCATGGTCCTATTTTTCACCCAAACATGTCGAAACAGTCCGAGCTACATTGTACCGACGATATCCCTGAAGAGTCCAAAGTGTAAAAAGGCAGCAATCTTTGATGAGATGTTACTCGAAAACTGTGTCACTTAGAAACATTTCATTTGAGGCAACGCGATCATGTAGAGTGTCTCTACAATAACCTCTTTTAGTTTTTTATATCTCTGAGGCATTTGCCTATGGTGAAAGGTTTTCTGCTGCCCCAAAAATCGTCAGAAGGAGGTAGTGTAAAGTTGCAAAGGGGTGTAACTTTTGTCCTGCTCCTGATGCGACCAAACTGACTATTCCAATGCATCTGGATGGGTAGATTTATGCTAGGCATGGTCCTTTTTTTACCCAAACATGTCGAAACAGTCTGAGCTACATTGTACCCACGATATCCTTAAAGAGTCCAAAGTTCAAAAAGGCAGTAATCTTTGACGAGATGTTAATCAAAAATTGTATCACTTAGAAACATTCTATCTAAGGCAACGCAATCACATAGAGTGTCTCTACAATAACCTCTCTCAGTTTTTTATATCTCTGAGATATTTGCACGTGGTGAAAGGTTTTCTGCTGCCCCAAAAATCGTCAGATGGAGGCAGTGTAAAGTCACAAAGGGGTGTAACTTTCATCCTGCTCCTGATGTGACCAAACTGACTATTCCAACGCATCCGGATGGGTAGATTTACGCTAGGCATGGTTCTGTTTTTCACCCAAACATGTCGAAACAGTCTGAGCTACATTATACCGACGATATCCCTAAAGAGTCCAAAGTGCAAAAAGGAAGCAATCTTTGACGAGATGTTACTCAAAAACCATGTCACTTAGAAACATTCTGTCTAAGGCAATGTGATCAAGTAGAGTGTCTCTACAATAACCTCTCTCAATTTTTTATATCTCTGAGGCATTTGCCCGTGGTGAAAGGTTTTCTGCTGCCCCAAAAATCGTCAGAAGGAGGCAGTGTAAAGCTGCAAAGGGGTGTAACTTTTGTCCTGCTCATGATGCGACCAAACTAACTATTCCAACGCATCTAGATGGGTACATTTACACTAGGCATGGTCCTGTTTTTCACCCAAACATGTCGAAATAGTCTGAGCTACATTGTACTGACGATATCCCTGAAGAGTCCAAAGTGCAAAAAGGTAGCAATCTTTGATGAGATGTTACTCAAAAATTGTGTCACTTAGAAACATTCCGTCTAAGGCAACGCGATCATGTAGAGTGCCTCTACAATAACCACTCTCAATTTTTTATATCTCTGAGACATTTGCCTGTGGTGAAAGGTTTTCTGCTACCCCAAAAATCGTCAGAAGGAGGCAGTGTATTAAGTCAGGATGAAAGCCTATTCACTCTAGGCACCAATCTCAAGTTGCACAATCATGAATGGGTGCCTAGAGCAATAAGGCACTACATCATGGTTCCAGGACCTTGAAATGGTGCCCAAGCATGTAGGAGGAATTTTCAAGGAGCCAGAATATTTTTGAAACTCTAAGGAACCAGTCCAAAGACTCTATGGCGCCATCTTCATACCATTCAGTCAACTTTGGAAATCAAACATATTGAAACAAGGTCTAGGAAGCTAGGCGCCATCTCTTGCCAGTTTAACCTCTCAGATGCGCCCACATCAGAAAGACTCTTAATGAGCGCCTAAGTTTGAATTGATCTTGTGATTGAAAGTTTGGTGATGTATTGGTGCGAGATGATCTTTAGTTAAAGCAATCTAAGTTCCAGGAAGGGTTTAGAAGTTATCAACCTCTTCACTAAGTTAGGTGCACTTTACAAGCTTTCTTACCCAAGAGTTGCACCTCATTAAGACAAGGCGCATCTTAACCTTTGGGACTTTTCCAAAGAAGCGCTTCAGTTTATTAGCACCTTTGGACCTTGTTTTGCATTCTGAAAGAGAAGGCGCACTTTGGAGGCATTTCTAACCCAGATTGATGCCTAGGTATAGTCATCTCTCTGGAGCATTACAATGTGTTTTAAAATGAAGGAGGACATTTCATAAGTTGGGGAATTGATCACTGAAGACCTTGGAGTGTTCGAATTACTCTAAGCAAGAAGGCGCATTTCCATGGAGTAGCATACTCTAGATAGTGCCTAATGCCATCAAGGCGCAATTCCACCCTCACTTTGGTGCCTATCATCAAGAAGGGGCATTGGGCATTCCTTAAACAGTTCTGAGCATTTGAAGTTCATGAAATCAGCAAGGAATGTTGGGCGCCATGTGTATCCTCAACAAGCTTGAGTTTGCGCCTAGACAAGTTGGCGCTTATTCATGCTTTAACTTCCCTCTTGAAGCGCCTAACTTGGGAAAAATTTATCTTGTTGTTAGTCAAGTGTTTGATGTGTTTTGGAGACTCCAAAAGACTTCCTCTTGCTAGGTCCTCTTCTTGGCAACTACAACCTTCAACTGGCACCTAGATCCTGAAGAAAAACACTTAGACTTCAATTTTCATGCACTTAGACTTCAAGGCGCCAAAACTAGTAGGAAAATATTTGGGAAGAAACCACGCTGATAAAAGTTGGGTAAATTTAACCT
This sequence comes from Cunninghamia lanceolata, assembly GCA_027924645.1. Taxonomy (NCBI): domain Eukaryota; kingdom Viridiplantae; phylum Streptophyta; class Pinopsida; order Cupressales; family Cupressaceae; genus Cunninghamia; species Cunninghamia lanceolata. The sequence continues at coordinate 1,121,165 of BSBN01000687.1, read as the reverse complement.
CTGAGTCTGATTAGGCTCCATATAACAACAATATTTATATCATGTCCCTTTGCTTTATGAAACAAGCAGTATGTGTCAAGTCATAGGGATAACACTTTGGTCCTTAGAAATTTCTCTGTGACTTTTGATAAGATTATCTACTATTATGTGGATGCTTTATAGTATTATCCTGATCCATTGGACTAGTGTGGCTATGAGGTTGGAAAGTGTTGCAACCTCCATCCTTTAAACTTCTCCACCTTGTTATGGGTTGTTTTGAGTATTTTCACTTGCTTTCTCTTCGAGAATATTTTCTAATGATACATGATGTGTCATAGATCATTCAACTTGATAAACAACATGGAGGGATTCTCATGCCTCCTATACTTCTTGCAAGTTTCTTTATAGATAGATCACATCATTGTCCATATAGGTGGTCATTTCCCTAAATATTATGATAAGATAATCCTGTTAATGAACTTTGGATTGAATGAGAATCAACATGCTTTGTCTTGACTAAAATAGTTAGGATGGACAAAAATCTATTGATTCTAGGTTGGGTTGTTAAAGGTCAAGAAGTTTTGGTGTCTAATGCCCTCTAAATCTAAATATTCAAAATCATAGTGGTTTAATAAGTTACAACAAATAGTCAGGTAGACAATAGACTATAAAGGAACAAGGACTACACATGAATCCAAAACAACACCAGTCAATAAGGACATCACAAGTAACTCAACATTACTTCCAGAGGCATTCACAAAAACAAAGGGGAGAACACAACTAGAGAATGCTAGACTATAGTAGGGATGAGTGTTTGATGCAGAGCACACAGTGGAAGCATAGAATTATCAACTTTTGAACCTTCAAACTCACTATTGGTGAGACAACATACCATGGGCGAGCTTACAATTTCATCAACCGATAGGCCGATGCCACCATGACTTCGTTTGATTTCACTTCTGACAAACATCCCATCATTGACTCTTATCGATCAGACAGACTAGTATCGGTGACTTTATATCCTTTCACACTGATGTCTTTGTCACTCTGATACGAGACTCTAAGTCCCTCGCCTATTGGTAGGACTTAATACCATCGGCATACTCAAAAACTCTTCTGCCGACACACCGATCTCACAAATGACAATGTTCGGACCACACCCATCGGTGAGACTCCAAACATCGGTGAACTCTAATCTCGTTGGGCTGATACACTGATGGATTTCGACTATCAGTGTGACCCCCTTCATCAGTGAATCTCTCAACTGCTCTTCCAATGCGTAGATGGGATTATCTTTCGATACACCGATGTCTTCGACTTCGAACCACACTCGTCGGCAAGACAGACCACTATTGGCAAAGCCTAACCAAGGTCTGCCGATACGCCGATACGACCAACTCTTAATAGCGATACAAGGTTCTTTTGCAGGCAAAGGGCGCCTAGGCTTATGGGGCTCAATTTGATGTATTTATTGAAATCTCAAGGTGAATTGATGCTTATTGAAAATGCCACTTAGTCCTTCATTTACATTATAGGTGCCATTTCCTATTGACTTATATACTCCTCCTCATGCTAGGGTGCCATAATGAAGTGGTTTAGACAATAGGTGCGCTTCACTTACTAGAGGCTTGTTCTCCTTCCACCTTAGGTGCACTTTTATGGTGGAACAGGTGTTAATGGGTGCCTTGTCTTAAATGAATGCTCTATCTAAGTTGGGTGCCCTTTTGAGGCTTTATGAGTTGCAAATTACGCCTTAACCCTTCATGCTTGTTGCTCAATGTTTGAATGTTTAAGAAAGTCTCCTTTAGGCACTCATCTTAATGACTTTTTCTCAAGGCGCAATCATCCTAATGACTTGGATATTCATCCTAGTGTTTCAGGATATCAGGCTACTAGACTTAGTCATTTTCAGGATCTCAAACATAAAGAATAACATGATGATTCTTTTTTTTGTATTGCATATAGTTGACATTCTATGCTACTCATAAAGAATATTAATATTTTCTATTCAACATGATGATTCATTTTTTTTAAATACAACTTTTATCTTTTAGTTCCAAAATGAGGTTTAGGTGATACTTGAATAACAATAGCTAGCTTATTGGATCAACAAACATCCTATGTAATACAATTGGACTTTAAATATTTGAAGTAGCTATCTACAAATATCCATTCAAATGTGGATTTATAATGCAAGTATGGATGCCATCAATAAAAAAGATTTGTATTAACCAAATATCCATATAGGCATACATCAATATCTGTCGATATAAGTATAACATATATACAAAATAGCCATATAGGCTTACAAGAATGCCATATAGGCATACAATGTCAACTATATACAATACAAAATATATGTCCACAAATGCCATATAGCCATACAACAAAGGAACACAATAAAAAGTCATTCCCCTCTGGCTGGTGAAGAGAATAGATCACAGGCAGCCTTTGATCTTCTAGGGGATGGAGACGCGCATGTGGGTGGTCTACTATGAACCTGAGGGCTGCTTCTCCTATTTAGTTCTTCCTGCATCTTTACCTGTTACAATAAAAAGTATAGACATTAATATATAGAAATTACATGTTATAAAAAATGAAACATTTAACAAAATAATCACTTACCGCTAATATATAATCTGTCTCCTCACTTGCCTCAGTAGCAGGAATAGGCCGTGGTGATGTCATGTCTTATAGAAACCATCCAGATAGAAATTAAACTTCAAATCAATAATCTTTGATTTTTCAAAAATAGACAACTATAACAATGAATGTAAATTGAAATTTACTAATTTGCCTCATACCCCTGTCAATGCCATGGAGCTATGAATCGCAGAGGCCACACCCTGCTCCATTGCCCTATGAACATGGGGAGGTGTCTCTGTAGCTTGCATCATCTGGAAATAAAATAACATTATTCAATTACGAAAACTATAATAGTGATGCAAATCATGGCTCCTAACATACACACACGTTCATCTAAACATGGAAGTACACACAATAAAGCACACAAGTCACATACAAAAATCTAGTAAGTACAATTCATTCATTAAACTATTTATTTTATTACCTCCATAAAGCTTTGAAGTCCACCACCACTGGCAGGTGTTGCCGTGAAATCTACAGTATTAACCTATTCAACATCCAAAATTAGATATTAGAATACCATTCATATAATGATGCTATTCACATGTAAAATTTATAATTGTTTACTAGGTACATACCTCGACACTAGATGATCTAGTGTAAAATGCAGGTGGAGAACCATTGAAAACTACATCGATGCTTTGACCCTGAAATTTCATTAAAATCATCAATTTAAATTAGTTAATCTTGCATTTCAAAAATAAAATTTAATAAATTAAATTCAATAAACTTGCTAATATTTACCTGAGTATCAAGGCCGAAAGTCTCACTCAGGAGGGAATCTGTCATCACCATCTGCTTAGCTGCAGATGTAGCCTGTGCACCTGCATCCTGACTATCCATGGGGTCATAACCACAGGTTGACCCGCAAGTCTAACAAGTATGGGGTGGGACCCTACTCCTCGCACTATCTTTCAACCCACTCTGTGTTGCAGGACCGGCATGCTCTATGATGCTCTGGGTCAAGGCACTAATGGACTGAAGTGTATCGACCTCAACACTCTCTTTCACAATGGAAGGGATATAAACATGCTCGTGGGCTGGTCTGCTGATTACTCATCTCACTACTTGTTGTGGGTCAAGACGTGCCCCTGGTCTATCTTGTGCTAACCCCCCACCTCTACCCTGGAAGTCCCGCATATCAAAATAGTTTGGCACTTTATTGAGGACAAACTCACAGTAGAGTTTCCTCAAAAAGTATTGCGGGACCTCATTATTATTGCATGGAGGATGGTCAAAAACCATCCACCACCTCTGCCCAAAATTGTCCCTTATCACTTGGTTGTTGCACCAATGGATAGGGAACCTCTTGCATGTAATGGGTGGAGGTTGATTTGTTTGTGGGTTTGTGAAAATGGAACACAAGTCTAATTTTGTGATTTGTAATTTTTTCACATCTTGGTATGATAGCTTGTCTGCATAATAATCTCTAAACTCTCTCCTCTTATCCGTCCAACTAGTTATTTGCTTGCTAATTGAATCTACATTTGATAACATAGATTCAAGAGATTCAGCAAGTGTGAACCTATGCAAGGTTGAAGTGGAAGGATCTTTCAACCTTGCAATTATATCTTCAATTTCTTTTTTGTTGTTTTCAATTTACCCCATTATATTTTCTTGTGTTCCAGGGTCATGTCGAGGAATGGATGGAGGAGGTTGTTGTTCTGCAGGTATTTCCTCCTCAGGATTTTGTGGATTTTGAGGAGGAGGAGGAGGAGGAGGAGGTGCATTAACATTTCCTGACAATTAATGAAATATACATCAAAAATCAATTAAAACCTACCTATTTAGAAACAAATTCAAAAAAAAAAAAAATATAACTCACTCCTTTGGCGTGCTCGACGTCGTGGCAGAATTTTGGTGATGAATTGATAAGCTTTTTGTGTTGAATGGAGTTTTGCAAAATGCGAGTGTGCTTTCTAGGGTTTGCAGGCCGCGGGCATAGAGGAGAAGAAAGAAATGAAATGAGATTAGAAACCTTTATTTATTTATTTATAGCAAGTCATAACGCGCTCGCGTTATGACTTAATTTTTTTTGAAATTAATTTGGCCACTTTTTGGCCCCCTATCTTTTTGCACTTACCCAGAATGGAATATAGAATAAATTGAATTTTTCATGGAATTTAGACCACATAATTCAACTATCTAAATGTGATAGAGTAGTTTGGGGAATTGGAATCATACCTTCCTCTCCTTTGAAGGTGTGTACATCTAAACTATTATTTTTTAGTAATTGACTCCTTATTTGTCTGCATAATTTTTCCATTTACCAGATTAGAAATCATAGTTAGGCTAGCAGGATAGACACCATATGCATCTAGAGATGTCTCTATCTAAATATATTTGTAGTTAATATAGGTTAAAGGGAGAGATTTAGAATAAAAAATTGAGATTAGAATCTACACAATAAGAATGAGAATCTTCGCAGAGCTATATACGAAATCTTACAATGAAAATTACTCCTATTCAGGCAACAACCCTTAAAGCTTTTCTCCTAGTTTTTTCTATTTCCAATAAAAATATCTGGTAATCTAGATTAAGTAGTAAATATGTGCTTAAGGGAAACCTGAATACCATCTTCAATTATTTAAGGGCACAAGGCACTGCAGGGTACATTCCTACTGCCCTTTATCTATAGAATACTATTCTTTCAACTGCAAACACAGTTTACACTATTAAACTACTGCCCACTCCTCAAAATGCCACTAACCCAGATGAAAAAGAGATTTGAGCCATTACCCTGATATGAAAGCAAAAAACTTGTTATTATTTCAAGCAAAACACTCTAAAATTCTGAATTGGCATCACATACAAGATAGCTCTCAAATTTAAGTTAGCATAAGAGAAAAAACTATGGGACTGCACAATAGACCTTATAATGAAAATTGACTAGATCTTAAGCATGCATGTAATATGAAAGACTCTATTCCATCTTGGAGCAAGCATCTCATTTATCACCAGGGCATTCTATACATACATCATTTGTGAGGGCTAGTAGCCCTAGGTCCAACACTTGGGAATCTTCTCTACAAAGAAAAGCTCATGAAGCTTATAATACTACTCTAAAACCTTATTCGGATAACCTCTGAGATGCCTTGGAAACTCCTTTCTTATGCTATAGAGCAATCCCTTATGTGCAGTGATATAATAGAACTTTTAGTTTAGGCAAGGCAGTCCACCTTTCATATTTTCTAAGGACTTCTTCACTTTTCTTTCGCACAATCATTGTCCATACGAAGTCTCAACTTTATCATCTGCAATTGCAAAACATGAATGATTAACATGCTAATTTATTTGCTTCATGACATCAAACATGGAATAGAAGATATGAAGGATGACTATTCTTAAACATTATCCACTTCAAGAGTAAAAGGTCAATTTTTGCCAATTAAATGCAGATATAATTTGTAGCTCTTCATTTAGAGTGGCGACCCACAAATCCTCGCACAATTCCTTCAACCTAGTATATCAAGAGGCATTAAAAGTTAAGGAGTGGGAGAATTTCTACTGATTTTGAGGATGAATGCTAGCACAAAAAGATGCAGGTTATCTTCATTGTAGAGCAGGGGCCTCAAAGTTCAGATAAAGCAAATATACAACACCTATGTATAGAGTGTTATACAAAATTCATAATTAGGGAAGACACAGAAACAATGGTTCAAAGTTCAGTTTGGTAGTCTGGATCATGAAATCCCGATTCCAAGAGATTAAGCAAGACAAATGGAGCCTGATGTATGTACATTGTAAAGACAATATTTGTTTAGAGGGAGATGAAATGAGAGAATAATGAAGGACACTAAAGAAGTTGCTCAAATTACAAGACCTATTGCTGAGTTAAATAAATAGACTTTAACTCTTGGCAGAGACCATTCATGGAGGTTGCCATTATAAATTGATTATAATTAGGTGTAATAGTTAGTATGATTGGAATAATCTCTGCTTGGGCAACCACCTTCAAATCCCATCCATTCTTCCCATTGGTCAAACCCCATGTAATTGTCATCAACATAATATTCCTCTTCCTCATTTGCCTCTTCTAGAGTAGACATCACAGTTTGCACCATCATCAGTAAAGATTAAAAAAAGGAAACAAAATTAGCAAATCCTATTTTAAGATGGAAATATAACAACCTAATAAGCAGGTGGATTAGAAACAAAATCTGACAGATATATTATAAATTTGATATTAAGTACCTGATAGGCCTCATTGATCTTGTGAAACCTCACACCACAGTTGTCTCCTTTACAAACATCTGGATGATACTGAAAACATAGAGGGTCACCATGTGAGCATTGTAAGCTTTTTTTTAAAATTAGTTATGTACACAACTCCCTTCACTGGAAATCAGACAACAACCAACAACATATTTTAGGAGCTTCGATTGGCGCAGTGAATTTATGTTCAGAACAAAATTGAAAAGAGCAAGAAACACAAAAAATAGTTTTTACCTGAAAGTAAAGAAACAATGACAAACTTTTGTTGTATACCTCAGATTAGTTCCAACCACCACCATTTATCCCAATATTTATTGAACCATTACCTGAAAGCTAAACAGGAATGACAAAGTTTTTCCCTGCATACTACAAATTAACCCCAATTGCCCACATTCATCCCTAATATTTATTCAAACACTAGCTGTAAGCAAAGAAGCAATGATGTAAATTCTTATGTGTACCTCAAATTACTCTCAGTTTCCCCTATTTAGTCCAAATTTGATCTTAGGCTAGCTAAAAACACAATAGAAATATTAAGCTTCTTTTAGAGCAACTTAGCTTCCAATTGCTCCTATTTACCCCTGATACATTATTTAATCACATGCTAGCTGAAAACAAAGCAATAATGATGAACTCCTTCTGTCATGATAAGTTAGAATGGTCTTTTTGAATGATAAGTATTACGAGTATGATTATATTTGAAATAAGACAAAATAATATCACAAAATAAACAATCAAGATGATTCAAAGTAGTGTATCTAATTAATCATAATTTGAATACATGAAGAGTGACAACTACATACCTGTGAAATCACCAACTACTAAATCTTACCACTAAGATTATGTTACTATACAAGAATAATAAATCAAGGCAATAATAGTTATGTCTACTAATTGGTAGGGTCCTGATATTTTAAATAACTTATGTTAAATTTTTCTGATCTTATTCTACACATCTATGGGTGTTCCATTGCACATGATGGGAGGTTCAAACAAGAGAGATATTGTACATGTCAGATGCTTGATACATTTAACTCAATTGTTAGTCTCCATTCATCAGTGGTTTCAATACCAACTCGTGTCATTGTCTATCTAAAAATTATCATCTAAAATAATGCTTTAATTTCTTGAACTATAAAATCATTAATATCATAAGAGATTATATCTCACCTATTTTGAGAGATCTTTAAAACATATATTTGAAATAAGTTTTATCTAGATCTTTTCTTGCATTTACCCCCCATATAGAATCTGTTTGTGTAATTTGGGTGAGAGATTCGTGAAAGTGAATGTAAAAGTTTAGAAATAAATAGAAAAAAAAACATGACACTGGTCATGTTTTATACTGCTTGAAATTTGGCTTCATACCCGTGACTTCTTCAAACATTTATAGGTAGTCCTTTGTTTATAAAACTATTTTATTTGATCTAAATAATTCTAAAATTTAAGACACTTTCTTTCTTTTTGGACTACTACAGCTACAAAACAATTGCAAGAGGAGCTTCACAAAGATTTAAGAGCATGAATCCAAGAAGTTGATATCACTATTCCTCTTTGCAAAGGATCATACTATTACTATGAAAGAACACTGGAGGGAAAGCATTATACACAACACTGTAGGCAGTGCATTATTGAGGGTGAAGGGCCTGGCTCTATTGGTGACATAATGAAGACAAGACCTGATGCATAATTGTTTTCATGTATCAATTTATTGATATTCACCATTAGGAAATAATATGGATAGAATATCCATTGAAATCCACTGAAGAACTCACAAAGGAAAAAGAAAATTCTATCACCAAATCAACTATATGTATAGCACAATTTTAGTTTTCTTAAAGAAAAGAACTTTTTTTTGACTAAAAGAGGGGTAAAAATTTATTCAAACCAGAAGAAGTACAAAGCAAGGGCATTACTCAGCCCTGTCAAGCTCCACTAAGTGGTCCAACTTTTGAGACAACTCCAAGGGTAATTGGCCCCAATCCACAATGTTCCAATTTGGCATGTGATCAGAGGCCCATTTGGCCAAACAATTTTAGTTTTCTTAAAGAAATTTTTTTTGAAGTAAGTCACAATTTTGTGGATTAAGGATATTGATTGTTTGGGCTTGACAAAACTAGAAATTTGAAATTATAGATTGTTGGAATGCTCATAACCCTAACTTTTATGATAAACTTTTGCCAACCTTATCTATATAGGGCCCATTTTTAAACCAATAAGACAACATTACACGAGTACAATCAAATATGATACATGTTACTCACCCATTTCTAATAAATCTCAATTTCCTTCTTTCCTTATGAATTTAGTACATGCATTTTCCCTATACCTGAATCATATATTTCGGACAGTTAATCCATAAACTTGAACTTTTTTTTGTAGAAACAGAATAAGATAATGCAAACTTACTCGTTATTGAGTCTTGACCCATCTATTTTCCCCCACTAAGTAGATATCGCTGCCTCCTCTTTTTCCTTGTTAGTGTACCTTTTTATCATCTGATCACACAATTCCTATACCCATTTACCTGAATAATAAAATTGGCTATACTCATATATCTGAATCACAAAATGGTCCACACCCATTTATTTGAAATTAGAAAGGAAAAAAACACACCCTTGTAAGGCACTAACATCCTGGTTATAGAAGTGGCACCCTAGCATGGGGTCATGTCCCTCTGTGGGCTATGGATTCACAGTGGGTCTATGCCCCCTGTGGCCTAGGTCATAAAAAAAAAATCTTCTATTTTTTCAATTTATTTGTTATAAATTTTATTTTTATTTTCAGAAAAGAAAATTTTGTTCTCTAATCTCTTTTTTTAATGAATGGATCAAAAAGAAAGGTAACAAATTGAGAGCTTATAAAAAAGAAAGGCTACAAAGGCATTTCACCCATGAGATTCTATTACACAATAGAACCTAGTTCAATTCAAGCCTGGAAAACATTTTCTATTCAATCCACCTACAAAATAAGCATTTCACTTGTCAGCGTAATACCCAAAAATAATTCTAGAAAATGAATGGCAACAGATCTGAACCCAGATTCATAAAGCTCATAAGAAAGGAAGGCTAATCCAAAACCTTAGAACCTACACATGGATACGATGTCCAATACCATATGGAGCCCAAGCATGATTCAACATCTCAGTAGATGGTATATATGCAGCCATGGTGAAACCAATTCAAAATATCGTGTGGTGGGGGTAACAAGAAAAGCATACCTTTCTCTTTTTGCTCATCTGGGTTGCCATGGCTTATCAACAAATTGAGAGCTTAAGCTCACCCACCTATTGCACTATGATGAAATTTTAAGCGCCTCGCTATGCTCCAATCATTCACAACAAAAGAGAGAAGCCAAGACTGATAAGAGTAAGAAAATAAAAAGGAGATGAAACAAAATAGGTTAGGGTTTTGAGCATTTCCAAGTTAGGGTTTACCTTTACGGTTTCAATGAGAAGAAACACATGTATATTGTATGTTGGTTAGTTTTAACAGTATTTCTAGCTAGTGAAGTCAAGGGCCATTGTAATACAACTAGCAATGGTAGCATAAAGTACAATGGTTACACTAATAGGGATTTATTAGTTTTATGAAAATTATGTTAAATTTATGTTATTTTTTTGTTAGGCATATATTTTATTAGTTTCAAAAATTAAAAAGGGTTTAGTACCTTGTAACTTCATATTTTGTTATATGTTTGAGTTAAATTGATGAAAAAATGAACTCATTTTCTAATCCTCCTCTCTTAGATAGTTTTTGAGTTTTTTAAGTTATAATAATTAACAGATTATTGTATAAATATTTTTAAGGACTTAGATGAGCTTTTTCAATGTTGTATCTTCTATATTTTGTAGGTCTTAATGAATGTTGAGTTTATATTAGTATTGAGTGTGTGTGTCCAAGTAGCCAATACTCTCACAAAAATAAATTTGAATGACATCACATGCATTCACCATGTATCCATACCTATGCATCATGAATGCTAGATAGATGTTAGACCTAGATCACTTTTGCATATCCATGCTATTTTTTTGTTATCGTGTCACAAATATGCAGCCCTGTAAAACCCAAAGCAATGAATTATTGTATATCCATCAAAAAAATAAAAAAAATAGCTCAACAAAACAAAGAACAAAAAGACGCAACCTAAAAAGTCATTACATGGACATGGATATTTGTCCTCATACTGTCTAATATCATATTGTCTAATTTTTATTTGTGTGACTAATTATTTAGTCATTTTTAATTGTGTGACTAATTATTTAGTTGTGTTTGTTACCCAACGATCAAATTAGTTATTTATTTAGTCATTTATAGCTGTGTTACAAAAAATTAGTAGAATTTAGTCATTTTTAGTTGTTGTGACTAAAAGTTTTAGTCATGTAGTCATTTATTTGCCAAATTCTACTAGTGGGGGTTTAGGGTTTAGGGTTGCTCAGGTTTAGGGTTTAGGGGCATTATTTAAGGTTTAGGGGTTAGGGTTAAGGATTAGAGGTTTAGGGTTTATGATTTAGAGAGAGAGGACTGATAGGGAGATATAGAGGAGACCGAGGGGAGAGATAGGGAGATAGAGAGTGAGGGACATGGCCAGAGACAGTGAGAGAGATTGAGAGGTAGAGGGATTATAGAGACAGAGAGATAGGGGAGAGATAGGGAGATAGAGGTTTAGGGTTGCTTGGGTTTAGGGTTTAGGGTTTCTTGAGTTTAGGGTTTAGGGGTCAGGGGTTAAGGTTTAGGGGCATTATTTATGGTTTAGTGTTTATGGTTTAGGGGTTAGGGGTTAAGGTTTAGAGGTTTAGGGTTTAGAGAGAGAGAGGATGGATAGGGAGATATAGAGGAGACTGATGGGAGAGATAGGGAGATAGAGTGTGAGGTACATGGCCAGAGACATAGGGGGAGAGATTGAGAGGTAGAGGGATGATAGAGATATGGAGAATAGGTAGAGATAAGGAGATAGAGGTTTAGGGTTGTTTGGGTTTAGGGTTTAGGGTCGCATGTAAAAAGTAGTCTCTCTATCTTGACCTCTCTCCCTCCCCTCTTTAAACACTTAAAACACTTAAAACACTTATAAGTTTCCATGCATGAAAGCACATAAACTTTCCATGCTTTTCAAAACATGCCCGCGTTATAATGCTAGCACATTTTGGTAAGCAAAAAAATGGGAAAAAGCATGTGGGGTCCATGATTCAAACCCCACATGTTTATTATTCCCTACTTTTCATGCATGCTATCAGACAAGAAAATGCTTTTTCATGGTGTTTGACATTTTAAGAATCATTGTTTGATCAATCCAACACCTTTTTTTGTTTTTTCAATGTAGAAGAACTACTTTTGCATGTTTTTGGACAAATTTTGATTATTTAAACTGAAAGTTTCATGTTTCATATTGTTTCAATGCTAATTTTCATGTATTTAGATTGAATTTGATGATATATGTTTGTTTGTTTCATAAATTTCATTAATCTTATTAGAGTTATATAGAATTCAATATTGAATGCAAAGAAATTTGCCAAAAAGATCAAATTTTTGAGGATTTCGAAGCGAAATTTTGGAGGATTGTTCAACTTGAATCTTGAATTCTAAGGTATTCTTTATGTATTCATTTACTTCACTTTATGTTCTTTATAACACTCACAATCACTAAATGTGGAACTATCTAAGTTAAAAAGTCATCATTATGTGCATTAATAGAATTATAATCATTAAATATGATATATACATGAATTTGTTGTATCTTGAATCATTAATAGAATTTGTTGTATCTTGAATTTGAACTATGTTATTGATACCTCCTGGTGCAGGAGCACCCCTTCGAAATACAAATTAGGTCTAATTATAGTATGTTTTACCTTGCGTTGTAATAAGGTCCATGTGACCAATCCTTATGTTTTAAGTCAATCTAGGATTGTGTGTTGATAGTTATAGTTTGTTATGCTAGCTATCCTCCCAGCCGCTGGGAATTGAGTCTATACTACTTGAGAGGAGTAGTTATTTATGCGCTAGATCAGTTTGTTTTAGGGACAGTTCAGTACAGTTCAGCGTTGCATATGAAAAACAAAGACATTGTGTTTGGAGATCAGACTGAACATTGTGGTACAGTGGGACTGTGAAGTCAGATATTTGTATGCATTTCTAATATTGAAATAAAGAAGAGCCCGTTGTTTCATTTGTCTAATTTTTGATCTATTTGTGTGATCATATTTTGTTTTGCAGTGCGATGGAATCATTCATCCATTCCACCGGTTGATTCCGTGAATCGGTGGAATGGACATGTACAGTAGTTTAGTTTTCTTTTCTATTTTTATGTTCGTGCATTTCATGTTTTTGGGATCGAAATATTGCATGTAGTGAACAAACCTAGCATCCGCATGTGCTAGGGTTTGGAGGGAAGAAATCCGTGTCTAGATTGCTAAGTAAGCAGATCGAGTCGAGCTCAGGGTTTTTGGTGCAAATTTGTGAAGGCATCGGCGTGAGAAGAACCATCGGGTTAAGAAAGTTGCACTGAGCCGATAGGGGGCACTTTCACCGATCAGGGTGATAATTACAAAGTGCTGCCGACGAAGAGTATATCGGCATGAGATATGCCATCGGTGGAGAAGTGAAATGTTCCGCCGACGATGTTAGTCACACCAATGAATGAGGTCCGAAGGCTCATTGGGGTGATTGAGGATATCGGTGGAGGAGTTTAAAGTTAGGCCGATTGTCATAGTCTGGCTGACGGTGGAGTTGGCGTTCAACTTATCAGAGTGACAAGGGAGATCGGCAGGAGGCTTAAGGTGTTCGCCGATAGTGGAAGTCCTGCTGATAGGCAACTTGACCGATGCGAAGGAGTTGGCGAGAGTTGGTGAAAGGTTTGACCAATAGTTACGTTGAGGGGATAGTATTGGCTAGCCGAAGGCATCGGTATAAAGATTTTGGAGGTGGCCAATAGAGATTATCTTGCTGATAGGCAATAAAGCAGAAAAGACATCCATCGGCATGAAGTGGAGCGTCAGGGAGACCTTCTGCGGCTAGTCCGATATCGTAGTTGTTGCTAATAGGTAACTAAAGGCAAAAAACCTACGTCGGCGTGAGATGCATATCGGGAGCTGGAGATAATGCTAGGCTGATGGTTTAAGTCACGGTGACAGTAAGCGGATCGTTCATCAGGGAGAATCAGTGGAAGTCTTAGCGAAGGAAGACTCATTGGTGTAAGTTTGAGCATTGGGAGACAGACAGAAAGCTACGCCGACAGTATTAAGTCTGGGCGATGAATAAACTGAATGCATATTTCGGTGAGACATTATAGTAGATCTTTCTGATGAAATGAGAATAGTTAAATCCTGCCAAGTTTGAACGCTTGTGCTGGCCACTCTGCATCAAAGTGGTATCAGAGCAAAGGAAGGATCTTCTGGAAAAGATAAGAAGATAGCAAGATGTCGGATGAAGAAGGAACATCAGAGATTCTGGCAAGAATGACCAACGCTGAGTTGGCAGTTCTGGTAAAGAAGCAGATTGCAGAGAGCAGATTGCAGAGAGCATTGCTGTAAAGGCTCAGAATCAGGCATTGAAAGATGAGTTGGAGAAGTTGAGGGACAGAGTAGGTTCTGGGAAAGAAGAAGATAGGGAAGGAGAAGAGATCCCTAGGTGGAATGAGGAAGACGTTCCTGCAGACCAGAGACCCTTAATTAATGCCCTCAAATCCATGGAGAGGAGAACCATGGATGTGAAACTAGATTTGCCAGTGTTTACAAGAAAGATGGATCCTGATTCGGTGATGGAGTGGATAGACTCCTTAAACAATTTCTTTGAGACAGAGGAGATACCAGAACACCATAGGGTAAAGATAGCCCAATCAAAAATGAAAGAGGCTGCATTAACTTGGTGGAATTTTATCCAAGATGACAGAGTACAAGAAGGAAAGCGCAGAGTTGCTACATGGAAGAAGATGATGGCTTTAGTGAAAGAAGCCTATGTTCCATTGGATTACAACATCCAATTGCATAAGAGGAAACAAAATTTGAAGCAAAAGGAGCTAGATGTCAGCTCATATACAGAAGAGTTCATGAAGCTTTGTGTCAAGACAAAGGTAAAAGAGGGTGAGGAAGAAAAGGTAGCCAGATACCTTAATGGATTGAGGTTCAACATTCAAGAAGATTTAAATCTGCATAACCCAGATATAGTTCAGAAATGTTTTTAGTTGGCATTGAAAGTGGAAGAGAAGTTAAAGAGAAGACAAGAACAGAACAATAGGGGAAGAGGAAAACAACAAAGAGGTGGAAGAGGTCCTTTCAGAGGCAGAGGACATGGATTTGGATATCAGGGAGAATCCAGTCATGACAACAGCAAGGGAGATAATTGTTGATAACTGAGAGGGGGGGTTGAATCAGTTATCTTAATTATTTCAACTTTCTGAACTTTCTTAATAATTAGTGCAGCATTAATTCAAACACGCAAACATAACCATGAAATGGAAATACACATGACACAATATTTTTGACGTGGAAACCCTGTTAAGAGAGAAAACCACGGGGTGATTAACCCAAGATTGTATTCTCTGTTAGAAGAATAGAATTACAAAATGGCACTTGCCAATTAGGGTTCAATGCCTGAGCACACTACTCACAAGAGGCTCACTGCCTACAAAAAGACTTACTGTATACACGAAGAAAACTTGAACTAATGAGAAGCATCCATACATGCTGAAGTTCAGTTCCGGTTAAGCTCAATAGACTGATTTGCTGCACTTCATTCTTACTCTCCTTAAGTGCTGCTGTCCTTTTACATTCCGAATCTGCTTTTCTACCTTTTGTTCTATTATGCTTTTATTCGCACTTCAATTCATACACACCACACACATTCACATCTAAATCTGTCTTGTATATATATCCGCACAACTGATTTCAACACTTTTCTAGTCGGCATCCAGAATTATCTCAAACTTTAGTTTGTCGGCTGAATCCTTGCTTCCAAGTGAAGTGGATCAAGGATATACTTGTAGAAGTCATCAATCATGTTAGCCAATCATAACTTATGCCTTAAGAATCTTTACCATCATCAGTAACACATCCAGAATAATGTTTGATGTTCTGCCAGTCAGTTCTTCCTCTGTCCACACTGCCAATCAGGAACCTGACCCTCAAGTATTCATATCTTTTTCTTCATCTATCACCAGAGGCTAAATCCTTGGAATCTATTAGTCAAGGTAGTCCTCTTGACTTCCCCAAATCTGCACTTCACCAAGATACTTCCTCTGAGAGATCTAGAGCTGACTGTCAGACCTCGCCACATGCTCTGTTCTTGCTTACCGGATCACAATACTCTGCAATCTGCCTTCTGGTAGAGATTCATCATGTCCTGCGGACGTGTGGGTTAACCTTTGTTGCCATCAATGACAACAATCATGAAGTTCCAATGTGTCTCTTGCCAACAATCTCCCCCTTTGGCATTGATGGCAACACTTAGTGAAAAATGACTAAGTGTTATACTATGCTCCCCCTTAGCTGACGCTCTGTCTCTATGTACATTTTCTGGAGCTCCCCCTTAGCTAGCTACAACATTTTTCATTGCTCATCACTCCCCCTTTGACATCAATGGCAAAGGGTGGGGTCCGTACACCAAAATTTTCAAAATTTCAACTATACTTGGCCACATAAGTATATACATATGTCATACTTACATATACTGAAGAATGTCTACAAAAGTTGTCTTCAATTGGACAAATTCTGTTGCCCAACTTTGCTTCATTCTGTCCAAAATTGATATATGACCACTTAACAGGAATGCAAATGCATCTGCCATTTTTAGATTTGTTAGATCACTAGTCTAGGCTGTGATCTGGGCTTCTTTTATGGCCTCATGCATGGCCTCTAACTTGGGGATAATTATTCCTCTAAGTTCATTCAACCTGTTGATTCTATTTTTCTTCTCTTCTTCAAGCATTTTAATTTCATTCAAAACTGCAATCATCTGATATTCTTGATTTATTATGGATGTGGTAAGTGGATCAAAATTTTGAGAAAGTTTTGTTAGATTGTCCTCCTATTCTTTCACTTTCTTCTCAATCTCTACTGTTGCTTTAGACCAGGGTATACAAAATTTGTATACATCTCCTTCGTCCTTGAGAGCATTTTCCAAGCTCTTTATCCCAATACCCATTACTCTCCTATCATTTGCTATTAGCCCTTGCAACTCAGAGAATCTCTTATCCAAAAACTCTTTCCTGACCTTCTCCTCAGCTGATTTCTCTAGAGAATTGAAATGTGTACTAATACTATTGATCAAAGATTTGAGATTACCGGATGAGGAGGCTGAGGGATCCTTTTGAAAAGATGGCATGATCTTTTCTAACACTCCGGAGGCAGCTGCTATAAGCTCATAGTCTTCCATGTGAGACTTCAGGAGTTTTTCTTTGGCCTTTGCATTAGCAAACGAGGCTATCTTCATTGTTTGTACTGGAGAAAGAGAGTCAAAATTAAATGGCCCTTGCAGAAGTTTTGGTTCATCAATTTCCATTGTCTCTTTATCTAAGAACTTTTTGATAGTTTCTGCAGTGTCTCTTGCCAGAGACAGATTCTTCTTCTCTTCTACAGTCTTAGAACTGTCTCTTGGAGCTTTTTCTCCTTCTACAACCTTGGTACTGTCATCTTCTTTTTCCTTCACCTCTACTTCTTTCTCCTCTATTCTTTCTTCTCCTTTAGATCCGGAGTCAGTAGGGGAAACTGGAGGAGTGATGTTTGTTTGTTCATGGGCCACCTCTTCCAGAGCAGAGGATTCTAAGCCCTTATCTTCACCTTCCCTTGTCTCCTTAACCTCTTCTGCTATTGTTTCAATAGCTTCTTCTTCAATGTCTATAGCCAAGGGATCATCACCTATGTCCTCTATAACAGGAAGATTGAATCTTTTGAAGGCATTCCTGAGGATCTCTTTTGTTTCCTTGGCTATCTTGTCAGTCTCACCAAGCATGAGCTGATTCATTTTAGCTTTTCTTTGAAATTCATCCTTACAATCTTTGAAGATCATACTAATCTACTTTGGGGTGATTGAAGGATATAGCTAAATAGCTATCTGCTCTCAGATCTCCATATCCTTCTCTTTGGCATTATTCTTCCTCAATTCAAGTTCCTTCTCAAGGCTTTTAGGAATCAAAGATACAATCTCAATGAAAGCCTTGTTGTAAATGTTTAGATACTTAACTGTGGCATCCTGCAGACTCTTCTTATCAGCTTCACTGTATTTATCATAAAATTCTGTTAATGGCTTCAGATTTCCATCCACAGTGATTGCCTTAACTATATCATCTAAGGATAGGGTGGCTCTTTCAACAAACTCTTCTACTTCTACCTCCTTGGTTTCACTGGATATCTTCTTCTTTTTCCTTATTTTCTTCACCTCCTCGTCTGATTCAGTTTCTTCATCATCCTTCAGGCTAACATAGGATCTTGTTGCCTTTTTCTTTGATCTCTTTTCTCCTTTTTTGGATGTCTGGACTTCCGGTTTTGATGTCTTTGAGCTTTTATCAGAGATAGGTGCAACCCTTTTAGAGGATCTAGTCCAGGAGGGGGCTTCTACCAGATCACTTTCCTTTTCTGTTTCTTCCTTCTCTTTCTCTGCCCTTTCCATCTTTTCTCTATTGGCATCAAGAGCTTCTTTTGATATGCCATATCTTTTGGCAATATTCTCTACTTCTTTTCTCACTTTTCTCTTTACCTCCGGTTGTCTAAGTTCCTTCATGAAATCATCAGCCTGTTTGAGTCTTTCCTTTAATTCATTGACTTCAGAGTTTGACTGCTCAAGATCATCAAGGGCAGTCTTGAGTTGCTCCCTCATACCATATACATCCATTTGAATTCATAGATCTTCCTCAAGTTGTTAGACTCTGCTAGGAGGAACTTGGCTCTGATACCAATTGTTGATAACTGAGAGGGGGGGTGAATCAGTTATCTTAATTATTTCAGCTTTCTGAACTTTCTTAATAATTAGTGCAGCATTAATTCAAACAAGCAAACATAACCATGAAATGGAAATACACATGACACAATATTTTTGACGTGGAAACCCTGTTAAGAGAGAAAACCACGGGGTGATTAACCCAAGATTGTATTCTCTGTTAGAAGAATAGAATTACAAAATGGCACTTGCCAATTAGGGCTCATTTCCCGAGCACACTGCTCACAAGAGGCTCACTGCCTACAAAAAGACTTACTGTATACATGAAGAAAACTTGAATTGATGAGAAGCATCCACACGTGCTGAAGTTCAGTTCCGGTTAAGCTCAATAGACTGATCTGTTGCACTTCATTCTTACTCTCCTTAAGTGCTGATGTCCTTTTACATTCTGAATCTACTTTTCTACCTTTTGTTCTATTATGCTTTTATTCACACTTCAATCCATACACACCACACACATTCACATCTAAATCTATCTTGTATATTTATCTGCACAAGTGATTTCAACACTTTTCTAGTCGGCATCCGAAATTATCTCAAACTTTAGTTTGTCGGCTGATTCCTTGCTTCCAAGTGAAGTAGATCAAGGATATACTTGTAGAAGTCATCAATCATGTCAGCCAATCATAACTTATGCCTTAAGAATCTTTACCATCATCAGTAACACATCCGGAATAATGTCTGATGTTCTGCCAGTCAGTTCTTCCTCTGTCCACACTGCCAATCAGGAACCCGACACTCAAGTATTCATATCTTTTTCTTCATCTATCACCGGAGGCTAAATCCTTGGAATCTATTAGTCAAGGTAGTCCTCTTGACTTCCCCAAATCTGCACTTCACCAAGATACTTCCTCTGAGAGATCCGGAGCTGACTGTCGGACCTCGCCACATGCTCTGTTCTTGCTTACCGGATCACAATACTCTGCAATCTGCCTTCCGGTAGAGATTCATCATGTCCTGCGGACGTGTGGGTTAACCTTTGTTGCCATCAATGACAACAATCATGAAGTTCCAATGTGTCTCTTGCCAACAATAATAGTCAAAACCAGAGAGGAAGTTACAATCAACAAGAAAACTTCAGAGGCAAAAGACCTTTCAGAGGAAGATCTTAGGGCAGAGGATCTATCAGATGTTATAACTATAATAAAGAAGGCCATATAGCTAGTAGATGTCCAGAAAAGGCAACAAGTTCAACAGGAGAAAGGAGAACGAATCTGATCCAAGAACCTGATAGCCAAAGTGCAACAAGCTCAAACACTTTTAAAAGTGTGAATGCTCCTGACAATTATGGATATCCAGAGAGTGGAGAATCTCTGATGATGAGGAGAACAATGACTACCATGAAGGTACTTGACAAAGAACCACCACAAAGAAAGTCTCTTTTCAAAACTACATGCAAGGCAGGAGGTAAGGCATGTAAAGTTTTAATTAATTCTGGTTCTACTAAAAATTTTGTATCTGATGAAATGGTAACAAAGCTTAAGCTTAGAAGATTGCCTCACCCATCCCCATATAAGGTCTCATGGCTTACCCAAGGTCAGAAAATAGTTGTAGAAGAGCAGGCTTGGGTAGAATTTCAAATTGGAGCATATAAAGATAAGTTGCTATTTGATATCACCAAGATGGATGCTTGCCATCTTTTATTTGGAAGACCATGGCAGTATGACTTGAAGGCATGCCATGACGGTGTTAGGAACACCTATACAATCACCAAAGATGGTATGGTGACAGAGTTGATCCCACAGACAGAGAAGGAGGGGAAATCAAAAGGAAAAGAGGTGAAGGTAATGCTGATGGAAGGAAAATAGTTCACGAAAGAAGTAGCAACAGAAGGTGCAGTTGCATATGCCCTAATTCCATGTCTGACAGTGAATAAAGAACAACAGCAAGAAGTCAAGAAAGAGAAGAAGCAGAGTTTCATAGACCCAGCTGTTCAAGAGCTATTGGATAAGTATAAAGGCATCATCTCTGATGGAATGCCAAGATCCCTACCACCTGTAAGGGATATTAGCCATTGCATAGATCTAATCCTAGGATCTACACTTCCAAACAAAGCAGCATACAAGCTAACTCCAGAACAGAATGCAGAAGTAGCAAGACAAATTGAGGAATTGTTAGACATAGGTCTAATTGGTAAGAGTTTAAGCCCATGTGCAGTACCAGCTGTACTAGCACCAAAGAAAGAAGGCACTTGGAGGCTTTGCACAGATTCTAGGGCTATTAATAAGATCACAATCAGGTATAGGTTTCCAATACCTAGGATAGAGGATTTACTTGACTGTTTGGGAGGTGCTAAGTATTTTACAAAAATAGATCTGAAGAGTGGTTATCATCATATCAGAATTAGGCCAGGAGATGAATGGAAAACAATGTTCAAAACCAATGAAGGGTTGTATGAGTGGAAAGTTATGCCTTTTGGTTTATCTAATGCACCTAGTACTTTTATGAGATTGATGAATGAGGTTTTGAGAGAATTCATGGGAAAGTTTGTCATAGTATATCTAGATGACATTTTGATTTTCAGCAACACAAAGGAAGAACATCTCAGACATATAGATTTGGCTCTCAAGAGGTTACACGAAGAGCAGCTGATGATAAATTTAGATAAGTGTTTGTTCATGCAGGAGGAGATCATATATTTGAGTTTTGTCATTTCACAAGGAAAGCTACAAATGGATAAGGAGAAGGTGAGTGCCATATTGTCTTGGCCAACTCCAAGGACTATGAATGATGTCAGAAGTTTCCATGGGTTAGCAACCTTCTACAGAAAGTTTATAAGAGGGTTTAGTCATATTTGTGCACCCATGCTTGATACTATAAAAGGAGGACAAAAGTGTAGATTTGCTTGGACTAAGGAAGCAGATGATTCCTTTGAAACATTGAAGAAGAAGGTGACACAACAGCTAGTCCTTGCACTTCCAGATTTTAACAAAATTTTTTAGGTAGAATGTGATGCAAGTCACATGGCAATTGGAGCAGTACTCAGCCAAGAAGGTAGGCCAATTGCATTTTTTAGTGAGAAGCTCAATGATGCTAAAAAGAGGTATTCCTCATATGATTTGGAAATGTATGCTTTAGTCCAGTCACTCAAGAAGTGGAGGCATTACTTGATGCCAAAAGAATTCATAGTATTCACAGATAATTAGGCTTTAAGTTTTATGAACAGCCAAGAAAAGTTGAACCACAGGCATATGAAATGGGTAGAAACTTTGCAAGCTTTTACTTTCACATTGAAGCATAAGAAAGGAGTCAAGAATAAGGTAGTAGATGCCTTGAGCAGGAGAGCTCTAACAGTCAACCAAATTTAGTTGGAAAGTGTTGGCATTGATTCATTGAAGACCATGTATGATGCTGATGACGATTTTGGAGAGATATATCAGGTATGTACTTCTTTTGGAGATAAATATCATGCTGAATTCTCTGAATTCCTGATCCAGGATGGATTGCTGTTCAAAGGTGGACAGTTGCGTATTCCAAGGTGTTCTATGAGGTTGAACATCATTAAAGAGAAACATTGTGGAGCTATGGCAGGACATTTTGGTTTAGACAAGACTCTTGATCTTGTTAGAAGACATTATTATTGGCCTAAGTTACAATCAGATGTCAGAAAATTTGTAGAGACATGTGTGATATGTCAGAAAGCAAAAGGGAGATCCACTAATGCAAGTTTATATCAGCCATTACCCATTCCTTCCAGACCATGGGAAAGTATCAGTATGGATTTTGTGTTGGGTTTACCCAGAATGAGAAAGGGATATGATAGTGTTTTTGTTGTAGTGGACAGATTCAGCAAAATGGCACATTTCTTACATGTAAAACCACTGCTGATGCTTCATATATTGCAGATTTGTTTTTCAAAGAAATAGTAAGAATACATGGATTACCATTAAGCATAGTGTCAGATAGAGATGTGAAATTCATTGGTCATTTTTGCAGAACTCTTTGGAAGAAACTTGGAACGAATTTGTCTTTCTCATCCGCATATCATCCTCAAACGGATGGACAGATTGAAGTGGTAAATCATTCCTTAGGGAATTTGCTCAGATGTTTGACAAGACAACATGGAGACAAGTGGGATAATATCCTATCTCAGGCCAAATTTTCCTATAATGATACTGTGAATAGAAGCACAGGGAAATCACCTTTTCAGATAGTCTATGGTATACATCCATGAGGTATTTTAGAGCTGAGAGATCTACCTACAAGAGATTCTGTTAGTGCAGATGGTGAAGCTTTTGCAGAAGCCATAAAAGAGGTACATGATCTGGTCAAGAACCAACTCCAACAAACTACCTTGAAGTATAAGGAGTATGCTGATAAAAAGAAAAAAGATGTACAGTTTGATGTTGGAGATTTGGTATGGGTTCATTTGAAAAAGGAAAGACTTCCTAAAGGTAAATATACCGAACTCATGCAGAGGAAGATTGCACCATGTCAGATTTTGAGAAAGCATGGACAGAATGCTTATGAGATACAACTTCCTTCTGATCTTGGTTTATCAACTATATTCAATGTATGTGATTTAACTCCATACAAGCATAATCCAGATGAAGAACAGGAACTACTACATGATACAGTAGCTGATGACATTCCAAAACATGATCCACTAGAGTTGCAGAAGATTTTAGACACAAGAGTGATCAAGAAGACCCAGAACAAAACATATTTGGAATATTTGGTGGCTTGGCAGGGAAAACCTGATTCTGAAGCAGTGTGGATGACTGAAGAACAGATCAATCAACATGGTTCAGACCTCCATACTCTCATCTCAAGTGGACTTGAGATTTCTTCTTCTGGGGAGTATGGTGCAGGAGCACCCCTTCGAAATACAAATTAGGTCTAATTATAGTATGTTTTACCTTGCATTGTAATCAGGTCCATGTGACCAATCCTTATGTTTTAAGTCAATCTAGGATTGTGTGTTGACAGTTATAGTTTGTTATGCTAGCTTTCCTCCCAGCTGCTGGGAATAGAGTCTGTACTACTCGAGAGGAGTAGTTATTTATGCCCTAGATTTATTTGTTTTAGGGACAGTTCAGTATAGTTCAACGTTGCATATGAAAAACAAAGACATTGTGTTTGGAGATCAGACTGAGCATTGTGGTACAGTGGGACTGTGAAGTCAGATATTTGTATGCATTTCTGATATTGAAATAAAGAAGAGCTCGTTGTTTCATTTGTCTGATTTTTGATCTATCTGTGTGATCATATTTTGTTTTGCAGTGCGATGGAATCATTCATCCATTTCACCAGTTGATTCTCTGAATCGGTGGAATGGGCATGTACAGTAGTTTAGTTTTCTTTTTTGTTTTTATGTTCATGCATTTCATGTTTTTGGGATCGAAATATTGCATGTAGTGAACAAACCTAGCATCCGCATGTGCTAGGGTTTGGAGGGAAGAAATCCGTGTCTAGATTGCTAAGTAAGCAGATCGGGTCGAGCTCAGGTTTTTAGTGCAAATTTGTGAAGGCATGAGCATGAGAAGAACCATCAGGTTAAGAAAGTTGCATTGAGCCGACAGGGGGCACTTTCACCGATCGGGTTGACAATTACAAAGTGCTGCCGACGAAGAGTATATCGGCATGAGATATGCCATCGGTGGAGAAGTGAAATGTTCCGCCGACGATGTTAGTCACACTGATGAATGAGGTTCGAAGGCTCGTCAGGGTGACCAAGGATATCGGTGGAGGAGTTTAAAGTTAGGCCGATTGTCATAGTTTGGCTGACGGTGGAGTTGGCATTCAGCTTATCGGAGTGACAAGGGAGATCGGCAGGAGGCTTAAGGTGTTCGCCGATAGTGGAAGTCCTGCCGATAGGCAACTTGGCCGATGAGAAGGAGTCGGTGAGAGTTGGTGAAAGGTCTAACCGATAGTTATGTTGAGGGGATAGTATCGGCTAGACCGAAGGCATCGTATAAAGATTTTGGAGGTGGAAGATAGAGATTATCTTGCCGATAGGCAATAAAGCAGAAAAGACATCCATCGGCGTGAAGTGGAGCATTGGGGAGACCTTCCGTGGCTAGTCCAATATCATAGTTGTTGCCGATAGGCAACCAAAGGCGAAAAACCTACGTCGGCGTGAGATGCATATCGGGAGCTGGAGATAATGCTAGGCTGATGGTTTAAGTCATGGCGACAGTAAGCAGATCATTCATTAGGGAGAATTGGTGGAAGTCTTAGCGAAGGAAGACTCATCGGTGTAAGTTTGAGCATCGGGAGATAGACAGAAAGCTACACCGATAGTATTAAGTCTGAGCGATGAATAAACTGAATGCATATTTTTGTGAGACATTATAGTAGATCTTGCTGATGAAATGAGAATAGTTAAATCCCGCCAAGTTTGAACGCTTGTGCTGGCCATTTTGCATCACCTCCCTATAAAAAAGTATTATCATAATTCTCTCTAATGTAACCAGTTGTATCAACATTTAAAATATAGTGCTATTGATGCTACAAATCTGATGTATTTGGTTCTCATATAGTAATGAGTTGTCACTATCTTCCTCTTGGATTTACCTCTAAAAAATTAGTTTGAGTTTCGTTTATTGGACCTATACTAGATAAGTTCTTTGTTGTTTTCAAGTACCCTCTAAATTTTTTGGACTGCCATCTCTAGGTTTCTCCAAGAAATCAATCTCGTTAGGTTGCAATAAACTCTATATTTTAGTCTTTTTGTCATCATAAAACTCATTCAAAAGATCACCACAACTCTGTCATCATAATTAGCCTTAAAATTACTCCTTTCTTGATGATTTCACCCGTTGGCTATCTTGAATAGCTAATTCAAACTATAATTGATGCTCTTTACATGTTCACTATGTTTTTCTTCAAGTCTTGCATCATAAAGCTAGTTTCTAATGTTAGTTGGTATTTCTTCTCTTAACATTTCAAACATATCTATTGAAGGAAAGGAGTCTTGATTAGTGTCTTACCACTTAGACCAATTGTCATATCATTTCTAGTCATACCAATGACATTCTTCTAACTTTTGAATATTGCACCATAGTTACGATTACACAAAAGAGCCAAAACCTTAAGAGTTTGATCATGGTAGAATATGAGATCAACAATCAACATGTGCTCATCTATGTCATCAAGAACATCTAGGCCTAGACTGTCATTACACTTTTCACTTCTAATCTAATCATGTCAAAATCAACAAGTTTGGAGTCATTTATTAGACAAACATAATCATAAAAGCCCTCTTCATTTCACTCTCAATAGTGACATATAAACCATTCAACTCATGCTCATCATTGGGACTGGGTATGCCATCATACTTAATGTCTTATTTATTGCCAATTGACTAATTTGTATTCATTGATTGTGATAATTCAACACTTTCAGTCCTTAAGGGTACACCATACTTAGCTTGTTTGTCATAACAATCATCAAGTTGATTATTCATTATGCTTCTAACATCATCATTATGTTCCTTGTCATGAAATCCACTAGTTTTTTTTGAATTACCTTTGTGATCATTACTCCCATGACCTTGATTGACAATAGATTGCTGATTTTAGATGACTTCATATGTCTTCATGAGCTACTCTAACTAATTCACCACCTACAATATAAGAATTTGGGTTGTCCTTTAACATGCAGGTAGGTCTAGTTTTACCTTGTGAGTCTCGATTTGGAATGGTTGGTCCATCACAATGTGCTTGTCATAACTCTCCTTAGTGCTAGTGACTTCTTGTATCTTGTCTTGAGTAGGTGTATCCATGGGAGGTTAAGAAAGTGTGTTTGATAAGATATGTTAAGAAAATGTGAAATTAACCTAGAGATTGTGAAAAGTGTGTTTGAGAAGACATGTTAAGAAAATGTGAGATTCACTTTAATTATATATGATTATATATTTTGAGATTTGTGTATGAGATTACTTTACTCTATTGTATCAAGATGGACTAATTTATCCATGTCTTATTCATGATGCATATAGAAATCATCATCATGCCGAGAAAATGAGCAAAGACTCTAACACCAAAAGAGCGTGAAGCTGAGAATGAGAGGAAAAGAGAAAGAATGAGGCGAATTGATGAAAGTAGAAAATTGTCAACCATACAAGAAGACATGCCACCATTGCCAATTGAAGAGGAACATGACACATCTAATCAAGCTTAGAGAGAGATGGAATTGGTGGCACAAAGGGAATGAATGCAAAACATTTGTTCAACAAGGAAATTGAATCTCGAAGTTGGAGGCACTCCATCGTTCATAGGTCATGTTGAAGGAACATCATCATTCTCTTCTCAAATTGGAAGCACTCCATCTTTCACAGGTGAAGTTGAAGGTACATCTTCATTCTCTTCTCAAGTTGGAGGCACGCCATCATTCACACGTCAAGTTGAAGGTACACCATACTCTCCATCTCAACTTCAAGCCTTTTTCATCTTTTCCATCTCTAATTGAAGGTACACCATCTATCCCATCTCAAGTAAATATTGAAGAAATTCCTAATGTTGAGTCAACTTTACCAATGAAAACGCCTCCTAGAATTTTGCATAATAAGATTAAGTTTCTAATTGATATTGATGAGAATGTTTTGAAGCCCATGCAGGATAAGATTCCCAAGTGTACTTGCAAATGATATGCCAATAAGATATGGAAATCATTCTTTGAGAACTTAAATGAAACTGAAAGATGTCAGCTATTTGTTGAATTGATGAGAAATCTAAAATTTAGGCCCATTATGAAGATTCTTTGCCTAAGAACATTGGATGCCTCAAGTAAAAAATCAATTTTAAAGAATCTAATGAGTGCATATGAGAGTGTGGGTTCCACCTCCTACACTAAGGATAGTAATACCACACGACGTGTCATTACATCAACAATAGTAAGCCAACAAACAAAGAAAGTTTGCCTCATTGAAAAGACAAGTCAAGCATTGGAAATAAGTAGAAAAACTCTAATGAGAGCCATTGGAAGATGTGAAAGAGTTGAGGACCCAAACACCAATGAATTGTGGGCATTCTCTGGGAGACTCCCACAGAAAGGTAAAGTTGTTGTTGAAGCTTTGATATCCCTCATCGAAGAATTTTGGAAAAATAACACAAGGGTATCTCCTAATGCAAGAGATGTTGTAAGAAGGAGAATTGGTTGTCGAAACCGTGAGCCACATCCAAAGCATTTTTTGGATGTGACTCTAAGTTAATTTTTCAAGAAATTTCAAGAGATGTATCCTCAAGTCAAAATTAGTCAAAGGTATTTTGAAATGGTAAAGCCTTTTTATGTCAAAATAAATCACACATGCACAACTTGTTATAGAGTACATATTGAGTTTTCTAATCATTATGATGTTTATAGATATATATCTGTAGATTTGCATACTAACGATGTTTCACAGGAGTGTAATATAAAGTGTCCACCTTAGATCTTTAAGAGATTTCATATCAAGCATCTTATGCTAGAGAGTGGATGGTCAATTATTCCACAATAGCTTATGCTTTGATGACACGTGTGATCATTGTGGTGGGTTGCAACACTTGTCAATTTGTCAACATATGGAGAACACACATGTAATTGGAAATGAGCTAGTAAGTTTTGTCAAATACAAGACAATGGCATATAGTCTGAAAGATGACAAAGAAGAAAAAAGGTGAGAATTGGTCATTCAAAAGATTCCAGTGTATCAGTTTATCTCTATTTTCTGAGATAATATAGTTCACGAGTATGCAAGGCATACACATAGAGCTCAATGGTTGGACTTGCAATTCAATTTATGCAAGGACACGTTTCCACTTGGTACCATTGTTTTAGTTGTTGACTTTACAGAGAACTACACACTACATCCATAGAATGAGGTGCAATCACAGTATTACAACTCTACGTAGGTTGCTATATTTGTGCAAATAACATTCATTCATGCAGAAGATAGTACAGAGGATGACAAGAAGATCTTGAGGGAATATCATTTTTATATCAGTGATGATCACACACATTCTACAGAGTTCGTGCAAGGTTTCTTTCAGATGTTCTATTGTGATTTGGCTAGGAGGAGCATATCATTTCATCAACATATCATATGGTCAGATAATTGTGCATCACAATTCAAGAACTCACGGATGTTCTATTGGTTGAGCAGGATGCATAAGATGAATGGTGTTCAACATATGTGGAATTTTTGTGAGGCTGGGCATGGAAAGGGGGAGCATGATGGTGCAAGAGCATGTATCAAAAGGGCATTGGCACGAGAAGAGTTGAAGTATAAAGACAATGCAAAGTTGACAGATGCAAGATCTATTGTCGAATGGTGTAATGCTACAATGGGTCCAAGTAATGAATGTAAGTCTACAATTCGTAGATATTTTTGGTTGGTTGATGATACTAACATTGCAAAATATGAGGACTGTTGTACATTGACAGGATCGAGTGAGCTACACTCTTTTAGAATCTCTAATGCAGGTTCATGGAGTATTCATACATGGCAGATGGTATGCTTTTGTTCTTCATGTACAAATGAATCTTGGTATGATTGTGAGTCAAAAGAGTGGGTCGATGATTGGTGTACAAGAAGCCTAAGCCCAATTGAGATGTATCGACTACCAACAACACTACAACTCATAGAGATTTTATCATCGATTGACTTTGACCATGTTTCAAATCTCATTCAACCAGGTATTATCAACATTCAAATTTAATAAAATTTAATATTCCATCTTATTTTGTAGTTTTTCTTATATTGTTGACTATATTCATCGAACTAAATGCACGTATCAATGTAGGGCATGTTTATGCAGTTATTGTAGCTGAAGACAATGAAGTAGGAATGAATTATTATTTGTCATTGTGTTGAGGAAAAAAATAAATTAGATTCCCCTGTTATAGATGGAGAAAACATCAAGTACCCTACAAGATCAATGGTTGTTACTCGAACATGGCTTAGAAGGTACCCAGTGAAGAATTCCAATGTGTGGTTGTTCAAGGACTTTGAGACACATAGGAAGATTCTTCATTATTCTAACCTTGTTGTGACATCAAACATTCATTGGATCAAATATGGGGGTAGACCATTGAACAGGACCTTGCAGAAGGTTCGTGAGTCTGACCACAAGGCAATACTTGACACAATAAAGAGTAGAGAAGACTTGGATGGTTCATTGGATTGAATCAGTCGAATGATAGAAAGGTATGTTATTTTTCTTTGCTATCCTCATTTTACCTTCTATATTTTAGCTACTCATTTTAGCTAAATAGCGCAATTGCATTTGCATGTAGGATTTTAGTATGATGGAGGTAGGCATGATCCTTATGAAGTTGCCTTTGGAAGGAAAGTAAGGTAGGTTGTCATGATTATTTCACAATGAGATGCCCTTTACTTACTATTTCATAATGAGTTTTAATGATGTTACTATGAGTTTTAATTTGTTTTAATGATGTTACTATTTCATAACGAGTTTTAATGAGTTTTAATGACAAACCCTCATTTGTTTCTTCACATTTGGTGCTAACAATTGATAGCAGCAATAAGGGAAGCCTCAATTGATGCCCTACAAGACATTGGATCAAGTGAGAACACCTTTATAGTAAGTTGAATTTTCATCTACTAGAAAGGTATTATGACTGAATTTTTACATTCAAAATCTCCTGGGGCAAAATGAATGGCACCAACGCATCCAGGTGGGTGGGTAAATGCTAGGGGAGATGTTTTTTTAGTGGCAAAGCCTCATGGTCATTCTCGACTATATCGAACGCAGACAATCTCTCAAGAGCCCTAAGAAAAAAAAGGTGTCAAACTTTGGACCAACTGTTCCATCAAACTGTGACACTTAGGAACATCTTCTTTGCATGTATAGGTGGATGTCAGGTCCACCTACAGACACCTAACTCAATTTTTTTAAATCAATTTCGTTTGCCTGTGGTGGCAAGGAACACATTATCCCAAAATGCTTCAGTTTCATTAAGTGGAAAGGTGCTAGGAGTGAGATTTTGCATTCCACAACTCATGCGGCCTGTTGGCACCTCCAAATTTTGTCTAAATTTGAAGTTCCCATGATGAAAAATTTGATTGCAACACTCAGAAATGCATTTGTGAAATCTATTCCAGTAGCCTACTTTGGAGGATCATAATTGGAAGCCTGTTTGCTTTTATTCCAAATCACTTGGTGAGTGTATTGATTTGTCATATGTAAATGTGTATGTTTGATTTCAACTTCCTATGATAAGATTTGATAGGGTTTTGAAGCACCAAGTTGGAGGGTTCTGGAAGAGTTTGCTGTCAGTACATTATTGGATCTCCTAGAATGGTCAACTTTGGAGGTCAATATTTATGAGCTGGATGATTGTCATGACAAACTAATTGGTGCTTGCAATTGTCCCCATGTTAATGTGATTCTATGTCCATTTTCAAACTCCCAGCATCTCGTTTGATATTTTTCATATATCAAAAGAAAATGTAATTTGTTGATATTTGTTGTAAGTACAGTGTCAAGTTTGTTAGAGAGCTAACTTTGAGAGTTGATACTTTAAATCTGGTTGATTGTCAGGAGAAGTGAATTGGTTCCAATGATTCCTCCCATATTCATACACACCCCTGTTCAATTTCAATGCTCCAAGACATGATTTGATATTTTTTCAAGGGCCCAATTAGAGAGGGTTTGAGGAGTTTTTCAGACTGCATTGTACTAGATCAGCCCAGGAGCCTAACTTTGACTATCAATATTTTGCATCTTGTAAAGAATTAAATGAATCTACTTGGCAGGCATGTTTTTGTGACATATGGCAACATCTTAGTTCAACCTCGGGGTCACACGAGTAATTTTGACATGTTTTTGAAGGTAGTTTTGAAGGCAACCCAACCTATTTTTGACTGCAGAGGAGGGTGAAAAAATACCACATCACCACAAGAGTCAGTTAGTGTATGTGCGGGATGGAGGTAAGGAGTAAACCAAGCAATAAAAATAACTTTACCACATTCCCGCAACATCCAGATTACAAAATCTAAAACATATGCGGTGCTGCGAACTCCTCCCATTGTCAAGTTTGAGGACGAATCGATGGCATCTTCTTTCACTGCTAAGCACGTTTCTGTTAGGCCAATAATAGATATTATTCAACAGGGATGAAGCACACTGGTGACAACCTTACAAATGTTCAAGATATTGGGTTTAAATTGCTTGGCAACTGCTTATGTATTAAGTGTGATGTACATGGATGGAGTGAAGCCAAGTGATATGCAAGCAACCATTAGTGGCATTTTTTGCTGCAGCATTTTTCTTGTTTATTTCTCATGCCCATGCCTAATGCCCAATGACCACACCCAAAGAGGTGATTCAGTAACTAAGTTGCTTTGTGATGCGGTAAATGTATTAACACACACAGGAAATGTGACGTTCTCACGTCAGCAACAAGATAATATTAAAAAATGCAAAGATTAATGAGACCACATTACTGCATCAGTCAGTGGTAAAGTGTGTGGTGTTGTGGGAAAAAAGATAGCTTCCTCGCACTCCTGCAGAGTCAAAGCTATAAAAACAAAAATCAATGCGGTGTTGCGGGAAAGTATTTATTAAGTGGTAGATATTTGTAAAACATTGTTTTGGAAGTATAAAATTTTAAAAAGGGCATGGTAAAAATGTTGTTATATGGAGCCTAATCAAACTCGGAGGTTAAATTTAGCCCACTTTTATCGGTGCGATTTCCCCCCAAATTATTTAATGGGGTCAAGGGACAACGCCCCTAAGACGGGGTCAAGTGGCAGCACATAAAAAAGGTGTCGGAAGTTATTTTTCTATTGATTGACATAAAAAACCCTATTTTTGTAACTGGCATAAGGCTTGATAAAAGCGGTTAAAGGTTAGGGTTTCTGATATTGTATTGTAGCATTTGCAGCAGTATTGAGTTGCAAGGATTGCTTGTTGTAATCGGTTTGATTTACTGGATAATAATATTGGACTCTCTGTTGGTGGATGTAGCCCAAGTTTTGGTGAACCATGTTAAAACTTGTCTCTCACTGTTATTGTTTCTGGGTATTTTCATTCCTCTATTTAATATTTATTTGCATTTAATTGATATCTTCTGCCGGCTAACCCTAACAAGTGGTATCATAGTGGGTTGTGTTTGATTATCGTTTGCAGGAAGGTCTCACAGTTGAGTGGGAGTCTCACGGTTAAGTGGGAGTAATGGCAGACGAGGGTAAATTGAAGGTAGAGAAATTCAATGGGCAGAACTATCAGTTATGGAAGATGCAGATGGAGGATTATCTCTATCAAAAGGATTTATGGAGGCCGTTGAAAGGAATAGCCAAGAAACTGGCAGTAATGACTGATGAGGATTGGAATCTTCTGGACAGAAAGGCACTGGGAACCATTCAGTTGTGCCTGGCACCATTTGTGGCATTCAATATAACAAAAGCGACGACAAGTGAATTGATGAAAAATTTGGCTAGATTGTATGAAAAACCCTCAACCTCAAATAAGGTATTTCTCATGAAGCATTTGTTTAATATGAAAATGATTGAAGGTGGATCTTTGACAGATCATTTAAATGAGTTTAATACGATTACCAGTTAGTTAACTTCTCTAAAAGTGAAATTTTATAAAGAGGTGAGGGTTCTCTTGGTTTTATGTTCTTTGCCAAAAAGATGGAATAGCTTGGTAATGGCTGTAAGTAACTTTGTCTTTGGTTCAAACACTTTGAAATTTGATGATGTTGTTGGTGTTATCCTTAGTGAGGAAATGCGACAAAAAAGCTTAGGGGGGTCCACATCAGGTAGTGTTTTGAATGCATAAAGTAGGGGTAGATCAAAGGAGAGAGGAAAAGGTTTTGGAGGTCATGGGAAGTCACGAGGAAAATCAAAGGACAAGAGGTCCAAATCTAGAGGACAGAAGGATTAATGGTACTGTAGGAAACCAGGTCATCTAAAGAAAGATTGTTGGTATCAGAAGAATAAAGGAGACAAACAAGAAGGCAATAAGGAGGCAAATGTGGTAAGTAATAATTCTAAAGATGATGCTTTGATTCTTTCCCTAGATAATGTTGATGATTCATGGGTTTTAAATTCAGGGGCCTCATTTCATGCTATGCCCCATAGAAGTTATTTTCTTGATTATGTCCAATGGGATTTTGGGCTGGTTTATTTGGGAGATAACGAACCTTGTCAGATTGTTGGAAAGGGAAGAATCAAGATTAAGTTGCAGAATGAGAATCATTGGCTACTACAAGAGGTAAGGCATGTTCCAAGGCTGAGTAGGAATTTAATTTTAGCAGGGCAGCTAGCTGATGAAGGTTGCATTGTTACATTTACTGATAAAAATTAGAAGGTTTCAAGAGGTGCCTTAATAGTAGCAAAAGGTGTGAAAGTAGGCACCTTATATCTTTGTATAGGTTATACCATTCCTTATACTTTAGCTATTGCAAAGAAAAAACAAACAGGTTCAGGAATAGTTGCTACAGGTTCGCAAGAAGAGACTGAAACAGTTGCTGCAGATTCTGAGACAACACTGTGGCATAATAGACTTGGGCATATGAGTCAAAAAGGTATGAAGGTACTTCATTCTAAGAAAGTTTTACTAGGTCTAAAATGTATTAATATGGATTTCTGTGAAAGTTGTGTGTATGACAAACAAAAGAGAGTCAGTTTTCTCAAGGATGGGAAGCAAAAGAAAGATGAAAAGTTGGAGCTTGTGCATATAGATATATGGGGACTGGCTTGGGTATCCTCTCTTGGTGGCTCTCGGTATTATGTTACATTTATAGATGATGCAACTAGGAAGGTTTGGATTTATTTCCTTAGGCAGAAATCTGATGTATTTGAAACATTTAAGAGATGGAGAAGCTTGGTTGAGAATGAGACGGTTAAAAGATTAAAATGTCTCAGATCTGATAATGGTGGTGAGTATTGTAGCAAAGAATTTGAGGATTATTGTTCCTTTAATGGAATTCGTAAGTAGAAAATGGTTCCAGGGACTCCACAAGAAAATGGAGTGGTTGAGCACATGAATAGGACAATAATGGAGCGTGCAAGGACCATGAGATTGCATGCTAGGTTGCCTTTAAACATATGGGCAGAGGCTGTCAACACCACTGTATATTTAATTAATAGAGGTCCTTCAATTCCTTTGGGCTGTGGTATTCTAGAGGAAGCATGGACATGTAAGAAGGTGAGTTATTCTTTTCTCAAAACCTTTGGATGTGAAGCATTTGCACATGTAGATTTTGAAAATAGAACCAAGCTGGATGCAAAATCAAAAAAAGTGTATCTTCATTGGATATGGCATTGATGAATTTGGTTATAGGCTTTGGGATGTTGAAAATCTAAAAATTGTGAGAAGCAGGGATGTTGTATTCAATGAGAAGGTGCTGTACAAAGACCAGCTGCAGCAGCATGAGAAGAAAGAAAAGGATTATGTAGTGTTGGATGATACTCCAGATAGTGATGTTCCAGTGGTTCCTCATGCTCCGCAACAACAACAAGAAATACCACAAACTCCAGTGAATGTTAGATGGTCAACAAGGCTAAGTAGACCTAAAATATTTTCTCCCTCTTTGTATTCTATTTTGTTAACAGATGCTGGTGAACCGGAAGGGTATAATGAATCTATGCAGGTGGATACAAAGGTTCAGTGGGAGTTTGCAATGAAAGAAGAAATGGACTCCTTGTTGAAAAATCAGACTTGGGAATTATGTAAGTTGTCTGCAGGTAAAAAGATTTTACCAAATAAATGGGTTTATAGGCTGAAAGAGGAAGATGAAGATAAGAAAAGATTTAAAGCCAGGTTAGTTGTAAAAGGATTTGCACAGAAAAAGGGCATTGATTTTGATGAGATTTTTTCTTCGGTTGTTAAGATGACTTCTATTTGTACTGTTTTAAGTATTGTGGCTGCTGAAGATTTGCATTTGGAACAGCTAGATGTGAAAATTGCCTTTCTCCATGGTGATTTGGAGGAGGAGACATATATGGAACAACCCCAAGGATTTGAGGTCAAAGGTAAGGAGAAACTAGTGTGCAAATTGAAGAAGAGTTTGTATGGCTTGAAACAAGCACTTCGACAATGGTATTTGAAATTTGATAGCTTTATGGCTGAGCAAGGCTACAACCGGTGTAATTCTGACCATTGTGTTTATTTTAAGAGGTTGGATAATGACAGCTACATTATTTTATGTTTATATGTTGATGACATGCTTGTAGCAAGGTCTAACATGGATCGCATAAGAGAGTTAAAACAACAGTTAGCACAATCATTTGCTATGAAAGATTTGGGGGAAGAAAAACAAATCCTTGGTATGAAAATTTGTAGAGATAGGAAGAATAGAAAATTGACTCTATCTCAAGCTGATTATGTTGAAAAGGTGTTGCAAAGATTCCATATGGAGAATGCAAAAGCTGTCAGCACATTTTTGCCTAGTCATTTGAAGTTGACTAAGGAGATGTGTCCTAAGACACAAGAGGAGGAAGAAAAAATGTCCAAGGTACTATATGCTTCAGCTATAGGAAGTTTAATTTATGCCATGGTATGCACGAGACCAGATATTACACATGCTGTAGGAGTCATAAGCAGGTATATGAGTCATCTCGGATTGGAGCATTGGAATGTGGTAAAATGGATTCTCAAATATTTGAGAGGTACATCTAATAAACACTTATGTTTTGGGGGATCTAATACTGATTTAGCAGGCTATGTGGACTCAGATTTGGTAGGGGATATTGATACAAGGCGGAGTACTATAGGTTATATCTATACTTTAGGTGGGACAACGGTGAGTTGGATCTCTAGGTTGCAAAAGGTGGTTTCTTTATCCACCACGAAGGTAGAGTATGTAGCTTCAATAGAGGCAAGCAAGGAGATGATATGGCTGTAATCTTTCATGGAAGAATTGGGCAAACAATAGGCTAACAGTTATTTGTTTATGGATAGCCAGAGTGCCATACATCTTGCAAAAAATTCTGCCTTGCATTCAAAGACCAAACACATATAGTTGAGGTATCACTTCATTCGATCGGTGTTGGATGATGGACAGTTACGGTTGGAAAAGATACATACAGATGAAAATCTAGTGGATATGTTTACAAAGGTAGTGACACAGGAGACGCTGAACTCCTCTTCAGCTTCAGTTGGTCTTCAAAATTGAAAACAAAAAATCAGAATAACAGAGTCTAGGGTGCTTATTTCCAATGGGAGCTACAGGGTCAGTGGTGTTATGATCAGTCTCCAAGTGGGAGATGATATGGTGTGGAGTCTAATCAGTCTCCAAGTGGGAGATTGTTGTTATATGGAGCTGAATCAGACTCGAAGGTTAAATTTACCCCACTTTTATCGGCGTGGTTTACCCCCAAATTATTTAACAGGGTCAAGGGGTAGTGCCCCTTGCAGGGGTTTGGGGGCAGCGCCCCCAAGACGGGGTCAAGGGGCAGTGCATAAAAAAGGCGTCGGGAGTTATTTTTCTATTGGCTGACATAAAAAAAACCCTATTTTTGTAACCGACATAAGGCTTGATAAAAGTGGCTAAGGGTTAGGGTTTTTGATATTGTATTGTAACATTTGCAGCGATATTGAGTTGCAAGGATT
Organism: Cunninghamia lanceolata; assembly: GCA_027924645.1. NCBI lineage: Eukaryota > Viridiplantae > Streptophyta > Pinopsida > Cupressales > Cupressaceae > Cunninghamia > Cunninghamia lanceolata. The sequence continues at coordinate 1,083,892 of BSBN01000687.1, read as the reverse complement.
GCTGGTTGTAATCGGTTTGATTTACTTGATATTAATATTGGACTCTCTACTAGTGGATGTAGCCCAAGTTTGGGTGAACCACGTTAAAACTTGTCTCTCGTTGTTATTATTTCTGTGAATTTTCATTCCTCTATTTAATCTTTATTTACATTTAATTGATATCTTCTGTTGGCTAACCCTAACAAAAAAGTGTGCCAGTAGGTAACTAAAAACTTTCTCGCATCCCCGCACAAGATTAATAAAAAACTCAAAAGACTAATGCAGTAGTGCGGGAAGTGAATTTCTTTATTTGCATGGAGAAGATAAAAAATAAATGCCGCAAAGGTTAAATTAAAATTAAAGAGTGAGTGTAGTGGTGAAGGAATAAAACAATAAAGTGAGGGGATGAAATAATGAATTATTTAATATGAACTATGCTGCACATATTATATGGTGAAATTTTTTACAATGGAAGTATAGTGAATATTTATTATAATATGCAATATTTTGGGGGAATATAATGCAATTTGTTAAATGTTTTCACTGGAAAGTGAAATGTTTCCACTGAGGGAATTGAATGGGCATAAAAGTTTTTGAGTAGGTAATTATTTTTACCCAAGGGATATTGCTTTTGTTGATGGTAATATTACTATAAATTATTTTCACCAGCGGAAGCTAAGGAGCGAGTAAATGTTTTTACCCGAAAATATATTTTGGGTGAAAATATATTTTGAATTGCAATGTATTGCAAATATTTTGTATTGGAAATATATTTTTCATGGGGATGCAAAGACAAAAGGAGATGAAATTTATTTTTTAGTTGTGAAGAAAGACAAAAGGCAATTAATGGGTGGGTAGTTGAAAAGTCACCTCGGAAGGTAAACGGTCTAAGCTTGTTGCTTCCTTCATTTTGTCTATAAGAAGGAAACTAAGACCCTGGGGAAAGGCTCTCTGGGAATTTGATTTTGGAAAGAGAAATTGTAAAGGCCTGTTTTCTGAAGCATATCAATGAAAAAGTTGCATTTCTCTGGTGCCTAAATTCTGGTTTTCAATTACTTGTTAAATATTATTGATAGATTTTTATCTAGTTGTCTCTACTTTGTTTTCTCCTTATTATTTAGATTAGCATATCAAATATATGCCTAATTTATCAAAACACAATTCATGTTTTGTGTGATTTGTTTAATAGGGTTTCTTCAAGAAAGAATTAAATTCCTCTGAATAGATCACAGTAATTTGGGGAACTCAATTGGATAAATAAGAAATTGATAAAAGACAATCTTGCCTATTTATGCCAGCCATAAACAAATATTGTGCCAAGTAGTTTGAGTTATAACCAGAAGGAAGACACAAATTTATCTGCATCCAGACTCCGTTACTTAGGAAAGGCACCAATCAATTCTTTTCCAAAATCATTCCTTGTAAAATATTTTAAAATCCTATTTTAATTTTCTACTGTAGAAGTAGTAGTGTTTAGTATAGATAAAAATAACCTATTTCAAATTATATGCCAATCTGAATTAGGTTAAAGTGTATGATTTAATTGATAAAATTACATAAACTCCATAATCTGCTCCAAATTCACCAATCAATTTGAGGAGTAATTATTCATTGGTGAACATAAGGTAATACCCACCTAGGCATAGCAGAGGCTAAAGTGCAGGGAATTCCAATCATTTTGATTGATTTCGTTCGTTGGCCAATTCACTTGTAAAACCTCATAGTAAGGCCTGGCATACCTTTAGGGTTTTACAATCTGTTGATTTGGGAACCAACAGGGTTGAACCGACTGTACCAAAGCATCGGGGTGGGTGGGTAAATTCTAGGGGATGTCTCTTTTCGTGTGCCAAGCGTCCTAGTCGTTCATGGCAGTAGGCTATCGGCAAAGTCCCTTAAGATCATAAGAGCAAAAAATTGTCAAAATATGACGAAGCAGTTCTCAAAATTTGTGGCAGATGGGAACGTTCCATTTGGAACTACAGGTGCATGTGGAGTCCATCCACAATAACCTCTCTTAGTTTTGGTCAACTCTAGTCCATTTGACAGTGCGGAAATCAAAGGCATTCTTGCAAAATGCTTCAGTTTCATGTAGTGGAAAGGTGTTAGGAGTGAGATTTTGCATTCCATAGCTTGTGGGGCCGAACCGACAGTGCCAATGTGTCATGGTGGGCAAGTAAATTCCAGGAGAGGTTTTAATTCATCTGCCATGCGTCCCAGTCGTTCAAGGTAGCAAGCTACCGACAAAGTCCCTTAAGATCCCTAAGAGCAAAAAACTGCCAAACTATGACAGAGCAGTTCTCAAAATTCATGGAAGCTGGGAATGTTCCATTTAGACCTATAGGTGCACATGGGGTCCATCCACAATAACCTCTCTTAGTTTTGGTCAACTCCAGTCCATTTGACCTTGCTGAAATCAAATGCATTCTTGCAAATGCTTTAGTTTCATGTAGTGGAAAGGTGCTAGGAGTGAGATTTTGCATTCCACAGCTTGTGGGGCCAAACTGACTATGTCAATGCATCGAGTTGGGTGGGTAAATGCTAGGGGAGGTCTCATTTTGTGTGCCAAGCATCCCAATCATTCGGGGTTGCAGGCTACTAATAAAGTCCCTTAAGATCCCTAAGAGCAAAAAACTGCCAAACTATGAAAGAGCATTTCTCAGAATTTGTGGTAGTTGGGAATGTTCTGTTTAGACCTACAGGTGCACATGGGGTCCATCCATAATAACCTCTCTTGGTTTTGGTTAGCTCCAGTCCATTTGCCCGTGCCGAAATCAAATGCATTCTTACAAAATGCTTCAGTTTCATGAAGTGGAAAGTTGCTAGGAGTGAGATTTTGCATTCCACAGCTCATGGGGTCGAACCGATTGTGCCAACCCATTGGGGTGGGTGGGTAATTTCTTGGGGAGGTCTCATTTCATGTGCCAAGCGTCCCAGTCATTCGAGGCAGCAAGCTAAGGACAAAGTCACTTAAGATCCTAAGAGCAAAAACTGCCAAACTTTGACGGAGAAGTTCTTGAAATTAATGGAAGTTGGGAACATTCTATTTGGACCTATAGGTGTATGTGGGGTCTGTCCACAATAACCTCTCTCAGTTTTGGTCAACTTAAATTTATTTGACTGTGCTGAAATCAAATGCATTCTTGCAAAATGCTTTAGTTTCATGCAATGGAAAGGTGCTAGGAGTGAGATTTTGCATTCCATAACTCATGGGGCCAAACTGACTATGCCAATGCATCGAGGTGGGTAGGTAAATGCTAGGGGAGGTCTTGTTTCATGTGCCAAACGTCCCAGTCATTCAGAGTTGTAAGCTATCGATAAAGTTGAAAGGTGCTAGGACTAAAATTTTACATTCCATAGGTCATGGGGTTGAAACGACTGCACCAACATGTTTGGGTGGGTGAGTAAATGCTAGGGGAGGTCTCATTTTGTGCGCTAAGTGTCTCAGTCATTCTGGGCTGCAAGCTACCAACAAAGTCGAAAGGTGCTAGATGTGAGATTTTGCATTCGACAGCTCGTGAGGCCGAACCGACTATGCCAACATGTCGGGGTGGGTAGGTAAATGCTAGGGGAGGTCTCGTTTCATGCACCAAGCATCCTAGTCATTCAAGGAAGTAGACTACAGACAAAGTCCCTTAAGATCCCTAAGAGCAAAAAACTACCAAACTATGACAGAGCAGTTCTCAGAATTCGTGGCAGCTGGGAATGTTTCATTTAGACCTACAGATGCACATGGGGTTTCTCCACAATAACCTCTCTCAGTTTTGGACAACTTCGGTCTATTTGACTGTGCCAAAATCAAATGCATTCTTGCAAAATACTTTAGTTTCATGCAGTGGAAAGGTGCTAGGAGTGAGATTTTGCATTCCACAGTTTGTGGGGTCGAACCACCTGCACCAATGCATCAGGGTGGGTGGGTAAATTCTAGGGGAGGTATCAATTCATGCGCCAAGTGTCCCAGTTGTTTAGGGCAATAGGCTATCGGCAAAGTCCCTTAAGATCCTAAGAGCAAAATACTGCCAAACTATGATGAAGTAGTTCTCAAAATTTGTGGAAGTTAGGAATGTTTCATTTAGACCTATAGGTGCACATGAGGTCCATCCACAATAGCCTCTCTCAATTTTGGTGAACTCAAATCCGTTTGACCGTGCCAAAATCAAATGCATTCTTGCAAAATGTTTCAGTTTCATGCAGCACAACTTTGCCAGGTGCCATATTTTTGTTCTGCTTGTCGTGGGGCTGAATCGACTATGCCAATGCGTCGGGGTGGGTGAAATGTTAAGGGAGGTCTCATTTTGTGTGCCGAGCATCTAGGGGAGGTCTCGTTTCGTGTGCCAAGTGTCCTAGTCATTCTAGGCCTTAAGCTACCGACAAAGTGACTTTGCTGGTAGCTTATAGCCTAGAATGACTGGGATGCTTGGAACACAAAACAAGACATCCCCTAGTGTTTACCCATCCACTCCAATGTGTTGGCACAGTTGGTTTGGCCCCATGAGCTATAAAATGCAAAATTTCAGTCCTAGCAACTTTCCACTTTGCTGGTAGCTTGCAGCCCGGAATGACTCAGACACTTGGTGCATGAAACGAAACCTCCCTTAGCATTTACCCACCTATCCCAACGTGTTGGTGTAGTCAGTTTGACCCCACGACCTATGGAATGCAAAATTTCAGTCCTAGCACCTTTCAACTTTGTTAGTAGCTTGCAGCCCGGAACAACTGGGACACTTGGTGCATGAAACGAGACCTCCCATAGTATTTACCTACCCACCTGAATGTGTTGGCGTAGTCAGTTCGAACCCATGACTTGTGGAATGCAAAATGACTGGGATGCTTGGCATATGAAACAAGACCTCCCTAGCATTTACCCACCACCTCGATGCATTGTCACAGTTGGTTCGGCCCCATAATGAGAAGAACAAAAAATATGGCACCTGGCAAGGTTGTGCTACATGAAACTGAAGCATTTTGCAAGAATGCATTTGATTTCGGCACGGTCAAACGGATTTGAGTTGACCAAAACTGAGAGAGGTTATTGTGGATGGACTCTACATGCACCTGTAGGTCCAAATGAAACATTCCCATCTTCCACAAATTTCAAGAACTGCTCTATCATAGTTTGGTAGTTTTTTGCTCTTAGGATCTTAAGGGACTTTGTTGGTAGCCTGCTGCCCTGAATGACTAGGATGCTTGGCGCATGAATCGAGACCTCCCCTAATATTTATCGATCCAGCCTGACGTGTTGGCGTAGTTGGTTCAGCTCCATGAGCTTTGAAATACAAAATATCACTCCTATTACCTTTCCACTGCATAAAACTAAAGCATTTGCAAGAATGCATTTGATTTCAGCATGGTCAAATGGACTGGAGTTGACCAAAACTGAGAGAGGTTTTAATGGATGGACCCCACATGCACCTGTAGGGCTAAACAGAATGTTTCCAGCTTCCATGAATTTTGAGAATTGCCCCGTCATAGTTTGGAAGTTTTTTGCTCTTAGGGATCTTAAGGGACTTTGTCAGTAGTTTGCTGCCTCGAATGACTGGGATGCTTGGCGCACGAATAAAAACCTCTCCTGACATTTACCCACCCACCCCAATGCGTTGGCACAGTCAGTTTAGCTCCACGAGCTGTGGAATGCAAAATCTCAGTCCTAGCACCTTTCCACTAAAAGGAAGCTAGGTGTGCGGAAAATGCTTTCTACACTAATCTAATGAGGGGAGGAGAGTGCAAATTCAATTTTATCCTTACTATTACAGAAATGTTAAACCCTCTAATAGAGATATTGTAGCAAACACATAAACAAGAAAGTATGACAGAAGAAGAGAGACACAAGATATACATGGGGAAAACCCCTACGGGTGAAAAACCCCACACTCTAAAACACAGCTCAAATGTATTACGTAAACAATGAAGGTTACATTACAACACAGAGCCAATGCTCTTGCAGGAGTCTTTGACACTCATATCTAGAGATGATCTGGTAGCATAACAGTACCTGTAAAACCTGTAGTACATCACCTCCTCAAAGCACCTGTTTATATAGAATATACAAGGCAAAATTGGCTCTATCTTGGAATGGGCGTCCAACATGGCCTCATGACCCAAAACCCACGCCTATGGACAATTGTCCAACATTGTAGAATGTTCCTGACACTTGTCAGGTCACCCCATCCCAAAGAGGTTGCCTATTTCTAAAATGGGCTATGACAAATGCTCTTACGACTCTTACAACCGTCATAGAATCTGTCATAGCTGTCATAACTTACAACTATAAGACAATCTATCATACACATGCTATAAATAACATATTCTCTTACAACATGTCATAGTCCACCTTGGGGCACCCAAAGATGCCTTTTTCAAAGATGCTCTTCGACACATGTCTATCACTTGTCTTTCACTTGTCATAGAATCTCCTATTTCTGACTCTTACATGTCATAACTTCGTCATAGGAATCTGTCATGGCCGCTACGGTCAATATTCCCTTACACAACATCCAAGATGCCGACACATGGAAAAATATTCCTACCACTAAGCAGGATGCCTATATCCTCATGTGAGGACAAAAATACATGTGGTCATATGCCATGTAGGATGACACATCACTGTGCCAACTCCCACAATATGACAACATAGGATTTGCACCCAATTAATACAATAGGCAAATAATAAATAAATACAATGTAAAAATACAAGGAATTACCAAGGTTGAGACACCTTAATTCCCAACATTCTCCCACTTGTCGAACACCTTGTAAGAGCTAGTACAATTAATAGGATTAAATTGCTATAGGCCGAGAGGTCCATAGACTCTGAACACCATCTGAACTTCTTTATGCCCACTGGTTTCATCAATGCATCTGCAACATTCTTCAAAGTATCTACCTTCTCCAAATTTGTCTTCCCATCCTCTACCATGTCTCACACGAAGTGAAATTGTACATCAATATGCTTTGTTTTGGCATGGAAATTTGGATTCTTGGCAAGGCAAATCGCACTCTGACTGTCACAACTAATTGTAATCTGACCTGCATCAACACCAATATCTGAACACAACCTCTTAAGCCAAATGGCTTCCTTAAAAGCATGAGTTGCATCCATATACTCAGCTTCAGTAGTGGACAAATCAACCACAGGTTGTCACTTACTCATCCAACTAATTGTACCACCAAACATAGTGAACACATAGGCACTGGTGGATCTCCTACTATCAATGTCACCTGCCCAATCAGAATCCACAAATCCATGAATACAAACTAAATGCAGAGGTCCTATAGCATTACCATGATAGCATATGGAATACTCGGAAGTACCCCTCAAATATCAAAACACTCGCTTAATTGCATCCCAATGTACTCATCTAGGATTAACCATAAATTAACTAAGGACTCCCATTGCTTGGGCAATGTCTGGTCTTGTGCAGACCATATCATACATCAAACTACCAACATCACTAGCATAAGGTACTTTGCTCATGCTCTCCACCTCACTAAGAGATTTTGGACAATCACTAACAGATAACTTTGTCCCCAATGAAATAGGAACACACAATGGTTTACAATCTTCTATGCTGAACCTATCCAACACGGTCTTCACATACTTACTCTAGCTTAACCAAAGTTTTATGTTTGCTCTGTCTCTTCTGATTTCCATTCCTAGAATGTACCTAGCTGCCCCAAGATTTTTCATCTCAAACTATGCTAACAACTGAGACTTCAAATCAGAAATCATATTCTTACCATTCCCAATCAATAGCATATCGTCAACATACAATGCAATAATGAGAATGCAATCATTTTCAAACTTGTAATACACACAATGATTAGATTTTGATCTCAGATAGCCAATCGACAACACAAAGGCATCAAACTTCAAGTACCACATCCTAGGAGACTGCTTCAAACCATACAAAGACTTCTTTAACTTGCAAACCAAATTTTCTTTACCTTTCTCTATGTAATGCTCTGGCTGTGACATGTAGATTTCTTCCTCCAAATCACCATGAACGAAAGTTGTTTTCACATCCATTTGTTCCACCTCTAAGTCATAAGCAGTTGCAAGAGATAACATAAATCAAATGGATGTCAGCTTTGCAATGGGAGAGAAAATCACCATAATCAATTCCCTCCACTTGTGAATACCCCTTCACAACCAATCTAGCCTTGTACTTTTCAACACTGCCATCTGCACCAAATTTCTTCTTGAACACCCATTTGCAACCAACGGGTTTCCATCCATCAGGTAAAGGCATCAAGTCTCATGCTTTGTTCTTTTCCAAAGAAGCCATCTCATCTTCCATGGCCTCCTTCCAGGAACCTGCATCTTTCATGCCCATAGCCTCTTTCACAGTTCTAGGCTCATTAGTGTTAGTAAGTAAAGAAAAAGTACAACTAGAATCAAGTAATGAATAACCAAACCTATCAGGTTGCTTTCTCATTCGTGTAGACCTCCTCAATGGCTGAGGTTGAGGTTTTGCTTCTTCTTCTGAGCTTTCAGAGCTGCTAGAGCTCTCCTCATCATCAGGTCTCACAGGGTCTGTCGATTCAGTCTTCTCAGGGGTAGAAGGAAACTGAATCGCATCTTCTTTCTTTTCTATCTATTATGGCTGTAGAACAACAAAAGAAGGTGTTAGCTCTCTGAAGATAACACTTTTGCTATACAACACTTTTTCATCCACAGGATCCCAAAGCTTGTATCCTTTCACATCGACACCATAACCAATGCAAATACATATAACAACCTTGTTCTCCAATTTAGACTGTTTCTCCCTAGGCACATGTGCATATGCCTCACAAACAAAAACATGAAGATGCCTAACTGAAGGCTTCTTACCAAACCACACCTCCATAGGTGTTTTCCCAACAAGAGCTGATGTAGGAGATCTGTTTACTAGATAGCAAGCAGTGGCAATAGCTTCAGTCTAAAACTTTTGTTCGAGGCTTGATCCACTAAGTATACTCCTAGCTTTCTCCATCAATGTCCTGTTCATCCTCTCTACAACTCCATTTTGCTATGGGGTGTATGGAGTTGTCTTATGCCTTTCAATCCCTTGCTCTTTACAGAACTTATCAAACTCTACTGAACAAAACTCACCACCGTTGTCAGTTCTCAAACACTTAATCTTTTTACTAGTCTGATTTTCAACAAAGGCTTTAAACTCCTTAAATTGACTAAAGACTTCACTCTTGCTTCTGATAAAATAAACCCATGTCCTACTGTAATCATCTATGAAAGATACAAAATATACAAATTTGAAATCAAAGGAACATTAATAGGACCAAACACATTAGAATGAATAAGATCCAATACACCAGAAGACTTGTGAGAACTAGAGTAAAACTGAACACTATTTTGCTTTCCATAAATGCAATGTTCGCAAAAGTCAAACTTGAGATTACAATCATTTAACCCCTTAATGAGGTTTTTATTTTTTAGGGTATGTAGACCCTTCTCACGAATGTGGCCATATCTCAAATGCCATAACATAGTCTTTTTAGCATGAAGCTTAGCTTCCATAGCATGTGCACTACCATCAAAACTAGTTACAACAAATTTTTTCACTGCTCGTTCAAATGGTGGGGATGAAGTGACTGCAACTTGTTTCTTTGAATCAGAAGAACTATTGCACTATGAAGTGCATGCTTCTAGATGAAATAGAGTACCTCTCCGAGTACCCTTCGCAAGCACCATAGATACTCTAGTCATCTTACATCCATCCTTCGAAAAGACAACCTGCACACCTGCATCATTCAACATACTTACAGAAAGTAGGTTCTGTGCAAGGCCTGGAATGTGCATAACTCCAGTGATCCCCTTCACTCATCCATGAGGGAATCAAATTGAGACTCTTCCATGAGCAACAATCTTCAAATGAGAGTCTTCACCCAGGTACACTCTTCCACCATTGAACACTTCATACTTCATGAACTAGCTTTGATGTGAGGTCATGTGGAATGATGCACTGGAATTAATCAACCACACATCATCAGATGCATGGGTGGCTAGGGTTGCGATGAAGGCATCGCCATCATCTTGTGACTTGTCAGAATCTGAATCTAAGGCTGATTTCTTTTTCTTTTTCTTCTCTTCTTTGTATTCCTTTCAGAAATGCCCAGACTTGCCATAATTCCAATAGAGAGCCTTGGACTTTCCAGGAGATTTGGATCTCCCACGAGATTTGGATCTGCCCTTCTCAGCTTTCTTGTCTTTCTTCTTCCCTTTGTCTTTGGGTCTTCCACGAACTGCAAGAGCCTCTTTGGCTGATTTGGATGTCTTCCTTTGCATTTCTTTAGATAACAGTGAGGACACCACATCTTCCATCTTGAAGGTGGTAGTGATGCTTTTGATAGCCATGACAAGATGATCCCATGAATCTGGCAAAGAACAAAGCAGGGTCATACATCGATCCTCCTCCTCCATTTTCACACCCACAGGTGTCAACTATGCAACGATCATGTTGAATGAATTCATGTTGTCCATAAAAAATCCTCCGTCTTCCATCTTTAGAGCGAACAACTTATTTTTCAGGAAAAGTTTGTTTACCAAGGACTTGGCCTAATAAAGATCACCCAACTTCTTCCAAAGATCTTTCGTGCTCTTCTCCTCATGGACATTCAACAGGATAGAGTCAGCTAAACAAAGTCTTAAGAGACCCTTAGGTTTCTGATCTTGGAGGTCCCAATTAGCTTGTGACATTGCTGTAGGTTTCACACCAGATACGATTTCCCATAGGTCACAATCAACGAGTAGGTCCTCCATCTTGAGTTTTTATAACTCGAAATTAGTGCCATTGAATTTCTCAACTTCTAAACTTCTGGATGTGGTTGCCATCTCCTTTCTGCAACAAGATACAAAATACTTTGCACAACATGCCCACTCAACCTAAGATTAGCTCAAAAAACTCCTACCCAATAGCTAGAACCAAAACTAGCCAGGCTCTGATACCAACTGAAAGGAAGCTAGGTGTGCGGAAAATGCTTCCTACACTAATCCAATGAGGGGAGGAGAGTGCAAATTCAATTTTATCCTTACTATTACAGTAATGTTAAACTCACTAACAGAGATATTGTAGCAAACACATAAACAAGAAAGTATGATAGAAGAAGAGAGACACAAGATATACGTGGGAAAAACCCTTACGGGTGAAATACCCCACACTCCAAAACATAGCTCAAATGTATTATGTAAACAATGAAGGTTACAATACAACACAGAGCCAATGCTCTTGCAGGAGTCTTCAACACTCGTATCTGGAGATGATCGAGTAGCATAACAGTACCTATAAAGCCTGTAGTACATCACCTCCTCAAAGCACCTATTTGTATATAATATAAAAGGCAAAATTGGCTCTATCTTGGAATGGATGCCCAACATGGCCTCATGCCCAAAACCCACACCTATGGACACTTGTCCAACCTTGTAGAATGTTCCTGACACTTGTCAGGTCACCCCATCCCAAAGAGGTCACCTATTTCAAAAATGGGCTATGACAGATGCTCTTACGACTCTTACAACCGTCATAGAATCTGTCATAGCTGTCATAACTTACAACTGTAAGAGAATCTGTCATACACAAGCTATAAATAACATATTCTCTTACAACATGTCATAGTCCACCTTGGGGCACCCAAAGATGCCTTTTTCAAAGATGCTCTTCGACACATGTCTTCACCTATCATAGAATCTCCTATTTCTGACTCTTACATGTCATAACTTCGTCATAGGAATATGTCATGACCGTTACGGTCAATATTCTCTTACACAACATCTAAGATGCTGACACATGGAAAAATATTCCTACCACTAAGTGGGATGCCTATCTCCTCATGTGAGGACAAAAATACATGTGGTCATATGCCATGTAGGATGGCACATCACTGTGCCAACTCCCATAATATGATAACATAGGATTTGCATCCAATTAATACAATAGGCAAATAATAAATAAATACAATGTAAAAATACAAGGAATTACCAAGGTTGAGACACCTTAATTCCCAACATCCACTGCACGAAACTAAAGCATTTTACAAGAATGCATTTGATTTCGGTACAATCAAATGGACTGGAGTTGACCAAAATCGAGAGAGGTTATTGTGGATAGAACCCATGTGCAACTGTAGGTCCAAACACAACATTCCTAGCTACCACAAATTTTGAGAATTGCTCCGTCATATTTTGATAGTTTTTTGCTCTTAGGATCTTAAGGGACTTTACCGGTAGCTTGCTACCCTGAATGACTGGGACACTTGGTGCACGAAAAGAGACCTCCTCTGACATTTACCCACCCACCCCGATGCATTAGCATAGTCAGTTTGGGCCCACAAGCTGTGGAATGCAAAATCTCACTCCTAGCACCTTTCTACTGCATGAAACTGAAGCATTTTGCAAGAATACATTTGATTTCAACATGGTGAAATGGACTAGAGTTGACCAAAACTGAGAGAAGTTATCATGGACAGACCCCATGTGCATCTGTAGGTCCAAATGGAATGTTCCTAGCTACTGCGAATTCTAAGAACTTCTCCATCATAGTTTGGCAGTTTTTTGCTCTTAGGGATCTTAAGGGATTTTGCCAGTAGCCTGCTGCCCCAAACAACTGGGATGCTTGGCACATGAAACGAGACCTCCCATAGCATCTACCCACCCAACCTGACATGTTGGTGCAGTCAGTTCAGCTCCACGAGCTATGGAATGCAAAATGTCACTCCTAGCACCTTTCCACTGCATGAAACTGAAGCATTTGAGAGATTGTTTGTGTTCGATGTATGGAATGCAAAAATTCACTCTTGGCACCTTTCTAGTATATGAAACTAAACTAAAATCTGGTTCCCCTTTTGTCTCTTGTGTTTTGACCTTTTGGCTTGGTTGTTGTTGATATGCTATAGTTTCACAATATTTGTGAATCATGATGGTACTTATCCACAAGTATACCACCAGATCCCCTATACAATACAAGAAATCAAATCCCAATCTTACGAGCATAGTGAGAGAACATCTCTCTTCTAAGAGTTCCAAATCATTGGACTTTAGTGCCAAACGAGAAGAAATCCACAAATACTACCATAAATACAGATAAACACACTATCCACAAATACTACCATACACTAACCTCACCACTCTTTCCCTTATGCTGCCCTTTGATAAGAGATCAACATCGTGACACAATATTGTTGTTGAAAGTTATCAAAAAACATAGGGGAGTGGACCTAATATTTGAGTATCCTAACTTCACACCTCTAACAGTTGTGCATTAAGTCATGTTTTGTTAGTGCGACGATGTGGCATTACATGATTGGTTGCTTTTTAGATCTAAAGAGGACATTTCATTCAATTGTAAGTACTTATAGTCAATACTAACAACCTTAATATCACAACTAGTAGTGTTAAACTTTTAAAAATATTAAACCTTAAATCCACAAATACTATCACAACTATTGGAACATGCTCAACCTCACAAATTTGATAAAAATATATTTATAAGGTAGATATGTAAGACACCATAGATTCTCACGTATAAAAAAATCTGATAGTCACTCTTATTTACATTAACTCCTCGCTAACATCACAAACTTCTTGTTAAGATTACAAACACCATGATTTTTTTGTAATGAAACTTCAATACACATGTATGGACAAGGTGTTGAGGACACATATTTCATCCATTTGCTGGTAAAATCTAGGGTTTTCTAGATTTTCTTAAGCATTTTTAGCTTATAACAAGCATGCCATAGCTTTCCCTTCACCTTGAGTCCATAATAGGCAATGATAATATCAAGTTTTACTAATTTTGGCATCTCTTCAGACCTAACATCAATAAAATTTAGGGTTTTATGAAAGATTTATTTCAAAAGTGAGGTTTTGGTAGTGTATGAGGGTTTGGTATAGTCATGGAGAGGCTTATTATGCAAGTTTGAGGTTGTCTTTTATTGTCTTTTTGAGGATTTGTCATCGAGAGGCTTATTATGCTTATTATGATAGTCATAGGAGGATAGTCAAGGATTGCCATAGTTTTAGGGACAGTTATGGAGTCATTTCTTGTTTGAAACCCTCATCAAGATGGTATTATATGTAGATATATGATATCTTTAGTTATGCATACCTAAAACAAGGACATGTTGTAGTGCCAAAAATGTGACCATGCTGCAAGAGATAGTTTTGATGTCATACATCATAAGGCTTAAATAATTAATCAAAACTCCTAGCATGAACTCAAGTTTACAAAAGGACTTCATCACTAGTCTTTGACATGGTATGGACAACCATCAAACATAAAGGATATGGGAATTTTTTCAAATGTCATTTGCTAGTTTATCTTAGACCAATCAACATTCTATCTTAGACCACAAAACTGCCCCTTTCTATCTTAGACCAATCAACATTCTATCTCAGACCACAAAACAACCCCTTTCTATCTCAGACTAATCAACATTCTTGTCTTTTCATGACTGTCCCAGATCATTTTATTGGTCCAAGACTACCTCCTTTTCACACACTCCTTGTCTCATAATCATGACTTGAGGACTATCTCTTTGGCTGTCACATTTTGTGATTGTTTCACATGATATTTGTTCAATCTCAGTGATAATAAAGGATATAGGAATTTTGTCAGATGTTGTAATTGCAGCTGCCCTTGTAGACATGTATGCAAAGTGTGGAAGCATAGACAAGGCATGTGGACTATCTGATGGAACACCACAAAGAGGGATCCTCTCATGGAATGCAATGTTTGCAAGATATGCAGAAAATGGATTTGTTGAAAAGACTTTAGAAACTTTCAAGCAAATGCAATTGGAAAGTGTAAAGCCAAATTCCACAACCTTCGCCAACATCCTCCCTATCTCAACCAAATTAGGATCTTTGGAATAGGGTATGGACAACCATCAAAGCATAAAGGATATTATGTAGGTTTTTGTGAAGTTGACTGTGATGATTATTATGTAGGTTTAATTTTGAATGGTGGACAAGGGTTTGGTGTCTCGAGAAGTATTATACATTTGGAATTTATCTTATGAGCATTATGGTGAAGGTCAATGGTATTGTGTTAGTCATAGTGACAAACCCTAGAGGCCTATGCAGTGTAATATACCTATACTCAACTTCTCTCTCATGTGAAGTATAAAGTTGGAATAGAAATATAAAATGCCAATCTTGGGTTAAAAACCTCATGGTG
Organism: Cunninghamia lanceolata; assembly: GCA_027924645.1. NCBI lineage: Eukaryota > Viridiplantae > Streptophyta > Pinopsida > Cupressales > Cupressaceae > Cunninghamia > Cunninghamia lanceolata. The sequence continues at coordinate 1,068,746 of BSBN01000687.1, read as the reverse complement.
GGACCAACTTGTCCCAACACCCTTTATTAATGTGCTCAAAATGAATTTATAGATGATGGTAATGAAAAAAGTAGAGTGCCTTCTAAAATGACTAGTTACCTTAAAAGAATTTGAAATATTTGCAAGGGCTATAGGATAGACCTATGGGACCATGGATATAGCTTTATTGTAACTCTAAAATGATTATAAGGAAACCCTTATTTATGGAATTGTTATTGTGTATATTTTTGCAGTAATTAAGCTCAAAGTATATATGTTGCAATAATTGCAAGATATGCACAAAATGGATTTGTTGATAAGGGTTTAGAAACTTTCAATCAAATGCGATTGGCAGGTGTAAATCCAAATTCCACAACCTTAACCAACATCCTCCCTACCTATGCCAAAATGGGATCTTTGGAACACAGTATGGACATCCATCAAAGCATAAAGGATATGGGAATTTTGTCAAATCTGTTGTAGTTGTAACTACCCTAGTAGACATGTATGCAAAGTGTTGAAGCATAGACAAGGCACGTGAACTGTTTGACAGAACACCTCAAAGAGATGCCATCTCATGTCCAATACAATAATTGCAAGATATGCACAAAATGGATTTGTTCATAAGGCTTTAGAAACTTTCAATAAAATGCAATTGAGAGGTGTAAATCCAAATTCCACAACCTTAACCAACATCCTCCCTTCATAGGCCAAAATGAGATCTTTGGAACATGGTATGGACATCCATCAAAGCATAAAGGATATGAGAATTTTGTTAGATCTTGTAGTTGCAACTGCCCTAGTAGACATGTATGCAAAGTGTGGAAGCATAGACAAGGTACGTGAATTGTTTAACATGATGCCTCAATGAAATGCCATCTCATGGAATGTAATGATTGCAAGATATGTAAAAAATGGATTTTTTTGATAAGTCTTTATAAACTTTCAAGCAAATACAATTGGTGGGTGTAAAGACAAATTCCACAACCTTATCCTCCTTGCCTATGCTAAAATGGGGTCTTTGGAACACGTATGGACATCCATCAAAGGATAAAAGATATGACAATTTTGTTAGATGTTGTAGTTGCAACTGCCCTCGGAGACATGTATGCAAAGTGTGGAAGCATAGACAAGGCACAAGAACTGATTGGCATGATGCCTCAAAGAAATGTCATCTCATGGAATGCAATGATTGCAAGATATGAACAAAATGGATTTTCTGATAAGGCTTTAGAAACTTTCAAGCAAATGCAATTGGTGGGTGTAAAGCCAAATTTCACAACCTTAGCCAACATCCTCCCTTCATATTCCAAAACAGGATCTTTGGAACATGGTATGGACATCCATCAAAGCATAAAGGATATGGGGATTTTGTCAGATCTTGTAGTTGCAACTACCCTAGTAGACATGTATGCAAAGTGTGGAAGCATAGACAAGGTACATGAACTATTTGACGTGATGTCTCAATGAAATGCCATTTCATGGAATGCAATGATTGCAAGATATGCAAAAAATGGATTTTTTTGATAACGCTTTATAAACTTTCAAGAAAATACAATTGGTGGGTGTAAAGCCGAATTCCACAACCATAGCCAGTATCCTCCTTGCCTATGCCAAAATGGGATCTTTGGAACACAGTATGGACATCCATCAAAGCATAAAAGATATGGGAATTTTGTTAGATATTGTAGTTGCAATTGCCCTCAGAGACATGTATGCAAAGTGTGGAAGCATAGACAAGACATGTGAACTATTTGGCATGATGCCTCAAAGAAATGTCACCTCATGGAATGCAATGATTGAAAGATATGAACAAAATGGATTTTTTGATAAGGCTTTAGAAAATTTCAAGCAAATGCAATTGGCAAGTGTAAAGCCAAATTCTAAAACCTTAGAAATGGTATCTTTGGAACATGGTATAAACATCCATCAAAGCATAAAGGATATAGGAATTTTGTCAAATGTTGTAGTTGCAACTACCCTGCGAGACATGTATGCAAAGTGTGGAAGCATATACAAGGAACGTGAACTGTTTGACACTATGCCTCAAATAAATGGTGTCTCATGGAATGCAATGATTGCAAGATATGCACAAAATGGATTTTTCATAAGGCTTTAGAAACTTTCAAGTAAATGCACAACATAAAATTTCAACCAAATGCAATTGACACGTCTAAAACCAAATTGCACAACCTTATCCAACATCCTCCTTGCCTATGCCAAAATGGGATCTAGGGAACATGGTGTGGACAACCATCAAAGCATAAAGGATATAGGAATTTTGTCACATGTTGTATTTGCAGCTACCCTTGTAGACATGTATGGAAAGTGTGGAAACATATACAAGGCACGTGAATTGTTTGACATGATGCCTCAAAGAAATGCATAGTCTCATGGAATGCAATGATTGCAAGATATGCACAAAATTGATTATTTGAAAATGATTTATAAACTTTCAAGCAAATGCAATTGGCACGTGTAAAACCAAATTCCTGTAACAATAATTGATCATCATATTAAATATTTAATATAAACTATCATATACATAATGTCATGAACATAACATCTAGTCTATATATAAAGCCATATAGGCATGTCCAAACAAAGCCATATAGGCATATACAAAAATATACATCAGTAACATACAAAAGTATGTATACAAATCCATCTAGGCATACAAAAAAAGTCCCAAAATCTAGTTTCCTATGAACTTCTATCAAATAATTGGCGCCCCTTGCTTGTCCATGAAGATGGAGAGCTAATCAGTGACTCATCATCTCTCTCCCGTCGAGTAGACCTCCTTGCCAGAGATTTTTGCAGCTCCACCTATTAATACAATCAAACAATATGCACATTATTAAAGAAAACATGAAATATATAACATCACATATGTAATTGATCACTTACCACTAGTTGATGATCCCTCTTGATCATCTTTTCTCTCTCTTCATCCGTAGTTGGATGGGTTGGAGTTGTGACCACCTGTGAGAAGCATCAAGAAGCAAAATTGACTAAACATAAATATCATTTATGTACATTAAATGACATGAGATAAAATAAGAAATACAAAATGACATTTACATGTTACTGGCTCATACCTCAATCAAAGGATTTGAAGACAACACGGTTGCAGCAAAGCCTACCTGTGCTGACTCACGAAGATGAGGAGTCTCCATATTCAACATCTGAAAATAGAGTTCAAGGTTATTCGACCAAAATAGATACATAACATTATTTAAATGCATAATGATTACAAATGGTTAAATTTACCTCCGTATAAGTGGTTTTGCATGCAGGGGACCAATGAAACTGTGGAGGTGCTAGTGAAGCTCCCTATTAAAATCATCAAATTGTCACTAAATAATATTACCATTGATATATGTATAATATTTACGAACATGTGATAAATTATATACCTGCTGACTCAACCTCCTCTCATAACCTGCCAATGGATGGCTACCAGAGGCAAGATGAATGCTCTTACCCTAGAATTTCATTGCACAGATAATTACATACATTAATTTTGACTTATAATATATATAGTCATATAAAATTAATTACAAATTTTAAATAATAATATATTAAATCAAGATGAAACTTGTAAAAAAATTACTTGGGAGTCAATACCAAATGTATGTTGTAAGACATCATCTGTGAGAACAAGATCATCCAATATGGGTGTGTCCATCACTGGATGTTTCCCCTGCGTCGCAGCATCCTGCCGAGAGTCCTGCCACGAGTCCTGCATCCTATAATTGCACAAGTTCCCACATGAACTGCATATATGTGGGAAAAATGACATCTGTTGCTCTCACCCTCATCGGCTTGGGTGAGATCATCACTGTGTTGTGCTAGAGATTGCGTGAGAGCACTCAATGAATGTAGTGTCTCTACCTCAACACTCTCCTTCAAAGTTGAAGGAAGTGACACAAGTGCTGGCCTCATCAAGGGTCTAGGTACACGGTTTTGGTCTCACTGTGCCCCCTCTCTATCTTGGGCAGAGCCACCACCTCTGCCCTGGAACTCTCGAATGTCAAAATAATTAGGAATCTTCTTGAGGATGAACTTGCAATGGAGTTTCCTCAAGAAATATTGTGGTACCTCATTGTTGTTGCATGGATGCTCATCAAACACCATGTACCATCTATCCCAAAATTTTTGGGATATATCTTCGTTCCTACACCAATGAATAGGGAAGTGTTTGCAAACTTTTATGAATTGTTGTCTTTTCTAATATTTGGCCAGTTTTAGGATTGATAAAGTGTGAACATAATGCAGATTTTGTAATCAAACATTGCAAAAGTAAAAAATTCTTTTCAAACTCACAAAAATTAAGAAAACCCTTCCTTCTTCGGCTACTGCACCCTCTTTATTGCCTTCACGACGTCTTCGAGAGTGGGATTGGCAAGGTGGCATGGCGAAAACGTCGATTAACCTTAGCACTTAGTTGATTGCTCCTTCTTGCAACACACTCATGGTTTTTCACTAGTTTTTCCTCCTTGGATTGTAGAAATGGCCATGGACCTTCACTTTTATTTATTTTTCCTTCTAGCAATTGATAACGCGAGCGCATTATAATGCCCTCACGTTATACCAAGCATGGAACCAAAAAGCCAAAGTGGTGACTTTTTGGTCCCACAACTTGGTGCATTCACCCCATAGATAACTAAATTACACATGATGCCTAAGAATGGGTTTTCATTATGGTACTTGCTCAAAGTACGATGAGAATGGTTTTCACCATTGGATGAAAATTTTCTCTTTACTATTTTGATTTTTTTGATTATTTTCTTGATTTTTTATTTTTTTGGATTTTGAGATTTTTTATTTTAGATTCAAGCATCTATTTCCATGGTGAACTAATAGTATCCCATTTTGAATAAATACTTCACATGGTCCATTCTATTTTATTGTAGATATCATTGTGAACTTTGTTGATTAGTAAGTTGGCTTCTCCCAAAACACCTTAATCATGGTATCATTATAGCCCCTACATTAGAGGATGTTGCCAAGGAAAATGGAATGGAAGGAAAATTGGATGAAGGATGTGTTGGGTCTCAAAAATGCAGGTTGTGGATTCTAAGGGGATGCCAAGCCCTATGGTCAAATCTACAACGTTTTTGAACCAATGACTGGAGTTTGACCTTAACGATCAACTTCTCCCTACACTTCAGGTCCTGCTACAACCTAGGCGGGTGAACCTTTGATTTTCAAAGCAGGTTGTATGATTAAATCAATGTTGGTTTGCTGCTAGTTTATCTGATTACACTGGCATACTTGTAAATCAGATGAAATACTATAAACTATTTCTAAAGAAAGCAAATGATTTAATCTAAATTCTAACAGAAATAAATAACAGATAACATGAAATGAATCTAAACTATAACAATAAAACAATGTAAAGATTTAAATTATAAGATGAATCAATAGTTAGACTGGTGCTTTGTCTGTTTGGGCAACGGAGTCAGGATATCAAAAACAAATAACTTGTATCAGGTAATAACTCGATCTGATTGGCACATATAATAGTTTGCAACTTGTACAAACGTGCAAGGAAGAAATTATTAACTCATTCTTAATAATCCAAAGGACATAATTGAATTAAATGCAAAATATTTAAAAAGGATTTTAATCTCTCCGGAAAGAACCAATTTAAATTTGCAAATTAACAAATTAGATCAACTCTGGAGACAAATTAATAACCCTAATCAATTAATCGTACTTAGTAATCCATTCAACATTCTAAGATTACTATAATTGATGAGAAAGGATTTAATTCTACTTGAGAAACCAATCAAATCAAATATACTGAATTAGCAACTGTAATCAGACAATTTGAACATATCCTTAACACATTCGAATTGAATAATCAGAAAATGAATGACATGGAGATAATTAAATTGATTGAATGAAAAACAACAAACAGATGATACCGTCACAGTGTATTTCGAATTTGAATCCTCAACAACGCTGCCTCAAAACATATCACACACCATAATCTTTCTCAGAACGACATTGCACAGAAGGATAAAATTTGCATCAGATTGAATAAAATCTAACCTAATTTAATCCTAAAGTATTTCAATTGTCTTTTTGTGAAAATCCCTATTTCTAACCTAATTCTTACTCCTCTCTCGGGTCCTGGGATCTCTATTTAAAGAGATGCAACAAGCCTCAGACCTGTTACATTCATTTTGCAGTTTAAATAACTGACATAACAGATATATGGTTTTAAGTAATAAGAAAATAAATCAATCATCTATTTAATCTTCATGATTGCATTCTTTCGTCTCCGGCTTGAAACACTTGATGATTATCTTAGGTTGAAAATTAATCTTCCTGAGCCGCTTCATTTAACCGCCAGTTGAGAACTGCTTCAACGTAATCAAAAATCCTGCATAGAAAACAAATTATTCATCAGATAAACAATATATAAATATATAATTTGCATTGAGGTGAGCCTTGGACCTGTGGCGTGCGGTATTGTTGTATATTTCCTCATTGACATGTATTTAGGGTTTTATCACCGGGACAATGTATTTCATTCATCAATTGTCACTTTATCATTTCCCAATGTTAATAATAATTCGCCTCGATATTCCCTTTTAAGTTTAACAAATATTTTGGTGTGACTTTTAGTTTGATTAATTTTAACATATGACTTTTGCCGTCACAAAATAAAATATTTAAGGAGTTGCCTTTCGCAAATTAAATATTTAATCTGGCTTTTTGATCTCCACATAGTACTTTAATCTCTTATTTATTTCTTGATTATGTTTCTTATGTTTTTACTATTTTTTGACAAAATAATTATTTCCCCCATTTTATGAATTAGTGAAAATACTTTACTCCAAATATTGGGTTGATTTACAATTATTTATTTGACGTCTTTATATGTATTTTAAATCTTTGTTTGATAATAATTCCATTTGGGTGAAAATAATTGTCAATTCCGCGTGAAAATGTTTTACCAGATTTTATAAAATCTTCACCTTTTGGTTAATTTCGTAGAAAAATCTTTTCGTGAATAACAACTAATGTCATCGCACTTTTGGTTAAAATATTTCTTGTTTTGCAAAATTTATTTCTTCTCAAGATAATTTTTCCGTAATGACTTCAATATATTTCCCCAGAGTGTTTCATATTTCTCCCTGATACTCTCTTAAACAAATCCCTTATTCTTCTCAGACAATCGAAGAGACTTACCATTTACTTGTACCAATATGTCAAAATTTCCACCGATAGGTTTTTATTTGCATTACTGTATCATTTTAGGGTTTTGCCTTTGTAGCACCTCAGCATTGATTTCATTCATTGTTCCATAACAAATTTTGAAGAAATCTTTCATATATTGTGGGAATTTGTCCATTAGAAATGTATCCCACCTTCCTACAGCTTCTGTGAGAATTCTCAATTCATCTTGTGTCCCATGTAGGTCGTTTCCTGGAACTCTTGATTCCTCTTTTAAATTAACTAATGTGCGTTTCTCTGGTTTCAGTGGTTTCCCGTCGAACTTACACCCATTTTCTCTCTGTGGCAGCTGTAACGGTTTAGTCTCATCTTGTTCTTTCAATATTTGAATTTCTGAAGTGATAAATGCCCAGATTCATCGTCAGCTTCCTTGCAATCAATAACATTATCACTATTAATTGCATTTCTATTATTTCCTTCATCTTTCCTTGTAATTCGTCAATCACATCATCTGCTCTGTGCTCACACGGAAAGACACTTCTGTGGTTGAGTTGTGTAGATCAGTGGTGACTTCAGCAGTTCCACGAATAAATTCTTCTCCATGCACCAGTGAGTTATGTGCTTCTGTAGTATCTTCCCTTTCTATCCGCATATCATGCTCCATATGCTCATTCACATTTCTAGCTTGATCACTTGCTGGATCTGAGCTACCTTCTGCAATCTGCACTTGACGCTGGTCCATGCCTGTTGTAAGCTGTTCTGCACCCTGACTGATTTCATTCTGCTGAGCTTGTGCTTCTGAAAGTGACTGCAGTTCTTTTCGTATACAAGCAATAATGTTCATTGAATGGTGGTGCTCTAGGCAATACATGACTTTCTTCTTAATTAAATTATTTAATTCTGCAACTACAGTTGCATCACCTTGAGAGAAAGAACAAAGAACAGATCTTGCCTGAAGAAGAGCTGATTTAGGACTCAGACATGATGCCGGCAGTAACAAGTTGCTGCTTGCAAAGTGGGTGTTTAGACAACACTTGTAATAATTCTAACACTGCGTCATAAAAGTGGTGGCACAACCATAACACCGATTTGGAGGTCTAATAGAATGATATCTTGATGATGTTATAGCATTATCAAAATGTTTTTGTTCTAGATAGTTCATTAGTGATTTGCCTTTATTGTATCTCCTTAGCAATGAATGATTTGCACCATGAGAATTTCTATAGCCTGCGTTTACATTTTCATGATGACATCTTGAAATGCATATTCACCTTTGCTCTTCCTTGTTTACAGTGGCGCTTATTTTCAATGCTATATCTTGACGACCTATAGCATAAACTATTATGCTTTGATGAATTTCCAACAGTGTTCCATTCTATACTTGTACTCAAAAAAATGAAATATGTCACCATTAAAATTACTTACTTCAGTGCCCCTTTACGCTTTTTTTTTCTACAAACAATAAAGACAAAGGTTGGGAGTCTGATCTTGTGCCATCAACTTCATTCCATGATAGACTCTAAGAGGTAGATTTGATTGGCTTTACACTGCCAATTGCAATTGCTGGAAAGTTACTTAAGCCTTTTCATCGAATCTATTTTATGTTAATCCTTCCATCATTGCAATTACATACGATGACGTCTCTTTGAGACTTTCTGTCAAACCGTTCTTGTGCCTTGTCTATGCCTTCATGATTTGTATGCAAGCATCGACCTTTTATGTTTTCTTCTTTTCTTATGTGTGTAAGCAGCAAGCACTGCAATTTATTTGACTTCTCCTTCAGTATCAAATAAGTATATCATCTGACAGAGTGGCAACTATATATGAAACAACTGATTTTATCACAAAGCTGTACTCCTTACACTGCTTTGGAGTATCTTGCTAAGCAATTTGAGAGATGTCACTGTTTTTGTCAATACGTTAGCATCTCACTGATTTATTTATGGAGGGCATTTCTCAATTCTAAAGATAAGATTTTCCTAAAGCCTATAGTTTTGGCCTCCACCGATGTACTAGAATTTAATCATTAAGTTCAGTAGTTTTTGGCAAACTTATAAAGTTAGAGTAAAACATTAAATCCTTCCTACTCATATTTTTCACACAGCTTCATTATGGTTTCTTCACCTTTTTCAATTTTATTTTTCACAGGAAATATTTTAAGAAATTTCTTCTTGACATGCTAGACTGTCAAAGAACCTTCATCAATAGAAGGATAAAAATAAAAATTCGTCAACTTTTCAAATTTGGAAAATTATTCATTGATCATCAGAATTGCTGTTAGGGCAATCTCACATAGGTAGATAAATTAAAATTAGTTTCTTATCTAATTTTTTTCCAATTCACAAAACATTTTTCTAACAAGTTATCTTAAGGTTAAATTCTGCTTATTTTTTATTGTCTCTTGATGTAGCTCCAGAATATCCTTAAGAACTTATTTTGAATAATTTACTTTACTCTTTTGCAGCTACTTCACTTTAAGCTGATTTATAAAGTAAGCCTGTGCACAATTACCTAAACCAAATAACATGAATCTCTTAAAATGAAACTGGGGTTGTATAACCAATAGTTTTCCTTCATAAAACCAAACACTGTATATGCAGAAAATTTAGAATGCATGCTTGATTGAAACTTAGATGAATAGGAAAACAATGCAACTGGAATGTCATGACATTCTAATGTGCTCATCTAGTTACACATCTCTCAATTCTACGGCTAGAGATTTCTGAATGAGCTAACTTAATCAGAAACATTTGTGGTTAGGTTCAAAAAACTTTTGTCTCTCCCAGATCAAATTACACCTTATTTGTTAAGCAACAGTCTTGACCATCAGTGTAAGAGCCTGATCAAAGATCAATTCCCAGTGAAGAGATAGCTTTGAGGATCTTTATGTTAATGAGTTTGGAAAGATAAATTTACAATTGAATTTCCTTTTGGGAGCTACTAGTGATTTTCTCCACAAAAATTCCTCCAATAATATCTGTTCAAGTTTGACATGTTGAGAAGCAAGATCACTGAGAGAATGTAAAAGTTGAACACCACATAGCAAGTATTGGAGGTGTATATTAGCACCATCAGAAGACACAAGAACAGCCAAAAGGTGTAAAGGCAGGTGCCAAGCTATTTTTTCTATATCAACCTTCATTGAATAGCCTTTTTGAGTAGTTAAACATAGTATCAAATTATCAGAATCCTCCAACAATTTGCTCATCTTTTATTTTCTCAGAATGTGATTATATTGTTGTCCTATCTTGGGTGAAAACATGTGTGTTTCTATGACAGTCCCCACCCATTCAACAAGTTTCCATATGGGGCCAAGATCAAGCACGTGGTTTTAGATCTGAAGACATTATTTTTTTTTACTTTTTTAGCGTTGTCATTTGCAATGTTGCATGAGCAGCAAGGGTACCAAGCGCAGAGAGCTTAGAGGGAGATGATGTATTGGAATTTTGTACATATACTACAAATCTCTATAAATCCTTCTTCAGACTATGGAGAAAACTAGCTGAATCAATAATTTGATAGTTTAGAAATTTCTCCGAATCAAGTAAATTCAAAAATATTCACTACATATTGTCTCTACCAACTTGGGATGCTCAAAGGGAGGCTTTGGAGAGTGAGTATATAAAGCCAGGGAATCTAATGCACAAAACTTAACATATGGCTCCAAAATCATTTGTTAAGTGCTTAAGTAGCCTCTCTCTCATGTCTAAATTCTAGGTCACCTCTTGAAATTCTAAAAATTGCTTCCAGTAGATCCAATGCTAGACCAAGTTGAAATTCATATGAAACTTAAATATCTAGCAAATGTATGGCTTCTCTTGCACTCAAGCTCTCATCTTGTCAAATACCTATCATCATGGATTGAGTTATGGAGATATGTAAACCACTGATGGAATCTCTTCATACAATGCCATTGCTGACCCAAGGTAAAGCAACCCAAGCATGCAAAATGGCAAGCTGTAGAATTAATGATAAGGGAATATTCAAAAAAGAGGAAACGTGCCCCGTGAAAACACATATGGCACACAATGAACTGTCAAGATCTTCATAAGAATAGGTGTTAAAAGTTCTCAAAGAACCCATAGACCAAGGAAATGAGAAAATCCATCTACCATGCTTCTATATGTGGTTTAGTTTCCACCAGTAATAGTTACTAGACCGCTAATGTCTGCAGACACTATATTATCTCTAGAAATGCTGGCACTATTATTAGCTGAGGGATTCGATGCAAATGGATGAATCCCACTTCAAGCCGGGAGCACATCTGAGTGGTGTACCTTAACATTCAAGTAATCACCGATGGCACTTTAAAAATTTTTGAAAGAATTTACTGGAAATTTTTAGTTCCAACAGGATGTAGGGTGGTTATGCTAAGGCTTAGATTAAAGAGGTGTGATTGTGGTGATACATTGGTTAATTAATTTGATTATAAAAAAGGGTTGGATGGAAGGATGGGATTGTGGAGGCATGAGTAAATATCGTGGGACTGAGGAGAGTCAGGACCAACAATTCTACACACCATGTCACATTCTACAATTGTATTTTCTTTGGATTGGATGATGGATTTTGAAGCTTTGGATGTTTAATTGCAATATTTTGGAGTTTTGACTTTGGATTGTGGATTTTTGATATATGGGATTTGGGGCTTTTGGAGACACTTGGATTTTTAGATTTTAGATTTTGGGATTTATGGATCTAGATAGATTTTTTACTTTTAGATTTAGGATTGGATAAATTTGGATTTGTATTTAAGATGTCTAGATTGGATTTTGGGTGCAAGATGTGAATTTTTGGATTGAGATGTGGGATTTTTGAATTTGGATGTGGTATAAGGTTTGAATATTTGGATTGGTATAAGAGATTTTGGGTTTGAAGGAGGATTAGGTTTTGGGGATGTAGATTTGGATGCTCCACTTATATTTATTACTTCTTTTTGCTTTGGGATCTAATTTACTTTTTTGCTTCATTTTTAATTTGTGGACCCATGTTGCCCTTTGGATTCATTTTGATTTTTTACATGATTTTGATTTGATAGTGCATGTTGATTCTTTGGGTTATGGTGATCCTTATATTGTTGTGGATTCTTTACTTTGAATGTTGATGCATCTAAATTGATTTCAAAGCCCATTTTTTGATCCCTTAGGGAAATATCATCTTGGAGTCCCATGCAGGTTGTGATAGCTTCATCATTTTGACATAGGTTGAATGATGTTTGATTTTGTTGGTCTTGATTGGTGAATTTAGGTGATGGAAGGTCAAGTTTGGTGATAGGGATAGTGGCGTCGATGAAAGGGTTGGTGGAAACAAGCTCTTTATAAGAGTGATTAGAGGAACCAATTTTGATGATGGAAGAAGTTTCCTTAGAAATCGTGGAAGTGTTACCAACATCCTTAGATTGTTCATAAGGAGATTTGTAGCCGATTCCCTTAAATCTTTGATTTGCATGATCATGTATGTGTTCCAGGATTCTTTACTCATGAAGACCTAATCCTTTACCTTGATATTATATCTTGACATATTAAATTTGTGATAAGATACTTGTCACTTTGGAAACAAGACATGAATCCATCTTTAGATGACTAGGAATCATTGGAAGTTTTAATTTTCTCCTCTATGAGAAAACCAAATCAGACAAAGGTGGTTGGGCTAAGCTGAAAGGATGTTTGCTCTTTCTCCTTATTCATGATTGTGGTACTTTAATAAATTATATGCTCAATGCAATCAATCATGACTTGCTTATCCTCATTCTCGATGTGATCAACATCATTTACCACTTGATTTCCAATATTCTCATTGTAATTATTTTTCTTGTATGTATGTTTGATGGGGACAACAATCTCCTCATGGGAAGGGGGATTTGTAGGATGATGGATAGGATCGATTTGGTTTTCTTGGTCTTGTGGGTTTGTTATAGGATGGAAAAAATGGCTTGAGTGTTTTTACCTTTATTTGGTGATGGGAAAGATTGATCATGCTTTAGAGTGAGATCTTGACATATCCCTAATTGCTTTACTAACAAAATGAATGCACTTCTTTTTGCTTCAACATATCCTTAGTTGATTAGTTCATGGATATACTCTAGCATTTTTGCACATGGATTAGTGTTAAAAGGGTCTTTTAACTCTTATGGATTTTATGGATCTTGTGGATTTTGTATTTTAAGGATTTTATTCATTTACTTTCCCACGTAGGTTAGCTTGCAAGGATGGTGGTATTAGGAAGATCTTGAACATGCTTAATAAGCTTTAGATTGATAATATTCTTGCATGATGACACTTGATGTTGGACGAGAATGGTACTAGCAAGCTTTTAGACAACTTGAATAGGCCTTGAATCCATAACCATATTTCCAATGATGTAGTTGTACTTGTCGAAGAATGATGGAATTTTCTTATGATTCCTCGCTAGTAGTCCTTGGAGCAAATCCTTTGTGGATGAGTTGTATGGGATAATATTGGATGGTTGATTTCATGATTGGTTGTATTTTTTATTAGAATAAGGGGATTGATTATATTGTGAAGGTTTTGATGGTGAAGGATTTGCATAGGAGGTGGAGGCTATTAGTTGCTTGCATGAGGTTGGGAGTTCAAACATAGATTGGCTATGAATACCTTGGACTAGAATTATGTTTCCCTTGTCAAAGTTACCATGGGGATGACCAATAGATATGCACTTTTTTATTAAGGGATAGCTAGTGCTAGGATGTTCTTGGTCTCTAGAGGCTCTTAATTATTCATGGTTTATCAATTAAAGCCTTTAGAAAACCTGTTCATAATAATATTGTCAAGGGTATCATTTGTATATTCTTCTTGATCCACAAGACTATGATCATCATCATTTTCAAAGGGGTTTTTGGATTGCTTAATGAACTTGTGAAACTAGGGGTTTGTGATGCTTTTTTTGGTTAGGCTTTGGATTTTGATTGTTTGGATGTTGGGTTTTGTAGGGGTTTTTCACAAGGTACAAACAAAATAGACACAAGAGCAACCTAATTATTCAAGTATAAGTGTTCAACTTATGAGCTCACAAATATACCTAGACTTGGTTGTAAAGAATATAGGCCCATGATCTCAGAGCACTAACCATGAGAATTTATTTGTGGCCTACTATTTCAGTTCCAAAGGTATGGTGTGAGTAACTTCATGGGGGCTAATTGCTTACTGGTTCATCATAAGTTATAAATGGTCAAAAGGTTCTTTATGCTAGGTTAAATAATGCATTGCTAAGGGAGTCCTTAATATACCTTGTGGCATAGGAGGCCCAAATCCATCTGACAAGGGTGTTGTATGATGGATTGGCTTGAGAGGGTAGCCCCCCTCATCCTTCACTTGGAAAACTATAAAGTAGATTCCAACTTAGCTAAAATGACAACTCCTCCTTGGAATTTATATATCCCATCAGCACACAGGGTTCAGGTAAACACTTGATGATAAAATCCAAGTCGTTATCCCCCCTAAAAAAATAAAGAAATAGGATATCTATTTTTGGTTTCTAAGATCACCTTGTGGTGCGAGGAAAGAGCATACATGAGCTAGTCTTTCAAGAGATAAAAAAGTGAAAATAGATTTTTTTTAATTCTTAAGGTCACCTTATGGTGTGAGAGAAGAGAATATACACTCACTTTACACACAAGAACAAAACACAATGTTCATTAACCTTGAAACAAAAATGTGAAAGCAAACATAAAGTTTCAAGAGTTGTCTTCAACAAGTGGACCTACACACCCACAATTTAGTAGTCTTTCTAGCAAGCCTTCGACAAACAATAATCACTGCACTTAAAGAGAGTGAGAAACAAAACAAAACATAAGCCCTACAAAATCAAAAAACAAGTTTGTAAAATAGAAAAATGGATGCCACTAACAAATTCCTTGTGATTTTTTGATCAATTTCTAAAAAATTTTTGTCAAATTTTGATATCATATGAAAAAGTTATGCCTATTGCAAAAAATGAATGCAAAAGTAGGATTCATATTGATATACCTAATATTTGGGATAGAATCTAGAGAAATTACTTAATCCATAATGAAGAGAATGGAGAGAGTTTTCCAATGCTTGTAAGAATGTGAAAATTAGATTCCCTAGGTGAAAGTTATGCCAATTTTAAAAAAGTGCCTCTTTGTGCAAATAAATGGGGCCCCTAGGGCCTATATGGGTGATGCCACCAGGTGGGTAGAGTGTGGGTGGCAAGATGGTGGTGGATGGGTGGTGCTTTAGCAGTGGGTAGTGTTTGGGTAGAGGGCACTAGAGAGGTGGTTGTGGAGGGAAACATTTGTATTTTATCAGTTGGCGATGCCATAATGTGTCACTAGTAGGGTTTATAAAACCCTGGCAGGGCTAGAGGCCTAGGCCCTATAAGTATGAAAAAGGCACATAGGCCAACATGGCAATATAAGGATGATTTATAAGTCCAAATCACACCCATAAAGGCATGAATTATACTCCTCTCAGTGGTTTCTTTCTCAGTGACATGTTTCCTAATGTTTTCCCTCATGATCATTCATCCCCAACCATCAAACTGACTTTCCCAAGTCCCATGTACCTTCTAGTTTCCTACCTATTCCACTTTGTGTGGGTCACCCATATAACCTGTAGGGTTGCCTGGGTGACCCCGCAACTTAAGTGTGGGTCACTCGGGCAACCTACCCTACTAAAAGGGGTAACCCACTTCCCGTAAGGGGTGACACTATCATCTTTTTCCTTGTAATATTTCTTCTAGTTTAGCCTAGTTTACCTTTGTTTTTATCTTTTGATTGATATTTATTCCATGTACAACTGAGTCTTGACTTCTCCTAACTAATTTTGAACTCCCAATCACTCTTTTGTTCACTCCCAATCAAACCTTAATTCACTCCCATTCAGCCTTTTGTGATCTCCTCTCCAACTTCTATTCTCTCCCAATTCGAGCTTGCTCACTCCCTAATCAATTTAGTTATCTATCGAATAACCACCGCCTTTTGTGTGGATTCTAAACCTATACATACCCGCCTCCTTTATTCATTTGAGGAGGCAAATTCATTATTGTATTCTTGTATTGCTTAAGCTTATGCAAAGCTACCCCCATTAGCATTTTTTATGCTCTATGTAGGACCTTGTGTTCCTTTTTATTTCTACAATAGTTTCAAAGATCAAGCCATTTAAATTTTATAAAATACTGTAAGCTCAATTCATTTCCTTCAAGTCCCCATTTTTATCCCTGTTGCCAAGAGGAGTGTTGAATGCATAAGAAACTGAGAGGGGGGGTGAATCAGTTGTATCATAAACTTCAAACCCTCACAAACATTCAGATCCACATTAGCTTAATTAACTCTTAAACTTGTTATGATGATTAAGCATGAAAAGAAAATAACAGAAGCTTAATCATAACAACACCAAACACAAGACAACACCATATTTTACGTGGAAAACCCAAGAAGGGAAAAACCACGGTGAGGATTAGCTCACAATATAAAGTAGTAGCAACACTGAATTACAAAAGGCTCAAGGCCAAAGGGATCACTACCCAGAAGAAAGAAAGGCTCATTGCCAAAGGACTCACTATCCAGAAGAAAGAGATAGAAGAAGAAGAGGCTCACTGCCAGAGATGAACTGATATAATTTCATTTGACCTATGCATGGAGTTCAGTTCCAATGAAGCTCAATATTCACCACAACACAAACAACACCTTCACAACAACACTAAAAAATAGTAGACACCTTCTGCTCACTGCATCCAATAGCCTAACACATGAAAGCTCTTACTGCATTGATCAAATTCATATCATAGACATCATATCCATCACACATACCTTTAGTCACAAATCCTTAACACTTATTTATACCATCATCAACCTTGAAATCATTCTCCAAGGTCAGCAACACATCTTAACCCATAAAATTCAAATTAGGTCTGGACCAAAACATTCCCGTGGAGGAAAGGAATTAATGCAGACCACATCACACCTTAGTAGGGACCTAAACCCATTCATATACGCTTCATCACGCTTTCACAATCACTGAAGCACAACCACAACTAATGTAAACAACCAAGTCAGCCAAACTTGTGTTAACACTATGAAATTTTAATTGCACGCTTCCTCAAAAACAAAATATGACATGTGGACCATGCTCCAAGCTTGAACATGATCTAGAAACATCCGCAAGCACCTAAAAATTGACAAAATCCTTTGCAACATCTTTCAACTGAAAAAAGTTCACACCAGAGCACTTAGATTACTCTGTCATCAACTGTAACTCAAGAAATGAACTTACGAAGCACCAAACAATGAACCACTTGAATTGAAGAAAGACATAAACCTTATAAGTATGAATCTAGAACCGCAAAGCTAGAAACAAATCTGCAGAGAAATGCAGAGCAAAATCGTTTCTCCCAGACACTTCAGCACAACCCAGAAACACAATCCATACATTGTGAACATAACTTTCTTTGCATAATGAACCTGAGCACAAAATCTAGAACATAGCATCTTTGAACACCTCTAAACAACATATTCAAACCACAAAAGTAGATCTTCAATAAGGAATAAATGTTGAGCAAAACTAAAACATTACTCTGTTAAGTCAGAACACATCTTCAACACACTATTTCCTTTATTAATCAAATTTTCTCAAAAGCACTTGGAAACCAAACAACAGAAGCATATTCTCAACATCTTCAGCACCTCTACAAAGCAACCAAATCACCTTCAATAATAGCTCATATCCTCATCTCTTCATAACCTTATCTCTGATCTCTTCTCAACACAAACTACTCATACTCTTACATCATTTCTCAACTCATACTCTTGACATAGTTGACACCAATGACAACACAAGCTTGTTGACAGTAATGACAACACTGATTAGCACATTCTTGCAACAATGAGGACGCCGTTGTTGTAGAGGAGGAGATGGTTGCTATAGGACTTTTGAGGATAAAATCTTGGCATTGGCACCCTATTCGTACATGTTCTTTCATGTTTTCTTAGTAATTATATAACAAATCTTGCTCTTGAGGAAGTAAAACATTGTTTGTATTTCTCTTGATAGTTCAAATTCATTTCTTTCTTAGAGTAGATTTGCTTTCATTGTGCAAAATGTTGT
Source organism: Cunninghamia lanceolata (assembly GCA_027924645.1). Classification (NCBI taxonomy): domain Eukaryota; kingdom Viridiplantae; phylum Streptophyta; class Pinopsida; order Cupressales; family Cupressaceae; genus Cunninghamia; species Cunninghamia lanceolata. The sequence goes on along the minus strand of BSBN01000687.1, from coordinate 1,050,495 downwards.
TCATTTTTATTTTTATTTTTATAGATAGAATTTATTGCCTTCTTAGAATAGATCCATTTTCATTATTCTTAGAATATTTACAATCAAATAGAAACAACGAAAACAAAAAAACATATATTACATTGCATTAGGAAATACCATATAATTACATCCATTTTTCCTTTCATAGTAATTATCTCATCATAAAAAATTGGAAAAAGAATCAAAAAGTTGTTTGTATACATATATAGATTCGCCACATTAGAGATTCATCAAAACCATAAAGCACCAAAAAAGGGAACACCTAGGAAGAGCCCTTGATTCCATCACGAGGTGCAAAAAACTACCTTTACCCTTAGCCTAAGCATTCAATGTACCCAGGTATAAGTGAGGATTGGGTCATATCCATCTTAGACAAGATCAAGGAGATCATCCCTTAACCAATTCCCATCGAGGAAACAACCTAAGAAAAAAAGATTATCTTGAGTCTCATTCAACAAGAAAATGCACAAAGGAGGTGAGTACAAGAATTTCCAAATTATGAGCAAAAACTCCTTTAACAAGCCATTCAACAAGAATAAAGGAGGCTAGATAGATTTTGCCTCCATAAAATCAATAGGCAAAACAAAATTTAGAGCCAATGACCCTCCAGGTCATATAAGAATCAAAACCACAACACTCGTTCAACATCAACATTACTTTTGCCATAAAAATTGACATCAATATACATCAACACATACCACAATCAACCCAACCACGATCCATGATGTTTTGCTTCCCCATGAATAGAACAACCCCCATGTTCTTCCTCCACTCGACTGGCTCCTACCACAAGAGTGGGAGTGATTAGACATATGCCAACTGCAAGGATATAATTCATGTGCCATATCAGAGTATGACTCACTCACATTTGTCTGAGTCACATTCTGAGCAACACAAGCCTTGATTTGCAAATTACAGGGTATGAGGTACCTTGATGTATCCTGCCCTATTGTATGGTATGGTTGCACAGGGGTTGTACAGGCTCTCTAGGTAATTTTTTGCCTTAGGTAACAAATTTGTCCAAATTTAATGAATTGATAGTTGACTTATATGTTTTGATGCCTTTTAGATACAATGGAAACATCTATATTGCACCAAAGTGCTTTGAAAGGCTCACGATCTATAAAATTTCAATTGAAACATGTAAGAAAAACCTATCAAATCAAGCTAAACAAACCCGCAAAGCCAAGATTAGACATTGGACAAGGTCCCATCGGGTGTGTCAGAATGTATGCAAGAAAGTTAGAGCATATAAAAGAATTTAAAATACAAATGTCGAAATAAAACTCTAAAATACGTGCAAACCCCCAATTGAGAGAACAAGTGAATTTGCTCATGCTTATGAAGGTGGATGCTTGAATAATTATGCAAGATTTATGTAGCATATCGATGATTTTTGTAGATTTTCTCATATGATGTAATTGGAGAAGAAGAGTGGATTTTTATAGATTTTTGAGTGAGAGGATGAATGGTTAAGATTAAATCACTTGATTGGCAACTTGAGTTTTTCATGCACTTTTCCTTTTTGCTTTAAAACTGATTTGATTGACTTTTGCTTTATTTATTTAATTTTGGAATGTTCAAGCATAAATCAAGGAATTGACAATCTTGCACAATTTGTGGATGGAAATGATTGATGTTTGACAATGAGTTAATTAATTAATTATGTGTGCACAAGTTTAATTAGGAATTAATTAACTAATTAATAGTGATTAATTAATTAATTATGAAGGAAATGTGAATGGGATTAAATGGGATCAATTAACTAATGTGTAGAATTAATAATTAACATGGTGATGCAAGAGCGAATTAGCTAAGATGAATTAATGTGTAGGATTAATGATAGGAGATGGTAGAATTAGGGTGGCAAAATCTAGGTGTCTATAGTGATTCTAGATTCTTGGGATGTGTGTAGATGTAACAAGGCTAAGATAAGATTATTTGTTGGCTTCCACAAAAAATATGGCAGCTTGCACACTAGTTAATGCATAAAGGACAACCTAGTCACTATGGGAAAAAAAAATAACAGAGAATTACATGGGTATGCAATCTTCACCATTACATTAATCAAAATCACTTTTGAAATCCAAAACAAATGATAAATATGTTTTTTATGTTATATATATATATATATATATATATATATATATATATATATATATATATATATATGGCTCCTATAACCTTTGGCAACATGAGCTTCCCTTAATCATGCAATAGTTGAAGCCAGAAATTTGAACTTGTGACCACTATCAATATCTTTCAAGGGCTTAACCATCTAGTCTATATCCCATGGGCTTATGACTATGTATTATAGTCTATTATAATATAGTATATACATATTTGTAAGGGATAAAAGTGTTTACACCTTAGTTTTACACCAATTTGTACATGTAAATACATAATTATAATGCTTAATTCAATTTATTTGGCCCACAAACTAACTCTTACCCAAGAACCCACTAGGAAAATCCCATTAATAGACTATCTTACTCTAGATCAACCCACATCCCTAGGCTATCTAACACCCTAGATTGGGTTTCACATCGTAGCCTAGTTTACCTCATTTAAAACTTAAAATTCCCACTCCAAAGCTAACCTTTCTAGAAACTAGTCATTATCTCGTCGATTCACTCACCAAAGACTTCAATTGCATAACTTTGGACATGTATATATAGACATTCCTAGGTCATCCTTCACCTTGCAATCCATGGACCTTTGATTGACTTTATTTCAATCAATATTTATTAACATAAACCCTCATCTATGGTTGAGGTACTTGCATACCTTGAGGACTTCAATGCATTTTTTCAATTTGTTACATTAAATCCATTGGTCCTTGATAACATGCTGTCTTTCTACAAACAAGAAAGGGTTTCATTCTCTATGCATACATTATGTCAATATGTATTCAAAGTCCAATCTTTCATAGATCTTGTTATCACTTTTCCATCAATCCTAGATGAATTCACTTCATTTTCTGATATAAAACTCATGAGGATGATAACTCTTTCACAACATATGATAATGATGCCTCTAAGTACATTCCCCTCTTACATTAATGAACTTAGAGATTCTTACTCATTTGATGACAATCTATCTCTTTTGATTGCTTGTGATGTTATTATGCCATATGATGATGGTATCATTCATGCAACTCACAATAACCTTTATTGTATGACCCTTGATACTTCCATGCACGAAATTGGTGCCTCATCGTCTATTGATAAATCAATTCATATATTTATGATGAGCACATTATTAGATAAACTAATATGGTCTCATTTAATGAATATAAAGATGTTTTCTTAAATGTTAGATCTTTCATTTATTCTTACGACAAGCATATACATGATGATGCTTTTTAACACATACATTTAGGAAAAGTTTAATTGGAAAAGCATTACAATAGTTTAATGAATTTCATGTTTATTTTACTTCAATTTATTGTTTATTGTAAGGGTAGGTGCAAGGTAATGAGGGTCTAAATGATTAAGAAATGGAAAATTTTCACCTGAAAAACAAAGTCAATTGTACTTAGGTAAATATTTCAAGCACTTTAATATTAACACAGTGTAAAAATATGAAATGTAGATTTTTGTTTCTAGTTTTCAAATATATAATTTATTCTAATACCTAGATGATAAAAGTTGGTTAAGTAAGGGTGTATAAAAGTGACATTGTTTAAACTTTGACAAAGGCAAAAATATGCATGTGTATGATAGGTATAAAAACTAGTAAATGAAAGTATTTTTCAAAATCTTTTTGTGGACAAATGTAATTGATGTTGAGGCTTGGGATGGATATTTTTAATATTTTTTTATCAATTTTTTTTAATTAATTATTTAGTAGGATTAAGGTATAAATATCAAATGCCTCATGTACGATAACCTTAATTTCACATAAGATAATCATAACATGATTTTATTTATTGTGTAGAGCATGATGTCCAGCTTGGGTTCATATATATATATATATTTTAAATAAATTTTAAAATCAAAAGTTATTATCATTTTGAGTTTGTGAGAATTTATGTTTGAAAATTAATAAATAATAATAAAAATTATGTTTAATGTTTGAAAAATTACATATTTGAAAGCTAGACATTCTCATCTACAATGGATTTTAATTTCATCTAAAAATATTGAATATAAAGTTGTCAACCATATTTTTGAAATTAGTTTTAATAATGGATGGTACTGTGACATTGTACTTGAAAGTCCAATGCTTTGGTTTGGATTTCTAAGCCTAAAACTAATACAAAATTGGTAGGGATTTTTTGAATTCAAACACAACATATATTCAATTAAAATGGATATTCATTTAGAAGGAACACTTTAAAAAGGATTTTATAAAATGGATATTTATTTTTGTGCATAATAAATATCCATTTTTGCAAAAAAAGACATGCATTTGTTGGTTCCCAAAATTACTACAACCTGAAACCCTAAAACATTTTACAACCACTTAGGCTAGGGATGTCTTCAAGGTGGCTGAAAGAGGTTTATCAATAGGTTAAGTTTTATTTTTCCCAACTTACAGGAGTGGGTAGACTCCTTGACACTTCAAGCTCAGCTAGGCTTAGGAGGGTAATCCTTGAGGTATCCCTCAATAGGGATTGAGATCAACAAAACATATTATCTCATTTATGACTTTACAACAATACCCAGATCATTGTTTTAATCCCAAATACTGTCACTGAACTAAAACACACTTGTTACACTTAATAACCTCCATTTTAAGCTGATGAGAGAAACCCTAGAGAATGAGGATGCTTATGGAATTGTAACTGCATTTAAATCTTGATATATTATTTTGATTTTTCAATAGAGTGTGGGTGATCACAGGCCTGTCAGATCGGTGCTTATCTAATGAGCTATAGAGTTTCAAGTTTATCAAAGGAAAACACTAAAAAGGGTGTATGAATGCCTATCTGATTATTTCAAATGCACAAAAGTTAATATCCAACCATGAGAATACTTATTAATCCAACACCATACATAATTCATCCACATATAACTATGAAATGACCATTCACAAAGCTTGAAATGGATTAAGAACTATCATATTCATTCAAATCAGAAGTTACATTCACACCATGAAATATGGTAAGAGAAAACCCTAACTGCACTAGTTTTCCTGAAAGAACACTTACAACAGTGGAGAAAAACAAAGATTGATATCAAATTTACAACATAATCCACATACACCTTTTCCAAATGGTTCCTGAAGAACTGAAACTGAACAATATATGAAGCCCTAACTACTTTTGATGCCCAACACCTGTAGAGAAATTCTACCCAAAATGACCCCCTTGAGATGAGTTTCAATCTTTCTTTTATAGCCATCACAACTTGGATATGAGGATGAAAATGGTGGGAAAACCCCAACAACCCCACCAACTGCAATAAAAACAAAAATTTCAACTACCCATTTTGCATTAATGGTAATCCTAGAAGTTGTTGGCATATTTCTGCGCGTTTCTGAACGGTGGAATGAGTAGGGAGGGAAAAATAGTCGCAATCGGGCTTCCACCAAGCAATCAACCTCTGAAAGGGTGAAGAAGGAAACCCCAATCTCCAAAGTCAGAAAGGAACAAGGAGAAACCATTAGGTTTTAGAGATCAGGCCTTCACCATACGTCATGCATTTGGAAGCAAAGAAAGGGAACTGCTCAATTCCCTGATCTTGAAATACTTAAAAGAATTTGAAGATCGTCAAGATCGGGCATCAGACCCTGCCTCTAATGCTTGTAACCTGCAAGTGAACAAGAAACTCTTTGGAGTCCGCTGCCCAAACACTTGACACCCTAGAGAAACGGTTAGGGATCGAGCCTCGGACCTTCACCCTTCTGCCTTCAAAAATGAAAGAGGAAGAGAAACCTCCCGATCTTTGATGCCCAAGAGACTTAGAAATTTTTGGAGCTTCACTGGACTTTGGCTATTAGGATTTCTACCTACTGCCTACTCGGAAGAAGAAGGAAGATCACCACCCTGACCTCTGAGATCTGAAACACTTGGGCAATTTACAAATTATCAAGGTGGAGTTTTCAGAGCCGATAGGAATGACATAACGGAAGAGAGAACCCCAAAACTCCAAAGCTCCAAAAAAGGTAGATAATACAAGGGAAAATCCAAGAAACTTTTGAACTTATCTTATTTGTGGCCTTCTTCCTTGCACTTATAAATTTCTGGGAGAAAATTCTAGAAATTTAATGTGTCTTAGATCAGATTTCTTTGATGGAAGGGATTCAGGATTTAGGGGAATCTTTAGGCTATTTGCCCTGAAAGCAAAATAGGACAACAAAAACCCATTCAAAATAGTCTCAGATTGGATATAAATAATGGGTTAAAGAAAGATCTTAACACAAATTTTCAAGATTGAGGACAAGAAAAGAGGGGTGCCAACACATTTTATAAAAATGGATATTCATTTAGGATCAATTGTCTGAACCAAAATGAATAACCCATTTTTTCTAAAATGGTTATAGATTTCATTGAATGATTTTAGCCTCATGTTTTCTCCTTTAATTAACCCACAACTTCTTGCTTTTACCCACAAATGAACCTAGAAATTTATTTGCTAGTATCCGTAGAGTGTATTGCCATGATGATGTGAGTCTTTCAACCTCTAATGGCAACACTTTAGTTTATCCTATGAAACCTTTTAGAATACATCATCCTTTGTTGTCCATAGTGTTGCATTTAGTCTTTCCTATGAAATAAATGTGGCTCAAATTATTTTACAAGGAGCATTTGATCCTCTCTTAAGGCCCCAAGTGGCTAAACGTGAATGGATTTATCATATTGTATCATACACATATCTCATCCACCAACATGATCAAGTAAATAACATGGAAATAATTGAAGAAGACAAGCTTCATTGTGACATCTTACATTCTCCATCTAGATCATTAGAGGATTATATGGAGTTCATTGAAGATTGACTTAATCCACCTTCCTTATGCATCATTACTCTTACCCACCTTTTACCCACAACTAAATTTTAAATGATAGCTATCAGGGGCCCTTGCACATTAATTTTTTGTTCAATAAAACCTCCATTGATAGAATCATGGTAGATCTTGGATGTGCGTTCAAAGTTTGCACCAAGGAGTTTCCCTATAATCTTCATATAGATAGAGATAATTGTACTAATTTTGGAATGGCTTTGTAGACACCTAAAATTGTCCACTCTTCGTCTTATCCCTAAACTCCTCTAAACCATCACTAAACATCCCTAAACGTCCCTAAATAATTGTTTCTTCCATATTAATTGAACAAACACATGTTTAGATAGTTAATTAACCGAATCCCCTTCAATCTGTGATTTCACAATATTTTATTATCAAAATCATTATTCACGCATTATTCACTACTCATCCATACCTGCATTAGTACCTAGCCCTAGCCAAAATGATTTATTAATCATTTATTCATCCTTGCCTATGGTCCAAACATTAGATAAATTTAATTTTTCTATTACCCCTTTATCCCATCCCATGAATTAAATAAGTATTTACATTTATTTAATTCCCTATTTTCTACACTTTTGATTAGGTCACCTAAACCAAATTAAATAACCTAATCCTCCACTTGCATAAACTAAATCCTAATGTAATCTTGGTCAAATCCTCTCCATTCCCCCAAATGTACAAAGGAATGAGCCTCTTGTACATGTCCACATGGCCTTCTTATAGAAGGCATGGTCAAGTACCCATGTACAAAGGTCCTTTGTTCTCCATCTCCTATTCCTCCAATTTTAAATTGGGCATGCACCCATGCTTCCAATTTAAAATTCAAGTATAAGCCAACTCATCCTTTTTCCTCCAATTTTAAATTGGGCATGTACCCATGCTCCCCAATTTAAAATTCCAATCAAATCTAACCCATACCTCCCATCTACCAAGATAATCTCATCCCTCCAATCTTCCAAAAGCCCAATGTTGACCATTCATTCCTCCTTGATCCAAGGACATCCCTTCCCATCCAATCTCATCATGGCACTTGTCAATCTCTCCTTTCTTGAGAGCTGTCAAGTACCCTCCACCATTTATCTCCAAATCCAATCCTAACCATCCAATTGAGCCTCCAAAAATCTATAAATTGGAGCTCACCTCTTCACAAATAATACTTCTTCATGCAACTAAATGTTGCCTCTTTCTCTCCAAGACTCCATGAATTGCAAGGTTATGATGTCCATTTGAGGAGCCATAATACATCCAACATCAAAGGAGCGCATCCAAGTATAAAGGTTTGCATGTAGTTAAGTGTTTAACTTCTTTGTTTTGCATTCCTTTTGCTCAATCCTAGGTATCTTAGGGTTTGAGTGGAATAGGTTATTGTTTTGACTTGTTTCTCATGCTCATTTTCCATGTTATACATTCTAGCACGCCCGGTGGCTGGGGGATAAATGATAGGATAAATGATGAGATAGAAGGATGGGATGAAAGGATTAATGAGGAAAATGGATGGATGCAACTTATACATGCCCAACATAATACAACCTTGTCTAGACGTGAGGAAGAAAACTTAGAGCATAAGTCCTTAATGTACAGAAGGTATTGAATGACCTTAGATGGTATGCAAAAAGCTTTTCCAACACACACAAGATATGAATATTAGTTGGAGTAATGACAGTTCTTGACTCCATGGATTATGAGTTATGCTACACTGATAAATGAGAGCCATCTTTATTTGATATGGCATGAGACGTTATGAACCAAGGTATAAGTAACCAGGGTGACAATGTGTCCCATGCATAAAAGTCATCTGATTAGGTCACAATCAACCCTATGTCGTATAGCACCATGATATGGCAGACCATGATACTGCTATGGTAGGTAGCTTTTAGGGACCCATACTGATACAATATAAAATATAATGCACATACGCAAGCAAGCACAGATGCACAAAAATGATTCAAAGACAAACACAATGTTGCACTTGGTCAATCTAAAAAGCCAAAGATTGATGGATTGATGATGTTGGATTGTGTTGTTGATGATGAGAACATGAGGATTGGGAATGATATATCTCGATGATGATGATGGATGATGTTGGATCAAAGGCTTGTAGAAGGGCTAGGAACAAGACCATGGATATGATTAGATGATCATGATTCTTGATTGCGATGTGCATTGATAAGGACTTTCTTGCGATTTTAGATGTTAGGGGATTTGGATATTTAGGGATTTGGATTGTTGGGACCAGAATGCATTGGTTTTCATGTAGGTAGCCTTAAGCTAGATACTAATGATAAGGGAAAGCTGAGTCTATTGACAAGGAATGAGAGTAAGATGTGGATGAAATGATAATAGGATAATGGATAATAGATAAGAAGGATGAGTGATAAAGGGATAGTGGATAAGTGATAGTGGATAATGGATGGGGAGTAAAAGAAAAGAATTTGGAGATGAAAGGATTAGACGATAGAGGGAGGAATAGAGTGCTCAAACTATATTCATGGTATTAAAATCATGGATAGGGTGGGGATATGGGGATAGGGGGATAGGGGGATGATGAATTAGGAGGAAAGGATAGGAGATGGGGGAAGATGAGTAGGTGATGGAGGATGATGGATGTAGGATTGATGGATGGGGGGATAGAGTGACCAGCTGGAGAAATTTTTGGTAGTGTGAATACATGATGTTATAAAACCACCAAAGGGACTAGGGGATGAGGGATAGAGGATAGTAGGTGATAGAGTGTAATGCCCCGCCATGAACACCTTAGAAAACAACACATTTGTGCTATGTAAGGCAGAATTTTTTTTTTTGGTATAAGATAACAAAGTAATGTTTAGCAATCAATACACATCATTAACTAACAACTTGTCTTCTAAGGTCCCATGGTTGCATTACTTGACCAATTAGTCAACATAATTTACATGCATTACTAACTAACATCGGCAAAACATTCTAAATCTATTACACTATGATTATACATATACATCTCCATTTCATGACATCAGTTAGATAATCAACTTGATCAAGATTACATGTACATGTTCAAAAGTCTATACATAAGAGTACATCACTATGTAGTTACATTCTCAACATCCTGATTACATCTGAATATATACAATGTGATATAGTTGATACACAAGGCTAGTACATGAATATAAATCACTTCCTTCATAACTGGTACAAGATCTGATGCCTGTTACACAAGATATATCCTCCTCGCACATGAACATCAGCAAGAAAAAAAACCAATGGATAAAGCTCTTCCACCCGACCATGTGGAACCTTAAGGTCCACCCCCCGAGCTAGGAGTTAACATGAGGTTCCCACTACAACATATAGTCAGGTAGACAGTAGTCTAAGACCACACATGACTCCAATATCACAAGTCAATATCACAAACAACACAATAGAACTTCCAGAGGCAAACACTTAACAAATGGGGAGAGTACAACTAGGGAATGCTAAGCTATATGAAGGAGAGTGTCATCGCATGGTCCTAACATGGGTTACCCTGACAGTCTCTAGCTAGACGCCGGCCCCCATCTATGGTTACCTTGACAGTCTCTCACTAGACGCCGGCCCCATAAGGTGACACATGCGGAATCAACATTCCTTTCATGAGGACAAGGAAGTTGATTTTGCCAACCACGGCCTCCTCATCTCATCCTTAGCCTGAACAAGCACTACAGGCATGAGTGAGGCATCCAATTATCTTGATTAGTGTGAAAACTACCCAACCCCCTAAATTTATTATTAAGTTATCACTGGATTAACAACTCCCAATGGGTTACCCTGACAAGCCACTTTGGGCACCGGCCCCACATTGGAAGCCACTCCCCTATCTGCACCTAGGAAACCCCAATCATCAAGCTAAACATATATCAACATAACAATAAAACTTTTCATACACATTGCAAGGCATTAACGATCTTACATAACAATTATCCTTATATCAACATGTATATATAACAATGCAAGGCATTGACCCTCTTGCATACCAAAACATAATCACAAGGACATACTCTCAATACATTATTCATGGCTTCCAGATGAAATAACACATGAGAAATTTCTTCTTTACAGATGACAATGTGTCCCCATGGTCTTAACCAACACGATATCTTATAACATACTAAAACAAATAAATAATCGCAACATCCATGAAGGACTTAATTATCACACCATGAGGCATTCACAACATACCAGGTACATGAGGACAAACGTTATAACCTATGCCTCTGGAACTAACCATTCAGGTAGATGTAACAACATAGAGACCATGATGACATATCTAATTCACTTTCCGCAAATCAAGTTTCATAACCCTATTATGTAAGCAAATTGTACTCATCACAAAGCCAATTTAAAACAATAATTTATGTTTATTTTAAATACTAATTGACTATATTAGGTTTCAATTAATAATGCCGATTAAATAATTTAACATTATCAAATTCAAACATAACTTGTAATTTGTTTTTAATTTGGAACAAATCTACAGATTACATATGGTTATTTGCCAAATATATATATATATATATATATACATTTAGTTACATTCTATAAGACATTACACAATATAAATATACTTCTTCTCATTGTAAAAGAATATTTAAATTCTTTGGCATAAACTTTGTTATCCAGTTTGAGGCCTCCTTAATATTGTCTTAGGTTTAATTAAAATACGAGGGTAGAGATATAATTACCTATCGAAATGTATAGCTATAAAACTATAACACCTATAATGTAAATTGGGTAAATATCTATTTGCAATTTAAATCCCAACCCTAAAATTAATAATAACATTATTCTATATTTAATTTGCAAGGAAACTATTATATTAATATTAAAACATAGTGTATCATTGATTGTATTCTCGTTAAGAATAGATCTACAATTACATTAAAATAACTATATGTAAATATTTATTAAAACAATTATTTAGTTGATTAACAAAGACACAATATCATTAACCTAACTAAGGTAAACCACTATTGTCTGTGTTATAAATCAAGTAAATCAAATAATTGCAATGTGATTCTAAATTCAATTCTTGCGGAGGTTCCTATTTATTTGTAACCATAATAAACCCCTAAAACTCATAATAACCTATTTAACTTAAAGGTGAAAAGAACAATTGTAATTACTTCTACATAAGCATCGATTGTAAATACCTATGGATCAAATATTATTGGTCTAACTTCCACTACATTCACGAATAATTAAAGTGTATATATATATATATATATATATATATATATATATATATATATATATATATATATATATATATATATATATATATATATATACAAAAAGAAGGATCAAATTCAACAAGTCATTTATAGAGTTCAAAACCGCATTAAATTTCATTTATCCACTCTAATACACCGTCTTTCCTTATCACGATCCATTTACATTCTAAATTCAATAATTTGATCATATAAATTTCGTTAGCTCAATTTAAATAAATCACGTGACCAATATAATAATAACAACAATAATAATAATAATTAATAAAAATTCCACAGATCATTTGACAACAAATATCTTTCATCCAAGGTCATTAAATAATTAACGTTACACCTTATTAACAAATCTACTATATATAATTAATCACCTCATTAAAATTATAAAATTGTATCATTACATTACGATTTATATCCACCACATTTCATGAAAATTCAATAATCTAATATTTTAAATCCCGTAACCTTCAAAACTTGATCTAATTGTATCATGTAAATAATTATAATATTCGACTTATATTTGATTTGAACTAATATCCACATACTAATAAAATTCAAGTAAGACTCCAAAACATAATATTATCGCTCTTATTTCTACTTTGAATTTTCTATGGAGAATGAAAGATCAAAGAGCAGATTTAATACTAGCCTCCATAATGGAGAATTCATAAGCTAATCCATAACAACCTCCTATAATTTAGTTATTTATAAATGGGTCAAGAAAATATTCGAACTAATAACAATATTAAATTGTACAAACCATAATCCTCTTTTGTATTACAACTAAGGACATTTCTAAATATAACAAATGCACTATATACAGGTTACATACCCTAATTTTCATCTAAAGATGGAATGGAAACATTCTAAATCTGAACCTTATTCCTTTCCAATTTTATAAGAAATTCTTCTAAAAAAAATAATAGAAACCTATAGGTTTCATTATAGCCAATTGATTATGCTCGCATGCACAAAGCAGAAATACAGAAACTTTTGAGCAATGCAATCTACAGAGTTATAGCCAATTGATTATGCTCGCATGCACAAAGCAGAAATACAGAAACTTTTGAGCAATACAATCTGCAGGGTGATAGCCAATTGATTATGCTCGGTAGACAAGAGTGCAAAATGTGAAAGCATAAATAAGGCACACGACTCTTTTGACTGAAACCTTTAAGGGATGCAAAGACTACAGGTTAAGCACAAAATGGGTTTATTGTTAAAGGCGCCCAGAACCTAAGCAATTGGTCGACGTTATGGCAGGATATCATATCCTATGGATGATGGGATCTTAGCATGACCAACAAAAAAGTTAGGAATTGCCCTCAAGAGGTTATTGGTTTCCGTCATGTGAATTGCAAGAAGACATGAACCAAATCCACATTTGCCAGCATGCTCCCAGCTTGTCAGAAAGGAAGGTTTGGGAGAGGGTTTTGTTGGTAGAAAGTTGGAGAGTAACTCACTTGATTCCAGCGGCTGTTACACGGTAAAAGCGAAGTAGCTACAAAGGAGGATGTACTGAAGGAAGTTTGATCAAGTACTATCAAATTGTTACAAAAGATTGCTGAGACATAACAAATATGTGTCTGTACAAATAGATTAAGCAACTTAATACATTCTATGCAGATTGAATGAGTTGATGAACTTTAATTGCCAAATCCCCACTACAGGGCCATATTGCTTAATACCACAATTGCAGGAGAGGCAACAAAATGGATCTAAATGTTGGGTGACAAAAAAAAAGTTCTTTACGGGACCATCACATGATAACGACAAGGCCGAATTGATGTTAATAGGAGAACGACCAGTCTCAGATAAACGTCTCACAAAATGATTGAATGCCACAATCTCTGCTCTTTAGTTGGAATATCCATTGACGTGTTTAAGCCACATTTTATTATCAAACGATCAGATTGATAGGGTCGAAATACTTATATGTTGGTTTCAGTGTGAACTGCCCAAGGCTGCGAACCTGAAGGAAAAATATTTGTTATCTGGCATAACTCACATGTTTAGTAGCGCCATATGACTAGAAGAATTGGTAGATTAATGTATAGGCAGGTTCAAATAGGTAATCCATAGACAAAGACTAGGGTTCCCTCAGTAAGGCTCAGATGGCTATGAGGACCACCATTCAAAGAATATAATTAATGGTAGGAAGTAAGTATTAAGGGTTTTCAATAGATCTGATCACAAGCTTGAATGGACAGGTTCCCACATATGTAGATAATTGCCAGAAAATAGATTAAGAGGAATCCTCAGATACAGATGGCTACAGATTAATGCTCATGACAATGAAAGGAACAACTAGATAACGAATACCAAATAGAACTTATAAATAGGGTTTAATGAGTGGCATTAAACATCTGTAAGCAAACTATGAGGATAAATCATAGTACTACCATAACAGCTAAATTTCCAAATTTAATCCTACACTCTAGTCACCCTTATTAAAATTAATGATGAATTTGCAAATGTAAACATTAATCTGTAAAATAAGGTACCCGGTCAAAATATTCGAGAGTTTGCCCTGTTGATTCCTGTAGCTGCTTTCTCCCTCTGAAATTTCTTCAGACCTTCCTCTTCCCAAAAATCTTTTCCTTCCCCAAACCAGGACTCAACTCCTCAGATAAAAGTAGGAGACATCCTCTCTTCCCAACATCCCACTTTCTCAAAACCAGGATTGGACTCCTCGAGTAAATGCAGAACATTCCCCTCTTTTCCCAATAACCCACTCTCTCCTGGGATTCAAAATTAGCTGTATCAAAAGACTCCAAATTCCTGCAATTTGCAATTTTGCAATTGACGGCACCTGCAAATTGCATATCCCCAAAATCCTGAATACATGGTATAAAGTGACAATAATAATTTTTTTTTAACCTTAGAATATTCCAAAGAAACATTATTATTTTATTAATTAATATTAACTATGTATTTCTTTTAACACAATTTATAATTATATTTATTTATTTATGCAATTTATGTCCATTGTAATTTTATTCCTTTACAACCAATTGAGTCATTTATAAACAACTCATAATTTAGTAATTAATTTATTTATTATTTCATATAATTTTATTAATCATATTTTCTATATAACTTAATTTATATTGAAATAATTATATTCATTTATCAAAATTATATTCTCAGTCTAATAAGTCTATTTGAATGCATCAACTTACCAAACATAACCTAGGCAATTCTGACCTAGTTAATCGTCATTGGGGAACATTACTTGACTAACAAGCAAGATTTGATGACAAGACAACAATCACAGAGGCAGACAGGCAACAGACAATAATGACAAGGAACCCCATGTTAACTCTGTTCAACGATTCCATTGGCTAGGGCACGCTCAGACTTGCTAGTTCAGGTGGAGTCGATGCCCGGTACCTACATCCTGCAACAAACAACAAGGTTGTACACACACACACATATATATATAAACATGTAGTCATAGACATAATGAACGGAAGTCGCAGCGTGGCAGGGTACTCAGACACGAGTAATGCGACACTGTTCCGTTCATGTAAACACATCATTAAATAACTACATCCATTACCACTAATGCAACATAATCAAGATCGAATAACACATAAAACTCAAAATAACATTAGTCTATAATCATCAAATATGTCCATCAAGATCAAGGAGAACATAAACCATAACATGCTAGTCCAAATGTCTCGA
This sequence comes from Cunninghamia lanceolata, assembly GCA_027924645.1. Lineage (NCBI taxonomy): Eukaryota > Viridiplantae > Streptophyta > Pinopsida > Cupressales > Cupressaceae > Cunninghamia > Cunninghamia lanceolata. Next base: position 1,034,569 of record BSBN01000687.1, on the reverse strand, counting down.
ACTATAAATATGCAATATAAGACTATCAACTATACCAAAGCTGTCATAGGAAATATGAAAATAACATCTATCACAAGCCAAAAGCGAGGGGCATTACATAGAGGATGACAGATGTGGGATGGAGGGATGGGAGGATAGAGTAAACAACTATGTGAATTTTTGGCAGTGTGAAGACATGATGTCATAAAACCACCAAAGGGACTAGGGGATGAGAGAGGGGAGAGGGGGGAATGGTCGATAGAGGATAGAGGAGATAGGTGGATATAAGGAGTGCAAAGGTGATCTCCAAGGACTACGTCACTTAGGAAGAGGGTGCCCCACTCTAGATATGTCATGCATGACCAGGTGTTATGATGGTGGGGATGGATGGACATGATATGATATGCATGGAAGGAAGGTATGACAAGATGTGTTCCAAACATGTCTCACATATTTTCCCATGTCCTTAAAAGGATCACAAGCAGGGAAGAAGGATGGGAGGATGATAGTATGGATAGGAAGATGAGTGGAAAGGAAACAATAGGATAAGTGGATAGGGATAGTGAATGGGATTAATTATGGATAAGTAGATGGGATGACGAGGAGGATAGGATGAGGATATGCGATGGATGGGGAAATGATAGGCTAGGCAAGATTTTCCCCCAAGTGTAGGGTAAAAATGGAGGAAGGACTCTGCATGATGCCCACAAGGGGTTTTCATCATGGTACTTTCCCAAGGCGCCACAAGGAGTGGTTTTCACCATTGGATGAATTTACTTCTCTACTTTTTTTATTTTTATGATTGTTTCAATTTTTTATTTTTTTTATTTTTTGATGTTTTTGCTTTTGATATTGGGATGGGATGGATGGATTTGGATAGATGAAGGAAGTGTGAAGAAGGATGGGGGCTCAAGCATCAAGTTTCATAGCAATGTAGAATTGCCCCATATTGGATGAGTGTCGCATATGGACCATGTCAAATGTTATGACACACATGTATGTTGGTAAATGGTAGCATGAGATGGAGATGGAATGGATGACGATAATGGATTATGATGTGGATTATGGATGGTATGGATGGATGATGGTGAAATGGGGGATTATGCAAAATCATGGACCATAACGATGTGATGGGGGAGATATACGGGAGTGGGGATGTATGATGGGGGATGAAGGTATGTGGGAAGGATGTGGGGTCGAGGGGAACCAAGACCAATGGTTGCACACACCATAATGGATTTTGAATCTTTTAATTTGGAGGGGGAGTGGGGAGTAATGGGGATTTGGGATTTATGATGAATTTGTAGGATCGGGATGAAGGATTGGGGGATTACCAATTTGGGAATTTAGGGACCCAAACGGACTTAGGATTCTTAGGATTTTTAATAGGGAGCGAGATTTTTGGAATTTGGGGATGGAATGGGATGTGGATTCTCCACTTGGATTTGTTTCTTTTTTCTTGGGGACCCACACCATTTTATTTTTTTCTTTTGGAGGTGTGGGCTTATGTAGCCTTTTGGATTTTTTTATTTTTCTTGGATTTGGCGTATCAATGCCCTACAACATGATGCTCTTTAGGATTTTGTGGATTTTTTGATTTATGTAGGGAGGCATCCAAATTATTATTTTTGAATCCCATGGGGTCTTTGATAGCTTCATGTTTGGGTGATGTGTGCAATTCATTGGTCATGATTAGGGATTTTGGGGGATCAAGATTTATGGACGGGGGTATTAAGGATGGGGGGATAAGGGGATTTGAGGATGGATATATTAGGGGTGGGGAGTAGTAGAGGAAGTGTGGATTTAGGGAGTTGTATAGTCACATGCTTTTTGGATTGATGCATGAAATAATATGGAGGAGGAGGGACTGTGACATATGATTTGGGGGTGTGATGAGATGCACCAGGTCTAGGATTGGAAGAAATGGATTTGGGAGGTGCATGGGTGGTACCAACATTCTTAGATTGTTTTCCTTGATATGTATAGTTAAGGCCATGTGCGTGAGTATGGATTTTGACATGGATGGGCTCCAAAATGCCTTTTTCATGAAGGCCTAGGCCTTTATCATGATAGTTCATGTTTTAGAGCATATGTTGTGTGATAGGATGGGTGTTCTTTTGTAAACAAGATGTGAGTCCATTAGTAGATGGAGGGGGATGAGTGGTGGAAGAAATTTGTTCCTCTCCTACGAGAGAACCACCATAGAGGAAGGTAGCGGGACCAAGAGGATAGGATGGTGGATTTGGGATGGGGTCGATAGGTGATGGTAAAGGTTCAATAAGAGATGGTAAAGGATTAATGGGGGATGATGGGGGATTAACAATAGATTGTATGGGATTGGGAATAGGATCAATTGGGATGCTTGGATCATGATTAGGAAGAGGGGTGGATGTTTTGACATGCCTTGGACTAGGCTATTGACAGATCCAGGTTTGTATGGATGGTGTGATGGGGGAGGAGCATGTAGTTTTAATTATTTAAATAGGCTCCTTGGATGGGGTAGATGGAGGAGAGGGTGATACTTTGGATAGGACTTGGGATAGGATGGATGATGATTTGGTTTTGATGGGTGTGAGGTGGATTATGGGGTCATTAATGACACATGTGGGTGGTTGGGGAGGAGTGGGGTGACATGACTCCACAAGTTTGTTTTCATTATTTTTCTCAACACTCTTAGCAAGGAGACCTTAGGGAAAGGATGATATAGATTTAGTAGGGGATTTGGATGATGGAGTAGATGGTGGATTAGATAGTGGAGTAGATGGTGAGGTTGATGGTGGATTTGGATATGATGGATTTGGATAAGGGGGTGGTGAATTTTGATATGAGGGGTTTGGATAGGGAGAGGATGGATTTGGATAGGTGGAATAAGGATAAGAAGGATGTGGATAAGAGGTAGAGGTGACAGGGATTTCATATGAGGGTGGATGTTGGGATGTGGATGGGGGATAGAATGGATTTCCCTTGTTAAGGGTAGCATAAGGATGACCATATGATATGCGATGAGGTGTGGGGCCGTAGCTTGTGCTAGTGAATGCATGGTCATAAAGTGCTTGCATGTTTATGAATGGGTGAGAGTGATTTATGGAAAGCTTGCATGCAATGATTTCATCAAGGATTTCAAGTTTAGATTGTTCAACGACATCATCATCAAATGGATATGAAGTCATGATTAGATTTGGATTTACAATGATGTGATGTATGATGACTTGATAAAACTAATTTTGATTTTGGATTAGAGGGGGATTTTGGATTAATTAGGATTGGATGATTTTGAATTGATCAAGGTCAACGATATATGACACTTGATGCTATATTTGATTTGATTTGATTAGCCAAGGTCAATGATATATGACACTTGATCAGATTTGGATTGATTTTAGATTAGGCCAAGGCCCCTTTGATGTTTGGATTGGATGATTTTGGATTAGACCAAAGGCCCTTTGCTAATGACTTGGATGATGATTTGGAGGAGAATGAATATGGATTTGGATGAAATTGGATGGATTATGATTGGAATTTAGAGAGGGTTGAAGGGGGTTAAGTCCTTAACCAAATTTTGATTTGCAAGTGATCATTTTTGGATTAAGGATTGGGATGGGGTTTTGATTAAGGATGGGTAGAGGAATAAAGGATGATTGATTTATATGAAGGATGAGTGGATGAGATGATGATTAGGATGGAATTGGATTTAAGATCAAATATGAGATTATGATTAGAATCAATTAATGGATAGGATGATTAGGGATGATTGGAATACAATTAGGGATTAATGGATGAGATGATTTGGGATATTTGATGGGATTGGATTAGAATAGATGATAGATTTGATTAGGGAGATGGGTTGTATTAAGATTGGGGATGGAATGAATGAGTATTAAATGATGAAGATAAATTATGATTGAGGATGAAGTGGATCTGGGTGAATTAGGAGGAGTATTAGTGGATGGATAAGGAATCAAGTGGATAAGAAGATTATATTACAATAATGATGAGGTAATTAGAATTAGATTAGGATAGTGATGGAGAATTGGATTAGGAAAATTGATTATGATGTGGGTTATGATGTGGAAATGAATGAAACATTAAGCTCAATAATGTGATTAAGATTAGGAGTGGTTAATGGATGAGATTATTAGGAAGGGTAAGATGAGATGATTATACTATGATAAGTGGATGAAGTGATTTGGGAAAATGGATTAGGGAGTGATTAAGATGGGATAAAGATGGTGATGAAGACTTGGATTAGGTTAAAAGTGATATAATTAAGATAATGGAAAATGGATTAGGAGATGGATTTAGGGATAATTAAATGAATGATGGATAAATGATCGGATTAGAAGGTGATTGGAATGACAGGATGTGATTAAGCTCAAATATGGGAATTAGATTAAGCTCAAATGATAGGATTAGATTGGGATAATGATGATGGATTAGGAAGTGGATGATTTGGATGACTAGGATAATGGTTGGACTTGATTTTAATATTAGGATGAAATTGGATAATTGGATGAGTGATTAAGTGAAATTGGATTGAGATAAGATGGGTTAGGAGGAAATTGGATCAGGATAATGGATGATCAAGAGGTGATTAAGGAGGGCTAGGGGCTTGAACTTAGGCAACTTTGCAATAAAATAAACACACATACATGCACAATTTTTGCAAAGGATTTGGATTTGATTTGGATGATGATGAAGACACACCAAACACACCATCATCCTAGATTAGAAAAATAGGTGTGACATATCTTGTGGATCTCACAAAATGGTCGTGGGTAAATCCCAACTCAAAATAGAGAAGTGATTCCCACCCCCATTAATACCATAATGCTATAGCTTGGATATATAGGGAATATATGGTCATGTACCACCATATACCCCTTACCTTGGAGACTTTCATCTTTCCCAAAGTAACCCCTATCTCAAGTATAATGGTACGTGTGATCATCTTCCCCTCCTACTATAGTGGTACACCACAAGATATGATGGTCGAAGGGTCTTAAGCTAGGATGTACGAGCTTCTAGGGGATATCCTTGATACTCTCAAGGTGCATGAGGCCTATGTTTGTGAGATGAGGGGTATGTCTAATGGCATGGTGCAAGAGGGTAACCCACTCTCCTTCACTTTGCAAGGTATAAATTTCTTGCAAGCTTCATCCAAACAACAAATGTCCCCCAATGGAAGAGTCTTTCACTTCTCTTCCAAATTTGTATACCCTGTTAGAACATGAGGGTTGAGGTCATCCCCTTGGTGATGAAATCCAAGGCAAGGACCCTAGAGGAAATAATCCAAGGTGTTTTTGATCTCTAAGATCGCCAAGTGGCATGAGGAGAGAGCATACGCACCAAGGACCTCAGGATGAACAAAGATAACAAAAATGGATCAAATCAAGGATTTTGATCTCCAAGATTGCCAAATGGCACGAGGAGAGAGCATACACCTTGAAATGACCCCCCAAAAAATAAATTCTTTTTAAGCCCAAAAAGAAATGCTCCCAAGTTTAGTGGAAAAAATATGATTCCTTAGGCAAGCGGGGCAACAAAACCACAAGATTAGATGTTTTGGAAGTATCTTGGATAGTTGAAAGATGCTGCAATCACCAATGTTAGTCCAAGAAAATATGTTAGATGAAAAATCAAGCTTGAAATAGACACATGCATTGACAGAAGGGTCACATGTGCTGACAGAGACTGCAAGGACACTAATAGAGATGCAAGATGTAGGAAAGACATACACATGCGCTAAGAGTAGTGACCTAGGTGTTGATACAGATAAAGGCACTAATCCCTAGGATAAGGGTGCTAATCCCAAGGTCATGGGTACTAATCCCAATGACAAGGGCACTAAAGCATGAAACAAGCCCTAAAAGTGATGAAATACAGACCTAGGCACTAAGATCTAGGACATGGATGCTAAAGCAAGCAACACAGGCACTAAAGAGAGAAACACATGCGCTAAAACATAGAGACAATATACCTGAGTGTAGGGGTGTTGAACCTGACTACACATGTGCTAATCTGGGTTGCACAGGCATTGATTTAGGATGTAGGTGCTGACATGAGGCATAGATGAAGAGGGACCTTCAATCTGATGAAAAACCTACAAAATAGAGGGTTAAACCTGCAAAACAAGTTGTTAGGGAAGAAACTAAACCAATTAGAGTTGTTAGATGTGAAGGTTAAGCCATAAAATTATGAAAATGATGTAAAAGTCATAGGTGCTAATCTATGAAAAGCATGGAAAAGCAGAGTGTTAGTAGACATAGGCACCACAAGTTGAAGCACAAGAGCTGACATAAGTGCCATGAGCGCTGATTCGCGGTCATAGGCATGATTGTAACCTGCACAACACCACTTGACAAGAAACTTGCAAGAATGTTAGATTAGAAAGGTGGGGGTGCCACTGGGCATGCCAGAATGTATAACATAGAAAATAAGCATGAGAAACAAGTCAAAACAATAACCTATTTCACTAAAATCCTAAGATACCTCAAATTGAGCAAAAGGAATGCAAAACAAAGAAGTTAAACACTTAATTACATGCAAGCCTTGATACTTGGATGGGCTCCTTTGATGTTGGATGTGTGATGGATCCTCGAATGGACAACATAACCTTTCAATTCATGGAGTCTTGGAGAGAAAGAGGCAACATTTAGTTGCATAAAGAAGTTGTATCATTTGTGAAGGGGTGAGCTCCAATTTATAGATTTTTGGAGGCTCAATTGGATGGTTAGGATTGGATTTGGAGATCAATGGTCAAGGATGCTTGAGAGCTCTCAAGAAAGGAGAGATTGACAAGTGCCATGATGAGATTGGATGGGAAGGGATGTCCTTGGATCAAGGAGACATGAATGGTCAAGATTGGGCTTTGGGAAGATTGGAGGGATGAGATTGTCTTCTAGTAGATGGGAGGTATGGGTTGGATTTGATTGGAATTTTAAATTAGGCAGCATGGGTACATGCCAAATTTAAAATTGGAGGAAAAAGGATGAGTTGACTTAGATTTGAATTTTTAATTAGAAGCATGGGTACATGCCCAATTTAAAATTGGAGGAATAGTAGATGGAGGACAAAGGACCTTTGTACATGGGTCATTGACCATGCATTTTGTAAGAAGGCCATGTGGACATGTACAAGAGGCCCATGCCTTTGTACATTTGGGGGAATGGAGAGGATTTGACCAAGATTAGATTATGATTTAGTTTGTGTAAGTGGGGGATTACGTTAGTTAATTAAGTTTAGGTGACCTAATCAAAAGTGTAGAAAATAGGGAATTAAATAAATGTAAATATTTATTTAATTCATGGGATGGGATAATAGATAAATTAAATTTATCTAATGTTTAGACTATAGGCAGGGATGAATGAATGATTAATAAATCATTTTGGCTAGGGCTAGGTATCGATACAGGTATGGATGAATAGTGAATAATGCGTGAATAGTGATTTTGACAATAAAATATTGTAAAATCACAGATTGAAGGGGAATTGGTTAATTAACTATCTAAACATGCGTTTAGTCAATTAATGTGGAAGAAATAGTGATTTAGGGATGTTTAGGGATGTTTAATGATGATTTAGAGGAGTTTAGGGATGAATAGGGATGAATTAGGGATGTTTAGGGATAAGACAAAGAGTGGACAATTTTAGGTGTCTATAGGCTCTAACAAGCTCTAATGGCCAAATGCAATATATATTATGATGTCTTGTCTTAAACTTGAAAATTGATACAAGGGAGAAGCCTACATTGTTTCATACTAGACCAACACCATATCGATTTAGCATGATACTTTGCCACCCTTGATAAAATAATCCCAATAAATTCCCTCTACGTTACACCAATGTGTTCAAGTTATTCCCAAGGGGGGAATAGTTATCATTCTAAGCTTGGATAATTATGAGTCTCTAGCTCGAATACTGTGAACTTTACAATTGATATATTCATAAAAAAACCAAAAAAGATACCAAAGGAAAGACTTGGCTTCCTATTTACCTTATACAAATAATCCATCTATTTTTTTGGTTTACTTTAAATTTTTCATCTTTGTATGTTCATAGAAACTAGTGGATGATATAAAGCAATGTAAATGTTACCATGACACTTCATTCATGTTGACCAAAAAGATAACTCCCCTTGCTTTTTATTTCATGCCTTGTTTTAGCTTGGTTTCCTTACATTTTCAAGGCCCTTGCCTCTGTAATTTACAAGGCTTTCTTTATATCTACAAGGCCCTTTCCTTCCTCAACTACATGCTTTTATTTTACACTTACATGGCCCCTACCATATTTTATAGGGTTTTCTTTACAATGTAAATGGATCTTTCCTCATTACTATTAACTACATTTTATGGTTATTAGGCCATTATCTTCTTTCATTTTATGGCCTTTGACATCATTCCACACACAATGATACCTAGCTTTCCCACTTGGGCGAATTCATGGCACTTTATCATACAAGTTAGCTATTTTCTTTCCCCTTGGAGAATAAAAATACACATTGTCACCCCATGTGACATCACACCATCATTTTACATGATTGCATCTTATATGGCCCTTGTTACTTAGCTCTTACATGATTCTATTTTATAGATGGGCACATACCTTATACACCATATTCCTTGGATTTCCCATTTAGGGGCATATATCACACGCTATCATACAAGTGAATTTCTTCATCTTCCCTAGGAGGACAAATCAATCAATTATACATTGCCACTCTAACATGATATCAAGCCATTATTTTACATGATCACACTGTAGACACCCAAAATTGAACCTTCGTATCATTTATCAATTTGTCACATTATTCACCATTGCATATGTCGATTTCGTTTAGCACACTTGTATCAGTCATCTACTTTCTTCTAAACCATCTACTTCCATCATTAATTAAATAAATTATATTTATTTAATGAATCTCATCTACTTTCATTTATCTTTATTGTTCTATTTCCTATCTATAATTAAATAATCTTTAATTATTTAATTATCCAATTATTCTTCTAAAATTAAATAAGTTTTCTAATTTATTTAATTTGCCTCTTCTAAATAAATAAAATTAATATTTTATTTATTTATCTTCTCATCATGCATATAAATTAAATATATTTATTTATTTAATTTATATTTATTCTTCCAATTTTCTAAATTTAGTCTTTTCCTCTATCATTTAAAAATAAATTAAATGAATTTATTTATTTAATTTATTTTTATCTTCTCATTTCCCTCTTTTATCACTTTCTTCTGTGTACAAGTCAGCCTTGTTCATAGTATGTGAAAAATTAAATACAAAAAATGATTTAATTGGTTTAAAAATCAATTATCCTTGTCATCCAACTCTTAAAATAGAAAAACATCCTATTTTAAGAAAATCAATCTTATCTCCACAAACAAAGCCAACTAAATCATTTAATAAAAGCTATTCCTATGGACACATGTCTTGTACACATTCATCCAAGCCTCTTGAATTATTTCAACCGTTCATATAGCCACCTTTTCTCCACCGTTGATCAATCTTAGTTAAGAGCTATCTATACACTCTCTCACCCCATTCTATTGATCCCACATAATCTCTATAGCGTCTAGATTATCATCTCATGCATATCACCTCCATTAAGCATCCATTAAGCACTTTGAGCATATCATCTATCATCATGACAACTTTGGCAACTATGGTTGTTCACTATTGAGAAGCAATCCACATTTCAACCAAGGAATCCATACAATCTAGGTGACATTATTCTTTGATTTGCTTTCATTTTGTGTCATTTAGATAGATTTCTTGAAGGTTTTAGGATTGGGGTTTGATTGTAATGCTTGATCTTATTAACCTGATTTTTCCTGCTCACACATTCTGGCACACCCGATGGGACTCACGTCCTTAATTGATTGATGCAAGAGCATCCCTAGTTCAAGAGAAATCTTGCATCAACCAAAAGCATTTGCATTTCAGTTTGTTTGCATCTCAGTTCTTTCGTTTTCTAGTTCAGTTCAGGTAGTTTAGTCAGTAGCAGTTCTTAGCTTGTGGTCCAGTTTTGGCATTTCACATCTTGCAGATCTAGACTTAGCATCTACATTCATTCATCTACATCATATCAAGAATTCAGAGTATTTGGATCAGTTATTGGAAAGATATTGCTATCAGAAGTTGACTTTTTTCTCAGAGCAGAGCATTCTAACAGTTCCTGATAACCAGCTAAAGGAGAAGGCTTGCAGATCATTCCTTGACTTGCGGATCTCAATGACACATCATTCAATGTTCTTTGGTTTGTGGCTAACCTTTCCTAGGGGTCCACACATTGTTCCATTCATTTAAGGAAGTGTTCTATGCATTTAGGTCTGACCTATCTACGAACACATTACAACTCTTCATCAGAGTTTGTGATCTTCCTTGGCCGATGCGGAGGAATCTATTGATCTGGAGATGATATATATTGATGTAATAGATCCTTAGGAAAGCATCTATTCACATAAGAAAGATCTAATAGTTGAGACATTGAGCGAAGGAGCCTTAAAGCTTTATCTTGCACATGAATGTAATCAAGCCTGTGAGCCCTAATTGTAAGCCCGCATATTGCCGACCGATCTCTATTTTGAATTCTATGATATACTGAATGACTAGTCCTGCATTTGTTTTATTTCTTTGAGTTGTTTCCATTGTGTTTACTCTTGCTGCACGGTCTGAATAGTTCATTATGTGAACCCTCCTACCATGACTACACCATTGATTTTCTTTGAAAAGTCATTTTTTGAAGTCTAGGTACGGAGTAGCGTAATTGATCGACAAAAAATTGCATTTGGTCTCTAAAAAATAACCTTTGCACATCTCTGCATTGCTTTCGGTCGGGGTAAAATTGCCTTTGAATGGTAGTTTGTCGCCTATGGTCCGTAGTTAATCACCTTTGATCTGCAGGAAGTCACCTCTGGTCAATTAGGGTTTTATTGACACATTTGTCTTTGTAGGGTTTTCTATGATTTGAATTGCTTGAGTTGGGTTGCAAGCGGGTTTATTTGCTAACCCTAATTGTCTTTTTCAATGCTCAAGTTGGTTTATTTGGGGGTTTGATTTATCTTTGACCTAATCATATCATATCATATCATTGGATCTTTTGTGTTTTGGCTGCAGGGTACAAATTTGATTCAATTTATCCATCTTTCTGAGTCATCAAGGTCTTATATCCATTTTATGATCACTTGCTTAACCCTGTCATTTGAGATTTGCAGGTTTTAGACATCTGATCACCTTTGAACAATAGAAAATTGCCTCTGTGCACTGTCGGATCACCTTTGCACAGTCTGTCATTGCATATGAGCGATAGAAAATCACCTTTGGTATACATCCAATCGCTTTTGATTTGCAAATAATCACTTTTGGACTCTATTTTGTCGTTTTTGGTCTGCCCAATTGTAACTTTGATTTCTTTGAAGCTAATATCTCTTGGTGCAACTTTTTATATTTTGTTAAAGAAAGGTGGATCTAAAACTACTAACACAATTGTTGTAGGATCGATCGATCAAATATTTACATCATTTTCACTAATCTAGGAACATTTCATTTGGTGCTTAAAAAGAACATGTTTGCTTTGTTTCTTTTGCTTGATTGATTTTCTTGTTTGTCTTGCTTGTTGTACATATCTTGTGTTAGATAGATTCCTAAGCTAATAACAAAAGTATCCTCTCCCCTTGCCTATCAAATGGATCTTAGGTGTAAGAGAACTTATTATTATCTTTAGAGAGGCTTGCTTTGGTGGGAAAATAGGTACTCACCCCAAGGGAACGACCTCAAGTGGTACTTTCATTCGGTCCGCTATATAAAAAAGGATAAGGTGAAAGCTACGTCTAACCAGTATTAGTGCTTACCATACAGTGCTAGTTTGAAAGGAGGCATACCTTGTGTATATGAGACTCCTAGTAGGACTAATTAAAGCTTTAAGTAGCTTGCTGGACGCTCGTAATGTGTCAGTCCCCCAAATCATCACTAGAAACCACTTGTTGTAGAGGCCAAAATCCTTTTTGCTTGCTGGTATAGGAGGTCAGACCTCCGAAGCCACCCTATATGTACTATTCATTGTAGAGATAGTAAATTCCTCAATTCATAAGATCTCTAGATCTTCAGGGTAAGAGATTTGGTGTGCCCGTGCCATGGTGGGGGAGCAAGTGTCACCAATATCTCTAGCTGTCTACTTTGTCTCAGTATATGGAGAAATCCAAGTAGGGATTCAGCAAGTAGTATCCACTTCAACCTAGGTTATACATGCTTACAAGTGTTTTCAAATTTGTCGAGACCCATTAAAAATTTTGGGCTAATCTAGGCCCTCATTCAGACTTTACTCTAATTTTGTATCAGAGTCACCCAAAACATCAGCCATTGTGTCTTTGTTGTGTGTTCTCTTGCCAATTATGCTTAAAAAACAAGACACTATCACATAAACTCACCTTTGCACAGTCCACAATCGCCTTTGAATCACAGTCAGTCACCTTTGAATGACAGAAACTCACCTCTGGTCATCCTAAATTACCTCTAATCATCATACAAAATGCCTTTAGGCTATCCTGTGTCGCCTTTGCACCATACACAATTGCCTTTGAGCTGCAGAAAATCACTTTTGACCGACAGTATTTCACCTTTGGATTATCCTGATTCACCTTTGAACTATCCTGTCTCACCTTTGGTTGACACAATTTTGCCTTTGGCTATCTATAGATTGTCATCATTTATCCAGTTCAAAATCTCATTTCCAGTCAGTCCATATCCTTGCTATCAATTTGCAGACAATACATTGATCATCTACAACCAACATTCATCTTGTTCAGCCTGATCACATCATATTTTGGACTTTTTGAGCCCTTACATTCTCTTGAGACTCTAAAACAACCATCAACATCAACCAATCAATCAAATCAACATCATCCTTTGGCTTTGATCACTATCCAACTTTTGATCATATCATAACAATCTTTTCTAGCTTAAGAGAGTAGTTCCTTTTGAGTTGGCCTATATCATCATCATCTTGTCTACGCTTGAGTTCATGAGTCTATCTCTTGGGAGATAATCTTGTCAAATCAAACCAATCCAAATCAAATCAAAACAATCCAAATCCAACCAACCAATCAATCAATCAAACCATCAATCCAATCAATCAGCAATCCAATCAATCAGCAATCCAATCAATCCAATCAATTGATCAAGCCAACATTAATCAACCAAACCAATCACTCAAACCAATCAATCAATCCAAGAGTCTCAACTTTGTCACACAAGTCCAAAAATCTCATCTATCATCAAATAATGCCTCAAACAAGGAGTAAATATAAGGAAGCTATGGAGGCTAACCTAAGAGAATTTCAATCTACGCCTCTCAAGGATGCTTCAAAATTCACGACTGGAATGCCTCAAGATATGTTTGTACCTGAAGGCTATACTTGCGGACCATCATCATCAAATCAAGTGCCACAATATCATTTTGCTCAACCTACCTATGAGGAATCTCAAGATGACTTAGAAGAGCTACAAGATGTCAAAGCTTTACAAAATGCCAATAGGCTCATAAACTCTGATCCCAATAGATTTCTCTTACAATTAGTTCAAAGAGGAACCAAATTGCCAAGTGACTTTGACATATCCAAAATCCAAAAATAAGATCCAATCAATGTTGTGGTTGCTAAGGAAACCCATAAGGCTATTACTACCATGTCCACCAAACCCACAACATCCAAACACCACATTTGATCAATCAATCCATCCCTCCATTCCATGCACCTTCTACACCCACATCAATAGAGCCTTTGTTAACACCATCTTACTTGATCAACCCACAAGTGTCACAAGCACCTCAAGTCTCAAACCAAAATGTGCCACATGTTACTCCACCTCATCCCACTCCATCTTCTTCCATAAATGTAACTTTCTCTCATGTGACACAAGCACCTCAAGTTTCTAACCAAAATGTGCCACATGTTACTCCATCTCATCCCACTCCATCTTCTTCCATCAATGTAACTCCCTCTAATGTGACACAAGCACCTCAAGTCTCTAATCAAAGTGTGCCACATGTTGCCTCATCTCATGTTTCACATCCCATGCTATCTTCTTCCATGAACATAACTCCTTCATGAGTGTCACAAGCACCTCAAGTTCCTAATCAAAGTGTGTCGCATGTTGAACCATCCCAACCATCAAATGTGTCTTCCCATACATCGCATGTGCTATTCAATCCTAACACATCATTTATTGACCAACCTTTCAGATCACAAGCACATTCCAACATATCATATGTCGATCAACTTCTTTCACTTGGACCACAACCATCCAACCAATACATATCCTATGCTAATCCACTTGTTATATCCCAAGCTCCGCAACCATCCAACCAACACATATCCTATGCCAATCCACCTCTCGTATCCCAAGCTCCACAACCATCCAACCAACACATATCTTATGCAAATCCACCTCTCATATACCAAGCTCCATCAACCTCCAAACCTCACATATCCTATGCAAATCCACCCGTCGTATCCCCAGTACTACTGACTTCCAACCAATATATGTCTTACACTAATCCATCCTTTGGGTCACATGCGATACAAACCCCAAATGTTAATCCATCATCAAACACCTACACATTTCCACCATTTGATCACCAAGGCCAAAACACATACACCCCACCATATAATACATCACAACAATATCCTCCAAATCAAACTCTGATGTATCAAATACCTCATCCAAGACATCAAAATCCTATGCAACAACAACAACCATTACATCAAATATGGAGCAACGATTAAATCAGTTACAACAAGTCACAGATATGAGTATGGCCCAAATAAAGAAGACATTTACCTTTGAGGATGTATGCCCATATCCTTTTGATAAGTCACTTCAAATGATACCTTTTCCTCCACATTTTGAGATACCACAATTTGAGAAATACAAAGAAAAAGGTGATCCAAATGCCCAAGGTTGTATTGTTGACTCTTGACAAGTGTTATGAGCTTGTAAGAAGTCATTTAATGTCTTGAGGTTGTGTAAATTCTATATAAACCATAGCATAGTAGATGAGATGCATATAACAGTTTATAGGTACCCAAGTTCTGTTGGAGTGAAGGTTGGAGGACAAAGGAAGTGAATGTATTTGTAATCTCCTTTTGTGAAGATAATACAACTTGACCTCTTTTCTTGGTGGAGTTTTTTACCTGAAAGGGTTTTCTCCACGTTAAAAACTTGTGTTATCTGCTTCATTCTACTTCTGGTATATTTCTGTATTGTGGATTTATGTTTTGTTACAATCTCCATTGTTAATAGCACATAGTTAAAGATTGCTGAAATTTATCTCAAATTAGATTTCCATTGAAGTAGTGCTGCTTTCATTTCTAACATTTGGTATTAGAGCCTGGCTAGCTTTGACTCTTGGGTGGTAGTGTGGAAGCTATAGATGTAGTGGGAGATTTGGTTGTGTTTATTTTGCAGATCTTGTGTTGTTATTATGGATGCATCCACTGTTGCATCAACCTCTCGATTGGACATTGAGAAGTTCAACGGAACAGGGTATGAGTTGTGGAAGCTGAAAATAGAAGATTTGTTGGAAGAAAGAAACCAATGGTTGGCTATTTAAAAAGAGAAGAAACCTGACGATGTCTCTCAAGATGAGTGGGATAGACTGAATAAGAAGGCACGGGGAACCATTCAGTTGTCTTTTAGACTCTGTCATGTTGAATGTCGCAAAGGAAGAGACTGCATACAAGTTGTGGAAATGGTTGGGTGAGATCTATCAAGCCAAGAGTATGGTAAATAAACTTTATTTAAAAATAAAATTATTTTCCATGAAGATGCGAGAAGGTGAATTAGTTGTAGAGCATTTAAATTCTTTTAATTTGGTAGTGAGTCAGTAGATGTTGAGGTTAGTGAGGAAGATAAATGTATCTTACTTCTTTGTTCTTTACCCAAGTCTTGGGAGAATGTTATCCTTGCTATCACTGCTAACCTTGCGGATCTGAAGTTGGATGCTCTTGTTTCAGTGCTACTATGATAGGAATTGAGGAAGAAGAGTTTAGATAGTTCAGGGGATGCTCTCAGTGTTAGGGGAAGTTCTAAGGAAAGAGGACCTAAAGGAGATCAGAAAGGGGCTAAGGACAAGTCCAAGGGCCGGTCTAAGACTCCTAGTAAAAAGAACATAGTTAAGTGTTGGAACTGCGATAAAAGGGGACATGTGAAGAAGGAGTGCAGAAACCCCAAGAAACAATGGGGGAGTGCTTCAGATAAGTCCTTGAATGCAGGTGAAGAAGTTTTACTTTCTGCATGTAATCTTGTTTCTAATGATCACTGGTTGGTTGACTCAGGATGCTCATTTCATATGACCCCACATAAGGAATGGTTCTCCTCATATGAAGAATATGATGGAGGTAATATCTACCTTGGTGACAACTCTTCATATCTGATTGTTGGGAAAGGAAATGTATTGTTGTGTTTCAGTGATGGGAGGATTAAAACCCTCCCTGGTGTTTTGCATGTTCCTGGATTAGCTATAAATCTGATTTCAGTTTCGAAGTTGAATGATTTGGGAATGCATGTGACATTTGACAAGCATGGCTGCAAATTGGTGAGAGGGAACTTGGTGGTAGCGAAAGGGAAGAGATTCGGGAACTTGTTTAAGCTTAAAGCCACTACAGTTTGTAATGCCTCCTATGTATCTGAGGCTGCTACTAAAAATACATGTATGTTGTGGCACCATAGATTGGGCCACACAAGTAATAATGTATTGAAAACTATTAAGAATAAAAATTTGTTGGATGGTTTCTCCTATTCTGATGAGCACTTTGATTTCTGTGAGCATTGTGTGTTTGGTAAACAAACAGAAAATTATTTCCTTCAGGAAGCAATAGAGCAAAAGAGAAATTATAAATTATTCATACGGATGTGTGTGGGCCTGTGGCTAATGAATCTATCAAAAAATCTCGTTATTTTGTAACCTTCATTAATGATGTATCCAGATTTACATGGATTTATTTTATGAAGCATAAATCTGAAGTTTTCACTAAGTTTAAGGAATTCAAAGTCTTAGAAGAGAACCAATCAGGTTTAAAGATAAAAATATTAAGATCTGACAATGGAGGGGAATATTGCTCTAAGGAATTTGATGAGTTTTGCAAGCATGTAGGTATAATCAGACAAAAGACAACTCCGTATACACCACAACAGAATGGTGTTGCAGAAAGGATGAACTGAACAATTATGGAAAGGGCTAGAAGTATGCTTAGTGATGCACAGTTGGATAAATGCTTTTGGACAGAGGCTGTGTGTACTTCTTGCTACTTGATAAATAGATCTCCTTGTAAGGCTCTTGATTTGACACCTTATGAAGTGTGGATAGGTAAGAAACCTTTTCTTTCACATTTAAGGGTTTTTGGCTGTGAAGCTTTTGTTCATGTGCCTAAGGAAAAGCGATCTAAGTTGGATCCAAAGGCTGAAAAGTGTACATTCATTGGATATGGTGATAATGTTAAAGGTTATAAGCTTTGGAATCCACTAACCCGCAGGATTATCTTTTCTAGATTTGTTATTTTTAGGGAACTTAGAGCTATTTCTAAACCTGAGCAGCCAAAAGAAAAAGAAGAAAAGGTAAAGAAGGTGTACTTTGATTTAGAGTAGCTAGATGCACCTCAGGAAGAATAGAATGATGGATTGGGGGGTGAAGAAGAAGAAGATTTGAGTAGTTCTGATGAAGATGAGTCTATTGTTACAGAAGAAGTTGGTACAGATGATCATGCAGAAGAACAAGTTGAGATTCTTACTCCACCCTTGAGGAGAACCACAAGACAACAGAATCCAGTTGACAGGTATAGCCCACCATATTTCCATTGTGTATATGCTTTATTGAGTACTAACGATGAACCTAGATCCTACAGGGAAGCTATTTCTACAAATGATAGTGAGTCTTGGCAGTTAGCCATGCAGGAGGAGATGATGGCTTTAGACTCTTGTAACACCTGGCATCTTGTTCATTTTTCCAAAGGAAGAAAGGCCGTAGGATGTAAGTGGGTCTTCAAGAAGAAGTTTGGAGCAGATGGATCATTGGAGAAGTACAAGGCTAGACTGGTAGCCAAGGTCTACTCCCAGAGAGAGGGAGTTGATTTTGGTGAGATATTCTCTCCTGTTGCTAAATTGACTTCTATTAGATTTCTCTTATCCATTGCTGCAGCTTATGGTTAGGAGATTAAGCAAATGGATGTTAAGACGGCGTTCTTGCATGGAGATCTTGAAGAAGAAATTTATATGCAACAGCCTACAGGTTTTGAGGTAAAAGGAAAAGAACATTGGGTTTGCACGTTAAAGAGGTCTCTCTATGGTTTGAAATAGTCCCCCAGAGTGTGGTGTCAAAAGTTTGATTCATTTGTTTTGAAATTGGGTTTTGTTAGAAGCAAGGAGGATCATTGTGTTTACATTCATTGTGTTGATGATTCTATACTGGTTATTGCTTTGTATGTTGATGACATGTTGTTTTTCAGCAATACTAAGGGTATGGTCAGTGAGCTTAAAGCCCAACTTTCAGGTGCATTTGAGATGAAGGATCTTGGTGCTGCAAGGTATATTTTGGGAATGGAGATCAGGAGGGACAAAGTTAACATAAATCTTTGGCTGTCACAAAGTATGTGAATACTATTTTGCAAAGGTTTAGTTTGCAGGACTGTAACCCGGTTAGAGTTACTTTATCCATTAGTACTAAGCTTTCATTAGATATGTGTCTAAAGACTGAGGATGATCTTGAGGATATGTCTAATGTGCCATATGCTAGTGTTGTAGGGAGTTTGATGTATGCAATGGTTTGCACTAGACCAAAAATTGCCCAAGCAGTGGGAGTTTTGAGCAGATTTATGTCTAACCCTGGTAGACAGGATTGGAATTATACGAAGATGGTGTTTAAATATCTTGCAGGTACTCCTGATCATTGTTTAGTTTATTCTGGTACTGATAGTGCTGATAAATCTTTGGACATACAGAGTTTTGTTGATGCAAATTGGGCAGGTGACTTGGATAGTCGAAGGTCAACTAGTGGCTATGTGTTTACTCTGTTTGGAGGTGCTATGAGTTGGATGAGTAAGAGGCAGCCCACAGTTGCTTTGTCCACCACAGAAGCAGAGTATATGGCTGCAACTCATGTCTCTAAGGAGGTAGTTTGGTTGAGGAGACTATGTATAGGTATTGGTTTTGATTGCAAGATCATTCAGATTGGTTGTGATAGCCATAGTGCTATTTGTTTGGCTAAGAATCTCATGTATCATGCTCGAACTAAGCATGTTGATGTTCAGCATCACTTTGTTTGAGAGTTGGTTGCAAATGGAGAAATTGAGCTAAAGAAGATAGACACTTAAGAGAATGTTGTAGATTCATTGACTAAGCTTGTGAGCATAGAGAAGTTTGTATGGTGCAGAGATGCCATGGGCCTTGTTTCTAGTGCATGATTATTTTTCATTTGATTTCCTATGGGTTGATTTACAATGTATAATGTCAAGTGGGAGAATGTTCTAGGATAAGGTGCCATTAACCTTGTAAATCCCAATATTGTATTTATTCCATTTATTATTTGTAATTTGTAATTACCCATAAGGAATGTACAAGTTTCACTGGCAGTGGTAAAAAATATTTACTGTCCACGGTAATTACGAAGTTACTGCACGGTAAGTCCCAGAGTTACCGGCGGTAGTTACAGGATGTCATTTACTATGGTAAATGGTAATTGGTCAAAGTGGGGTACACATGTGGAGGAATAATCTATTTTTAGTGTTATGATGCATGTCATAGATGATGTAAGAAGGTGTAAGAGATTCTATGACAACTGTAAGTTATCATAAGAATCTATGACACTTATAATAGCATATGACGCGTCATAAGATGATGTAAGTGGCTATTTTTGGCCCCAAGGTATTCAAGCTTGCATGGGCACTTTTTTCCAAGTGTAGGATACATGTATGACATCATTTATGACCCCGTAAGAGCCTATTCTTGGCCATGGACGCCCAAGGTTGTATTGTTGACTCTGGACAAGTGTTATGAGCTTGTAAGAAGTCATTTAATGTCTTGAGGTTGTGTAAATTCTATATAAACCACAACATAGTAGATGAGATGCATATAACAGTTTACAGGTACCCAGGTTTTGCCAGAGTGAAGGTTGGAGGATAGAGGAAGTGAATGTATTTGTAATCTTCTTTTGTGAAGATAATACAACTTGACCTCTTTTCTTGGTGGATTTTTTACCCAAAAGGGTTTTCTCCACGTTAAACACTTGTGTTATGTGTTTCATTCTGCTTCTGGTATATTTCTGTATTATGGATTTATGTTTTGTTATAATCTTCATTGTTAATAGCACACAATTAAAGATTGCTGAAATTGATCTTGAATCAGATTTCCATTGAAGTAGAGTTGCTTTCATTTCTAACAATTGACACTACCAAGAGCATAACCATCAAAGCATATGATGATGCCGAGAGAGATTCTAAAGGAATTATCTTTCTACCTATCCGGGTTGGTCCTATTACTACTGATACTCATTGTCAAGTCGTAGACATTGAATTGCCTTACAATATTATCCTTGGCTGTCCTTGGATACATGCCATAAAAGCAATTCGATCTACATATCATCAATGTTTGAAATTTCCCTACAATGGTGTTGAAATCACAATCCCTATTGATCCTAATCCATTTGAGTTTTGTTGAACCTTCCAAGCCAAATACCAAAATCCTAACCGCATACCTATCAACGCCAAAGCCTATCCATCTACATCCTATGTTAATCCATCTGACTTGAATAAACCTTCATCTAGTAAATCCATCCCCAATATTGATGTCAAATACAAAGAGAAAGGACTTGGTGAATATAGTCTACAAGAATCTTGTTGTATAGTAGCCTTGTCCTTATCACCTAAATCAGGAATGCTATAAGATGAAGATATTGATGACATCAACTCTTGGATCTTCTTCGATGAAAATGATCAAGTTGCTTTAGAAGTAGAATTCTATAACAATGGTTTTCGGATCATCAAGAACATGGGTTACAAAGGACAAGGAGGTCTAGGACCACACATACAAGGACCTATTGAACCTATCATCATCACCAAGAAGTTTAATAAGCAAGGTTTAGGGTACGGTAAGGAGGTTCCGCCTTCCTCAGACATTAAGTATATTCTTGATGAGGTAGCCAAATCTTTTCCCGCAGAAGAGACCTCTAATCAGGATGCCATCGATGATTCTTCTTTCCACATAACCAAACTATTCCAAGAACTATCCATCTTCATGCTATCATCTGGCTCCTTTACCTCTCAGCCTAAATCACCCAATCTTCAACTCATATATCCTGACCTTGTCGATTGGGACCAACAGGGGGCACCTATTCTAGACATATTTGAGAATGATTGACCCTTAGCAAAGTTCATGGGCTTAAGAAATAGCATACCATTGGGAGATCACAAAGTGGGCTTCAAGATGGACCTACCTCAGTTAGCATACTTTGGTGGAAGTGTCAAATCCTTTAGTCGCAAAAGTGAAATAAATAAAATCAAAAAAGAAAGGTCACTGGGTGAAAACCAAAAGACACCTCTTGACCGTGAACAATTAAAAATAAATGACGTATCTGAGGGTGAAAACCTCTCTAAGGCACCTGAGGATGGAGGATTTGACCTTCCTTTGACCACGAACTATCAAGAACAATCACCCTTGTTGGTGGAGAAATCTCAAGAGATCAATCTAGGCACAACATAGAATCCAAAGATAACATTTTTAGCAGCATCACTATCAGATCAAGAGAGAACATGTTTCACCACCTTCTTCATGAAAAGATCAATCGACTTCGTGCATGGACTTATGCAGATATGTCGGGGTTGGATCTCTCACTTGTGGTACATCATCTAGTTGTATCTCCAAATGCAAATCCTGTTAAACAAAAGCTACGAAAAATGCATCCTCAAATAACACTCTTGGTCAAGGTAGAAATTTAGAAACTGTTGGATGCTAAGTTCATAAGGCCTATTGATTATCCTGAATGGGTTTCAAATCTAGTACCTATTTCCAAGCCGAATGGGGACATCCATTGTTGCATAGATTTTAGAGATCTCAACAAATCCAGCCCTAAAGATGATTTTCCACTTCCGAGCATAGATATCATTGTTGATCTTACAACAAGACATGAAATGATATCACTAATGGACAAATTTTCTGGCTATAATCAAATTCTAATCGCTCCCGAAGATCAACATAAAACAACTTTCACATGCCTATGGGGTACTTACTGCTGGCAAGTAATGCCTTTTGGTCTTAAGAATGTAGGAGCTACATATCAACGAGCCATGACTGTTATCTTCCATGATCTTTTTCACACCATAATGGAAGATTATGTTGATGATATCTTGGGCCAATAAAATACCAGAGAAGTTCACCTACAAGTACTAGAACAAATCTTTTATAGACTAGAAAACTATCAAGTGAGATTAAATCCTAAGAAATGTGTATTCGGGGTGACTTCTGGAAAGCTGTTGGGTTACATTGTATCTCGAAGAGGTATAGAAGTGGATCGAGAGAAGGTCAAAGCTATAGTAAACATGCCTCCCCCATCAAATTTGAAACAACTTCATAGTCTTCAAGGTAGATTACAATCTATCCGTAGGTTCATTTCACAACTAGCAGATAATTGTCATCCTTTTCAACACTTGCTCCACAAGGGAGAACCTTTTAAATGGGAGATAAGTGCCAACAAGCTTTTGATCAAATAAAGAAATATCTAGCTACACCTCCTGTATTAGTACCTCATGTGCCTGATCAACCATTTCTACTATACATTTCTTCAACAACAGCTGCTCCAGGTGCCCTTTTAGCTCAACATGATGACTCAGGGAAAGAACAGGTTATCTATTATATCAGCAAAACTCTCATTGGCTATGAGCTTAATTATTCATCCATGGAAAAAGCATGTTTAGCTGTAGTGTTTTCTTCCCAAAAGTTGTAGCACTATATGTTGAACCAAAGAACAAAGCTCATATCTAAATTTGATCCACTCAAGTATCTTCTATCCAAAGAAGTACTCACATGCAGGTTAGCAAAATGGATAATGATTCTTAGTGAATTTGAGATAATATATTGATCAGAAAGCCATAAAAGGACAAGTGATCACTAATTAACTAGTAGAAGCACCAATGACAGATACTCATCCTATCCATCTTGAGTTTCCTGATGAAGAACTATTCAATCTATATCCTTCAGTAGTTTGGCAGCTGTACTTTGACGGTTCATATACACAACATGGATCTGGAGCTCGAATATTATCCATCACCCCTCAAGGTGATTGTATACCAAAATCATACAGGATTGCCTTCCCTTGTACCAACAACATTGTTGAATATGAAGCCTTGATCATTGGATTATGCATGGTTATACAATGGGATGTCAAACAACTACAAGTTTTTGGAGATTCTCAGCTGATCATCAAACAAGTTTTGGATGAATATAAAAAAAAAGATGAAAAACTTCTCCCATATAAGTTGATGGTGGATGACTTCAAGAAATACATTTTCAAAATCACATTTGAGTAGATTCCTAGGATAAACAACAAAGCAACAGATGCTATGGCTACAATCAGTTCTCTTCTAGATATGCCCACTAATGCACAAAGATGTGAGTTTTTGGTCGAACAACTTTTGATCCCAGCTTTTGAAGTCCTACAATCAGAGCTTATATGTGAAATTGTTGGTCCCAATTCTCCTTGGTATGAGGATATATACGAGTATCTCCGCAATGGTACCTTTCCATTCCAATTATCCAACACACAACTCAAAACCTTTATATGTCGAGCCTCTCGTTATACCATCATTGGAGAAACCCTTTATTGTAAGAGTCTCAATGGTATCCTTCTTAGGTGTCTTGACTCGAAAGAAGTTAAAGTTGCTTTATGCAAGGTACACGAAGGTGTCTGTGGTTCACATTCCACTGGCCCTAGCCTTACTAAGAAACTCTTGAGAGCTGGATACTATTGGCCAACTATGGAGCAAGATGCACAACAATTTGCTAAGAAATGTCTACAACATGGGGATTTGATACATGCTCCAGCACATAAGCTTCAACCTATTACTACTCCTTGGCCTTGCTCGCAGTGGGGACTCGACTTCATAGGAAAGATTCATCCATCCTCATCCAATGGCCATAAATTCATCATTACCGCCACTGAGTATTTTACAAAGTGGGTTGAAGCTATACCAATGACCTATATCACGGGAAAGAAAATATCCAAATTTATCCTCCATTATATCATTTGTAGATATGGAATCCCACAAGCCATTGTTACCGATCATGGATGTCCATTCAAAAACCAAGAAGTCTGTGATCTATGCAATAAATTTCATATTCAACATAGGTTTTCTACGCCTTATTATCCCCAAAGTAACGGCCAAGCCGAGGCTTCTAACAAGACCATTATTAAAAGTCTTAAGAAGATAGTCAATGAAGCTAGTCGTGATTGGTATCTACAACTCAATCTAGCCTTGTGGGCCTATTGAACAAGCGTCAACACTCCTACTAGTGCTACACCCTATGCTCTTGTGGCACTAAAGATGTCTTGCCTATTGAGGTCGAGATCCCATCACTGAGAGTTTCCTTACATCATATCATTTCTGATGAGGAGTACAGAATATCTAGATTGAATGATCTAGAGATACTAGATGAAAGATGCCTCACTGCACTTAATCACCTTCAAGTCTATCAAAACTATCTTCCCCGTAGTCATAACAAAAAGATCAAGGAAAGAAGGTTCCAGGTAGGAGACCTTGTCCTCAAAGAGAATCAAAGAAATCAACAGGATCGTGAAAAGAAAGGCAAATTTGAACCAAATTGGCTAGGACCTTTTGTTATCATAGTGATTTACGGATCAGGAGCTTATACTCTCTCAACACCATAAGGCATTCCTTTGGATGAACCTATCAATAGTGTTCATCTTAAGAAATTTTATGCTTGATCCTCAAAATATCTCAAAAAAAAATCAATCAAAATAGTAAAGATAAATAATTCGTCCTTTGGTGAAAACCTGGTAAACAGGCGCCTTGGATAAGTGCCATAGTGAAAACCTGGCAAACAGGCGCTATGTGTAGAACCATCTCCTACCATCTATTCAGTTTTGTTTACCATACCATTCATCCCATCTATAATAAGCTCCATCCATCCTATCCCATAATAAACTCCATCCATCCCATAATAAACTCCACCCATCTCATAATTAACCTGTTATCCATAATAATAAGACCACTCCCTCCTTTCTCTTACTCCTATCATGGTTTGGCAATTGTCAGATTTGAAGCATCATTCTATTCTACTATTTGTCTAGAGCTAGGTCCCCTACCCCATCACCTTCCATAATAAATTCTTCCCATACTGGGGAAACTTGCTTGTGCTTAGTTTTTGGAATGAACACTTAAAGCATCATTGTCGAACATCTCATCAACATCTCACATCATCAAACACTCACCCTATCCCATCCTCGTTAGCCCATCCATCTTCATCATTACCACCAAACCATATGTAAGAACTACATCTCATCTCTATCGTTAAGTGCCTTGATCTTGTGGATATAGGGTATGTAGGCAGTCTGGAATATGAAGGAAGTATCTAGACTCAAGCACAGGTGATACCTCTTCCATCTTTCATCCTTCATTAAATCTTCACCCATCATCATCTTCATCCATCTCATATTCTTCAATCATCTATCTTCCACATCATCAATAAACACCTAGAACTGCATATCATCATTTTCATCATTATCTTACTGTGCTTTGATCCCGTGGATATAGGCTATGTAGGTAGTCTGGAATACGAAGGAAGTATCCAGTACGCAAGCACAGACGATCCATTCTTCCATCTTCCATCTCATTTTGACTAACTCAAGCAGAAAACAAACTACGCATGTCTCGATAGCTCAACCACTCATCAAATCAGAGGTAAACAAAGACATTTATCCGCATGCCTTTACCCAACATTTGCTATATCAATTCAGTATCTCAGCCTTCAACAGGATATATCTTTCCTCACAACAAGGCGCTATCCAATCTATCCATGAGCACCCTCTTTTGGCAAGAGAACATGACGGCTGTGTCATTGTTTTCTTATTTATTTATCTTTTTGTCTCTTTCTAATACCTAGTTAGACTGCCTTGATTATCTATATCTTGGTATGCCGCGATGAAGTATGGACTGGGGCATAGTCATTTGCTTTCATATGCTGTGTTTGTGGGATGATCTTATTCTCCTACTATGCCTAATGGTATCTTGTACATGTTGGGATTAGCATCTTGTATATCAATATCTTTTGCATCTAAGGAGCTAAACAACCTTTTATGTTTTAAGACTATTCTATGCTAAGACTATTTACTACACATATAACCAACAAGGTTTCATTATGTCTAGTGGAAATAAGTTCAAACTCTTTTCTTGCAGAGTCAAAGTCCATCTCGGAACAACTAATATTCATATCTTGTGTATGTTGGATCAACATCTGGACCTCATACGATAGACAAGATTGTATTATGTTGCATACATTGGATACATTGTCATCCTGGTCTTTATACCTTGGTACATAATATCCACATGCTACATCAAACATAAGGATTGCAATCTCTAAATTCATGTGCAACCATTGCAAAGAAGCTACATCTATTATCTGTTATCTATTATCCATCATCTATCCATTTATTCCACAATAAAATTCATAGCTCTCACAAGGATTGATCAATCAAATTTCATTTTCTTCTATTCATCATCATTTTTGTCTTCCATATCTTCATCCGGCAAAACAAGTGTGTTAGACATACATCATCATACATCATTTTCATATATCATTATATTTGCATAACATAACTCACTGTACATTTTCGTTTGTATAAAGCTATCATATATCCATCAACATAAGCATAAATTTATCTATTAACATAAACATTCATTCATTATAAGCATGGTACCATCAAATCATCATCATATCCATTTATCATTTGCATATCTACCATCTACATGTCATAATCATGACAAAACATAAAAACCATAAATACAAGCATCATACATGTGCATCCATAAATCATGATATCATATATCTCCGTCAAAATCCATTATATATATGCATATACATCTGGATCAATACATAAGTGTCTCATCATGTACAAAATGAATCGATATATACAAAGCGGCTATCAAAGAGCCATCAAAATACATATATTGGCATGTAGGCCTCAAAATGATATACATGATACAACAACTAAGCTGTCACTAGTGTCTCGGGTGGGTGCCACTCCTTGATGAAGCCTCCCCCTGATCTCCCCTTGCACCCTGAGATCCTCCTGCACCTGGCTGTAAGGGTGGCCCCATAACTGAAGGGCCAGATCTTGTCGGCCTCCCTATTCTCCTCGAGGTTGATGCCCTAGACTTGCTCTTGAAACTTGGTTGTCGCTGGTCAGCAGGCACTGCACCATAATACAATCCCCTGTAATACTCTGCCTTTGTCTATGTTGTCCCTAGCTCACCCTGTACATGAGTGAGCTCGCTAACCAAGAACAACCCTATCTAATCTGTCCCCAAGGCTGCTCTAGCTGCATCTCTCTCAGCTATCACAACCTGTAACCTCTGTGCTATTGCATCCCTTTGTGCAGTCAGTCGAGCCATCACTCCATCATTTGGTATGGCCTGTGCTTCTTATGCCTGATAAGCTTGCACCTGTGCACGAGCCTATCTCATCGTGACTAAGGCTTGGTCCCTATCCTGCCGCATCTATCTAAATCTCACCTCCAGGAGAATCCTCCTACCCATCTCATTCTACAGCTATCGCTGCAGACGAGTCTCATCTGTCTCTTCTTACTGACCTCCTCCTCGTCCCCCTCTAACCACAAGCTATCGCTACTACTGGGGAGCCTGTCCCTGAGCTTGTACCTGAGCCTGTTCTTGTACTGGTTGTGCAACAACCTGAACTCTAGGAGGTCACCTTTGCCCCCTCACAAAGCAGGACGTGGTCTGTGTACTGCTACCTCTCCCACTTCTCTTAGAATGGTCAACTAAGTAGGTCAGTGCAGTATCCAATATGCATCATACTCTGGGGTAGTGCCTAGATCTGCTGGCCCCAGAATCTAGTCCCAAGCCACTGGCTGTAAACCCTTAACCTCCACTAATGATGTCTCCACAACAATATCTGGACCCCAAGCAGGGATCTCTTGCCATGTCCGCCCAAAGATCGCATCACCTACTGGCTCACCCTAGGGAATTGACGGACCACTCTCTCTAGAAGATAGTGCACTATGATATAGATACCCCTGCCAAAAAGATATCTCAGTTGGCGAGCATATACCAACTGCTCCGCATCATCCTCCCAGCTCTCACAATCACGCCAGGGTCTCCAAATGAAAGCATCCAACTCATCCAATGTCCTCCTCCAATACACAGGTGCATTAAGCTACCTGTAGGTAATAGCTCCGCCATATATGTACAAATAAATCTCCAGTCTCCCTCTGCCATGTCGCAACTGGCCTAGTCACTGCAATATGCTTGTAAGCCCACACGTGCAGAAGTGTAACCCAGCAGACATGCTTGAGGCAAACATATATACACAATCATGTAGATAATGGTAAAGTTGCCTGAGTACACAAGGACCCCAGGCATATCTGATACCATATGTGAACATGCCCTTCATCACTATACCCCATCCTACTGGGAATCCATGAGCTCGTTTGTCAGGAACAAGAAATCAAATAATCACTACCACTAGCCACTATAATTGGGTACAAAGTCTCCTCATCCTCCACATCCCGATCTCATGATCCTCCACACCTATGTTAGGTGTCATTAATAACCTCCTAAATTCATTAGGGCCTCGCTTTGGATCATAGTCCACTCGATCACTGTGAATCAAAATCCTCAATATACGCCACACATCCTCCAGTGTGACAGTGGCCTCTCCAGTCGGTAGCAAGAATGAACCATGCTCGCTATACCAACACTCCACTAACGCTATCATCAACACAATATGAGCTCATATCGGTGTGATCCGTGTTGCAAACCATAGCCCCACAACCTCCAAGAATAGGTTCGCCTCGGCATCTAAGTCTGCTAACAAGGCTAAATCCTCTGGATGAATCTCCCTAGACAATAACGTAGGTAACTCGACCTATAATCGTCAATCGAATTGAGCGTTATTTACAAATTTGAGCCTATTTTGATAAAACCCTAAGTTTTTCTATGTATAACCAAAAGTGACTTCATCAGCCATAGGTGACTTTCTGTCTACCATAGGCAACCTCAAAAACCATAGGTGACTAGGTATAAACCATATGCGACTTATCTTACCAAATGCACATTTCTGCTAGTCAAAAGCGAGCTTTTTCACCATATGCACCAAATATCTTACAAACCCTAGAAAAATGACCAAATGTGACTTCTAATAACCATAGGCAACTAAACCACGCCCATATGTGACTTGATCTGCCAAAGGCGACCGTGCACTAACCATATGCGCATCGCCTAACCTACTGCACCTTTGGTCACACACTTGACATAATGATGCCTATGGCCCTATTAATGATGCTTTTAGAGCAATTTTTTTATACATACAGGTGTGGGAGCTCCGGTTGGTCGTCTATATGTCCTCACCCACTCTGCTCGATGATTTGCACGTGGAATCACCATCCTGATGCTCTGCAAAGCTTTGAAGTGCTAGAAAAACAAAAGAGCTCTAGGATTCTATACACAAATGAAGTAAATGAATAGAAATGGACCCTTAGACTTATATTTATAGAATCCAAAACTCTAATTTCTTCTAATCCAAAACACTAATTCTTCTCTTCCATCCCTTGTTATCCCACCCCAAACCCTAATTCTTCGTGTCAACCTCGCTTATACTTATTTGTCATATAATCGTGAGTCAACCCAGTCTTTTCCCGGTCACCTAGTTTTCCTCTTGAGGAGGCATCACCCGCCAGTTTCACTGAGGCATAACTTTTTTACCATACGTATAAATCATATCTTCTTTGAAACAACATCCTAAAGTACATTGTCTCAAAGAGGGGCAAAATGTAGACACCCAAAATTGACCCTTTGTATCATTTATCAATTTGTCACATTATTCACCATTGCATATGTCGATTTCGTTTAGCACACTTGTATCAGTCATCTACTTTCTTCTAAACCATCTACTTCCATCATTAATTAAATAAATTATATTTATTTAATGAATCTCATCTACTTTCATTTATCTTTATTGTTCTATTTCCTATCTATAATTAAATAATCTTTAATTATTTAATTATCCAATTATTCTTCTAAAATTAAATAAGTTTTCTAATTTATTTAATTTGCCTCTTCTAAATAAATAAAATTAATATTTTATTTATTTATCTTCTCATCATGCATATAAATTAAATATATTTATTTATTTAATTTATATTTATTCTTCCAATTTTCTAAATTTAGTCTTTTCCTCTATCATTTAAAAATAAATTAAATGAATTTATTTATTTAATTTATTTTTATCTTCTCATTTCCCTCTTTTATCACTTTCTTCTGTGTACAAGTCAGCCTTGTTCATAGTATGTGAAAAATTAAATACAAAAAATGATTTAATTGGTTTAAAAATCAATTATCCTTGTCATCCAACTCTTAAAATAGAAAAACATCCTATTTTAAGAAAATCAATCTTATCTCCACAAACAAAGCCAACTAAATCATTTAATAAAAGCTATTCCTATGGACACATGTCTTGTACACATTCATCCAAGCCTCTTGAATTATCTCAACCATTCATGTAGCCACCTTTTCTCCACCATTGATCAATCTTAGTTGAGAGCTATATATACACTCTCTCACCCCATTCTATTGATCCCACACAATCTCTATAGTGTCCAGATTATCGTCTCATGCATATCACCTCTATTGAGCATCCATTAAGCACTTTGAGCATATCATCTATCATCATGGTAGCTTTGGCAACTATGGTTGTTCACTATTGAGAAGCAATCCACATTTCAACCAAGGAATCCATACAATCTAGGTGACATTGTTCTTTGATTTGCTTTCACTTTGTGTCATTTAGATAGATTTTTTGAAGGTGGTAGGATTGGGTTTTGATTGTAATGCTTGATCTTATTAACCTAATTTTTCCTGCTCACACACACACCATACATGGCATTCCTTATATCTTTCTTACATGATGACATCTTATATGAAATTATTGTATCATTCTTACATGATAACATCTTATACAATATTCCTTGCATTGTTCTTACACTAACATCTTATATGGCATTCCATACTTTTTTCTTATAGAATGGCATTTGGATCATGACCATACATATTTATATACATGATTTCCCTCACTAAAGAGGAAATATTGGAAGCAAAACCATATACCCACAGTTAAATGATCCATAACAATAAAATCACATAAATCACATCAAGGGCCATTACTTTTTCTATATCCAACCATTACATTATTACATTACATCTCTCCTCTCTCCTCAAATAAATTGCATAATGTCATCATACACTCAATTTGAGGGGACATACAACCATATAAGACTATACAAGATTGTTCTAGTTTTACATGGTGTCATTAGAGCATATTTTGTTTGAAGATGCATACTAATTCCAACTCCACAGTACCTTATGGATCATGATTCTACTTACACCAATTTTTACATCGTGTCATGAACATGTAACTTATGGGGTCCATAATGTTTCCAATTCCACATTGACTTATGTGTAATGATTTCATCTAGAACAATTTTATATGGTATCATTTAGATACTCTATGGGGGCACATCAGTTCCAAATATACACTACCTTATGCATCATGTGTCCATCTACACTAGTTTTGCATGGTATCATGCACATAATTTGTGGGGTCCACACCAGTTTCAACTCCACATCCCATTTACACTAGTTTTACAAGGTGTTCATGCACATACGTTTTTGGGGCCACACTAGTTCCAAGTCCACATCATCTTGTGTTGTAATCCCTATTACACCACCATCCACACACATATTTATGGGGGCTACACTAGTTCCAACTTCACATTTCCATGTATACCATGTCACATTACACTAGCTTTCACATTGGTCACATGCTATTATTGATGATTATGTATTTTTATGCACTACACTTTTTGTAGGTAACTTGATGATCTTGTGTGCAGTTATAAAGAATGGTGTATTTTTGCAGGTATATGAAGATATTGAGGAACCATACAAAGATCCAATATAATTTTTTTGTTTCATGCTTGTTTATTATTTATTGCATAATTTACTTTGGCACATACGATTCATGTAGATTCACATGCACACCAAAGTGGGGGAAAATGTAAGGGATGAAAGTGCATAACCTACATTTTACACCACTTTGTAGTAATTCAAAATGGATATGGAAAATGTATATAGGTACAAAAACTTGAATAGTACAACTTATTCATACTCATATAGAAGAACATAACAAGGAACATAGAGAAGAATGTGGGTGGACAACATCACAATCATGATAGAGTCCTAGACAAGACCATAATCATGGTAGTGTCCTTTAATAGTATATGCATTAGAATTAGAATTTGAATCAAACAATCACCATTTCAATTTCTTGTGTGTGCAATAATTCTTCTGTTAGGAACCCATGTTTAACCCTTCTCGTTACTTTATTAGTATATTGTTGTTGGACGCATATGCTTTGTAAGTCATCCCGTGAGTATATTGTATTATCCCACATTCATGGGGAGTAATAGTTGTTTAGATTAGACTTAGTATATAAGTACGTGTTGAGGCCAATGAAGGCATCCACGAGTTTATTGTATTGAGCTTGCTCAAAGGAGGTTGCCCCCTCGAAGTGGCCTGCGATCAATAAATTCCTTCTGTGTTCTGTTATTTCTGTTATTTCATGCATTTTTCATTATATTGTTGTAGGAGGTTCCTCTCATCTGGTATCAAAGTGCTTTCTTGGGCTTGCTGGGTGGAATTTTCACCGAAATTTTTTTTTGCAGTGGCCTCCAGGCGCTATGCTTATTGCAGTAGTTCTTTTTTCTTTGCATCTGTATTGTTCATTTCAATTGCAGGTTTGGATCAAGGAATAATCCCTATCCGCTTAACTGTGGGAAGTGCCTGGGCATAGCCCTAAAACTCATTGTGAGGAGTACAACAAGAACCCCAAAGTAGCTGGCCCATTGAGAGGACCTGCCAACAAAAAGGGCAACGACCCCTACTTGATTGACTAGTTCCCATCTGTGAGGTAAACCAAGAGCTGTCGTTTGTGGCAAAGTGGTTATCATTTTTACCTGAGTCATGGAGTGAGGGGTACTACCCCAATACACAAGCCGTTAGACAACATTAGTAGTTGAGTGAATCCCCTGAACCTTTAGGAAGCCAAACATACCAGGGGTCCATATCTATTGTCAGCTGATAAATCGCAAATTGCATGTCTAGCCATTGCAGATTCTATTTTTTCACCATATCTTCCTTGCTTTAGCTCTGTTTCCTCTGAAAATTCATTAGAACCCTTGAAATTCCATTCTTTATATTTCCTTCCTTGAGGACCCTATCCTAAATTCCACTTATCGAAGCTAGAAATCCCACATTTGTCTATTTTTAGGGTTTGCCATAACTTCTTCGATTCTCACCCAATTGCCTTCAAATTTTGCCACAGTGTTCATTTCCTATTTCTGCTCCTTTGTCCCTCTTGGACAAATTTTTTAATTCCTTCACCCCACTTCTGAAATCCCCATTTTCTGCTTCCCTGTCCCTCAGAAAGTGTCCAAAATGTAGTCAAACCCCAATTCCCCATCAGAGTTTTTCCCAAATCCAAATTTTCCTTTACTAAAAAAGTTTCTGTTTTTGTTTTTCTACCCATTCCCCAAAAAAAAAACTCCTGGTTATGGTTGTCACCCGCGCAGGAGCAAAAAAATGGAGGATGAACTTGCAGCCCTCAAGACCAAACTCCAAGATTTGGATGAAAAAATTCTCGGCCTCAATCTTCAACATTCAACCATGAATAATCGACAGCAGCCAGAGTCTTCTGCAGACACTGGGTTCTCTTCTTCCAGCAGTTTTCGTGGGCCCAAGCTTGATTTTCCTCGCTTCAATGGTGATGATCCGACTGGATGGATATATCGGGAAGAACAATATTTCAGTCTGCATAATACTTTTGATGTCAACAAAGTCCCACTTGCATCCTTTCATTTGGAACATGAAGCCCTTCAATGGTTCCGTTGGTACATCAAGGCTCATGACGAGCCAAAATGGACAAATTTTTTGCAAACTCATTTTGCAACAATTTGGCCCTAGTACTTTTGATGACTTCACAGGAGCACTTACTAAACTTCACCAAACTGGCACTGTGAGAGAATATCAGACCTAATTTGAGAAGCTGGCCAATCACACAGAGGGATTATCTAATGAACTTTTCAGGAATTGTTTTGTCAGTGGTCTGAAGGATGCAATCCGATCTAAGGTTAAAATGTTCCGTCCCAACACAATGATGGAAGCCTTAGGGTTGGCTAAGTTGGCGGAGGACAAGATCACAGCTCAACAGCGCTCCAAATCTACTTTTGTTCCATTCAGAAATGTGGTTTCCCAAAGACCTCCAATCACACCAGCTCCTAGAACAACTCCTATCAAGCATTTGTCTGAAGCAGAGATGAGGGCAAGTAGAGAAAAAGGGCTTTGTTATAATTGTGATGAGAAATTCACTCAGGGACATAGATGGGTTGAGCAAAAGCTCTATCTCTTGGATGTGGATTCTCCACCTGCAACTGAAGTTTATGAAGATGCTCAGGATACAGTAGATGATCAGGTCGACATTCAACAGCTGCCTGTTGACCCTCCTTCTCAGGAAGACCACCTAGAGATCTCTCTCCATGCTTTAGCAAGAGTCACCACCCCACAAACCATGCAGTTCAAGGGTTACTTCAAGAAGCTCCCTCTTACAATACTCATTGATTCTGGTCGCACTTATAACTTCATTGACCCTCGGATCACCAAACAGGCTGATTGTTTTGTCCATCCTTGCTCCAACTTTGAAGTCATGATTGCCAATGGGGGCACATTACCTTGCAAAGGGAAGTGTCGCAATGTGCATATCTCTATTGGAGATTATAACCTGCACTCTGACATGTTTTCCTTGCCCTTAGGCGGATGTGATGTGGTTTTGGGTGCTCAATGGTTACGCACACTTGGACCCATCTTATGGGATTTTGCTGAACTTTGGATGCAGTTTTTAGACAATGGGAAAAAACACACATTGAAGGGCTTACAACCAGGGTCTCTCAGCATCATCAGTTCACATCGAATGGAAAAGCTCCTTAAGAAGAATTCACATGGTGTTATCACTCAGCTCCATTCCATTCAGATGCAACCATCAGCGGTCTCCACTAGTCCTTCAGATCTACAACGAATTTTGGATAGATATGCATGTGTCTTTGCTAAACCAGTGGGATTGCCACCTTCACGACCAGAGGATCATCATATTCGGCTCCTTCCTAGAAGCATTCCTCCCAACATCAGGCCCTACTGCTACCCATTTCACCAAAAGATAGAGATTCAGATGCTTGTTCAGGACTTATTGAAGCAAGGTATTATTCGCCCTAGTACCAGTTCCTTTTCTTCACCAGTTCTTCTTGTCTGGAAAAAAGATGGGTCATGGCGCCTCTGCATTGACTTCCGAGCACTTAATCACATCACAATCAAGGATAAGTTTCCAATTCCAGTTGTTGATGAGCTTCATGGTGCTCATTTTTTCTCCAAGTTGGATCTTCATTTTGGGTATCACCAAATTCGGGTTCATGAGGATGATATCCCTAAAATGGCTTTCCACACACATGATGGCCACTATGAGTTTTTGGTCATGCCCTTTGGCCTCACTAATGCTCCTTCCACATTCCAGGCATTGATGAATAAAATATTCTGGCCCTACTTGCGGAAATTCATTCTGGTCTTCTTTGATGATATCCTCATCTATAGTAAAACATGGGCGGAGCATCTCCAGCATCTGGATCTTGTACTGCAACTTCTCTCTAATCATCATCTCTATACAAAATAGTCTAAATGTGTTTTTGGGTAGGAGGAAGTGGAGTATCTCAGGCATATTGTTTCAGCCCAAGGGGTTCGAGTGGATCCTGCCAAAATAGATGCCATGAAAAATTGGCCGCATCCTCAGACACTCAAGAGCCTCCGTTATTTTTTAGGACTGTCTGGCTACTACCGCAAGTTTGTCAAGGATTACGGGAAGATTGCCTCTCCATTAACAGCTCTATTGAAAAAGGATGCTTTTACCTGGACACATGCTGTTGAGTGTGCATTTGAAAAACTAAAACAAGCTATGTGTACCACACCTATTCTCGCTATGCCAGATTTTCCCAAGACCTTCACTATTAAGAGTGATGCTTGCGGCAATGGACTTGGTGTTGTCCTCCTTCAAGATGAACATCCCATTGCATTCACCAGTAAAGCCCCTTTAGGCAAGAATTTAGTACTCTCTACATATGAGAAGGAAATGATGGCTATTTTGCATGCAATACAGAAGTGGCGGCCATACCTATTAAGGAATCATTTCTGCATCAAGACTGATCACCAGAGTCTAAAATATTTCCTAGAACAATGGGTCTCCTCCCCAGCACAACAGAAATGGGTTAGCAAACTCATGGGTTATGACTATGAGATCACTTACAAGAAGGGTAAGGATAATATTGTGGCGGATGCTCTTTCTCGCACATTTGATAACCAAGCTTCTCTTTCAGCTATTTCTATGCCTATTCCAAATTAGCTAGAATCTGTCCAGCAGAGCTATGTCAATGACTCTTCCTTATCTCAAATCATCCAACAGTTGGCCAATAACCCTTCTGTTGCACCGCATTACTCTTGGGATGGTGCTTCTCTGAGATACAAGGGTTGTCTGGTGCTTCCCCAGAACACAGATCTTCAATAGGCTGTCTTCTATGAACTCCATGCTTCTCCATCAGCAGGGCACTCTAGGTTCCTCAAAACTTATGAGCGGGCACAGTGTAACTTCTTTTGGAAGGGCATGAAAAGGGCAATTCAACAGATGGTGGCTGAATGTGATACCTGCCAGCACAACAAGGGTGAAACGACACTCCTTCCTGGATTGCTTGAACCCTTGCCCATCCCTACATGGATTTGGATAGATATTTCTATGGATTTCATTGAGGGGCTCCCTAAATCTAGAGGGAAGACAGTGATCTTGGTTGTGGTTGATCGCCTCTCCAAATATAGTCATTTTTGTGCCCTCAGCCATCCCTATACCGCCTCCTCCGTCGCACAGATTTTCATGGACCAGATCTTCCGTCTTCATGGAATCCCTTCTTCCATTGTCTCAGATCGTGATGCCACTTTCACCAGTCATTTTTGGATAGAACTATTTCGCCACACTGGCACCAAACTGAAGATGAGTTCAGGGTATCACCCACAAACAGATGGTCAGACTGAAGTTATCAACAAATGTTTGGAAACTTATCTGCGTTGTTTCACCTCATAACAATAGCATCAGTGGGCAAAGTGGCTCCCTCTCGCTGAATGGTGGTACAATACCTCCTACCACACTGCATCTAAAATGACTCCATATGAAGCAGTCTATGGTTAGACACCGCCAGTGCTCCTTCCATACACCTCCAGCAGTTCACCAGTTCAGGCAGTTGACACGGTTCTCTGAACCTGAGATCAGATTCTTCGCATTTTACAGGACAATCTTCACATGTCAAGAAATTGAATGAAACAACAAGCTAATCAGCACCGTTCTGAGCGTACTTTTCAAGTAGGTGATATGGTTTTTCTTCATCTACAACCATACAAGCAATCCTCCCTGAAACTCAAAGGGCGTCATAAGCTGGCTCCAAAGTTCTATGGGCCATATAAAGTTCTTTAGAAGATTGGGTCAGGTGCTTATAAATTGGAGCTTCCTCCTTCCCGTGTTCATCTAGGATTTCATGTCTCTTGTCTAAAGAAAGTTCTTGGCACCAACATCAGAGCACAAACTATTTTACCAGAACTGGATAACGAAGGATCCATCATTTTGGAGCTGGAGGCAATCCTCGACAGGCGCACTCGTCAGCTTCACTCTCGATCCATCACAGAGGTATTAATTCAGTGGCACGGAATGCAACTAGAGGATGGTACATGGGATCCACTCCTTCAGATTCAGCAATAATTTCCACATCTTAAGCTTTGAGGACAAAGCTTTTCTAAGAGGGAGGGGATGTTAGGAACCCTTGTTTAACCCTTCTCTTTACTTTATTAGTATATTGTTGTTGGACGCATATGCTTTGTAAGTCGTCCCATGAGTATATTGTATTATCCCACATTCATGGGGAGTAATAGTTATTTAGATTAGACTTAGTATATAAGTATGTGTTGAGGCCAATGAAGGCATCCATGAGTTTATTGTATTGAGCTTGCTCAAAGGAGGTTGCCCCCTCGAAGTGGCCTGCGATCAATAAATTCCTTCTGTGTTCTGCTATTTCTGTTATTTCGTGCATTTTTCGTTATATTGTTGCAGGAGGTTCCTCTCATCTTCTAGGGCCTAGGAGAACTCTATTGTCATGAGAAACCTATAAAAAAGAGAGGTTATATTGATTTTTAAGGCATGGTTTTTAGATTAGAGAATAGGAGAAATATTGTAGAATTCAACCATTCATAGTATGAAGGAGATAGCAAAATTTGAGGGTATAAATTTTTAATTCAATCCAATTGGTGTATTTCTTTCTTCCTAAAGCAATAAATCAAGGAAGCAAGGCCATTTCCAACACCATAAACTAATTTTTCCTCCACATTAGGGATTTCTAGGATAAAAATTTGTGTTATGTGGGTTTATTTACATGATTTATTTCTATTCTAAACACAGTTTCTCATCTATAGTGTTAAACTTCATTTACATAAGCAGCTAGCAAGTAGATAAGAATTTTTTTCAGATTCAGGTAGTTTCTAAATTAAGATTTTATAGATCAATTTATAGTATCATAGCGGTTTGATTTTTTTGTGGGCTCATGGAAGGTTTGTATGATAGTGACACTAATAGCTCCAAAGGAAGCCATGGAGGAATTAAATTCAAGGGTGACTACACTAGAAGGACATGTTGGTAATTTTCCTAGACTGGATGCTTGTTCCCAGTTATCCCTACAAGGTAGCCATCATTGATCAACAAAATTCCCGGGCCAGGGGCCAACAATATAGGAGATAGACTCTATAAATATCTCCTCTTCTTCTTTAGGCTCTGCAGAACCAAGGGGGGTATTCCCTATTCAACATCCATGAGATGTGCTTGAGGATTGATTGGGATGTTGGTACAAAGCAAATAAATCCTCTATTATGCAGACCAAAACTGTGAGATAAGTGCAAAGGGACTAGCTTCAAGCCTATATTCAGTTGTAGACAGAGGATTTTGGATCCTAAAATTACTTCTAAAGTCCTTAAAGGTTTGTATATGAAGTTTGAGTTGATTTTGTATTTGGATGCAAAACTAGGACCTTGGTTGTGACCTCAATACAAGACTGGATCGGTGCCTATTTCAGGGCTAGGAATCAATAGACATACACATGTGAATGTACACATAAACTTGTATTAATGACTGAGTTTCAAGGGGATGTTTAATATCTGCCTTTCAGATACTTCCCAGAATTGAGTATTCAGTTACCTCTGCTTAGAAAATCCTCACTGCAATATATTCTTCTTAACACTTTAACCTAAAACATTTAATCTACTCCTTGAGTAGAAGTAAAAGACCAAGCATTCAACATAGCAAATCCATATTCAAGAATCTTATACACCCCTTAGCTGTTTAGATTCAAAAGAAGAATACATTCAATTTGGAGACAAATAACAGAACACAAGCAATGAAGCATTACTCATTTAAATCAACATGAAACTAGTAGATTTATGCATTAAACATACAACATGAGATTCATAAACTCACAAAGACATCCCAAACAGGGCCACCAATGAAGTTGTATCTTATCACAGCACCAAAAATTTGTCCAGTTTTCAACAACCATAATGAGTAACATAGTCTGGCTTTTATACCAAGGTTGTGTACTCATCAAAATTAATTACATGACAAGGTCAAAAATTCCTGCCAGATACACTGCACCAGAAATGGTGCTCAAAATCATAATGTGGCAGGGGACAAAACAGGAAGAAGCAAGAGAAGGGCAAGGAGTAGTTGGGCTCGAGCCCTGTGCCACTGCTAGAAGACCCTCC
This sequence comes from Cunninghamia lanceolata, assembly GCA_027924645.1. NCBI lineage: Eukaryota > Viridiplantae > Streptophyta > Pinopsida > Cupressales > Cupressaceae > Cunninghamia > Cunninghamia lanceolata. The sequence goes on along the minus strand of BSBN01000687.1, from coordinate 994,352 downwards.
GTCATAAAACAAGTACTTGACCATTCGACCATCGGCCCATGCCTGTCTGCAATCCTGCCATTAATGGCTCAACCACCCATAGCTTCTCTTGGGAATTGTAGCAGCGCACCCATGGAAATTTCTCGCTCAAAAAATGACTACAGACACAAGGAAAAAACCATCGCTGAAGGTTTAAAACCCGACAGTTGATCAAAAACCCATCGCCAAAATCAATGATCCCAAAACATGCATGAAGAGCTACCAGCCAATGATATCGTGCAACATAGGCACCTTGACCCTCTATCGCTTTTGTATATGCAAACCCAAATGCATATACAACATACAAGGTGGACGTCAAATGTTATAGAACAAACTAGAATTCAGTTCGGGTCTGGCTTGTATCTCTGTCCTGCGTCTATCACTTTGCATATTTCACACATACAAGCATAAAACACAAGGTGGATTCCACTGCATCTATCCACCGGATTTGAAAAACTTTCAGGTCCAGGCTTTGTATCCTCATGAGTTTGCATATCGGCACATATACAAGTGCAAATATACAAGTGGTGGGCCCGACCCACTTTCTCTTTCCTTTGCACATTTCCTTGCACATCGCATATACAAATGCAATGTACAAGCCGTAGACACCACACTGCTTTAGAACAAAATGAAAACAACTTCGAGTCCACCTTGCATCTTTGGAGTGCACCTCCATTGTATGTTTGAGCACACAATCACTTTATACAAGTGGCGGGCCCCATCAAATGCACCCTCTGCTTTTGTATGTTACGAAACATACAAGGTCCCTTGTATATTTTGCTAGTATCTTCAATTGTATATCATCGAATATACATTTGCCCTTTGCATGCAAACAGGGAATCTTTAGAGAATATGTGATGAATGCATCTAACCATTGTATATGCACCCGAATGTATATTGCACACAATCCACATTTGTATACCCACGACACTGTTCACTTTGCATGTCGCGGGCCCTCATTTATTTTCAATGTACATTCCCTTGCACATACAAGCAAGGAATCTTCTCCAAAATATTCCTGCAATGTATCTTTTCCTTTGTATGTTTCTCTTGCATATTCTACATACAAGCCCGATATACAAGCAGGGCCGATATACAAATGGTGAATATTCCCAGAATCTTATAGAAGATTCCCCCAATGTATATGCAACCCGATATACATTTAGAAATGCATATAACTCAAAATTTTTACCATTTCTGGAAGTCGATTGAGATTTCACAAGATTGTCAACAGATTTGATTAGTTGCACATACAAAAACATGGCAATCTTCCTACACGCGACAGGAGAAGGCGGATTCCACATTGCATTGGGCTGGTTAACCTATGAACATTAAGGCATGGAGATGAAACTTAGTAGCAGGGAACCCGTTACAGGAAGCCAACATTAGAATAGACAAAACAACGCAACAGACCAAGGAAGACAAAAACTTCAGGGTTTGAAAGAGAAAACCTGCGAACATTCAAGCTTAAAACCCTAAACATAAATGAATACTAACATAGGCTTTGATTGGGGATGTGCAGGCGCAAGATTGCAGCGAGGACCAGACTACTCTGGGGCAGACCAGACAAAACCCAAAACTCAAGACACGACCGACTACACAAGGCATCTACAAAATACTTACAACTAGTTTACAGTGTGCACACAAAGTATTCATTTATGAGAAAAAGGTTTTAAGGAATTTACTGTGCACTGGCAGTTCCAGTAATTCACCATTTAGGGCCTAGAGAAAATAAGAATCATCTCCATAGATATTGCTAATTTGATATGGGCCAGTCCATAAGGGCTCAAATTTACTGTGTTTGCCCTTATCCTGACTCCTAGCATTCCACATAAAAACCAAGTCACCTATCTGAAAGCTTCTCTCTGTAACTTTTCTATCAAACAGATATTTCACTTATCGCTGTGTCTTGATGTTTGTTTTCTGTGCTTCCCTTCTTATTTCATCTAGTGCAACCAACTGATTTATTCTTTCAGTCATTGGGTCTCCAATCTTCATATCATTCTCTTGTATAAATCTGTAAACTGGCAGAAGGTTGTGCATAGGTAGCCTAGCTGGTGCACCATACACTAGTTCATAAGGTGACCTTCCAATTGCTCTTTTCACTGTCACCCTGCCAGCCCATAATGCCAACTTTAGCTTTGAATCCCAAGACCTCTTATTTTTATCTACCATCCTTTTGATGATTTTCATGAGACTTTTGTTTCTTGACTCTGCCTGACCATTCCCCTGTGGATGGTATGATGATGTATGAGTTAAATCCATTCCATATTTATTGCAAAAGTCAATAAATTCACCAGACCTGAAGCACATTGTATTATCCGTGACTACTTTTACTGGTACTCCAAATCTGATAATAATATTTTCTAGAATAAAATCCATCACCACTTTGCTTGTAGCTTTTTTAGTCAGAATGGCCTCAATCCATTTAGTGAAGTAATCAGTGGCAACAAGAATCCAACTGTGCCCTCCACTTGATTTTTCTGAGATTTCCCCTATAAAATCAATCCCCCATTGCTGAAATGGAGCTTCCACAATTATAGTCCTAAGGAGTAATGCACCTTGATATCTTAGCTTTCCTGAGAACCTTTGGCAAGAATCACATTTTCTTATCATTCTATGTGCATCTGAGAAGAGAGTTGGCCACCAATAACCAGCTCTGAGAATTTTGTGAGCTGTTGTTTGGGCTGCATAGTGTCCACCACACACTCCATTGTGCATGTCATTTAGAATATCCTTAGCCTGATCCTCATCCATACATATGAGCAATACACCATCCGAATTTTTCCAATACAACTCTCCTTGAACAATGATGTATTTAATAGCCTGTAACTTCAAGGTCCTCATTTGATTATCATTGAGGTGGGTAGGACAGTTTAAATTCTGTAAATAATACGCTATGTCTTTATACCACTCAGATCCTGACATATTTATAACTTCATTATGTACTGCATTCACTTGGCATGCCTCTAGATTTGATAGTGTCATTAGTTTTGCCAAACCTTGTCCCCTTATCAATTTTGTGATCTGTATTTCAATGTTGAACTCTTGTAGCTTGTTTATCCATCTGCATCTTCTTCCAGTTACCTCCTGCTAAGTAAAAATATCTTTGACTACTGCATGAGGCACATATGCAACTATGTGAGAGCCCACTAAATATGGCTTGAAGCTCTTGATTGCTCTAACCAGTGCATATGCCTGCTTCTCCATGATGTCATATTTCAATTCAGTAGCCTGCAATGACCTGCTAAAGAAAGCTATAGGTTGTTCAAATCCTTCTTCATTTTTCTGCAATAAGCATGCAACAATAGTATGGAAAGAAGCAAATGAGAACAGCTGAAAGGGCCTAGAAAAATCAGGAGACTTTAGCACAGGAGCCATCTTTATAGCCTCTTTTATATTCTAAAATGATTTAGTCGCTTCCTCCTCCCATTTGACAGTTGCACCTTTCTTCAGCATCTTAGAGATATCTTTGGTGGTCTCTACAAAGTTAGGCACAAATCTTCTAACAAAATTAATTTTCCCAAAGAAGGATTGAACACCTTTCACTTTTTTAGGGATCCGAATTTTGTCAATTGCAGCCACTCTTTCAGGATCAATCCTGACCCCGTCTTTGGAAACAATCTGTCCAAGCAGCTTTCCTTCCACTACCCCAAAAGCACATTTCTTTGGGTTGAGTGAGATGCCATATTCTAATGCTCTAATAAAAATCTGCTCTAGGTGCATACAGTGCTGCTCCTCCTTTTTTGAATAAGCTGTCAAATCATCTCGATACACAGCCAAGATTGAGTCAATTAATCTTACAAAAGCAACATCTATTGCCCTCTGAAATGTGGCACCTGCATTTGTCAGTCCAAATGGCATTCTCACATATACATAGGTTCCCCATGGAGTGGTGAAAGCAGTCTTAAACTATTCTGATTCTTTTACTTTCACCTGCTTGTACCCTGAAAATCCATCCATCATGGACAAAAGTTCACAGCCAATCACCTTCTGCAACATGGCTTCCATGCTTGGCAATGGATAATTGTCCTTCAAAGAAGATATATTCAAATTTTTAAAATCCACACAAAGTCTTATGTCACCATTATTTTTTCTAACTAGGACAAGGTTAGACACCCAAGTCGAGTGTCTAATAAGCATGATTATTCTAGCCTCCCTAAGCTTCATAAGTTTTTGCATTTTTGGAGCTAAGGTTGGGTTGATAGGTCTCTATTTTTGTCTAAATGGTTTAACTCTGGGATTCAAAGGGATTTCATGCTGGAATAAATCCTCTCTATAAGCTTTCAGGTCCTCATATGACCAGGCAAAAACATGCTTATACTTTCTCAGTAATGCAATCAGCACAGTTCTGATTTGTGGCTTGAGCTGTTTGCCAATATACCTTTTTGGGAGCATGAAATGTTCCCAAGTTTATCTCCTCCAAATCATTCTTATTTGTTGGAGATGTCTTTGTAACAAATTGGTCCCTATTTTCAAAAGCTCTCTCTAAAGCAACCAGCCCTCTAGGGATTTTATTTGTCTTTAGCTGCATTACCTCCTTCCCTAAGAGAGTTTCTTTCCCATCTACAACTTCTACAAAGTTCTGAAAATCCATTTCTTGGTTCTCATATTCATCAATAGAATGTAGAAATATCAATAAATCCTTATCATCATTAAATACCTGCCAGCTACATACATTATCTGGCACTGCAGGTCTAAGTTTGACTTCAACATTTGTTACATCTAACAGAGTTATATCGTCTAGCCTTATGGCTACATTAGCTAGAAAATCTGCCCTGACATTTTTTGATCTCTCTACCCAACTGATTGAAAATGCATCAAACAATTCAATTGTATCCCAGACAGCATGCTTATACTGTTTTAATCTCTTATTTTTTGAAGCATACTTATCTCTAACCTGGGAAACAACTAACTCTGAATCACCAAATACTTTGAGCATCTTAATTCCATGCTTTAGAGCTACATTCAATCCTAACAGCAGAGCTTCATACTTTGCAATATTATTCGTACAAGAAAACTTAGCAAGAAAGAGAATTTTAGGAGCTTACCAGTTGGAGACAGAAAAACAATTCCCGCACCAGAGCCTTCCTTTGAACAAGCTCCATCAAAATACATGGTCCAAAGACCCTGCTGGTCAGGCTCTTGAAAGCACACATCTCTCCCTTTACCCTCTTTATCATCTAAGACAACCCTGAAGTTATCACAGTCAGTGTCCACAAAGTATATATGCTCCTCTGACTCTTGGTCCTCAACTGTTTCTGATGATCTTTCTTCTCTGATCAATTTGACATCCTTGCCATTCATTGGGATCATGGCATATGACAGGTCTAATTGCATACTTCTGCCAATCAATGCTGCCCACCTTCTTGACAACAACATGCCATACTGTGGCTTGATATCAACAACTGTTATGTTTATTTTGTAAGTTTTTTCTAGATATGTTGCCAGTCTAAAATCCACATCTTTCATGATTCCAATGATAGGTACTTCTCTAGCATCCATGGCATAGCATTTCCCACATGCTTTGTCTATTTTCAACCTAGCCTGCTGCATGATGGCCAAAGGCATGATATTTATTGATGCTCTTGAATCAAGCATACAATTCTTAATTAATTTTCTGTTTATGACAAGGGAGACATAAAATGGTTCCACTTGTGAAGGGCATTTTGTCATGGTCATCCCCAGATACACCACAGGAACTTCATCCTCATCAATGGACAGGGCATGCTTCTTACCCTGAGGTTCATCACTCAACTTGGCTTGACAGGGTACTCCTGAAATTAAGGATACTGCTTTATTTCTATACTCTTCAACTTTCATCAACTCCATCAGTGGAACGGAGACTTTTATCTGTGATAAGACTTGAGTGATGTCAAATGGAGCATAATTTTGTATGACAGTCGTAGCTTGCTCCACAGTTTTACTTCCATCTTGAGATAACCTAGCTTTAATTTTTGTAGCTCCCTAACTGTCATCTTTGATCTGAAAATTTCTATTTTGATCCTCAACTTGGGGAATCCTATTTTCTGGTCCTTGAGAATCATAGCCTATTTTTTGCTTAAAACTTTGTTTATTACTGCTCCATTATTTCTTATATGTTTCAGTCCCCTTATAATTTTGCATTGGCTGGCCTGTAGAAGTATTCTCTAGTTGGTGTGAGTTTCTTACCTAAGATTTACCTCTTAGGTTATAATTTATTTTGACTTGAGCTACTGCTACAGCTGTGAAGGCTTAAATTTCTTCATCAGAAGGTCTCCTCAAGCTATTCAGAAAATTGTGTGAGTCCTAAGCATAGACATAGTTGTCTTCATCATCTTCATCATAAGGAAACTGCTGATAGACCTGAATCTCATCACTTGCACTTGCATCAACATCAAGAGAGGGATACTCTCTGTTTGTAGATAGCATATTGACATTATCATCTTCCATATGATGCGGCTCATTGCACTCATCACAGGCAATAGCATTGTTGTATAGAGACTGAGCAATCATACATTGTGACTGTGAATGAGGCAATTGACATATGATACACCATGGGGTGTCATTAATAGTATTTACAGCCCTCTTCAAAGGATCAGGAGTTTCTTTAACATTTTGAGTCCTTTGATTTGTGTTGTGGTGTGGGAGGATGGGTTTACCATTATGCCAATTAGTATTATATGGCATATCATGTAATGACGGTCTCTTTTCCTGCCTTTGGTAAACCTGTCTGTCAGGACCTATCCCCTTGTCATTTTTAGCCATTCTATAACTGAGGTCCTTGACAATAGTTGTCAATTTGTCTAATTTATCCTCAGAAGTAGATGCATTGCCTTGAACACTGAGATTTAGTATTTGGATTTTGCAGAATTTTTACATCATCTCTTCTGTTTGTCTTATCAGATGCTTTTCTATTATTTTCAATATTTGTTGCAATCTTGAAAGCATCTCTGAGGCTGTGAGGACCCTTATCTCTTAATCCATAGGCAGTTTTGGCATCAAAAGCATTTATGTACAACACTATGCACATTGGTTCATTAGGCCTTAGGTGATGTGGCAATTTATTCAATACCTTCGTGAATCTAGCATTGAAATCAGCAACTTGTTCATTTGATCCTTTGGTGATTCCAGTGAATTCATTAATAAAGAAACTAGGATCAGTTTTGTCACCATACTGTTCCTTGAATATTCTCCTGAAGTCATCCCATGATGAAACACTTTTGTCAAGCAGACCCTTGTACCATTCTCTGGCCTCATCAACTAAGGATTGCATAAATAACTTCATAAAAACATCCTCATGCTCAACCTCAAAGTTGTCCATGATATTTTGAAAAGCTTTTAAGTGGTCTTCTCCTAACACAGTATTGCTTCCTAAAAATTTAGGCACTTCCAGCCTCACATGTTTGTCAATAGGATTGGGATAACCAGGAATGCCATCAAAAACTAACTGCCTGAATCTATCTAGCTGCATAGGCTGCCTACCAAATTGATTAGCATTGGCATTTCTATTTGCATTCTGATTTCTTACATTATCTAATGGTATTCTAGCATTATTTGCATTTTGTCTTTGTTCATTACGATGATCCTGGACTTCATTTCTTTGCTAATTTCTTTGCATATTTGCATTTTCAAGGGTAGGAATTGAATCATTCTGAGCAACTCTCAGAGCTTGCACTTTCTATCTCATGTCATCTCTGATTTTTACTACCTGCAGATACTCTAATTCTGCTCTTAAACTTTTGATTTCTTCAGCTAATTGTTTGTCTTTGGGCATAGAAGAGGATGGTCCCATTCCATTCTGTTCATCATTATCTTCATCCCTTGGAGATTCAACCTCTTCAAATCTATCACTGGGATCCAAGAAAGGGCGTTCTTGAAAAACTTCTGACCTTATTCTCAAATCAACACCCTGCTGTCTTTCATACACATTTTGGATCTCAGCTTCTGTGTTTGAAAAATAAGGCTCTGTCCTCTCTGAAGATCCTGGATTGTTTTGATTATTATCACGATTTCTGGGGCTGGGAGAACCCTCTTGACTAGCTTGAGCAGTCCCTTTTTTCCTGTACATCATTTTTCTGGGTAATTCTATAGATAGAGAATTACGCATGGATCTTCTCCCTTGCATACAAATTCTTACTTTACCGGTTGGGAGATTGGTTCGGAGTCACCACCTATAACTAGGAATTGTTTTCTTTTTAATCAGGGTTCTTTCAAATCACCTCCCCAGTGGAGTCGCCAATTTCTCTTGGTAATTTTCCCAAACTAGATGCTTGTTCCCATTTATCCCTACAAGGTAGCCATCATTGATCAACAGAATTCCTGGGCTAGGGGCCAAAAGTGTAGGAGATAGACTCTATAAATATCTCCTCTTCTTCTTTAGGCTCTGCAAAACCAAGGGGGGTATTCCCTATTCAACATCCATGAGATGTGCTTGAGGATTGATTGGGATGTTGATACAAAGCAGATAAATCCTCTATTATGCAGACCAAAACTGTGAGATAAGTGCAAAGGGGCTAGCTTCGGGCCTATATTCAGTTGTACACAGAGGATTTTGGATCCTAAAATTACTTCTAAAGTCCTAAAAGGTTTGTATATGAAGTTTGAGTTGATTTTGTATTTGGATGCAAAACTAGGACCTTGGTTGTGACCTCAATACAAGATTGGATCGGTGCCTATTTCAGGGCTCGGAGTCAATAGACATACACATGTGAATGTACACATAAACTTATATTAATGACTGAGTTTCAAGGGGATGTTTAATATCTGCCTTACAGATACTTCCCAGAATTGAGTATTCGGTTACCTCTGCTTGGAAAATCCTCACTGCAATATATTCTTCTTAACACTTTAACCTAAAACATTTAACCTACTCCTTGAGTGGAAGTAAAAGACCAAGAATTCAACATAGCAAATCCATATTCAAGAATCTTAGACACCCCTTAGCTGTTTAGATGCAAAAGAAGAATACATTCAATTTGGAGACAAATAATAGAACACATGCAATGAAGCATTACTCATTTAAATCAACATGAAACTAGTAGATTTATGCATTAAACATACAACATGAGATTCATAAACTCACAAAGACATCCCAAACAGGGCCACCAATGAAGTTGTATCTTATCACAGCACCAAAAATTTGTCTAGTTTTCAACAACCACAATAAGTAACACAGTCTGGCTTTTATACCAACGCTGTGTACTCAGTAAAATTAATTACATGACAAGGTCAAAAATTTCTACCAGATACACTGCACTAGAAATTGCGCTCAAAATCATAAATGCAGCAGGGGACAAAATGGGAAGAAGCAAGAGAAGGGCGAGGAGTAGTTGGGCTCGAGCCCTGTGCCGCCGCTGGAAGACCCTCCGTCATAAACCAGGTACTTGGCCGTTCAACCATCGGCCCATGCCTATCTGCAATCCTGCCATTAATGGCTCAACCACCTGTAGCTTCTCTTGGGAATCGTAGCAGCGCACCCATGGAAATTTTTTGCTCAAAAAATGACTACAGACACAAGGAAAAAACCATCGCTGAAGGTTCAAAACCTGACCGTTGATCAAAAACCCATCACCAAAATCAATGATCCCAAAACATACATGAAGAGCTGCCAGCCAATGATATCGTGCCATGTAGGCACCTTGACCCTCTATCACTTTTGTATATGCAAACCCAAATGCATATACAACATACAAGGTGGACGTCAAATGTTATAGAACAAACTGGAATTCAGTTCGGGTCCGGCTTGTATCTCTGTCCTGCGTCTATCACTTTGCATATTTCACACATACAAGCACAAAACACAAGGTGGATTCCACTGCATCAATCCACCAGATTTGAAAAACTTTTAGGTCCGGGCTTTGTATCCTCATGAGTTTGCATATCAGCACATATACAAGTGCAAATATACAAGTGGTGGGCCCGACCCACTTTCTCTCTCCTTTGCACATTTCCTTGCACATCGCATATACAAATGCAATGTACAAGCTGCAGACGCCACACTACTTTAGAACAAAATGAAAATAACTTCGAGTCTGCCTTGCATCTTTGGAGTGCACCTCCATTGTATGTTCGAGCACACAATCACTTTATACAAGTGGCAGGCCCCATCAAATGCACCCTCTGCTTTTGTATGTTGCGAAACATACAAGGTCCCTTGTATATTTCGCTAGTATCTTCAATTGTATATCACCGAATATACATTTGCCCTTTGCATGCAAACAGGGAATCTTTAGAGAATATGCGATGAATGCATCTAACCATTGTATATGCACCCGAATGTATATTGCACACAATCCACATTTGTATACCCATAGCACTGTTCACTTTGCATGTCACGGGCCCTCGTATATTTTCAATGTACATTCCCTTGCACATACAAGCATGGAATCTTCTCCAGAATATTCTTGCAATGTATTTTTTCCTTTGTATGTTTCGCTTGCATATTCTACATACAAGCCCGATATACAAGCAGGGCCGATATACAAACGGCAAATATTCCTGGAATCTTATAGAAGATTCCCCCAATGCATATGCAACCCGATATACATTTAGAAATGCATATAACTCAAAATTTTTACCATTTCTGGAAGCCGATTGAGATTTCACAATCTTGTCAACAGATTTGATCAGTTGCACATACAAAAACATGACAATCTTCCTACACGTGACAGGAGAAGGTGGATTCCACATTGCATTGGGACGGTTAACCTATGAACATTAAGGCATGGAGATGAAACTTAGTAGCAGGGAACCCGTTACAGGAAGCCAACATCAAAATAGACAAAACAACGCAACAAACCAAGGAAGACAAAAACTTCAAGGTTTGAAAGAGAAAACCTTCGAACATTCAAGCTTAAAACCCTAAACATAAATGAATACTAACAGGACACATGGAAGACATCATGGAAAATTTGAAAAAAAACAAGAGAATTTGGCTATACAACAAGGTAAAATGGTCCAAGAGAAATCTTTCATATGAGAGTTGGAATTGGTGAGGATGAAGATGATTTTAAAGAGAAAGATTTCCTAGAAGAACCAAATGTAGATAAAAGGAAAAATATAAGTCCATTTAAAGTAGAAACAAAGGTAGAAATAAAATATTTTGATAGACAAATTAATGCATTTTTTTTGGATGTATGAATGGGTAAAAGCACATAACCATGTCACACTTTTATAAAGGAAATAGCCAACACAAATACAAATTTTCAACTTGGACCACCTGAAAGTGACATTTATGTTTTGAATTTCAAAATGATGTAAACTAATGAAATGTAGAACTCTTAATGTAGTTTATGTTTATAATTTTTTAAATTTATTTAAAATTAGTTGGATATACTTTTTTATAAATCGAAGAGAAGAATTTTAATTGTTGATTTTATTTTTTAAAAAGTGAGGTTGATGGAATGTCACAAAAAAGAGCATTTTTTTTTCTTTCCTTGATTTTTATCCTCACATAGATGACTTGAAAATTTAGTGCATGGAAAAAATTAATTTTTGATGAATATTTTTTATTATAATTTTTTTAAGTCTAACTTAATCAAAATGTCATAGTTGTCATGGGACATCAACTTTTGTCTAGATTTTTTATCAATTAAAAAAAATTACACCCTCTTGTAGATAATTCTCTCCTCTAATGCACCATATAATTTTCAAAAATTTTAAATATGTTGTAATAATTAAAAATAATAATTTAATTAGCATCATGTTTGATTATAAAAACCTATCTGCAATAAATTTAAAAGATCATAATAAAACTAATCAAAATATTTATATATATATATATTTAGATTTTAGACTCTGAGCTTTACAAAAGGGTATTTTTGGATTTTCAGAAAAATAAAGTCTGACTGAAGAAATATTTAGGTTAAGTTGGAAGTATTTTGCAAATTGTTGAAATGGGGGAGGTTGGCTACCACATAGGATGCCACATAGATATTTTCAGGTGAAATAGTTTTGCCCCAAACAATTTCACCCAAAACTAGTTAGATTGAAAGAGTTTTGGTTGAAACTCTTTAGCTCGAAAGAATTTCACCCGAACAATACTGTTAATTTTTTTTGTTGGTAATTTTTTTATCTTTTTTTAACAGAAAAGTGAAGGAAAACTATAAGAGTTTTTTTGGCCGAAACCCTATGAATTTTCAAGTAAAAATATTCTGATTTTTTTTAACAAATTTAATAGATTTTTTCAATTTTTTTGATTTTTTTAAAGATTTAATATAGATCTAATATTATATTTTGTGTAATTATTTTTTAATCTAATTTTTAAACAAGAAAGTGGTAAAAAAAGGATACAAGGAAATTTTTGGCTGAAATCTTGTGAAATCAATCAAAGTTTGCATTGTGTCAAATTTCAGGTACACAACCCTAAATCCCTCTCATTTCTATTTTTGAGTTTTTATGGTTAGATTTTTTTATTTTTAAAAGTTTTGAATATGTTTGTTGTGATATTTCCTATTATGTGTCAAATTTAAATATTTATCATGATCTTAGTACTTCACCTAAGGTTTGACCCTCAATTGATTGTCACCTTTCAAAACCCCCATTGATTAGTTTTCATTGTTATATCTTAATAAGAGATTGGACCATACAACCTTACCTTTGACTTCCATGCATGCATGTACCAAGGATTCAATGTACTCTTACACTTTGTCATATCCAATCCTATGATACTTGATGAAATCATGTCTTTCTACCACCTGGATGGTGGCACACATTCTATGGAGACATTATTTCATTGTATATGTGATTTTTCATTCTTCACAAAGCTTGTCATTACCTTTCCTTCCGTTTTAGATGTATTCACTTCACTTCACACTAATTATATTTCTCCTATAAATAGTGGTTGTGATTTTCATGAGCCTAATGTTGATCATAATCTTTCTTTAATTGGTGGAAATGCTTTATCTTTAAGCACCCTTCCCTCATTCCATGCTATACCTAATGATGAGATACACAATGCTTGCTTATGTGATGTGCATTACTTGTTCCCCCCATGTGATGTTTCTATTTTCAAGCAAATTATGACAAATCCATTAATGATATTGAAATTTGTTATTTTTATGATAGTATGGTCCATATTTCTAATGCACATATTATTACTTGTGAACCAATACTACATACATCTAGTGCCAAGTAGCCCTAGGTTGTCATGCTACATCTAGGGATCATGTTTGATGCAATGACAATATTAAACTCAATGACGATGATGATTCTTCCTTATTGATGATTTTTCTAGTGAATACCTTCATGATGCATGTTCTTTGAATTAATATACTTTACATTCTTTATCATGTGATGTTACTATGGTCAACAATGATGATAATTCTTCACAAGTAACTCATGAAAGTGATAGAAATGTTGTAAATGCTTCAATACTTCATAATGTTTAGGAATCCCAATATTTATAGTGCATATATAATTAGAGATATCATGATCAATGGTTTTAGGGGAGATACAAGATATACTTACATATTAAATTATTCACATTCCTATATTATGTTCACATGCATCATGATTCTTTTCTAATATGCATTAAGATAAACTTTAATTTATGAGGTTTTACTATGGTTTGATGTGTTTCATTATTCTTATAATGCATTTACTCCTATTGCTTTTGATTTTATCAAACACTTTAGTAATTGCCTTAGAGTATTCTTACATATTAAAAAATCTCTCACCCTCCAGTGGCTATTCATTAAAAAGTATTGTAGGCACCAGAGCTATAATTTCAAATGATACATTATATTTAGATTCCCATAAATAATTTCCTAATGAACATCATGCATCATCTTTTGAGGACCATACTAAGCATGATTATCATTTCATCACCTATACTTATCCCCTATCCCACATGTGATTAAACACATCATGTACATGTTGTCAGTACCTCTCATGAAAAAGTTACCCAAACAATACTAAAATAGTTTAGTGTTCACTATATTTGAGGTTCCCCCTCACATGGTGTTACAAAAACTTCTACACAACTCATCGCCTTGTTGTCTTGTCAAGCAAGTTGATAGATCTAGATGTTTATTTCAAAATACTTTGATGCTAAAGCTTTACATGATTATCATAGAATAATGGACACACTATGGATAGGTGTATCACATTAAAGGAAATAATTCAAAATATTATTTATAAAAATATGATTCAAGTGGAGGAAAATCAACTTATAACACCTCAACATGATTGAGTAGAAGTGAATAACAAGGACCCTTCCAATCCTAGTCATAAGTGACTCATTGGTTTTAATGAAAAATCCAAGGAATCTAGCATATCACATGTTAATGACATAAATGAACATATAAAAAACATAGCAATGAAGGAAAATTTTACATACAAGTGAGCATCAAAGACATGGTATGAGGTGGCATGATAGATAACCTTAGTACTCCAATACAAATAACATTAAAAAACATTTTCCAAAGCATCAACATGCGACAAAAGTTATGAACAATGCATATTTATTAGTCAAGGTATTGTTTCCATTTTCATAGGCTTCACATGCTCATTCTTGGAGGGAAAAGGTGGTGGCAACTTTAAACACACATGCTAACACATTTATCAACTTAAAAGGTAAGTACATTTCAGATGTGCCCTCTTTACTAAATCTTGCATTTACACATCATGATCACTTTTCATACTCAATATTTCAAATACAACTTGAAATTTACATGATCATACTTAGTTGCTACTCACATTTTTCTCTCTCCTCACTTTGTGTGAAATCCTTCATAGTTCACATACACCAAGGGGGCATATTATCTATTGATTATACTTTCAATTTATGCATAGTCTCAAAAGTGACACACAGATAACTTCTTTTGTGGCTCAAATTCTCCAAATTCAAAAATTTAAACATCCTTTTATTACTACTTGTTTTCTTTATTTCTACTTTGGATCATTGTCTTAGTTGTATGATATAAACACATAATTTGACTATTTTGGTGCACTCATTGACCCATGTGAAGAAATCCAACATTCAATTATTCCATATCACTTTACTTAGTACTTGTCTAATAGTTCACATTTGTCTACTCATCCTAGACAAGATCACAATTGTTATTTTGTGCCTTCAATAAGATAGCTTTCAAATTATGAATTCTTGCATTCCAAGGACAACATCCCCACATGTTCTTCTTAGCACCATCACTATTTTCCTTACCTTGGATATTATTAGGAAATTAAAGATCAAAATATACTTGGGATATAATCATGAAAATTGGGACTCTTGATTGTTGTCACAGGTCCCATATACATACTCTCTAATTTCAACCAACATGTTTATAATCGATAATCTAGTGCTAGTTTCTTAGTTGCAAATATTTTTTGTAGCTTGACATGAATCAAAGTTCACATTATATCAATTTCAAGGCATGTAGTTCCCTAAATCTGTCTCATTTCTATTTTCAATACATCTCTATTTTTTGTCAATTATTTTAGTCAATTAATCATACTAAACTCATTAAAATATCTAGAGGCTTTTGAATTACAATTAATTTATAGACCTTATTTCATAGTTTGAAAGATAATTTTATTCCCCTTTAAATAGATAATTTATATTAATTATGTAATTTTTTCAATTATTATTATATGTGTTGTAAAATATAAGCATTTTACAAAAGATAAGAAATCATGGTTAAGTGTATTTATCTTATCACATATAAATTTAAAGTGGTGTTTTTATAAGAGGTATTTATACTAACGGTGTAAATTTTATGTAGATTAGTATTATGTGTTATAATATAATCAAAGACATATCAAGATTTTAAAGATCTTGTAGAGTAGGCTTTATGGGGCATTCTTGATTGAAAGCCAAATTAACAACTATTGTGTAAAGACTAGTTCTTGCCATAATAATATGTTTGAAAAATAGTTTACTTGGTTAAATTATTTGTTAGTATTTTGGTTAAGATACATTTTGAGTATGAAAATATCATGTTTCAAATAAAATTATATATAATGCACTTAATATTTTGAAGTTTTAAATTCATAGGTTTAACTTTGATTTAAATCATGATGTACATGTGTATGTGTGTACAAGTGAATTAAAACACAATTTGTGATGGGGAATAAAAAGACTAGATCAAGGCTATTTGATCGAAGAAGATTGGATGAAGATAGAAATGCAAAACGAAGAGGTGAGAGAAATTTGACTTTAGAAGCATCCAGTCAGGAACAACCCACTGAAATTATTGATGAACAAGTTGATGAACATGTTGATGAAGAAATACAAGAAGAAATTGTTACAGGTGCAAATAATGTGAATGAAGAGGAAACTAATGATAGTTTTGTTTTATGGTATGGAAAATTTGATGGATATAGATGAGGATTCTCTTTTCAAACAAATTTCACTTGAATATATGTTTCTTGAAAGTTACACTCTAAAGAAATTTGGGATAAATTTTTTGAAGAAAAATCTTTAATTGGAAGGGTACAATTATGTGCAAAGTCATTTAGGCAAAAATAAATGACCCCTGTTTTGGAGTTGCTAGAGGTTGATAATAAGAAGAAACCATTAGATTTATTAAAACAGACAATATTTGAAAACTTGCAAGAAGCATTAGACTTTATTCAAACCAAGAGTCAAATGATTGATTTAAGTGTTGCACGTAGAGCATTGATGACTATAATTTATAGTAAAAAATTATCACATAGAAGACAAGTTCAACAAATTGAATAATTACTACATGTATCTAGGATAACTATTTAAAGATATATTGTAAGGAGGAACAAATTAGATGAAAGCATAGAAAATAATTGGGTAAATATTTGTAGGGTTCCTTGGAAAGATAGAATTCTAGAAGATGTAGAGAAATAAGTAATTGAATATTGGATCAATCACTCCCGTGTTGGCACTTCCAATAGGAGGGACACTATACAAGTAATAGGTGAAGATGGTACAAATTTTTTTGAAGCATTCAAGCAAGAATTTTCATAGGTAAAGATTTGTCAAAAGATGTTTGAAAGTTTATAGCCATTTTTTGTACGTATACATAAAGTACATGAAACTTGTTGCTGTCAAAATCATGTAACAGATTGTGGGTGAGACATATGATCAACCTACACAGATCATCCTCTCCAGTCATTTGTGCCACATCATGTGGTGATACTATATCAGAATGGATGAAAGGATCACAACTGGTCAATGTGGGATCAATGGGAGGAATGCTAATCCATGGATGCAACATATATCTACTAATGCGGTCAGATGTCAAGTGATCAACCTCGTCAACAATTATGGCTATACTATGAAAAATACCACACCTCGATGAGGTGATTTTTGGCTCTGAAACTACTCCTAAATATAAATGTTTTGGAAGAACCAAAAGGTTTGGATCAACTAATGCCCTCTTATTCACGGGCGGTGGTAAATCTACTTGTCTATATTGAGGTTTGTCAGCAAACCTCCCTCTCCCCTATCCAACATGTCTAGGGATAGATGTATAATCAATTGATAAATGTAAATGTACCTCTGCATATAACTATTTGTAAGAATATAGTGGCAAATCATTATTATAAGGCCATCTATGATGAGCTGCCAACCATCTAGGGTAAATAAGTGGAGCTACAACCAAATTCGTACACCTAGTGATGGAATAGGTTCACACTCTATCCCATCCTATATAATGTGATAACATGCTATGAACCATATCCAATGAAACAACTTGTGAAATATATGATCATTTCTTATGTCCAATAACACTCTTAGAGAGTGATACATAGAACTGCTCAATGCTAATATCATCATACGTGTCATCTTATCTCTAATGGTGGTCACCCTGTCTCTACTTGATAGGTTTGGTGTACTATGAATAGTTTGATTTAAAAGATGTAATGCATTATCTAATCTCTGAATGGTATCGGCATAGAGTTCACTTCTACAAGCATAATCAGACTAATTAGATTGATGAGAAGTCTGGTTAGCTATGTCTAAATATGTGTATATATTTATGTATAAATCTACATAACTAAAACAAAAAAATTACATTTAATTTTGAAACTAAATTAAATAAACATGTATATAATTTAAAACTTATAAATTAAATATGTACACAAAATTTATAAATTAAACCACAAAATTCATTCGAACATCTGCACCTTGCATATGAAAATTCAACAAGATTCACTCATTTAAAATTCTAAAATTTTACCTCTCACCAAGAAATTTAGAGTTTTGAACTCATATTTGTGTACTTTATAATTGGGAAGATTTAAAGATGCTAAATTTGTGTATCTCATATATCAAGAAAGAGGACATTGGGGAGCTAGTCTGAGAAAAAAATCTTAATCAATGGAATTTTATGAAGCTAGATAGAATACACTTTGAATCATCAACATTAACAATAAATTGATTATGAGTGTTAAGAAGTAAAAAGTGTCCAGATGTCTTTTTACCTCCTTGTTTAGCTCTTAGGTCCCTTGATTACATTATATCCTCAAAATGTTTCTCCCGATGCAAAATTTCTTGACACCAAGATGAAATTAGAATGTGGGCCACTTGATTTAGCTTACCCTAGACCCAAAGGAGGTTAAAAGACTTGGGTAGTACTGCCCAGGTCCCTCCCTTTTGGTTGGGGCTAATTCAAGTGTATGTCATCCTTACACCTCCCTAGAGGTTTCTCCTTGTTGGCTCTTTTGGTTTGAATTGTCGATTGTAAGGAAGAAAGCATATATAAGTGTGTTTTTGAGTTCATTATTAACCTATATATATAGCTAACTAGAGACCTTGAAGTAAATAACACCAAGAGCATTCATTATGATCCTAGAGTAGATTTGTGTATTGTTATTGTATGTTGTTGCAGATATGGAGCTATCATCTATCCTTCCTTAGGAGTTGAAGGATCTTCATCATTCTAAGGGCTCATCACATAGGTGATATCATAGTTTATTTATCATCATTTAAATCATCATATTATCATTGTTGCAACCACTTCCCCCATGAGGGCACGCACTCTTTATCAATTAACAGTGTTGAGAAGCTTGAATGCTATCTTGGGATTTGACTGAGACAAGTCCCTAAACACTATAACCCCCCAAACCCTCTTTTATCTTCTTGTGTGCAGGTTATAGGAGCAAGATCTAGAAAATACAGAGCTACAAGAAGACTGAGTGTAGATCAAGGTTTCAAGATCTGAAGATAGTTATGGAATATTCCTCCATCAGGGACCTGGGCGGAACCACCCTGGTCCTCCTACCTTTTCTAGGTTTGGATATGGCATCAAAACATCATTTGGGACAACCTTACAGTTCACACCTTCGGCTGATTCTTCCAATTAGGACTTGGGTGGACCATCGAGGTCCTCTAACACCTTTTCTTTTTGGAGATAGATTCTATCATTCCCTTGATTATCCCTGTGTAATTAGTTTCTGGGTTTCTATCATATTTTCTTTGTTATAAGCAAATCAATATAAAACTAGGGTTTTCATGCATTGTTATCCTATGGCTTAAGAAAAAGACTAACTTAAATCTTATCCATCTATAGCATATAGGAGTTCAAGGTTAGTAGTTAAGTCCTCCTTCATTTGGTAGTGATTTGGCTCGGCCTTGTCCTTGAATGTTATATGGAAAAGGGTTTGATCTCTAGTTCGTATTCCAGTTATTGTCATTCTCCTTTTTCATACTAAACATTTTGGTGAACCTGTAGCTTCGAGCATTTACATCTTTCTGGCTATTCAAATCAGATCTTGCATTGATTTATTGCATATTTATCAATATTCATTTGAAAATCTTGCATAATTTTGGAAAAAGTGCATATATTAATATTCATAATCTCATTGATACTCTCCTTAGTTAGTGCATTGAGCGTTATAAAATTTTGTATGAGTTTTGTAACCCACTATCCTAACACCAACACCTTGGTAAGAAGTTGTAGATTGATGGGTTCTAGTGCTTTCAATAGCAATGATGTACAAACACCAGAAACTCAACTTCTCTTGACTATTTTACAAAAGGTGAATCAACATCTCTACAAAATATCACCAACACCAACATGTCAGAAGAGAAAACATTTTATGATTCTCAAGACATAATTGACATAGTTGCACATGTACCTGAAGCTCATATCAAGAAACTAGACAAAGAACTAGCTGATTTTCAATAATTTGTGAGAACTAAACATCTATCTCAAGAAGTGGTACCTCTTGTTGAAGGTATAAGAGGACTATTACAAGAAGGACAAGAAGGTGTTGACATGCTCCGTGGAATAGCCCATATAGTGGATAACAACATTATGTCAGCGGCTAACTGCGTGAATATCATAAAAAATGTGTCATCACTGGATCAAATAGGGACACAAGTATCAGTACCCATCCTGACTACAAGAAGATCCACTTTTACATCATCAATTCTCACTACCACTACATAAGCTTGTAGTAATGCTACCACTGGTATGGGAACATCTAATGGAAACAATTACAAAACCGTACATTATAATTACCAAAACTCATCACCCTATGTGTCCATACCCATGAATAACTATTCCCAACCACCCCCTCACTTTCATGAATGCACCATTAAATACCTTTGTCTCCAATACAAAAACCACATCATCTAATGATGTAATCCTAAACCAACTTTTGTAAAGTATGACATCCTTGTAGCAAAAAGTAGTGAATATGATCAATGCTTCATCCCAACCCAATATACCAACATATCATGCTCACAATCCTTTATCTTACACAAGTTTAAGAGCTCAAATGCCTAACAAATTTGAGACTCCTCGCTTTTAAAATTACAGTGGCAAAGGTGATCCTAACAATCATGTGGCAACATTCATAGCAATGTGTAGTGATTTATTCTTTGATGAAGCATTGTTAGCAAAACTCTTTCCATGATCTCTCAAAGATACAACATTGGAATGGTTTTTCTCCCTACCTCCTAGTTCAATACATTCCTTCTCACAGCTAGTTGATCAATTCTTGCAACATTTCCAAGCAAACATTGGACCTCCTGTCTCATTGATTGATTTGGTCCATTGTAAACAAGGCCCGAAAGAGAAATTAACATAATTCATTAGTCGATATCAAGCTCTCTTTACACAAATACAATATCTGATTACAAATGAGGATGTTCAAAAAGTATTCATTACGAATCTACAACTGAACATACGTGACAAAATATTGTTGATGAAGTATAGTTCTTTTCAACATCTATGCACAACTCTCTGTGATTACCAACTTTTGGCTAGCCAGTATGAGAGTCATAACTCATCGACTCCAATTGGTCAATCCAAAGATGAAACATATCAACAATCATTCAAGAAGCATAACAAGAATTTCATCAAGATCAATGGGCAACAGTCAAACAACTTTCAATCACAAGTGTCAACCATTTCAAATTGGACCCCATTCAAATTCAAATAGCAACAGAGACAATTCACTCCATTATCGAATTCTCTTCATTCGATAATGATTCAAGCAGTAACCAAAATCTTTTGAAGGATCCTCTTGCTCGTCCAATAGATAGTAGCAAGATGCAAGGACCTTCATTTGATGCTAATGTATTTTGTCCATATCACTGCTCGGTAGGGCATGACACCGAAAGATGTATGTCTTAAACATGAAATTCAAGACCTCATTGATTCTAATATAATATAGGTGACTAGTGTGAATGACAATGGAAATAAGTTGGTTGCTCCTCCGAATCAAAATCTACAAATCTTCACTAATCCTTTTCCTAAGCATAACGTCAACAACATGGTAGAACAACAAAATGAAATAGAGCCTGAAGATGAAGTTCTTCAATTTGTTGAAATAGTTAGCATGATAGAACAAGATAAGGTAGAAAAGGAAGATTGGCTCGAATTCAAAGATCCACCCCATCCATGAGAAATAGGTATTTACACTGAGGTTCCTCCTCTATTATCCCTTCAAGTATCGGGAGATAACCAAAATGCACAAGCTACACAAATTGAACAAGCTACATGTAATCACAATAAGAAAGAGAAGGTTGTAACGATGAAAAGTATCCCAGTTCATCATGAAAATATCATTCACCAAGAAAAGAAGAACAAGAAAGAAAAAGAGCAAGGCACGAGTCATCAAAATCTGCCAAAAAAGGTAATGATTCACCTCCCTGTAAGCATTAGAAGAGCTCAAAAATATAAAATCTTGTGAATCAAGTACCGCACGACTGCTTTGAAAATAAAACAGGTATGAATTCCTCATCCATTCCACCACACTTGATGGATCACCTCTCCAAGATGATTGCAAGTTTGGCCTTCTCTTATATATGTTGTTGTGTTGTGTTCTCTCGTGTAGTGTTAAATGTTTGTTTAGGTCTCCTTGGATGACCCTTGATACTCTGGTAAGGTCAAGGATACAAGGAGACTGTCTCTATTGTGACATTTTTTCTATTTGTTTATCTATTCTTCTACACTTATCTTGTTGCAATTGTTGTTTGTGGTGCCTTGGGGGCATAATGTTGTGGAGGATGATTTGGGGGCATCTTTCCACGTTGTGCCCTTAAGTCACTTTTGTCTCCTCTCTCATTTTTTGTGATTTCATTCTTCCATTGTACTAGTGGCTCTACTAGTCGACGAATGATGACAACAAATATATACTTCTGATAAGGACCATGTGTCCCTAAACAAGAAAATAAAAATGGACTTAGCCCATATATGAAGATGAGGGTAATTTTTTACTGACATTTGATTAGTAGAATCACTTGATGTGATCATGTATCGTATTGTGAAATTGTTGTAACAAGCCTTTTCAATACTCTAAATCTGCCTCTATGCACTTTGAAATTTTTTTGTCTCACCTTGTAGCTACACTCGGTTTTGAGATACCCAAAGTATAACCTCATGGCTATACTCCGTTCCAAACCTGTAAGTATAGCCTTGGTTTGTTTGAGTGATATGTTGCCTTATTTTTGTATCAATTTTTTTGTGAAATGATTTGGTTGTTATCTTAGCTTAGATTTTCTAACCAAATCTTGTTTTGATTATCTTTCATACATGCATATTGTTGATCAATGATTGTTAGCAAAAGATATTGATGTGTATCTAATGTGATTGTTGGGAAAAATTGGTAATTGTAAGCACATGTCACTTTGGGGAATGGGCTTTACGAAAGCTCTTGTCCCCTCGCGTGTTTTCAACCTTACCTTAAACTTGATTGCTACTAGCAAGAAGGAGCAACCACTTTAAGGTGGGGAGATATATTGTGGTAAATGCTTGGATATCTTAGATATTGTGATAAAGTGTGTTGTATACTACCTTTTCACTATAAGGTGTATCTGTGATGGAGGTGGGGTTGTATACTTTGAATTGTGTGTTGCATATGCTTCCTTTTCACTGTAAGGCATCTCTATGATGCAGGTGGGGTTGTATACTTTGAATTGTGTGTTGTGTATGCTTCCTTTTCACTATAAGGCATCTCCGTGATGCAGGTGGGGTTGTATACTTTGAATTGTGTGTGCACATGCTTCCTTTTCACTATAAGGTGTCTCTGTGATGCAGGTGGGGTTGTATGCTTTTGTTCCCTGTAAGGTGTCTCCATGATGCAGGTGAGATTGTATGCTTTTGTTCGCTATAAGGCATCTCCGTGATATAGGCGGAGTTGTGTATATCTCTGAAAAGATTGCATGGCTTGTTTTTGAAAGCCCTGTAGACACCTAAAATTGACCATATCATTCCTACACCTTTGGCAAGTTCTGAATACCCTTTTTACCTACATATCTTATCCAAATTAATTAAATAATCCTTTCATTTTATCATTTCCTCACCTTTCCATATTCCTCTCACATAAATGAGCCTTTTTATTTATTAAATCCCTCATAAGTCCCTAATAGTTGCCTAATAATGTCCTAATTGAGACTTAATCCTAATTAGTCCCTAATCCAAAACTACCTCACAACTACCCAACTACCTATCCAACCCTTTAAATAAACCTATCTCCCCCCCCACTCAACAAGGGGAATCCTCTAAGCAAGTACATGCTGTCAAAATATTTCTTCTTCCAATCTTCTCCTATCCAACTAAATCCTTCATCATCATTGGTTATTTCTGAACTTTGAATGCAGCCCATATTCATTCCACGATCGATCGAAGAACAATCAAACAAGGTATTGGGTGCACTTGTTTCGTTCTATCTTGTGTGTAAGAATTTGGTTATTGATTTGAGGATTCTTAGGTTGTATTGTTTAATCTTCTTATGTTTCCATCAACCAAATCTTGAGCATACATTTTTGACACACCTGGTGGGACCCCACTTCCCTTAATCTAATTTTTTTGGGAAGTTTTCCCCTTCTTTTTCATCATTTGTGTGCAGGTTTGTGCCTTTTTTGGGCAAAACCCTAGTTTTTCAAGATTTTATCATATCTTTAAAAATGCTTTGAATTTTTCTACAATATTCTAACAAGTTTTTGGTGATCACTTGAGGAGGCTGCACAATAACAATTAGGTCTTTATCATCCGTTTTGAGTGATTTATCACAATTTTGGGTTTTTTCATAAATTAGTAATTTTGGGTTCATATTAGAGAATTTTTTTGATATCTTTACATTTTTAGGAAGATCTTACAATTTTAGTTGGGTCTATTATTTATTATTTCATTTTTGAGGTTAAATTGGGGTGAATTAATCAGATCTTTGCAAACTATACATTTTTCATAAATCCATATTTATGGGCACATATCAGCAAATTTTTTAGGTTTCTTTACATTTTTGGAAAGATCTTGAAAATATAACAAGGGTCTATTCTTTGGTATTTTATTTTGGAGGCACAAAACATAACTAAAAAATTAGATCTATGTTGACTATGAAAATAAAATCTAAAATTTCAATCCTGATGAACATGTCATGTATTGTTTCATTATAGCATTACTTGCTGATCTTTTCAAGGACTTGATTATCAGGTCTGATATATGTTTTTCTTGCAGCAAACTCATTCTTCAAATATTATCTTTTCAATCTAACATTTGTTTTTGGAAGCACCTTTTTCAAATCTTATACCTTCTTTGCTTGATGGACTTGATTTGCTACTTTGAAGAATACACCTTATCATCAGATCTTAAGCAAATTCCTAGGTGCACTTGAACATAAATTTCTTCATCCTTACTTGATTAAAATCATTGTTTTCCAATCTCACATTTGGATTTGTGGTTAAAAAGAAATCATTATTTACAGCTTCACA
Source organism: Cunninghamia lanceolata (assembly GCA_027924645.1). Lineage (NCBI taxonomy): Eukaryota > Viridiplantae > Streptophyta > Pinopsida > Cupressales > Cupressaceae > Cunninghamia > Cunninghamia lanceolata. The sequence goes on along the minus strand of BSBN01000687.1, from coordinate 969,217 downwards.
TTTGGATTTGGGCTTAAAATGAATCATTGTTTCCAACATCACATTTAATTTTTTTGGGGGCATAAAAAGAACAAGTGTTTTCCTTTCTTGGTGGATTTGAATTTGATTTTGGGTGTGTATGCTCTTCCCTTTCACTTAGTGTGATCTTGGGAATCAAAAACATCCCTTAGTCCCATTCACTTTCACATCATACTTTTCATTTTCTTAGGGTTAATAAATCTTGTTTGTGTGAAGCAAGTGCATGTGTATACTCTCCTATCACACCATCTGGTGATCTTGAGGATCAATAGAATCTCTTGATCAACTTTGTCACCCTTTATTAGAATGCCGGCTTGGAGACACACCACTCCAAGGGACGACCTCAACCCTAGTGTTCTGATGGAGTATAAAAAGTGGGGAGTGAATCGAAAGACACACCTCTTGGAAGTTGGAATCTTGTCATTCCGGCTAAGCCCCCAAGAACTTTATACCTTGGGGAAGTGAATATGAAGGGTGGGTTACCCTCTTCTCCTGGTTGTTTGGAATTACTTCACTTTCATTTCACAGAATTGGGCCTCAACGTACCTTGTGTATATAGAGGAAACCCTTAGAGAACTTGTGCATCCTAGATTAAGACCTCTTGGCTGCACCCAATTGACTAATGTTAGGCTTGTTTATGTGTCTTCAAGTGTCTTCATAAATCACAACAATCAATTTCAAAAATCAAGTATATCAGTATCTCTTGTGTGTGATCATATGCATGTACATGTGAAATATTTTTTTTGCAAATTGCCTCAATTCAATCCTCCAACCAATCTAATACACTCAACCTATTCAAGTCATCTACATCCACTTAATCATCTGATCCAACCTCATTTCCTAATCAACCATTCCATTTTAATCATTCCTCATTATCCTCATCATCATTATTCACCTATCATAATCATCTTTTTAATTTTGATCATCATCCTAATTATCATCCATAACCATCTTAGTCATCAAATCCAATCCATTTCCCACCTAATTCATTTGTCATCATCTTACTTATATTCCCATCCTTGAACCAAGTCCAATCCTCATTCATCAGCATGGTTATGATCATAAACAAATCTAGGTCAAATCTAAAACCCAAAATCATAATCCGAGGTGGTCCAAAATTTGCTCCTAATGATGATGAGAACCTTGTAGATCATGACACATATTTTGATACTCATGAACCATACTTTGACACTTATAGTCCATCAACCTCCTACTGATCATCACCTCATCAATATATCCCCCATATTCACTTCCACCAACATCACTATCACCCCAAAAATATAATGAAATACAAGATCTTAAACATATCTATGATGGTTTTAATCCTACCACTAAGGCAAAGTTTAGAGATAATTTCTATCATGTGTCCTTAGAACATCTCATCATTAGAGATTCTTATGATTATGTCACCTCAACATAACCATCCTATATTCCATCCCCATCAACTTCATACAAACCTTCATCCCCTCATGACCCTAGAAAATCTAGAATACAAAATCTTATCGATCAATTTTGGGATGTGATTGAAACTTTATGTGAGGAACAACAACAAGCTATGTTCAAACAATGAAAAGAAGAGGAACATATTCAAAAAATAAAACATGCATATGAGAAATTGAGTCCTCTTGATCAAGCTCTACTTTGAGAGGAATGTAGACATCACCCTATAGCACCGTTCATCTTTGAAGATTCACAAGATCATTCTTATCATCCTACCACATCAACGCCCCAATCCTATGAGTCATCTCCATCCACCTCATACAAATCTTCATCAAAACCAATATACCACTCATATCAATCCAACTCATCCATACCCCAAACTTATTCAACAATAACTTTACCTCAAACCTCACAAGTTCAAATTCCTACCCATGCTTCATCTTCACACATACCAAATCCCATAACCTCACATCTTCAACAACGAATCCAACAACAACAAGCCCTCCTTCAACAAAAACAAATCTTGGCCCAAAAACCACAACTACAACCTTCATTTAACACATCATCCACCATACCTTTATCCACGCAACAACAACAAATTCTATCTAATCTCGATCCTAATCCATTGGTCCACCAACCTTCTAATTCATCAATCCCTTCATTACCTTCACCACCATGTTCCTCCAATCCTCCACCTCTCAATGGGATGCAAAAATTCAAGAAATAGAACATGAATATGAGAAATGGCATCCCCTTGTTCAAGAACAAATTCAAAAAGAGTATGGTCATCTCCTATAGTACATCTTCTCTCTTGTCCTACCACATCAACATCCCAATCCTATGAGTCACCCCCATCATCATGCCAACCTAGTCCCTCCACATCAACCAATCTCATGAATATTCCTCAATATCCATCTCAAAATCCTCCACAACATGAGCATGCTAGTACTAGTCACTCCTTGCACCAAGATTAAGAATCCTTAAGCCATCGTAATGCTACCCTTGACAATGGAAATACCACCTCAAGTTTGGAATCATACACCAATCCTTCTACTAGTCCCTCTCATCCATCTATCCCTATGGAGCCTCCATCATATAATCCTTCCAACCTTCCAAATCTTAATCCATTAAGCCAATCCCCAACACACTTAAAGTCTAAACCATCAAATCTTCCACCTAAGTCCAATCCTATTATCCATCCACCTAAGCCCAATCTAAGTCTTGATCCTATCATATCCAATCCTATCATCCCTCCACCTAATCCAAATCCCAATCCTCTTGTCCATCCACCTGATCCTAATCCCACTCCTATCACACCCAATCCCATTATCCCTCCATTGGATCCTAATCCTACACCTTCCACCCTCATTATCCATCCATTATATTGTGCATCCACCCATATACTAATGAAGGATGTGATCCATTGAATACTAGCAAGGAATCAACCACCAACCTCATGCCATCAAATCCCTATCCTTGAAACTATCCAAGAACCTTCAAATGTCATGCCTATTTCTCCAATCCCATCTTGTAGTCCACAAACTATCAAGTCTCTTGAAGATCCACCTACCATAAGCCCAATTCATTCCCCACCATACATTAAACCTATCCAAGAAACCTCCATTCCTATCCAAACTCAAGATTTATGTCAAGAGTCAAATCCAAAGCATGATCAACCTTGCTCCTCACCACTTCAAGATCAAATTATCCACACTCCTCCAAACCAACTTACCCAAGATCAAGAGCTTGTCACTCCTTCCACTCATGGTCCCAATACTATCCATGATCAAGAAACCTCCACCACTCCTATCCATCCTCCACCTAGTCCTATCCATTATCCCATAATATCCATTTCCCTTGATGAGACACTTGGTCCCCACAAGCACATAGATGTTCAAAAAAATACCTTGGATCTTAATGAGCGTAATGATAATCAAAATCCTATTGCTCCTTCACCATCTCATATTGATCCCATTTCAAATCCATCAACCTATCCACATATTCTGGCTACTTTCATCCATAAGTATTCTTCCTTAGGAAAAGAACAACCTATATCTACCACCTTGCCTTCCTCATCCAATAAGGGACTCGTGTCTTGTGTCCTACAAAATAAGCATCCCATTGCACATAGTATAATCCAAGAAATGAATTATCAAGGTAAAGGCTTAGGCCTTCATGAGCAAGGTAACTTGGAATCCATCCATGTCAAAGTCCCTCCAAAACCATATGGTATTGGTTATATATCTCAAGGAAGTCAATCCAAAGATGTTGGTACCACATCCCCACCTCCTAAATCCACTCCATCCAAGCCCAAGCTAGGTGCACCTCGTCGCGCCCATAAAACATATGATGCCACCACTCCTCCATCGTTCTACAAACCCAAAAAGCATGTGACCATCCATCTCCCTCCATCCACTTTACCTCCACTTCTTCCAACTCATAACACCCCTCCATCAGTTGCAAGTATGAGTAGTAAGTGTTGTATTTGAATGAGTTTGAGCAAGTGTCTAAGAAGAACAATATAGTGTTTTGCTCTGCATATCCTGTAGATTGAATATCCTTGTCTGTGGTTTGGAAGTTATGATAAGGGATGTCTGTATTTGCTATGTTTCAAGTTTGAGCCTCCAGTATGAAGATTTGAGTGAGTTTTGTTCACCAGAGTAAAAACTATTTATCTGAGTGTTCAATGGTGACAGGGAGAATGTATTTTGCTCTGCATTTCTCTGCATTTAAGTCTTACAGTCTGTGGTTCTGGAATTAAGTTTGTAATGATGTTGTGTGCCTTCAATTCAAATGGTTTGTTATTTGCTGCTCCGCAAGTGACCTTTCCTTTATGACAGTGGCCAAAAGTAATGTTTAAGTGCTTCGGTTTGAAGAATCTTTTGGATAGAATGTTTGAGAGTTGTGTGGAAGTTCTTGGTGATTGTAACATGCTTGTGGATGTCCCTAGATCTTGTTCCTACCTTTTTATTGGTCCGCAAAGTGTAATCCGGATCATGCATGAAGCGTGTTCCTAAAGGTCTTAGTGTTAACACCAGTTTTAGCTGACTTGGTTGTTTTCACTACTTGCGATTATACTTTTGAGTTTGTGATAGCATGTTGTAGCATGGAAGATTGCATTTGACTCCTAGCTAAGGCATGGTATAGTCCACATCTATTCTTCTCCTTCACAAATTTGTTTAGGTCCAGACCTATTCTAATGTATATGTATATGCTAACCTTAGAGATTTTTCTAATGGTTGATGACTGTAATGCCAACCTTGATGTTCATTCCAAGGTCGATGAATTGTATAAATACATGTAATGAAGCCGTGAATGATTGATGTAGTTGCGAACATGCAAAGATAAGTGCGAAGTGAAAAAGCAGAGCAAAGCAAAGGAAATTTATTGCGCTTCAATGCAACTAAACTTTGGCATAGTGTAGATCCTACTATCTTAGTTCACCAAATCTGGTAGTGAGCCACCCACTGGCAGTGAGCCCCTTCTCTTGGTAGTGAGTTCCTTCTCTTGGCAGTGAGCCCCTTCTTTTGCAGTGAGCATTCTGGACAGTGAGCCCTAAGGTAGTGAGCCTCCGGCAGTGAGCCTTGTTGTAAATTTTGATATATCACTTATATTGTGAGCTAACACTCACTGTAGTTTTTCCCTCATTGGGTTTTCCATGTAAAAAATCTAGTGTCTCATGTGTGAATGTGTTCAAGTTTCTGATTATATGCTTTCATGGTTAAATCATAATTAAGTGATTGTTGATGTTTGAAAGAAGTTAAGTTTTTGCTACAACTGATTCACCCCCCCTCTCATTTGTCTTGTGCATTTCAACAATTGGTATTAGAGTAAGGGTTCCTTGGAAGAAAGCCTAATAGCTTGAGGTAGATTCGGGATGGCGTACAAGGAGTCTCTATAATTCGATGGAATGGACTATGCTCTATGGAAGGTATGAATGAAAAGTCATCTCATTTCTCTTGATTATAGTGTTTGGAAGATGGCAGAAACCAAGTTTACTCTTCCTCCAAATGGTCCATCAGATGAAGATGAAGTCAAATAGTATGAGTTAAATGGAAAATCTAGAGATGCTCTGTTAAATGCCTTATCTAATACCGAGTTAGTAAAAGTTATGGATTTGGAAACCACTCATGAGATCTGGGTTAAGTTGAAAAATTTATATGAAGGAGATGATTCTGCAAAGATTGCCAAATTGCAAAACCTATAGGCAAGGTATGAAGCCCTGAAGATGAGTGAAGATGAGAACATAACAATCTACATGCAAAAATTTGATGAAAATGTCAATGGAATCAAAGGTCTTGGAGGAATTGTTGATGAAGGTGAGGTTGTGCTGAAGATTCTCAGGTCTTTGCCTAAATCCTATAGTCACAAGGTGTCAGCAATTGAAGAATTTATGAGTGTGAACAAGATTACAAAGGATCAGTTGCTCAAAAAGATTACTGCTTTTGAGATGACAGAGTTTGGCGATGCTCTGTCGAAAATAGAGACTACCTTCAAAGCCAACACTTCATAAAAGATTTCAAGAGCTTGGAAGTATGCTATGGAATTTGATGATGACCTTGATGAGATTGAAGCCAACTTTGTGGATAGAATGCAAAGAGGTACCGGTAATTTCAAAGTCAAATTACCTTTCAAATGTTTTTCTTGTGGTAAGATAGTTCACTATGCCTCTAGGTGTCTGGAAAGAATTAAGAGAGGTAAGAATAAATTTGAAAGTAGACCTATAACTATAAAGAAATGCTATTATGTTAGAGATTTTAATGATGACAGTGTGACAGATGATGAGTCTGATGATACTCGTGCAAATGAATGCTTGTTTATTGCTATTAAGGAAGAACTTGTGTCTACTAATTCTACTAGCTGTGTGAAGGAAGAAAAACCAGTAGAAAAGAGTGCCATGTCTGTCTGTCAGGTTGAGAAAGATAAGAATGAATGGATTATTGACAGTGGATGTTCACATCTCATGAGTGGTGATAAAAGTAAGTTTTTAAGTCTAGAAAAGTATGATGGAGGACTGGTTAGGTTTGGAGATAATGTAGCTAGTAAGATTTGTGGAAGATGATGTATCTCTTTTGATGGTAAGCATAACACAGATGATGTTCTGTATGTGAAGGGTTTAAAGCATAATCTTTTAAGTGTTGGTCTGATGTGCAACAAAGGATATGATCTGAGATTCAAGGACAATGGATGCAAGATCATGGAAAGCTCCAGAAAAGTGATTGCTACTGGTAAGAAGACTCACGGTAATGTTTATCATTTGAGAGGAACTAATGATTGTTGTTTGTTGGCTTAGTCAGATGAGATTTGGCTGTGGCATAGAAGGATGTGTCATATCAATTTTTACAACTTGGTAAAGATAAGCTCAGTACAAGTTGTGAGAGATCTACCTAAGCTTGTGAAGCCTACTAATACTATTTGCAAGGAATGTCAATTGGGGAAACAAACAAGGACTCCTCAGCAAAATGGGGTTGTTGAAAGAAAGAACAAGACAGTTCAAGAGGATGCTAGGTCAATGATGAAAGAGGTAGACCTACTGGAAGTGTATTAGAGAGAAGCTATACATACTATTCTCTACATTCAAAACAGAGTTCAAGTCAAAGGTAATGGCACTAAAACTCCTTATGAATTATGGTATGGAAGAGTTCCAACAGTGAAATATTTCAATTTTTTTGGAAGCAAATGTTATATCAGAAGAGAAGAAGAGTTAGACAAGTTTGATACGAGGTGTGATGAAGGAGTTTTCCTTGGATACTCTACTAAGAGTAAGGCCTACCAGTGCTACAATAAGTTACTGAGAAAGATCATTGAGAGTGCTAATGTGAAGGTTGATGAAGATAGAGAAAGAATATTAGATCAAAGTGGCTATGAATCAGATGAACCTGCTATTACAGTCAATGGAGAAAATATTGAACAAGAAGATAGTCAAGTTGAAGAAGAAAAGGCCCCATAAAGTGCTATTAAGACTCCCAGGTATGTAAGGATTAATCATTCTGAAGATCAGATTATTGGTGACAAGAACAAAGGGGTATTGACAAGGAAAAGAGCTACAGAGGAACAAGTGAACTTCTGTTTACTTTCACAGATTGAACCTAAAACTGTAAGTGAAGCCTGCAAAGATGAAAGTTGGGTAAAAGCCATGGAAGAAGCACTGATGCAAATAGAGAAGAATCAAACTTGGGAATTGGTTCCTAGACCTGTTTATAAGAATGTGATTGGAACTAAATGGGTTTTCTGAAATAAGATGAATGAAAATAGAGACGTAGTAAGAAACAAAGCAAGACTGATATGCAAAGGATATTCTTAGGTTGAAGGTATAAACTTTGAGGAGACTTATGCTCCTGTGGCAAGAATTGAAGCAATAAGAATTTTTTTGGAATTTGCAGCTCACAAAGATTTCAAGGTGTATCAGATGGATGTGAAGTCTACATTCTTGAATGGAGAGCTGGAAGAAGAGGTTTACATTGAACAACTAGAAGGATTTCAATCATCAGACCAAGGTGACATCATATGCAAATTGAAGAAAGCCCTGTATGGACTCAAGCAAGCTCCTAAAGCCTGGTATGCAAGGTTGGATAAGTATTTGTTGCAATTAGGGTTCAACAAAGGTATTGCAGACAATAATCTCTACTTCAAAATTAATGATGATCAAATTTTGATTGTTGTGGTTTTTTTTGATGATATTATCTTTGGAGGCAATGAAGGTATGTGTAAGAAATTTGTAGAGGAAATGTAAAAGAAGTTTGAGATGTCTATGTTTGGTGAAATGAATTTCTTTCTAGGACTGCAGATTACTCAATCAAAAAAGGGAATTTTCATTTCTTAGTCCAAGTATGTGAAAGAATTGTTGAAGAAATTTGGAATGGAGGATTCTAAGTCAATATGTACTCCTATGGTAACTAGTTGCAGGCTAAGCAAGAATGATGAATCACCTAAGATTGATCAAAAAAAGTATAGGTCTATGATTGGAGGACTACTTTATCTAACCCATACAAGACCAGATATAATGCATGCAGTTTGTCTTGTGGCAAGATTTCAAGAAGATCCTAAAGAGTCACATGTGATGGTAGTCAAGAGGATCATGAGGTATTTAAAAGGAACTTCAGACTATGGATTGTGGTATCCCAAAGATATTGATTTCACTCTTAGTGCTTATACAGATGCAGATTGGGCTGGAGATTCCGATGATAGAAACAGTACAAGTGGAGGTGTTTTCCTCTTGGGTAACATATTGGTTTCATGGTTAAGCAAAAAAAAAAGAATTAGTTTCTTTGTCCACTGCAGAAGCAGAATATATTGTTGTAGCATGTTGTTGCATTCAAGTGCTTTGGATGAAGCAAACATTGAAGGACATAAGAGTTGTGTATGAAGAACCAATCTCAATCTTTTGTGACAACACAAGTGTTATAAACATTTCAAAGAATCCAGTGATGTAGTCAAGAACAAAGCATATATCAATAAGGCGTCACTTTCTGAAAGAAAAGGTAACAGAGAATGAAGTAAAGATGGAATATGTGTCTATCAAGGATCAGACTGTAGATATTTTTACAAAGCCTCTGCCTAAGGATACTTTTGAGTATCTCAGGGAAAAAGTTAGGGGTTATTACCCCTCCTTCTCTAAACTAAGATGCATAAGAAGTGCATTAGTCCAGTGGTGTCCAAAGTTTCATCTTTTGATTTGGATTGATGTTTTGAAGGCTACCTCTCAGGGGGAGTAGGTAGATGTGCTGATATGAATTCATGATTAAGAGCAATAAGTGTTGAAGTGTTGATGATAGGGGGAGTTGTACAGTAAAGAAAAAGAAAAGGTCTGGCACCCTTCACCATTGATGTCAAAGGGGGAGAGAAGTTCATGTGAAAAACCTAAGGACAAAGTTGTTGCTAGAGAAAGCATAAAGTAAGGGGGAGCAAATAAGCAAAGCAAGTTTGTTTGTCTTGATGGTTTTTCACATCATGTATTGCCATCAATGACAAAGGGGGAGATTGTTGCAAGTATGAGCAATAAGTTTTGTCATTGATGTCAACACCTAAGGTCAGCATCTAAGGAAGTTATTTGAATGAGTTTGAGCAAGTGTCTAAGAAGAACAGTACAGTGAACTTTGCTCCACATATCCTGTAGATTGAATATCCTTATTTATGGTTTGGAAGTTATGATAAGGGATGTCGATAGTTACTATTTTTCAAGTTTGAGCCTCCGGTATGAAGATTTGAGTGAGTTCTATTCACCAAAGTAAAAAATGTTCATCTGAGTGTTTAATGGTGATAGGGAGAATGTATTTTGCTTTGTATTTCTCCTCATTTAAGTCTTATAGTCTGCAGTTTTGGAATTAAGTTTGCAATGATGTTATGTGCCTTCAATTCAAATGATTTGTGATTTGGTGCTCTGCAAGCGATCTTTCCTTTATGATAGTGGCCAATAGTAATGTTTAAGTGCTCCGATTTGAAGAATCTTTTGGATAGAATGTTTAAGGGTTGTGCCAAAGTTCTTGTTGATTGTAACGTGCTTGTGGATATCCCTAGATCATGTTCCTACCTTTTGATTGGTCCACAAAGTGTAATCTGGATCATGCATGAAGCGTGTTCCTAAAGATCTTAGTGTTAACACCAGTTTTAGCCGACTTGGTTGTTTTCACTACTTGCGATTATACTTTGGAATTCATGATAGCATGTTGTAGCATGGAAGATTGCATTTGAGTCCCATCTAAGGCATGGTATAGTCCACATTCATTCTTCTCCTTCACAAATCTGTTTAGGTCTAGACCTATTCTAATGTATATGTATATGCCGACCTTGGAGATTGTTCCAATGGTTGATGATTGTAATGCTGACCTTGATGTTCATTCCAAGGTTGATGAATTGTATAAATACATGTAATGAAGCCATGAATTATTGATGTAGTTGCGAAGATGCGAAGATAAGTGTGAAGTGAAAAATTAGAAGAGCAAAGAAAATTTATTGCGCTTCAATGGAACTGAACCTTGACATAGTGTAGATGCTACTATCTCAGTTCACCAACTCTGGCAGTGAGCCATCCACCGGTAGTGAGCCATACCATTGGTAGTGAGCCCCTTCTCTTGGTAGTGAGCCCCTTCTCTTGGCAGTGAGCTGCTTCTTTTGTAGTGAGCATTCTAGGCAGTGAGCCCTAAGGCAATGAGCCTCCAGTAGCGAGCCTTGTAAATTGTGATATATCATTTATATTGTGAGCTAACACTCACCATGGTTTTTCCCTCATTGGGTTTTCCATGTAAAAAATCTAGTGTCTCATGTGTGAATGTGTTCAAGTTTTTGATTATATGCTTTCATGGTTAAATCATAATTAAGTGGTTAATGTGTTGATGTTTGAAAGAAGTTAAGTTTTTGCTACAACTGATTCAGCCCCCCTCTCAGTTGTCTTGTACATTTCAACACTAGCCACTTTACCTCCACTCCTTCCAACTCCTAATATTCCCATCCTCAAATCCCCTGATCACTTTAACCACAAATCCATTAATCCCTCCATCCATACATCTCATTCCTATAAACCCCCTACAAATCCTAATCATGGTCAACAAATGCACACATCGACTAAACATGAAGCTATCACAAAAACCCCATGGAATTCAAAAATAAAAATTTGGATGCCTCCACCCATAAAGCAAAAAATCTTAATGATCCTCATGCCATAGGGCACCACTGCAAAGAATCAAAGCAAAATCAAAACTCAAAAAGGCTACCCAAGTCCACAATCATAAAATCCCAAACATCCCAACTCCCCATCACAAAATCTTAAAATTCATAAGTCCATTTGGGTCCCTAAAGTGCTGAATAGGCAATCCCCTAAGAGAACATCTCCATTACTCCCAAATCTCCCTTCCAATAAAAAGCTTCAAAATCCAATTAGGTGTGTGCAAACGTTGGTCTTGGTTCCCTTCCACTCCATAACATTCCCACATACCTCCATCTCCCCATCTTCTATCTACTATTCCACTTATTTCTTCCATCTTATCCCTATGGTCCATGCTTTTGCATAAGTCCTTCTATCTATCTCTTCATCTCCAACCTAATCCACTATCCTTCCATCCTAATCCCCGTCATAATCCACTATCCATGATCCATACATAATCCACTATCCATCCATCCATAATATACTATCTCCTTACTCTATTTCCCTCTCATGCAATCCTCTACCAACATCCATGACCATAATACCACTTGAAATGGTCTATGAGTGACTTCTATCCATCATGGGACATTACCACCTTGCTATGGGAACAAAATCTTGAGTCCCTACCTATTCCATCCAATTATCCCCTACCAAAGAAAAAAAGAAAAGAAAAGAAAAGAAAAAAAGAAAAACAAAGAAAAAATAAAGAAAATGAAAAGAAAAGAAAAAGAAACAAAAATATATGACAAAAAAAGAAAAAAAATCAAAATAGTAAAGATAAATCCTTCGTCCAATGGTGAAAACTATTTTTATGGCACCTTAGATAAGCACCATGATGAAAACCTGGCAAATAAGCATCATGTGTAAGTGATTATCTATGTGATTTACACTTGGGGGGATGTTGTCCTATCTATCCCATCATATCTATCAGATATCATCTATCCCATCCTATCTATCCCATCTCATATCCTATCCTATCATTTTCCATCCTATCTTGCCATCCTTACCCATCATATCTATCATACCTTCCTCATTGCACCATCCATCTTCACTTCCTCCTTTTGATCTTGATGAGGGTAGGGGCAAAATGTTAAAAAATGCTTTTGACACCTCTTGTCATATTCCAAATTCCACCCATCCATTTCTAAGAATATCCTCCATACATCCATCTACTACCAAGCCCATTCATCCCTTCCAAGCATTATCACCATCATGCATCCTAATAAGCATCACCTCGCCAAATCCTAAGGCATAATATCTAGAGTGGGGGCATGTTATTCCTATGCGATGTAGTCCTTGGAGATCACATCCTAGGCTCCCTCCATCCATCTATCATATATCTCCCATCCATTATCCTTCTATCGCCAATCCTTGTATCCATCCATACTCCTACCTTTATCCTATTATCCATTCTTTTATCCATCCAAATCCTACATTTATCCTATCACCCATCCTTTTTATCCACCCATCCAATCCTACATTTATCCTATCACCAATCTTTTTAATCCATCTAGTCCTACTTTAATCCTATCGCCCATCCTCTTATCCATCTATCTAATCCTACCTTTATCTTATCACCAATCCTTTTATCCATTCCATCCATTATTGCTCATCCTTGCATCCTATCTTCATCGTTGCCTTTTGGTTTGTTTTTCTCTTGTCATTGGTATCTATCCTAAGGCTATCCAAGCATAATCCAATGTTAAACATCCAAAACAAATCAAAATATTCCTAAGAATCTAAACAATAAATCTAAATGCAATTTATCCTTAATCCATACCAATATAGCCAAATTATCCAATCACATCCATGGTCTTGATCCTAGCCTTATTGTAATCTTGATCGATCAATCATTCATCATCATCATCAATGGAATATATTGTTCCCACATCCTTGTGTTTCTCTAGGGATATATCTTTCCCCACAATGACAACACTAACCAACCCAATCAATCAATCCAATCGATCATTAGTTTTCAGCTTGATAGGGGCAATCACCTTGTTTGTTTTTTAATCATTTGTGCATGCTTGCTTGCTAGCTTGTGTGTGTTATCATTTTATCTTGCATTTTATCACATCTTGCATATCATCCAACTAATATTCATATCTTGTGTGTGTTGGAATAGCTTTTAGCATACCAATCATCCTTTGCATCTAAGGTCATTTCATACCTTTTGTGCACTTGGACTTAAATTCTCTAATTTTCCTTTCCCACACATCTAGACAAGGTTGTATTATGCTGGGGTATCCCTTTTTGCACACGACACATCATCACCCTGGTCTTTATACCTTGGTGCATAATGTCAAGTGCTACATCAAACTAGGACTATCTTCTACAACTTATCAACAATAACCAATATCCCTTATCCTCATTCATATCTATTTCCTACCCATATCCTCCCAAAACCACCCATTACCCATCTTATTAGGACATTATTTTCCATGTATCCCTCTTTCATCAATTCTCCATTTCTTTCGAGATTTTTTTACGAAAAAGATTATGAATTTTTTACCAAAAAATTCTTGAGGGGGCATCTATCCATCCATCATCCTCTTTCCACCACATGTAGGCCAATTGGGGCATCTTATTTTTATCTTTGACAAATTGTTACCTTAGCCAGAATATCATATCAAAGAGGGGCAAAATGTAGACACCTAAAATTGACCATATCTTTCCTACACCTTTGGAAAGCCCTGAATACCCTTTTTACCTACATATCTTCTCCAAATTAATTAAATAATCTAATTATTTAATTAATTTCTCCTCTTCACCCATCCAAAACCAAATAAATAATCCTTTCATTTTATCATTTCCTCACATTTTCATAATCCTCTCACATAAATGGGCCTTTTTATTTATTAAATCCCTCATAAATCCCTAATAATTGCCTAATAATGTCCTAATTGAGACTCAATCCCAATTAGTCCCTAATCCAAAACTACCTCACAACTACCCAACTACCTATTCAACCCTTTAAATAAACCTATCTCCCCCCCCACTCAAAAAGGGGAATCCTCTAAGCAAGTACATGTCAAAATATTTCTTCTTCCAATCTTCTCCTATCCAACTAAATCCTTCATCATCATTGGTTAGGGCGGGGCGGGGCGGGGCGGGGCTGATTCTTTGGGGGGCCAAATTGCCAACTCGCCCAAGTCGAGATGGGGCTGGACAGGACGGGGTTACCGGGGCGGGGCGGGCGGAAACCCCACCACTCCTACTTTTCAAGAAACCCCACCGAGACGAGGCTGGACGTGTCGGGACGGAACGGGGACGGAGACAGGGATGGAGACGGGGGTGGGGCGAGACAGGACGGGGCGTGGCGGGGCGGGACAGATTCTTTGGGGGGCCAAGTCGTCATGACCCAAGTTGCCAACTCACCCAAGTCGGGACAGGGCGGGACGAGACGGGGTTGCAGGGGCGGGGCGGGATGGGGCGCGGCACGGCGCAGTGAGACGCGGTTGCGGGTGCGGGGCGGGGCGGGGCGCTATGGGGCGGGACAGATTCTTTAGGGGGCCAAGTTGCCAACTCGCCCAAGTCAGGACAGGGTGGGATGGGACGGGGCTGTCGGGGCAGGGCACGGGGGTACTGGACGGGGCGGGAGGCGACGCGACGCGACGGGGCGAGACGGATTCTTTGGGGGCCCAAGTCGCTGCAATCCAAGTCGCCAACTCGCCCAAGTCGAGATGGGGCGGGACGGGACGAGGTTGCCAGGGCAGGGCGGGGCGGGGCAGGACGGGGCGAGGACACAGACGGGGACAGGGATGCGGACGCGGACACGGCGCAGGGACAGGGACAATGATGCGGACGGGGACAGGGTCGCGGACGGGACGGGAGGGGACATAACGAGGCGCGGACGGGACAAGATGGGACGAGACGAGACGAGACTAGACGGGACGGGGACAGGACTGGGACGAGGACAGGGGCACGGACGGGGCAGGCAGAAACTCCACCACTCCTACTTTTCGAGAAAGCCCACCAGATAGGCGGAAACCCCACCGCTCCTAATTTTCTAGAAACCCCACCGGACAGGCAGAAACCCCACCGCTCCTAATTTTCTAGAAACCCCACCGAATAGGCAGAAACCCCACCGGACAGGCGGAAACCCCACCACTCTTAATTTTCTAGAAACCCCACCGGACGGGACGGGACGAGACAGGATGGGACAAGGCTGGACATGCCGGGACAGGATGGGGACGGGGATGGGGACGGGTGGGGGCAGGGTGAGACGGGACAGGGTGCGGTGAGACAGATTCTTTGGGGGGCCAACTCGCCCAACTCGGGACGGGGCGGGATGGGACGGGGTTGCAAGGGCGGGGTGGTGCGAGACGAGGTGGGACGAGGCGGGACGGGATGGGGCGGGGTGTGATAGGGCGGGACGGATTCTTTGGGGGGCCAAGTCGCCGCGACCCAAGTCACCAACTCACCCAAGTCAGCGTGGGGCGGGACGGGACGGGGTTACCGGGGCGGGGCGGGCGGAAACCCCACCACTCCTACTTTTCGAGAAACCCCACCGAGACGAGGCTGGACGTGTCGGGACGGAACGGGGACAGAGACAGGGATGGAGACGGGGGTGGGGCGAGACAGGACGGGGCGTGGCGGGGCGGGACAGATTCTTTGGGGGGCCAAATTGCCAACTCGCCCAAGTCGAGATGGGGCTGGACGGGACGGGGTTACCGGGGCGGGGCGGGCGGCTGGACGGGACGGGGTTACCGGGGCGGGGCGGGCGGAAACCCCACCACTCCTACTTTTTGAGAAACCCCACCGAGACGAGGCTGGACGTGTCGGGACGGAACGGGGACGGAGACAGGGATGGAGACGGGGGTGGGGCGAGACAGGACGGGGCGTGGCGGGGCGGGACAGATTCTTTGGGGGGCCAAGTCGTCATGACCCAAGTTGCCAACTCACCCAAGTCGGGACGGGGCGGGACGAGACGGGGTTGCAGGGGCGGGGCGGGATGGGGCGCGGCACGGCGCGGTGAGACGGGGTTGCGGGTGCGGGGCGGGGCGGGGCGCTATGGGGCGGGACAGATTCTTTAGGGGGCCAAGTTGCCAACTCGCCCAAGTCGGGACAGGGTGGGATGGGACGGGGCTGTCGGGGCAGGGCACGGGGGTACTGGACGGGGCGGGACGCGACGCGACGCGACGGGGTGAGACGGATTCTTTGGGGGCCCAAGTCGCCGCAATCCAAGTCGCCAACTCGCCCAAGTCGAGATGGGGCGGGACGGGACGAGGTTGCCAGGGCAGGGCGGGGCGGGGCAGGACGGGGCGAGGACACAGACGGGGACAGGGATGCGGACGCGGACACGGCGCAGGGACAGGGACAATGATGCTGACGGGGACAGGGTCGCGGACGGGATGGGAGGGGACATAACGAGGCGCGGACGGGACAAGATGGGACGAGACGAGACGAGACTAGACGGGACGGGGACAGGATTGGGACGAGGACAAGGGCACGGACGGGGCAGGCAGAAACTCCACCACTCCTACTTTTCGAGAAAGCCCACCAGATAGGCGGAAACCCCACCGCTCCTAATTTTCTAGAAACCCCACCAGACAGGCAGAAACCCCACCGCTCCTAATTTTCTAGAAACCCCACCGAATAGGCAGAAACCCCACCGGACAGGCGGAAACCCCACCGCTCTTAATTTTCTAGAAACCCCACCGGACGGGACGGGACGAGACAGGATGGGACAAGGCTGGACATGCCGGGACAGGATGGGGACGGGGATGGGGATGGGTGGGGGCAGGGTGAGACGGGACAGGGTGCGGTGAGACAGATTCTTTGGGGGGCCAACTCGCCCAACTCGGGACGGGGCGGGATGGGACGGGGTTGCAAGGGCGGGGTGGTGCGAGACGAGGCGGGACGGGATGGGGCGGGGTGTGATAGGGCGGGACGGATTCTTTGGGGGGCCAAGTCGCTGCGACCCAAGTCACCAACTCACCCAAGTCAGGGTGGGGCGGGGCGGGGTGGATTCTTTGGGGGGCCAAGTCGCCAACTCGCCCAAGTCAGGACGGGGCTGCCGGGGTGGAGCGGGGCACATCAGGACAAGGCAGGCGGAAACCCCACCACTCCTACTTTTTGAGAAACCCCACCGGATAGGCGGAAACCCCACCGCTCCTAATTTTCTAGAAACCCCACCGAATAGGCAGAAACCCCACCGCTCTTAATTTTCTAGAAACCCCACCGGACGGGGGCGGGGTAGGGCAGGACAGATTCTTCAAGGGGCCAAGTTGTCACGACCCAAGTCGCCAACTCACCCAATTCAGGATGGGGCGAGATGGGACGGGGTTGCATGTTTGGGGCGGGGCGCGGCGGGGCGCGACGCGACGTGACGCGACAGGGCGGGGCAGGGCGGGGCACGACGGGGTGGGACGGATTCTTTGGGGGGCCAAGTCGCCGCGACCCAAGTCGCCAACTCGGGACGGTGTGGGACGGAACAGGATTGTCGGGATGCAGCAAGACGGGGCGTGACAGGGCGAGGCGGCGACGGGTATAGGGACAGGGACGCGGACAGGGACATGGATGGGGATGGGAATGGATACAAATGGAAACCCCACTCCACGGGCTTAGGTGTAAAACTCAGAATGGATGTAGTCGGGGCAGAGGGAAACCCCACCGCGTTCCTTCCAACTGTGAAGTGGGGTTTCCCTTTTCCCCGGTGGCATTCCTTCCAAGTCCAATGGAGTGGGGTTTCCATTTGCCCCGATTGCATTCCTTCCAAGTCTTGGGTGGGGTTCCCTGTGCTCGTGAATCCATTTTTTTTTCCAAGTGTGGAGTGGGGTTTCCCTTTGGCTCAGCCGCATTCCTTCCAAGTCTTGGGTGGAGTTGCCTACGCTCGTGAATCCATTTTTTTTCCAAGTGTGGAGTGGGGTTTCCCTTTAGCTCAACTGCATTCCTTCGAGGTCTTTGGTGGGGTTTCCCTCGGCCTCGACCACATTCCCTCCTTCCAAGTCTTGGGTGGGGTTGCCTGCACTCGTGAATCCGGTGGGGTTTCTAGAAAATTAAGAACAACCAAACAAGGTATTGGGTACACTTGTTTTGTTCTATCCTGTGTGTAAGAATTCAATTATTGATTTGAGGATTCTTTGGTTGTATTGTTTAATCTTCGTATGTTTTCATTAATTGATTTTTGAGCATACAAGTGTTGATAACTGAGAGGGGGGGTGAATCAGTTATCCTAATTATTTCTTCTTTCTGAACTTTCTTATTAATCAATGCAGCATTAATTCAAACAAGCAAACATTATCATGAAATGAAAAAAAAAACACATGACACAGTATTTTTGATGTGGAAACCCTGTTAAGGGAGAAAACCACGGGGTGATTAACCCAAAGATTATTCTCTGTTAGAAGAATAAGGAAATACAAAAATGGCACTTGCCAATTAGGGCTCACTGCCCGAGCACACTGCTCATAAGGAGGCACACTGCTTACAAGAGACACACTGTCTACAAAAGAGTGTTATACAATACTTGAACTGATTGGAGGCATCCACATATGCTGGAGTTCAGTTCCGGTTAGGCTCAGTACATTGATCTGCTGCACTTCATCTTTCCTCTTCTCTTATGCTGCTTTCCTTTCACATACCAGACCTTCCTTACTACTTCTGCTCTGTTCTACTTTTATTCGCATATCACCTATCACCACAACACTTCTCACAACTAAATCCATCCTATATATATCCGCACAAGTGATTTCATTATCTTTCTAGTCGACACCCGGAATAGTCAATCTTCTCACAAACTCTGTTCTGTCGGCTGAATCCTTACACATCAAGTAATGCGGATCAAGCATATACTTGTAAAAATCATTAATCATGTCGGCCAAACATGATTCATGCCTTCATAACCTTTAACACCTTCAGTAACACATCCGAAAAGTAGTCTGATGTTCTGTCAGTCAATTCTTCCTTTGTTCACACTGTCACTCAGGAACCTGGTACTCAAGTATTCATATCTTTTGCCTCATCTATCACCGAAGGCTAAAACCTTGGAATCTATCACTCAAGGTAGTACTCTTTACTTCCCCAAATCCGCACGTTACCAAGATACTTCCTCTGAGAGATCCAGACCTGTCTGTCGGACCTTGCCATATGCTCTATTCTTGTTTACCAGACCACAACATTCTTCACTCTGACTTCTGGTAGAGACTCACCATGTCCTGCAGATGTGTGGGATGAACTTTGTTGCCATCAATGACAACAATCATGAATCCATATAGTGTCTCTTGCCAACAATCTCCCCCTTTGGCATTGATGGCAACACTTAGTGAAAAATGACTAAGTGTTTACACTAGGCTCCCCCTTGGCTGATGCTCTGTCTTTATATATATTTTCCGGAGCTCCCCCTTAGTTGGATTCCTCATTTTTCACTGCTCTTCACTCCCCCTTTGACATCAATGGCAAAGGGTAGGGTCCGCACACCAAAATTTTCAAAAATTTTACTATACTTAGCCACATAAGTATATATATACAAGTTGTACTTACATATACTTAAGTATGTCTGCAAAAGTGTTCTTCAACTATACAACTTCTGTCGCCCAACTTTACTTCATCCTGTCCAAAATTGAGATATGCCCACTCAACAGGAATGCAAACGCATCTGCTCTTTTTAGATCTGTCGGATCATTGGTCTGGGCTATAATTTGGGCTTCTGTTATAGCCTCATGCATGGCCTCTAGCTTAGGGACGATTAACGCCCTGAGCTCACTTAACCTGCTTATTCTATTTTTCCTTTCCTTCTCCAATTTCTTGATTTCACTCAAGACTGCGATAGTCTGACATTCTTGATTTGTTATAGAGGATGAAAAAGGATCAAAACTTTGAGACAAGCTTAGTAGTTTGTCCTCTTGCTCTTTTATTTTCTTCTCAATCTCCACTGTTACCTTGGACCAGGAGATACAAAATTTGTATATTTCACCACCATCCTTAAGAGCATTTTCTAAGCTCTTTATCCCAATGTTCATGTTTCTCCTATCATTAATGATCAAACCCTGTACCTCGAAGAACCTTTTATCCAAAAACTCCTTCCGGACCTTTTCTTCAGCTGATTTTTCTAGAGAATCAAAATGTGTACTAAAACTGCTGACTAAGGTTTTGAGATTACCGGAAGAGGAGGCTATGGGATCTTTCTGAACCAATGGCATAATCTTTTCAAGCACTCCGGAAGTAGCTTCTATCAACTCACAGTCTTCCATATGAGACTTTAGGAGTTTTTCATTAGCCTTAGCATTTGCAAATGAAGCTATCTTCATTGTCTGTACCGGAGAAAGAGAATCAAAATTGAATGGACCTTGTAGAATCTCCGGTTCATCAATCTCCATTGTTTCTTTGTTCAGGAATTCTTGGACAGTTTGTGTAGTGTCTCTTGCTAGAGACAGATGTTTCTTCTCTTCTGTAGTCTTGGAGCTGTCTTTAGGAGTTTTCTCTCCTTCACCACTAGCAGTTGTGGTTTTCTCTGCTGAAGTCTTCTCTCCTTCTACAACCTTAGCACTGTCATCTTCTTTTTCCTTCACCTCTGCTTCTTTCTCCTATAATTTTTCTTCTCCTTTAGATCCAGAGATTGTAGGGGAAACCGGAGGAGAAATGTTAGTCTGTTCAGGGCCCTCCTCTTCTGTCATTTTCTCAGGAGTTTCTTCTGCAACTTTTGTGGTTGAGGGATCAATACCCAAGTCCTCTATAATAGCAAGATTAAATCTTTTGAAGGCTTTCCAAAGAATCTCTTTAGTGTCCTTGGCTACCTTGTCAGTCTCACCAAGCATGAGCTGATTCATCCTTGCTTTGCTCCTGAACTCATCCTTGCAATCCTTGAATATCATATTCATTGTTTTAGGATCGATTGAAGGATATAGTTGAATAGCTATCTGTTCCCGGATCTCAATGTCTTTTGCCATGGAATTGTTCTTTCCTATTTCTAACTCCTTTTCAAGGCTCTTGGGAATAAGAGATATAATTTCAAATGAAGGCCTTATTATATATGTTCAGGTACTTGACTGTAGCTTCTTGCAGGATCTTTTGGTCAGCCTCATTGTAATCATCATAAAATGCGGCCATTGGTTGAAGGTTTCCATCCACAGTGACTGATTTTATTACACTTTCTAAAGTCAGGGTGGGCTTTTCAACAAATTCCTCTGCCATTTCTTCCTTGTCTTGGCCTGTGGAGGGTTTACCAGATCCTTTCTTCTTCTGCTTCTTTAATTCCTTTACCCCCTCATCTGATTCGGTTTCCTCTTCATCTCTTTGACTTGCATAAGCCCTTGTGGCTTTTGTCTTTGATCTTTTCTCTCTTTTGCCAGATGCCTGGACTTCCAGTTTTGATGTTCTTGAGGCTTTGGTTGTGGCAGGTGCAGATCTCTTTGATGATCTGGTCCGGGTGGAAGTTTCTACCGAAGCACTTTTCTTGCTTCCCTTTTCTGCCTCTTTCTTCTCTTCCTCAACCCTTTCCATCCTTTTCTTGTGGGCATCAAGTGCCTCCTTTGAGATGCCAAGGCCTTGAGAAACATTTTCTACTTCTTTTCTCACCTTCCTCTTGATCTCTGGTTCTCTGAGTTCAACATGGATTTTTATACTCAGCTCCTCAAAGGTTCCAAACCTTTCTACTTTTGGATCTTTAGGCTGGCTTAGCATGTGTTGAACATGCAGCTCCACAATCTGTTCATCAACTTCATACCCCATGGGCATGATCCAGACTGTCCTTAGTTCTACTGCCTCCATTAGGCACTGATCAGTCCCTACCATAAAGCAGATTGTGTCTTTGTATTTCTCAACAAGAGACTGGGGAATCCTTTCTCTTGCTTGCATCATGTTCTGAAAGTTCTTGAAATACCCCCACAGAGCTGTATTTTGTGCTTTGTTGTCACCAAGTCCATGTAAATAATCTCTGATTTGAATAGCTACCAGTCTATCATTCTCCCATACCCAACCATTAGATCCAGGAAGCTCATTCATAAAGTAGAAGAATAAGCACAATATCAATCCTCCATACTTGAATGATTTTTTTTTGTCTTTCTTGATTTTCTACAGATTCTCCAAGAGTTGGTTCAAGAGAAGCTAGCAAAGATCATAGTCTGTATCCTTTCTTAGCATTTCATAAGCGGTATAGAGGGCAGTTCCAGGTACAGAATTTTCTCTGCTAGAATGATATATCTTATATCCAATGATCATAGAAGCAAACTTGACATCCGGATCAGTGATGTCATCTACTGTCATTGCTCTTTTGTCAAACTTAGATCCGGTAGCCTCACTCATAGTTTGGTTCTTTACAGATTTAAGAACAGGAATCCCACCGAATGAGTGTAATCCGGTAACTGCCCTGATGGCATCTTTAGTGATCTTCAATGGTCCATTTAACCACATGAAATTGTCATGTATTCTGCTCAAAATGTACCTAACCCATTCATCCTCCGTAAAACAGGGGAAATGTATGTATTGTGCAAAGTGCTTGTTCCGGAGGCCTATGTATTGGGGTTTGAGCTCAAATGAATCATCTAACAGTTGTTTGTGATAGATATCTCTTAGTTTGAATTCCCCAAACTCTTCAACATTTGCATGTATATAAACCCTAATATCTTCGGTGTGCAAAACACCATGCAGAACACTGGAAAATGCACCTAGGGGGTCTACCTCCAAGGATTTGTATGGATGTTTCTTAAATGTAGGGTGAGGTCTATCAGAAATCTTTACAATATTTAGAGTACCCATTATCAAGAGATTTGCAGTGAGATATTTGAAAATGGAAAATACCTTTTGCGCCTATCGGTTTCACAGAGTTGGTTGGATTGATCTCTGGAAGTAATGACTTCTGCAGGTGATCTTCGATGAATTTGAGGAATTTCATTGCAGAGCTCCGCTTTTCATTTCTTCTAGAGTGCAGAATGAACAAGTGATTAATGAAAAACCCTTATATTGCTCCGCAAGCCCTAATATCAAATTGCAATAAATGCTCAACCTACATTATTCCGGTTTGCCTTATTCAGGTGATTTGAAGAACCGGATCAACCTTGATCTTTAAACATCTTGCGGATCTTCCAAATCTTAACCATAGTTTGTTTGAATATATCCCTTATGACTCCTTCAATTCCGCAACTCTTCTTGTGCCAGTTCCGGCACCAATTGACTAGCTGGGGGAACAAGGTTTTCTTTGTGTCTCCCCTTGAGCCAGAGCTCACTTTTTAGTTTCAGGAAGGAATATCAGCACCAGAGTCTGGTGCGGATCCAACCTCTACATTCTCAGTACTTTTCTTCACCCAAATCTTGCTCATCTCATTTTTAACTTCATCCGCATTCATCTTTTGTTTACCCTTATCTTGATATACCGGACCTCTTTTGTCCTGATTCTTGCTTCTACAGACTTTTACATTATGATCGGACCTATTACGGATTTGGCAAATAACATTTCTTTGCATATTTGACTGATATCCTCTTGATCTGCATTGATTTGCCATATGACCTACTCTATTGCATGCAAAGCATCTACCATTGAATGATTTGTTCATTTACATATTTCTGCATTCATGAGACTTGTGACCATACCTTTTGCAGTTAAAACACTGTCCGGAGAAGGATGAATTAGTCTGATTCATTCTCTTTTTGCACTGATTAGCTTTGTGACCAAAATGATTGCAGCTGTGGCAGTATCCATTGAAGGATGGATATCTTTGAGCATTAGGCTGTCTTACCGGAGGTCTTCTAGGCCTGTTCCTTGGATTTTCTGATCCAAAATTCTTTTGACCGGATCCAGAGCTTTCTCCTTTCTCATATCCCAAACCACACTTGTCATCTACCTTCTTTTGACTTCCAAGAAGAACTTCAAGTTGAGCAGAACTTATCTTGAATTTCTCTTTATACTCATTTGCTGTTTGAAGATCCCTTTTTAGAGAGACAATTTGATCCTCAAATTTTTCTTCATTATCTTTAGCATCTTCAAGATCAGATTCAAGATGTCTGATGATTCTATCTATCTGGTGGCAATCTTCTGATTTCTCCTTGAGAGATTGTCTTAGATTGTCTTCAGTTTTTCTTTTCTCTTCAACTTCTTGAGTAAACTTTATAACTCCTGATTCCATTTCATGTCCTACCATAATGATTTCTTTTGATAACTTTTCACATAACTTGGTTTTCTCAGTCAGCTCTTCATTTGCATTACTTTCTTCACCTTGTCTTGCCAATTGCTAAGCAGCTCCTTTCTCTTTTTCATAGAGAGACTTAATTTGTCTTTTAGTTCTCGCATGAAATCATCAGCCTGTTTGAGTCTTTCCTTTAATTCATTGACTTCAGAGTTTGACTGTTCAAGATCCTCAAGGGCAGTCTTGAGTTGCTCCCTTAAACCATATGCATCCATTTGGACTCCCAGATCTTCCTTGAGCTGTTAGACTCTGTTAGGAGGAACTTAGCTCTGATACCAATTGTTGATAACTGAGAGGGGGGGTGAATCAATTATCCTAATTATTTCTTCTTTCTGAACTTTCTTATTAATTAATGCAGCATTAATTCAAACAAGCAAACATTATCATGAAATGACAAAAAAAAAACACATGACACAGTATTTTTGACGTGGAAACCCTGTTAAGGGAGAAAACCACGGGGTGATTAACCCAAAGATTATTCTCTGTTAGAAGAATAAGGAAATACAAAAATGGCACTTGCCAATTAGGGCTCACTACCTGAGCACACTGCTCACAAGGAGGCACACTGCTTACAAGAGACACACTGTCTACAAAAGAGTGTTATACAATACTTGAACTAATTGGAGGCATCCACATATGCTGGAGTTCAGTTCCGGTTAGGCTCAGTACACTGATCTGTTACACTTCATCTTTCCTCTTCTCTTATGCTACTTTCCTTTCACATACCGGACCTTCCTTACTGCTTCTGCTCTGCTCTGCTTTTATTTGCATATCACCTATCACCACAACAATTCTCACAACTAAATCCATCCTATATATATATCCGCACAAGTGATTTCATTATCTTTCTAGTCGGCACCCGGAACAGTCAATCTTCTCACAAACTCTGTTCTGTTAGTTGAATCCTTACACATCAAGTAATGCGGATCAAGCATATACTTGTAGAAATCATTAATCATGTCGGCCAAACATGATTCATGCCTTCATAACCTTTAACACCATCAATAACACATCCGGAAAGTAGTCTGATGTTCTGTCAGTCAGTTCTTCCTTTGTTCACACTGTCACTCAGGAACCTGGTACTCAAGTATTCATATCTTTTGCCTCATCTATTATCGGAGGCTAAAACCTTGGAATCTATCACTCAAGGTAGTACTCTTTACTTCCCCAAATCCGCACTTTACCAAGATACTTCCTCTGAGAGATCCGGACCTGTCTGTTGGACCTTGCCATATGCTTTGTTCTTGTTTACCGGACCACAACATTCTTCACTCTAACTTCTGGTAGAGACACACCATGTCCTGCGGATGTGTGGGATGTACTTTGTTGCCATCAATGACAAGAATCATGAATCCATATAGTGTCTCTTTCCAACAACAAGCCCTTCTGCAGAAGGTGGGGTTGTGTATTTCCCTTGAGTGGTTGCACATCCTTTTTGAAAAAGTCCTCTCATGGGAGGCGGGGTCAGGTCTTGAGTTACTCACCCTTAAGTGTGTTTTTGGCGATTGTAGTGTGGTGATGAGCCCCTCACCATCAGGTGTGTTTGGCATGTCTTAGATGGCGGAGTGTAGTGACGAGCTCCTCCCAATCACCCGTGTTTGTTGTGTATAAGATGTATAGTGGGTTGACGACACACTCTATGATGTATTCCATGTCTTTTGTGCATGTTTTGTGGTGGTGTATAGAGATGAGCTCCCCCACGCCATGTGTTTTCTATGTTTTCTAGTGGCGTGTAGTGATGAGCTCCCCCACACCGTGTGTTTTGCATGTTTTGTGGTGGCATGTAGCAATGAGCTCCCCAGGCTCTGTGTTTTACATGTTTTGATGGCGGAGCGTAGATATGAGCTCCCCCATCACTTGTTAAGTGTTGTGTAATTGTCTAATCATGTCTTTTCTTCATGTATTGTGTAACTGCATTTGTATGCTTCGTGTATTGCATGTTTGCGTTCATGTCTTCTCTATTTATTGTGTGCTTCTTTAATGACTTCTTCATGTTTTCTATGATTGTCGAGTGCCTTCTTATGTTTTCCTGAGCTTGGGGGCTAGAGATGGTCTTCCAAACTTTGGGCATGCTATTGGCTCTAGTGTCCGACGTGCTTAATGTGTTTTTGACCATACTTTAATGCATGCACTAATCATAAGATCATACACAAATTGAAGTGGGGGCTAAATGTTAAGGATTAAAAAGTGTCCACATGTCTTTTTACCTCCTTGTTTAGCTCCTAGGTCCCTTGATTGCATTATATCCTCAAAATGTTTCTCCTGATGCAGAATTACCCAACAGCAAGATGAAATTATAATGTGGACCACTTGATTTAGCTTACCCTGGACCTAAAGGAGGATAAATATGGTAATGCCCAAGTCCCTCCCTTTTGGTTGGGGCTAATTCAAGTGTATGTTGGTCTTGCACCTCCCTAGAGGTCTCTCCTTGTCGGCTCTTTTGGTTTGAATTGTAGATTGCAAGCGGGAAAGCATATATAAGTGTGTTTTTGAGTTCATTATTAACCTAGATGGAGATACCTAACTAGAGACCTTGAAGTAAAGAGCATCAAGAGAATTCATTGTGATCCTAGAGCAGATTTGTGTATTATTATTGTGTGTTGTTGTAGATATGGAGCTATCATCGATCCTTCCTTAGGAGTTGAAGGATCTTCATCATTCTAAGGGCTCATCGCATAGGTGATATCATTGTTTTTATCATCATTTGAATAATCATATTATCATTGTGGCAACCTCTGCCCCCACAAGGGTACACACTCTTTAACAATCAACGGTGTTGGGAAGCTTGAATGCTATCTTAGGATTTGACTGAGGCAAGTCCCTAAACACCATAACCTCCCAAACCCTCTTTTATCTTCTTGTGTGTAGGCTACATGAGCAAGATCTAGAAAATACAGAGCTACAGGAAGACTAAGTGTAGATTAGGGTTTCAGGATCTGAAGATAGTTACAGAATATTCCTCCATCAGGGACCTGGGTGGAACCGCCCTTGTCCTCCTGCCTTTTCTGGGTTTGGATCTGACATCAAAACAACATTTGGGACAACCTTCCAATTCACACCTTCGGCTGATTTTTCCAATCAGGACCTAGGCGGTACCACCGAGGTCCTCTGAGACCTCTATTTTTTGGAGACAGGTTCTATCATTCCTTTGATTATCCCTGTGCAATTAGTTTCTGGGTTTCTGTCATATTTTCTCCACTATAAGTAAATTAATGTAAAACTAGGGTTTTCATGCATTGTTATCCTAGGGCTTAAGAAAAAGACTAAGTTAAATCTTATCCATCTATAGCATACAAGAGTTCAAGGTTAGTAGCTAAGTCCTCCTTCATTTGGTAGTGATTTGGCTTGGCCTTGTCCTTGAATGTTATATGGAAAAGGGTTTGATCTAGTTCATATTCTACTTATTGTCATTCTCCTTTTTCATACTAAACAATGAGTGAAGAGTTTGTTGCTAAATGCACTAAAATGCAGATTTGGTCATGGCAACATCAGTAAAAAAAAATTAAAATGCCTTAGTTAAACTATATGGGAACCACAGTTCCAACCAAAATTATAAGTTTTTTTTGTCAAAAGTTGTATTGAAGATTAGATTAAATGGTACTAATTAGCATTAATGATAACAAATTAAAATTGTTCATGTTCTATTGCAAAAACATTATTGATTATAGAAGCTTCAACAATAGTGTTGTCATTAAAAAGAGAACCAACTTTATACCACTAAGATGTTAAATAGAATGCACTTTGCATAGTCTTTTCATCTTGAATTTGGAAACAGAGCCCTTTAATATTAGATCATTATTCATCTTCTTGCAGCTTAGTTTGAATTAACATCTTCCTGAATTGATTTATAATCTTTCATGGACAAATTCTTAATTTAAAGGGTTTGATGGTATGCTGAGGGAAAAAAATTGAGCTTTTTTGTTCAAATTTTGAACTTTTATTTACCTTTTCAGGTCCAAGCTTTTTCATAAGTGATTTCGTCTATGTCACAAAAATCTTTACCATCGTTAGGTCATCATCATTGGCTATAATACTTATCACATTAAACCCAATGTACAAATGTATGTGGCTTTCACTCTCTCTAAAACTCTAGTAGTTCACACTTAATTCTAGTTACTTGGCTCAATATGTCCTCTATGATCCTTTCATAGGGCCAAGGCCCTAGTGTGAAAGTTTTGCTTTTACATCTTCATAATGATCAAGCCATACTCTCATCTCTAAGGCCTTGATCAATTATACCAAGGACAAATTTTGAGAGTAAGAGCATATTAAATCAAATTAGTTGCTAGTTTGTGGACATAAAAGTTACTCCTTTTATTGAATCATTCTTTATAAGCCTACTAATCAACATCAATGTGGTTAAATGTGAGATTCACTACTCTTATATATGCTAGCTATCTATTTGTATCTAGAAAAGGTTTGATAGAACAAATTACTTCTGTTGTTTGATGGAACAAATTACTTGATTTCAAGTGTTGTTATCAATATAGTGAAATAGTTTTATAGAAAAGGCTTAGCAATTATTTTTATTTATTTTGGTTGAATCTTTATGTATGACATTCTTTTTGGTAAATTAAAAAGCTTAGTTGTGGTCGAAAGTGTGACACAATTCTATTCTTTTATCCGAATTAAGCAATTGGAAATATATTTTAGTGCACATAAAATAAGTGGGGCAAAAATAATTATTTTTGAATGCCTTAAAATGGAGGGTCATGCTTTTATATGGTCACAAACCTATGTTTCTAATATTAAGGAAAGAAGGAAACCTATTTTTAATAAATGGGAAGAATTCAAGGAACTAATATGAAGAAACTTTTATCCCATAGGACAAAAAAATGATTAAAAAATTTAATGGATGTACTTGTTATAGAGTAAAATGTGTACCCTTGTTAATAAGCACATGTTTTACACCATTTTGAGCATTAAATGATTAAATCTTGATATTGATGAATAAACCTGACATAGTAAACTTAGGACTGGCCTAAGCCCACCTTAAATGACACTCCCTAGAGTTTGTGGGGCTAAAGGACTAGGGCGCCTAGCGCCTTGGGCCCATATTAGTCCTTTAGCCCTATTTTTGTGGTGTTGTCTTAGAACACCTTCTTAGCTTACACATGTCGGACCCATTTAGTTTTATTCATCGTGTGTGAGCGGGAATTCATATAAGAAGGAGTTTTACAATTCATTTTACACCTAGAAGGACAAGTGAATGCTAAGGAAAGATTAGAATTGCTTACATGATTTGATCTTCTATGCTTAGTGCTCTTCATGCTTGGAATTGCTATTTGCTTGTGGATGTTATGAAGCTTATTTGTAGGTCTTGAAGGAAGTTCAAGCCATCTCATTCTATCTTCTTGTTGGTGCATGATCTTGAGTTATCTACTCCAACTAGGGTTTCACATCTTGTGGTAATATTTATCATTTTCATTCATAATTTCATCATATATTGTTGATCTTGCCTCTGCCCTCCTAGGGAACGCACTCTTGGATCACTAATCATTGTTGTAGTGGAGATGGAAAAACCACACAGGGTTTGACTAAGGCAAGCCCCTAAACACAACACAACCTTTCCCTCTTTTCTTGTGTGCAGGTCACATTCGGGAGATTCAAGTTACAAGAAGTTGTAGGAATGTCGAAGACAGACAGGTGAAGGCACCCAGACTCAAATTTTTGGAAAACCTTAATTTGGGTCCAGGACGCTCAGTGCCCCAAGTCTTTTGCATTACCAAACTCATATCCAAGTTCCTCTCTGTTTCCTGATCTCTGCTATCTATTTAGATTTCTAGTATCAATTTTTGGCATTCTGTTATATAAGTCAATCTTGGTAAATTAGGGGTTGGTCTTTTGCCCTAGCTTGATTGATTGGATTTGGTTGATTCTTCTCTATACAACAAAGAGGCAAAACCCCTATAGTTTGTCTCCCCTTCATGGGAAGAAGCCAAGATCGAATTATGTCTCAATGTTTGTAGAAGAGGGTTTGACCTAGTTTAACGTTTTAGGCTAAGTCACTCTTTTACACACAATAGTACTATAAAGAACAAAGTGGTCAAAATGTGTAGGATTACACTACAAAATTTTGTTGACAAGCCTTGGAAAATGGTATGGTTCTAGATATACGAGTAAATGATGATAAATTATCTCAATTGGCTCCATTCCTACATCTAAAGGAGGGTAACTGAACACTACCAATTCAAGGGACTTGGATGAAGCATATCTCAAAGCTTACTACATGGAGGAGGAGGAGGAGAGGTGTGAAGGTGAGTCTTCCAAATACAAAGGTAAAAATAAGAGTAATTGGAAAGCAAAGAAAGCTAACACTATTGTGCAAAAATATGATTATAAAAAGGATATGTAAAGAATGATTATATTCATTGTAAGTTATATCCATGGACATGTAAATTTAAAATGTTGGATGATTCATCTCAAATTGTACATCCTAAAATAAGAGTTGGCGTAATGAAATGGATGATACAAAGAGATATATATCAACAATTCATGAATATGGTGTAGAAATAGAAGATAACTTTTAGATATATGATAAACTTAGATATATCCATGCATATAAGGAAAAAGATTAACTTGAGGAGATGAATGAACTTTTTGTTTTGAAGTTACAAATCAAGAAGAATAGATTAAACACACTAGTAGATCCTATCCTTGTTCACAATGTACTTTTATTTCCAAGAATTTGGTTAAAAGGCTCGGTATGAAAATAGAGGAACATCCACATCCATACCCATTGGGATTGGTGAAAAGAAGTGTAAAAATACAAGTTATAAAAAGGTGCAAGGTAAAATTTTGGATAATACATAATATATTGATGAGATAGAAGTAGATATGGTTACTCTTGATGCATTTGATATTGTTGTTGTTAGTCCTTATATTTGTGTTAGGTATGATAAAGGAGGGATAACATGTACATATTGGTGAAGGGTGGGATTATATACATAATCAAAAGGCACCAGAGTTGGGACAAAGTAGCCATGGTAAGTGTTAATCAAGAAATTATATTAATTCAAGAAACCAAGCAATTTTGTTCACTCTTGCTTGAAGACAAGGAAGAATATGGATTAGGAACATCTATCATGACTAAATCTAAGTTTAAAGGCTTGGACAAAGTATTGTAATCTTTTTAAGGAGTATTCATGGAACCAAAGGGATTGCCACCAAGAAGGGAGGTGAAGCATGATATTCAATTGTACTACCAGAATCTCCTACTATAGTCACTAATAGAGAACAACTAGGTCAAGAGGCAACTTTAGGAGCTATTGGAGCAAGGGTTTATTCACCTCCACTTCACCTTGTGGATCACCCACAGTGATGGCACAAAAGAGTATGGATCTTAGAGAATGTATATTGATTATAGATCTCTTAATAAAATCACCATTAATAATAGATATCCTCTTCCGAGGATAAATTATTTGTTAGACTAACTTAGGCATGCTAAGTATTTTACTATGTTAGATCTTAAGTTGAGTTATCATCAAGTATGAATGAAAGAATAAGGCACTTGAAGAATACTTTGAAAACAAATCAAACCACTTAAGTTGAATCTTGTGCTCACTAATGGTGGGGACAAGCATTTTATTACTAAATTAAAAAATAATTAAAA
This sequence comes from Cunninghamia lanceolata, assembly GCA_027924645.1. Classification (NCBI taxonomy): domain Eukaryota; kingdom Viridiplantae; phylum Streptophyta; class Pinopsida; order Cupressales; family Cupressaceae; genus Cunninghamia; species Cunninghamia lanceolata. The sequence continues at coordinate 937,386 of BSBN01000687.1, read as the reverse complement.
GGGGGTGCCTAAATGTTGTTAACCCTCAATAAAGAGATAAGGGCTATATAAAGGTTGTACCATTCTAGTAAACCTTTACAACTAACTTATAACCTCCTACTAACTTGCACATGAGAATACTTGTAATGCCTACAAACTATTTACTAACACTAGGAAAAATAAGGAACATTGTTAGAAAAATCTCAAAAAATGCACTACACTCCACATGGATGTCCTTGTTTCAATAAAAGAAGATTATATATATATATATGTTAAGAGAGATGTGTTACAGAATAATATAGGTCTAAATTTTTTGTTAATATTAATCCAAAAATTATTAATAATAAATTTTTTAATATTATATTTTTTTTTAATTTTACAATGAATGTGGGTCCATTATGAAAAAATAATGACCTTTATTCAAGACACTACAAAAAATAAGAAACATTGCTATAAAAATCTAAAAAAATGCACTCCACATGGATGTCCTTGTTTCAATAAAAAAAAGGAAAAAATAATTTTGATATATGCTAAGAGAAATATGTTATAGAATAATATAGGTCTAAACTTTTTGTTAATATTAATCAAAAAAATAATAATAAATAAAATATTTAATAAAAGTTTACCAAAAGATATATGTGCACTATAGATTGAAGGTAATGATATAATTCCAAGAAGTCATGGAAAAAAATTTATTTGAAGTTGAAGTTATGTGATAAGGGAAAATGTTACTCAACAAAAATAATTGAAAAAATAAAAATGAAAATGATAGAAATGATTCTTTAAAAATTTCAAAAAAATTATAACTTGAATCTACATAGAAAATGTCACAACTCATTAGTTTACATCATCCTTAAATTCTTGACCGTTTGTTTGGTATAATTGACACACATTAAAATATGTTGATTTTGTGCATCCCACTTGGGCCAAAAAGTAAGACACACTATTGTGGGATGACCCTACAACATGCTTTGATTCAACTAAAGAAGTTTCCACAATTTCTTTCTTTTAGAAACACCACACATTGACAATTGAACCCATATGCATGGTGTAACCTATTGTAGACAATATCTCATCCACACAACCACCATAACCTTGCATCACAATATCCAAAAAGTTTTAAATTCTTGTTCTGGTAGTACTCAAGGTCATATGTCTTTGTTCCCTATAAGTAATGAAGTACTTGTTTAGCTACTTGCTAATGATGTTCCCTAGGATCATGCATTAATCTAGATAAAATACTCACCACAATGGAAATATCTGGCTTGGTAGTCATCAAATATATCAATCTACCCCCTAGTTGTTTGTATTTTGTGCCATTAGAAAATTCACTTTCATCATCATTAGAGATGGAAATGCTTAGCAAAACACTATCAATAAATCCATGGCACTATGATAGACAAACATGCCAAGAGAGACATTTGCATTAAGATGTCCATCAAACTATGGAAGATAATAATATATATTGTAATGAGTCACTTGTTGATACCTATGTCAATCCAACAAACAAAAGACCCAAAAAATCATTTAATCTAGAGATAAAAACCTTTGGGTAGGAGATTTATATTCATCAATCCCAATGATTCTACTAGTGTATCACACATAGTTTGGACATCGAGGGCAACAACTAATGTTACTATAGTGGAAAAAGATGGAAAATTAGAGTGCAGAGTTCCTATACTATGTTATGCCCTGGTTCATCAAGCCAAAAAGCATGCTACAAAGAAAGATATATATGTTGATTGTTTGGAGCAAAAATGGAGGCCAAACCAAGGAGACAAAAAATTGTCAGTTATTCTTATTAAACATGCTTGGACTTAATGTATATCTTGGAAAGGACCATACCTTAAATTGATTGACTTTTTGAAAGAAGTTGTAAATTTCTAGAACTGAATCAACACAAAATGTACGGACCATCTGAGATTATCCAAAATAATATGAAAAGTATTTTGACAACCACTATCATTGTTTTTATTTAATTCAATGTTTTTGTTTTTGGAATGTGAATCTCTTCTAATTCTTTGGTTTGGTTCAAAATATTATGGAAACTATATGGATATGAGGGTTGTAATCTATATGTGAATGGAATAACATTATAAGGTAAACAACAAGCACACTTATATTTCAAATGAAAGTTAACAAATTTAGTTCTTAAAATAATTTTAATTTGTGGATTTGTGTTTGCCATAACAATCTTCTTTACCCATTTTATATAGAATAATATTAAGTTGTTATTTATAAAAAATTAGTTTGTTTATGACATTTCTATTTACAGTAATTCAAATTGATAAAGGTGCCACTTTGTAATGAATTACCTAAAAATTAAATATAAATATAACTAATAATCCAAAATATTACACATCTAAGAGTACTACTCAAGTCGATGTTATGGGTTATAAGTCCAAATTATTTAGACTATCAAGACAAACTAGTCTAGTCTATTTTGGAATAGGTCTAATTTATGAATATTTAATGCAAATAATTCAAAATATTTATAATATTAATTGAAAACATTTTGCACATATGAGGGAGATTCCAAGTTTAGATTGTGGAGAATAAGTTCAAATTATTTAGAATTGTATAAAGAAATGAGTCCAATTTATTTGGAATTAAATTTTTTGTAGTCTAGAAAGGGGCCATGAGTCCAAATTATTTGAAATTAGAAGAAAATACACAACCTATTGAAGTAATGATAATCATCTAAATAATATTATGAAATATAGAATGTGTAATGGAAATTGGAATACAAGATGTGGAACACTATAACACATTCAAATAGAGAGAAATTATTGCTACTCCTATTCATATATGAGAATAGTCCTACATAAATTTTAGTGTATTTATTATAAATAATGTTCAAAATGATAATTCTCGTGACCAAAAAAGGGATGAGACATCTCTTCTAATTTTGTTAGAGATTGCATAGAGCAGATCACATATGCAAAGAATGTTGATGTGAGAAGGTTAGGCTAGAGTACAAGATCATTGGATTAGAGTGCATGACTACCAAATTGGATGCATCATAGGTTGTACTTTAAAAGATCTTTATTGTACAATAGGTATAGTTCCAATTTTTATAGTTGAAGCTGGCAATTGATAGCCATGTCTATGTTGACAAGTGTCACATGCGTATGGTCATATGGTATGTATAGATAGGATGCTACCAAGTGTCAAACCCATATGAGAAGAGTTACATGTGGCATGAGATACCGGGTATGTGTAGGATCATCGTGGGCCAAACAGTGGCAATAGGAAAAAAATCATGTTTTTACTTAGCCAAATTCGCAACTTGGCAAAGTTTGACTTTGAAACGGATATATGTTTTGGTTTGGATACCAAACCAAAACAGATATCTGTTTTCAAAATGGATATCCATTCTCAAAACGGATATCCGTTTTCTAAAAAAATTTGGGAAAAAGGCTTTTTACTCTTTTTGAAAATATACCTCTTAAATCTTGGATCTCCCATCAATATATGAACCTCCTTAAAGATTGTTTCTAGTGAAGGAGGAGGGCAAATTAACATTGGTAGCTTCTTTACACATTGATCCATAAGGATTTGTTAAACACTAAGAATCATCACTAATGAATTACAAATAATCAATAATAAAATATTCAGTTTTGTTCATCATGTGAAATAATCACTTTTAGACTATGTTCCAATATTTCAGGGATAGGAATGGTGGGGCAGCAAGGGATGTGTTTTGGGGCATTTTGGATTTCATGCCCTAAATTTCTTTACCCAATCCTTCATATGATTTGATTCATGATACATGGTTTGAGAAGGATACACATGATATACCCTTACCCTCTAGTGATAAAATTATGAATGATACTTTATGTGGTGAAGCTACACCTTCGTTAATCCTTCATGACATTATTATTCCTTGTGATGATGATGTCCTTCATGTAATATGTTAGGACATAATGCAAAGTTAACATGGCATGAACTCTCTTGGAAGGGTAAGCATGGACTATAAGAACATTGAACTAGTTGGATCTGTTAAGCTCGCCATTTATGAAAGAACGTTAAAGGTTAACCTTAATTAGGTAAGGTTATGTTTCAGTGTGGTTGTTTGTGCAACAATGTGTAAATTAATGTTACCAAAGGATAAATCTAACTATACTAACATTTTAATAACCATGAGAGTTGGGACTAACAATTAGACTAAAAACTTGACAAACAATACAACTTGGACACATGTAGGACTTGGAAAATGGAAAAGAATATAATTAAATGTGGAAAACAATGAAAAAGTGGTATTAGTTGCACCTATATGGAGAAGTGGTTTAGAGGTTGGTTAGGGGAATTATTTAGGGTTTAGAGGTTTAGGGTTGCTCGGGTTTAGGGTTTACAGTTTAAAGAGAGATAGAGAGAGGGGACTGATAGAGTTTGAGAGAGATAGAGGAGACAGAGGGGACAGATAGGGAGATAGAGAGTGAGAGACATGTCCAGAGACATAGAGAGAGAGAGATTGAGAGGTAGAGGGATGATAGAGATAGGGAGATAGAGGTTTAGGGTTGCTTGGGTTTAGGGGCATTATTTAGGGTTTTGGGTTTTGGGGTTAGGGGTTAAGGTTTAGAGGTTTAGGGTTTAGGGTTTAGAGAGAAATAAAGGACCAATAGGGAGATATAGAGGAGTCCAAGGGGAGAGATAGGGAGATAAAGAGTGAGGGACATGGCAAGAGACATAGCGAGAGAGATTGAGAGGTAGAGAGACAAAGGTGATAGGGAGATAGGGGAGAGATAGGGAGATAGTGGTTTATGGTTACTTGGGTTTAGGGTTTAGGGGTTTGGGGTTTAGGGTTTCTCGGGTTTAGGGGTTAGGGGTTAGGGTTTAGGGGCATTATAATTTAGGGTTTAGGATTTATTGTTTAGAGGTTAGGGGTTAGGGGTTAGGTTTAGAGGTTTAGGGTTTTGGATTTAGGGTTTATAGAGAGAGCGGAATGATAGGGAGATATAGAGGAGTCTGAGGGGAGAGATAGGGAGATAAAGAGTGAGGGACATGGCCAGAGACATAGGGAGAGAGATTGAGAGGTAGAGGGACAAAGGTGGTAGGGAAATAGGGGAGAGATAGGGAGATAGTGGTTTAGGGTTACTTGGGTTTAGGGTTTAGGGGTTTGGGGTTTGGGGTTTAGGGGTTTAGGGGTTTAGGGTTTCTCAGGTTTAGGGGTTAGGAGTTAGTGTTTAGGGGCATTGTTTAGGGTTTAGGATTTAAATTGTTTAGGGGTTAGGCATTAGGTTTAGAGGTTTAGGGTTTTAGATTTAGGGTTCATAGAGAGAGAGGAATGATAGGGAGATAGAGAGAGGAGACCGAGGAGAGAGATAAGGAGATAGAGAGTGAGGTGCATGGAAAGGGACATAGGGAGAGAGATCAAGAGAGGTAGAGGGATGATAGAGATAGGGAGATAGGGGAGAGATAGGGAGATATAGGTTTAGAGTTGATTGGATTTAGGGTGTACCTGGGTTTAGGGTTTCTCAGTTTTGGAGATAGCTAGATAGAAAGAGAGAGGAGACAGATAGGGAGAGATAGAGGTGACAAAGGGGAGAGATAGGGAGATAGAGAGTGAGCGAGATGTCCAGAGAAATAGGGAGAAGGATTGAGAGGTAGAGGGATGATAGAGATAGGGAGATAAGGGAGAGATAGGAGATAGGGTTTAGGGTTGCTCATGTTTAGGGTTTAGGGGTTAGGGGTTAAGGTTTAGGGGCATTATTCAGGGTTTAGGGTTTATGGTTTAGGGGTTAAGGTTTAGAGGTTTAGGGTTTAGTGTTTAGAGAGAGAGGACTACTAGGGAGATATAGAGTGAGGGACATGGCCAAAGCATAGGGAGAGAGATTGAGAGGTAGAGGAATGATAGTGATGGGGAGATAGTGAGATAGGGAGATAGAGAGATAAAGGTTTAGGGTTTCTTGGGTTTAGTGTTTAGGATTTAGGGGTTTATGGTTTCTCAAGTTTAGGGTTTAGGGGTTAGGAAATAGGGGTTAGGGGTTATGGGTTAGGGTTTAGGGGTTAGGAAATAGGGGTTAGGGGTTATGGGTTAAGGTTTAGGGGTTAGGTTTAATCATGTGTTAATCATGTGTCAATATGGTTTTATGCTTCTCAAAGTCTTCAAAGGCTGGGATGCCATTCTTTTTAATCATATATGTTCGTAACCAAGTCCCAGCAATAACAACTGATCCTGTAGGATATGTGAACCCATCATCATCTATCACAGGTTGTGTTAGCTTTTGTTTTCCCTGTACACATCGTGCCAACCAATAGTCTGACCTCTCTTCATTTCCATGCGGTGCAACAACTGCATAAACATGACCTGGCTGTACAAGGTCTGAAAGATGTTCATAGTCAAATCAGCTCTCCATGTCATTGACGGAAGATGATTGACCTTCATATAAAGGGATTAAATATTGTGGAATCCATGCATCTACCCACTCACTTGACTCACAATTGTTCCAATCACATTTAATACAACTCTAACAAAAACAAGCTAATTCTCGTGTCCAAATAGTCCATGTACTTGCATCTGAGCTTTGAAATGAATGCATCTTTGATGATTCACTGATTCTCTAACATTCTAATTTCTCTATCGTTATCCCATCATCAACCAACCAAAAGAACTTGCGCACTTCAGAATCAAGAGCCACTCCTCGTGACAATGCATAGTTACACCACTTAACAATGGAATCTGCATCACTGAATGTAGAACCACCTCTAATCTTTAGTTGTTCTTTAAAACGAGCTCTCTTCACGCATGCACCTGCTCCATCATGTTCACCCTTTCCATGCCTGGCTTCAAAAAAATTCCAAATATGAGGTATACCCTTCTCTACATGCATTTTGCTCAACCAATAGAAATTACGAGCATTCTTGAATTGACTAGTGCAATTATCTGACCAATTGAGATGTTGATCCATTCTAATATCAATTTCTTGCAAGAACCCATAAAATTGTTGAAAACAATATTGCACAAACTCTGTTGAATGAGATCGATCATCACTCATGTAAAAATGGTATTCTCTGACAATCTTCCTATTCTCTTCTGTACTCTCAGGGGCATGTCTGTATGTGATGTGAACAAAAATAGCAATCTAAATAGAATTGTAGTACTGGGATTGAACTTCATTTTGGGGTTGCAATGTATAGTTTTCTGCAAAATCAACTACAGAGACAATAGTTCCAATCGGGAAAGAGTCTTTACACATCCTGAACTGTTGATCTAACCATCGAGACCTGTGGCTATGTCTGACATACTTGTAGAAAATATTTTTCTTACAATCATCAATAATATCAGCAATACTTACCTCTCTTACAATCAACTCACATCTAGAACCTTCACCTCCACTTTTCAAATTATATTTCATTGTCTCATATCTCTTTTTCTCAACCATTCTCTTTCCAAAATCATGCCCATTGCCCTCATGAAAACATGATACAAACTTTGATAAACCACCACATTGTAAACACTTTTCATTTAAACAATCATTCTTGTAGAACATGCAACCATCATCTCTAATACATAGAAATAAATCCAATAAGTCCCTAGATGACTTTGGTAGTTGAATTGCACCACACTCCTGTAACATTTCGTTAGTGTGCAAAGTAGAACGAATATTGCATAATAATTCATGGTACATAGAAAACTCTACATGGTATTTGCAAAAACATGTATTATGAACTTTAAGAGGAACATAATAAAATGGCTTAAGAGATTCAAATGCTCTTTGTGAGATTGTCATACCTGGGTGAGTTTCACAATATTGTTTGTACAATGTTGTTTGGCTACATTCCAAGTAATGTTTAGGATGTGGTGTGCGGTCTTTATCACCAATTCTTAACTTTACAACATCCTTTGCATTTGGTGATACCCTAGAGTTAGTGTGCCAAAATTGTTCAATTTCTTCCTTTGTGCTATCAATTAGCTTATTGTCAACTCGTGGAAGCCTACCACTGAAAGCCCAAGTATCATTGGCAAGAGGACTATCTAACCTTGATCTTAATGCTAGTGCTTTTGACAATGTTTTACGATTCAATCTTAAGTCAACACAAGTTTGCCTCATTAATCAAGCATTTCTTAATTGTTTGCTTACTATTAAGGTTGTTATTACTCTACGAGCAGCTCTTTTATCTTTCTCCTTGCTAGTCTTTCCAATAGAATTGAGTGCATTGAAAAGGCTTCTAACAATAATTTTATTTCGATCGGACACTTTGTTTAATCGAGTCTTTAATTTCTTTAGTAAAGGTCTCATTTTGTACATCTTTAATAATTGCACAAAAAGTTGGCATTGTTCAGTTAATGTTATTTTCTCAAAGTATTCATTGAAGAGTTTTGTAGCCCACAACCGAACCGTTCGTGATGACCTCTTGCCTTCAAGTTTTTCCATTATGTTCTCATCAATTTCAAGTAACCATTTTGGGGTTCTTGGGTGTTTTCCAATTTCATCATGGTTATTCTCTTCTTGACAAATGTCCTCTCTTCTTATGAAATTTGGAGATACATTGATTGTTCTTTTTTCATCCATGTTATCAACCTCATCAAGTTTATCAACAAATGGATTATGGAGTGCAATTTCAACATCATGATGTTCATATCCACTTTCTTCAAGTGCACGTCTTTGTTTTTCTTCTTCTTGTTTGTCCATGGTATTGCTATTATGAATAGCTGTTTCATAACATTTTTCAATATTTTCATTTGCAATATCATGGTGAATTTCATTCTTATCTAACATTTCATTATAATCAAAATTAACATCTTCAATTTGCATGTCATTAGATGGTAAAGAAGAAGATTCACCTTGATGAGCATCTGCCAAATCCACTCTTCCAATCCTCTTCCTTTCCCTATCTTTTTCCCTAATTGCTTCAATTTCCTCCAATGTAACTTTCCTCCTCCTTTTTGCCTTACGACGACTATTGCTCCCCATTAGGGGAACAAAAATATCACCCTTATGATTGTAACAAGAAAATTGTCTCCAAAAGTGCATAAAAATATTCCTTTCACTGTCATAGCCAGAAATCATGAGTATTTCGACAGCAGAGGGTCTCTGGTTGCGGATGTCGGGCCCAACAATATTCTTTTTGTCTTTTTTCTACATTTACAAAACGGATATCCATTTTCAAAATAGATATTCGTTTCTTAAATCCCAATTCTTTGCCAACGGACACTTTGCAACGTCCATATCGCTACTACAAAATAGATATCCGTTTTATTATGTACATTTGGATTCTAGACTAGGGATTCATTTTATTATTCTATAAACTTGTGAATTACCATCTAATATGAATGTTTACACACTAATCCACCTAGGTATCAACTTAATAAAGCTCTGGATATAAGCCATTATTTGATTTGAGTAATCTTACTTTGGACACATTTGTGAAGACTCCTAAAGAGCCTGGACATACAATTGTAAAGATGATATAGCCTCCATATAAGCATAAAGATGATATATAATTTTAGTTTGTTGAAGGCCATGTAAATCAGTCATTGACGAGGACTCTGCTACACCCAAAGTTGAGTCCTTTGTTTGGAACTTTGAAGCATGCAAAGAGGCAAGTGACTTGTAATGCTTAAGTAAACACAAGTCTCAACATGATGTAGTTCAACTTGACGGCATGTCTAAATATGACACATTTTAGTTTGTATTGCATGAGGACTTCCTTATTCATGCATATCAAATTTATAATTAGGTATATTTTTCTGAAGTGTATGAGTTTGAGTCTTTCAATTTTTGTATTGACTCACTTGAAGATGCTAGCAACCATGTGAACATGATTAATATGGGATCCAAGAGTTGTCCTTTTCCCATGCATTTGGAGTGGATTGTTGGCCCTTATGATTGTTTAAATCATGTTGGCCTAGCATTTGAATAGTTGCTTCGTGACATGGATGGGAATAGATAATGTATAGACTTTATCACACTTTAGGGTTTTCCCATTATATGCTAAAATGTTATGACTATCCACTTATTCTATTTTAGGCTATCATCAAATGAGGAGCTTCTAAAGGCAAAAATCTTGTCCCAAAAGAAGGCTCAATGTTATTCGTAAAGACATTAGATTGTTAAAATATAAATTCAAGGGTAGATATTCCTTGGGCTATTTTAGTATAGAGAAGCAAAATTGCAATATATGACTATCTTAGGAATTAGAATGGTTGATCATAGGATGTTCATGGCATTTTGATATTAATGGATGGATTGATGGATGTTTAGGGAGTTTAAGTTTAAATGTAATGTATGAGAATTCTTATTTATGAAGGATCTAATAGGTCTTATGTCTTATTTGTAGGCCATTCAAGAAAGAAATGAAAAGATACCAAGGACTATCATAACACCTATTACAATTAGGTGCATCAAAGGATTGTCATCCAGGACCTTACCAATATGGGAAGTTATCAAAACCATGTCATGTTTAAAATTAAAGGCTTTATCACCTCTTTGTCCCTATAGGCCTATTAGAACAATAGGTCACATTTTATTCATATACTAGGGTTGAGAATAAACACTAAGCATTTGTAGTTATGGCAAGTGTAAATGGAAATAGATTACAACTTTAGACAATCTATCCTCTCCTAGATTGCACTGACTGAGTGGAAATTAAAAATTCCCTATCAATGTCATTTATATACTGAAGGTATGGGTGAGAAAGGTAAACTTTGTATGTTGTAGACAAGGCCTCAAATGTAAAATATATTATGACAATAACGATAAGGACTATTAGGCATGAATGCTATCACTATTATAGATTGTCAAACCAACCATAGGCTGCCATAATAGTACACTGCTGACTATCATACCTTTAGGCATGGTGCCATGAACCTTATGAGTAGAATGCATTGGTATTTGTGAGAAATGTATTGCTTATGTTAAGAATAAGTATTTATATTGTTTGAACATCATCAAAAGGTGGACTACAAATACGACTTTGTCAAAGGAAAACTTTAGTGGCAAAAATCTAACTATGAACTATTGTGCCATCCAAGCACAATCATGACCAACATCAAGGGATAGTCAAGGCATGGGTGTCTTAAGAAACACAATTGAAACTGTCCATGGATATTTGAAGTAATTCGCAATATTCATGATCAAGAATCAACTCTGACTGTCTCAACAGTGGTAAATTTGGCTTTAAGACAATAAAAAATTAGGGATTCATTATCACCAAGTAATAAAGAAGAGTAACCGTAAGTGTCGACCTGAATTTCATTATACAAGAGGATGAAGAAGGGGCCATAGTATTTTCATACCATAATACAACATACAAAAGGAAAATCATGAAGTCAAAACATGTGCAAAGGGTATCTATGTTAAAGAGGAGACTTGTGAATGGACGATGACTATCACTGTCAAAATAAGATATAGTCTCACTAAGGACAGTTAGGTGATTTGTGGATTGTCATGACTACAAGGCACGAGAATCTTGTGTATGAAGACAAAAGAAATATAAATAAAAGAAGATTGAAGGATTGTCGCACCTGGGTACAATGATCCTAAAGGATTGTCATGCTAAAAGGATAATCAATAGTACAAAGATTCATATTTCAAGGCTATCCTTAATCTCATTCACATGGTCCTAATGTTGGTTTGATTTGCATGGAGTGAGATGACACTATCAAGATTAATTAAAAAGGTGAAAGGGTTTGGTACCAAATTTGGTCACAAGTGTAAAAATTGCAATAAGCTTGAGAATATTGTTCACTAAACCTAGAACTATCACCAAGCAACATCCTATTCATAAGATGTGATCAACAAACATGTAACAAAAATGGATATCAACCTTCTTGGTTATGCGTGCTTGATAAAAGCCCATACTTTTCACAAGGAGCCACCAATTTTTAACTAAATATTTCAATTAGAAATGGATAAAAAAATGTTCCCCCAAATGAGGAAACTAGATTGTTAATTAGAATTCTATGTGTAATGTGATATGAAACAATAGATACACCTATAAATGACCAACTAACTTTAACTTCTTGTATTATTGCCTCGATGTTTCAAATATGTTGCTTCTCTTCATCCAAAACCAATGGTACAAAATTTTTCATAGATCAAGGAAACGGATATCCGTTTTGGTTGTTGACTTTTCATGGATTCTAACATGTTTTCATGTTTCAGTCTCTTCTTCAAACTTCACCCTTCGTGCTGACGACTTTTTTTTTATGCAAAATTGATAAGACGAAAAGGGTTTATAGAAAAAATCATTAGCTTTCTAAAAATATAAGATTTGTTTGGTTATCATTTTATTAAATAATTATTAATAATTTTCTATATACCGTGTCTCTGAAATCCTGATGGACACACTGATTGAAAAACATCCATAACTTTCAAACCATTTCACCTTTTTGAGATCCGAAACCTGTGTCACACTCTATGCTTTTCTAGCTATAGGTTAAAAAAAAATTTGAATTTTGATTTTTTTTTATCGAGTTAGGTTGGCTGGAAAATTACTTTTTAGTTTTTAAAAAAGGTCACAGTAAAAAAATCATAACTAATTATTTTATTGGAAAAAAATTTCAAATAAATATGCGTCACATCCGAACATGAGTCCTCTACTTATTTTGAAAGTTGCAAAAAAAATATATAATTTTACTCATAGTTAGGTTGGCTGGACAGACACCCACTTTTTATTTTTTTCTGAAAATTTTAAAAGTTGTTCATTGAAATATTCAATTTTCACTAAGTAAATTTAGTTTTAAAAAAAAAAAAATAGTAGCCTATAAACTAAATTCAATTCTCTACAAATTTTGTTCTTACATCTTTTCCAAATTGTGTAGATAATCCATTCAAATTTTCACATGAACTTGATAAAGTCTGATTTTTTGTATTTTCATTGCCACTTAGAGGTATAGTTTGGCCCGTCATGACCCTGCACATACCCTACCGCTAAGTGTCAGATGTATATGGTGCCAAATATTAGATTTATATGGAGTCAATTCTTGTGTCATAGGGCTTGCTAGGTGTCACATGCATATGGAAACATACTATATGAATATTAATGCTCCATGTGTCGCATGTGTATGGTTCAATGTAAAGTTGTAAAGGCAAAGCATGTGTTGGAGCATACAATGCGAAAAAGTATCAAACATATGCAAAGAATGATGCTTGAAGGAGCTAAAGATGATTTTGAGGAAGTTGTTGAGACTTGTACTCAAAGAAATAATGAGAGATGAATACAAAATTAGTGAGGGTCATGCTTGTGCAACTATGTATGATGTAGTACTATTGGATATACATCTATGTGCAAGGAAACTAGATGTTAAGTTAACATGCACATTACTAGATGTAAGAGTTGTAGAGTAAGTAGTGTTGTTAATGGTTTGATGCACAAGGTTGTGCTCAGATCACCATGTGATGTACACTTCCACTCTACTACTCACCTAGTTAATCTTTGTCTACTTTGCTCTTCTTTGATGTCTAAGGATTGACGATATTTAGAAATGCCTTGGAAGGGTTGTCATTATGTCTCAAGGAGATGTGTTCTCCTAGCTCAATCCCTATAAATTTGTGTAAACTATTGAAGACAACAAGTAAGGGCCCTAGAATGATGTATGTGGATTTATTACTCCTTTTAGTGTACCAAATCCAAACGTTTCATTACTAATTGCTCCTTTAACACTCTTAGGATGATAGGGAACTTGTGGATTTCAGATGTGTAAAATTAATGCTAATGAATGCCTTTAAATACTAGTACATCGCATCAAATTTCACAAAATATGTATTTAGTTAGCTCAGGGCAGGAAAATAAAGAGGCTCGGTTGGTTAAAATTTGAATTTGGATTTTAGAAAGGCAAGGGTCAAGTCTACGACCATGGAAATGACCTAGGTCGGGTAAATAATCATATCTAGGTGTATAACGACTAGATATAGGTAGGTGAATGGATGAGTGTAATAAATATGAGATCTAGGTAGTATGTGCATATAAGAATATGGCTATGGTTAAATATGTGGGAATGTGTGTATAGGAATGGGTAAAGGTCAGAGGAATGAGCCCAACTTTATACAAGATTGTGCCATTTGTCAATACATATATCAAAACATTTCCTTACAATGAACACAAAACTAAAAAAATAACATAGATATGCAAATTCGTCATTACAATAATAATAATATAAACAAAACAAATATTCTCCCACTAAAATAGTATCCTCTATGTAAATATAAATAAATTGACAAGGATGGTTAACAATCTCCTTAAATAGATGTTTGGTGCAACCAAAATTTTAAAAAAGGTCGTCAATTAAATGTTACAAAGATAAGTGGCATTCATAAGTGAACTAACTTGGTGGCCATATTTGTGATCCATAAAAGAGATCATAAATTCAAATTGAAAAGAAAGCTTAAAGTTGCAAGAGAGAGCTATATAATGGAAATGAAAACGAATCCTCACCAAATTTGGTTTCTCATTAAAGAGGGACTTAAAATTCAACTTTAACCTTTCATTGTCATGCAATATCATTGTCCTGTATCCATAAAAACGTTGAAAAGTTTTATGGAAAGGTAAAGGTCTTTTCTATAGTCCACAACCCCCAAAATAAACGATTTATAACACGAGTGGGACAATATATGACCTTTGAGAACCTTAGAACATTGGGAATATGAAGCATTTTATGGACAACTACAGCAAATATGGGTTATAGGGAATCATGTAGTAAGTAGTTGATGAAAGGGAGAGCAAACAGAATCAAACGATTTACATTACAAAATCATTATCAATATACGGCTCAAATTTAATAGACTGAAGTTTTTAAGTCACTCATAAAACCGTCAACTGAATATATTCAAAAAGTTCTAGAGTTTCTGTGAGGTAACGGATTTTCATCGGGTTAGGCAAGAATAGGCGTTCGCGGCAACTTCATATTTTGACTTTCTTATTAGTTGAGGGATGTATATTATAGTGTTTAAATAGTTCATTATAAGCGTTCATCACATTCATATGTGGCAACGTGAAAATGTCCAACGTGATGTTAAAATCAAATAAATTAATCGCATTTCTCGCGTGCCGACTTCTGTACCCTTTCGGCCTTATATATTTCATTCAAGTGTTTTTCTACTCTTTTTCTTCTCAGTTTAGCAGCTACCCAAAGAGTACATCCATTCAACGTCTAAATAGCTTCCTGAAGAGATTTTGAAAAGAAACCAGTAATGGGGCAAGGGCAGGAGGGTCCCACTCGCATTCTAATGGCGGTGAACCAATCTTCTCTGAAGGGTTATCCTCATCCATCCATCAGCAGCAACAATGCGTTTGAATGGGCTCTCAAGAAACTCATCAGAAGCACACGCCACCAAGATTTTAAGCTGTATTTATTGCAGGTCCAAGTACCAGATGAAGATGGTATGCTTACTGTATATAAATTTCTCTACTTGTCTGGGCTTTCAAGAGTTTTGGGTATGCCTGTTTTGGTGTATTTTCTTTTATCTTGTCTCAATAAAAATCTGGGCAGAATAATTCTTTAGTACTGTCAACTCTTTGGAACCATGATAAGGGTCTCAGTGATCATGGCCTCCATACTCATCTGTTTATTGTGCCTTGATACTCGGTATAGCCTTGTATGATCATAATGTGCCTTTTCCCTCGAGTGGACCTGGTTTCCTGTCTGTTGGATTAGACCCATTTCATGTTTCATGATTTCTTGCCACAAAATCAAAGCACTGTTAGTAGGTGTAATCACAACGCCTTCTTTTAAGGGTTTCATCTGACCAATACTAGAATAAGGAGGGTACAGCCCTTTTATTTTACATAGTCTTAAGAAGCTCAATTTCCGTCATCTCTCTAGGTAGTAAAGAAGGTTCACATGGATACTCCCATATGAGTTGGGTTCATTAAAAGCCTCAAACCTCTTGAATGCAAAGACAAGCTCATTAATATATGGATTGAAGAAGCTCTTTTCATTGCCAAATGACTAACCATTAGCAAGCAGAACCCTGTATTAATAGTTGAAAGAAGCACTCTACCCTGAAGCCTTCTTGAAGGGGGGGTTGCTGGTGTGGTAATAGTGTTAATTAATTTGCAATATGACTGTTAAATACCGCTGCTAGTTAAAAGAGGTACAACTCACTATTGCCCAATGTTTAAAGACTCTTTGGTTTCTTTTCATAGCTTTAGATATAAAAGAAGGTGTATAATAGTAGTCTCGTATGAGTCAACTCATCATTAGTAGCTTCATCCTTCTTCACTGCATAGGCAAGCTTAGCCTGGATGGCTTGAAGAAGCTGTGTTTTATTGCTTATGACCATTACTAGTATCAGGAAGTGTTTTAGTGGACATGGTTTGAACAGGCCTGGTGTGTGAGATCAACGGCTGAGAGTCATTCAGGACGAGTGCAAGACGATGAAACTGATCTCGCCGTTCATTTCCTTTCGCCTGTTCAATTTTAGAATCACCATGCTTTTTGTTTGCCGTTTTCGTTTTTGTTTCGCCGGTTTACAAGCATCAAAAGACTTCATTTTTAAACTCGTCAATTTTCCATCAGTTGTTCTCATGCCAGGGACAAATCATGTCAGAAAAAGTCTCATGTCGTTTAAATGTCCCCACTGGATACTTTGGGATTTCTATCTACCCCAAACAAAACCCTGACGAAAACATAGATGATGGTGTGTATTGGGGACATTTTGGTTTAGTGTTGTTGCCTTTAGGGTAGGTTATTTAATATATTTACTCTATATTCTTTGTTGTAATTTTTTTAAAACGTTAGTTTAGTTAGACAATATAAGGGAGACTTTCATCATTGTATATAAAAGAAATGTTTATTATACAAATTATTTAATGTATTTAATGTAATTAGCAATATAAGTAGTAGTCGAATAATGAGTTAAAAGATAGTAATTTTATATGAATATATTTTTTTGGAATTGAGAAAGGAGGTTAAGGGGGTGTAATATTTATTTAGTTTTATTTGTAATTGTGTCTAATAATTTAATCATAAACTTTGTTATCAAGTTTGAGATTTTGGTATTCAAAATTGTTAGATAATTTGTGATGTACTCTACTTTAATCCTACAACTAAGGAACTAATCCTTGCATGTGTAACTTCTCTCTTAAATTTGTAGATTCTAATTTTTGTTATGGCTTCAATCTACACACTCTTAATCTTCATAAACATGTTCGCCTTTATTATCTAAATTTGATGATATCTAGAGATACCATTGGATTTTGTTATGCTAGGATTTTTTCCTTAGACAAACCCTTGGAATCAAGTTTTAAATAATTTGAACAAGTTCGAAGACAAATCAAGTAGCCATGTGAAATGACTAATTACGTTGAAAGTGTTCCCTTTAATGAGAGGGAGCGAGCTGCCTTTGGGCATCGACAACTGACAACGTCCTGGAATGTTTTAGTGGACATGGTTTGAAGCAGCACTGTTTCCTGTCATAACTCCAGTTAATAAAGAGTATTTGTGCTAATAATATCACTATCATATGAGTTGGGAGCACTTCTAGCCTCAAGCTTTTAGACTGCAAAGGAAACTCCATTAATCCATGACTTAGAGAAGCTCAGTTTTATTGTCATGCTTCAAGCTGATGCAGTTTGTGTGCTCTACTGGTAATAAAGAGGGTTTGAACTTTGCATAAATAGGTCCAATATGAGTTATGAACGCTAGTAGTTTCAAACTTCTTGACTGCAAAGTCAAGCTCATTAGCCATGGCTTGACGGAAGATGTCTTTTATTTCCCATTACCATATGGTCATTTCTAGCATCAGGAGGCACAACCCTTTATTGCTCATAGACTGAAGAATCTTGGGTTTTCTGTCATATCTCTTGGTATTGGAGTATTTGCATTAATGGCCTTACTATCATATGAGTTAACTAGTTGTCAAAAATGTGACACCAAGCTGTTGTTTTGCATTGTAATGGTTCACAATGGAGTGAACAGCCATTTCTTACCTTTAATTTAGAAAAAAAAAATTACTTCTAATGTTCCCAATATTTTTAATATACATAACATTTAATATGAAATATTAATTAATATAATTTAATTTAATGATATTAGATGATTTTATGAATTTTTATGCCAAAAAAATTACAATTGATATGACAAACTGTATGTACATTGTCGTCATTTTTCAGGTTTCTCCTTTCTAGTAACATAAATTCTCACCCACACAATTTTTCCAGAGGCAGAAAATTCCTTCAAATGCTTATCTATTAGTTAAAGTACATTGTTTTGCCCTCTCATACAATTACTTCTTCTCTTCTTTTATACAAAAGTTTACTTGCTTTCTAATTGCTACAACATTCATTTATGGCATTAATGGTCCAAAACATATTGACTGTAAATACAAGATTTATTGCTCTTAGCTTGACTAACTTTAGTTATCATTTTTTGAGCTGACAAAAAGATGTTTAGATTAGAAGTCCCATATGACCACTAATGGCTATGCTGCTAGACGGGTGATTTTCTATTTAGGTTGGTGATTGGTAAGAAGAATTTGGAGCAAAATTACTGTCCATATTATTGGCTTCATGTCTTATTAATTGGAAATTTGCTCTGACTTATTTACAGTCTAGAGTCTACATGCTATACTACTTGATAAACATGTTAAGCAATGCTTGCCCTCTTCCTAAGTAGTTTTGGGGTCGGCTGCTCTTTCTATGGAAGCTTATACATATGGATGGTGAAAGAAAACACCTAAAGTACCTGAGGTGAAATTTTACATGATTTTTTATTAATAGTTCCTTCTTTAAGTTCAGAGTTACCACAATCTAATTTGATTGTATTTCAAATTGCCAGATGTGTATTCCATGTAGTGCAGAGAGACATGCAAGGTGCAGATTCATTCAATGGAGTTTAGAGCGCATGATAGAGATCATCTGAAAATAATTCTTACACCATCTGCAAAAACAATGGAATACAAATATCAATCAAGGTAACTGCCACTTGAAGTCTACAAAAAAAATAGAAAAAAGTGAATACATCTAACAGAAGATGAATTTTTGGCTACCGATTGTCATTGTATGTTAAGGGTAATAAATGTAAGTTTTTATGATTATTTAAGAAATTGATTAAAAAATGTTTGGTTAAGATCTGTTTGATGATAGTCCTTTTAATCTGGATCCTCCATCTATATATTTCATCTAGAAAGGCATGCTAATGTCCATGATTTTATAGTCAAGATACTTTCAGATTCCAGCTTATACCAATAAATTTAAAATTGCTATGATGTTTTATGTAGCCATGAGGTTAAAATTGCATGTGAATGTCAGTAATGTTTAATTGCAACAAGGAACTTCTTAACAGTGTTATAAGGTCTATCCTGTCTGCTTTTGGGACATTTCCAGTAGTCCATATAACCGACATTTGCAACGTGCATATATTTCTGACGGAGCAGCCCGTAGCTCAAGAGAGATACTTGTGCTCGGCAAACGCACTCTCTGTTAAGGAGCTGGAGCAATTTTTAATAAAAGATTATCTAGATCTCAAGATAACAGATATGTAGGAATTTTACCCAACTATAATATTTTTATTTTATCTATTAACATAGCATATGTTAATATCTATTTATGTTCCATACAAGATGTTGATTAACTAGTATGGTTTGACATGGGTTCAATTCAGATCGTAGGATGTGGACTCCATTGTTCTTCTAAATACACATTTCAAGTCTGGAAAGCTCACAGATTTTTTAGTTTCAAGTATGGAATTGAAGAAATTTATGAGTATTGCATGAGTCTTGCAAAAAATTGGGCTTGTTAACTACACCATGATTATTGGTGGAATTAATGAATAAATGTATGTAAATGCTGGTGGGAGCTGTCAATGTTAGTTTCAGTTCTGAAAATTTGTTAGAATAGGAGTCTTAGAGGTGTCCAAGTAAAAGCATTAGGTGTCAATAAATCTCAATTTGTGATCATGTTCAGATCCAATGTATAAGAGACTATTGTTAGTTTGCTATGCTTCTTTGAAGTTATATATTGTAATCATCCGCTTTGTTGAATGAACACAATAATTTACTCTTGAATAATATTCTGTAGTATTTCTTTCTCCTCATAAATAGTTTTGTCAATTATCACATAGTATTATGAGATCTAGACACATATAATGGCTTAGTCACAACCATTTAAGATACTTTTTAAAAATATGATTGTTTAATTAACTATAGTTTAATGAATTATTTTCATGTGTCGCCTACCTCAATTACTTCCAAACAAATGAATATGGAAATTGAAATGTGTGCCTAAACTTCATGGCCTAAATTTAATGGTTGACCATGCCTGTCAACCAAAAGTTAACTGACAAATATCTATTCAAAGTTATCTAGATAAAATCTTGTAGACCTTTTATGGCATGTCTAAAATCTCCCCTTTTTATGTGAAAAACTTCTTAAATTTTTTATTGTATTTTATAACAATAATGTATAAATACAACCATATGGCCATTAAATTTAGACCTTGAGTTGTAGTGTAAGCTACTAGTGAACTTCGTGTATCGTACCTTTATGTGTAGTTTGACCTGAAAAAGAAAATAGGAAATGGGTTTCGCAAATATTTGAATCAATTTGCAAAATTCAATGGAGAACATAGGACATCAAAGGCAATAATGTGCATCACCTCATCTAACAAGATATATAATAATGAGGATGTAGAAGATAAGCACCAGCTTAATGTGCCCTATCTCTGTCAGATGACCACCCACTCTTAATATGCCCTACCTCTAACAAAAAGGAGCTTAACAACTATATAATAGAACCAGCTCATCCACTAGAGAACATAGGGCATGTTAATTGAGAATATCTTACATGTTCCAATTTAAGTTCTTTCACAACACCCATTCACATACGGAATATGTGCTATCATAGTGTTAGAGAACCCTATCCCGTTGGAATTATGCAACTAAGTGTGCTTGGACCAGAGAAATACATCTTTTTTATGGTGTCAGCAATGTCCAAACCCAACTGATTATCCATTTGACAGAGTTTGATACTCGGTTGCCTTGATAAATGCGAGATAATGTTTCAATACAAACATTGTTGCATAATTTTCCTTACATAACATTTTGTATTGAAAAACTATCTCGCATTTATCAAGGCAATCGAGTATCAAACACTATTCCAGCCGATTATCCAATTGACAAAGTTTAATGCTCAGTTGCCTTATAAATGAGATAGTGTTTCAATTATGATTGTCCCAAAATTGATGGACTCCATTGAATTTATTTATTGCTAAATTGATGGACTCCATTGGAATAGTGTTTGATACTCGATTGCCTTGATAAATGCGAGATAGTGTCTCACTTCTGATTGTCCCAAAATTGTACCCTATCACCCATATTCCATAGTGTTTGATACTACCACCTTGATAAATGTGAGATAGTGTTCCAGTTCTGATTGTCACCATTATGGAATAGTGTTTGATACTTTGTTGCCTTGAAAAATGCGAGATAGTGTTTCAGTTCTAATTGTCACCGCTATGGAATAGTGTTTGATACTTAGTTACCTTGATAAATGCGAGATAGTGTTTTAGTTCTGCTTCTGCATCTCTTCATCCTCACCTTTGGAAAAGGCAAAAATCTTTGCTTCCTAACCCAAAAAATCTCTTCTTTTACTATTGTCACGATTTGATTTTAAGAGCTAAGATCGCTTAGAGGGTCATCCCTGTACTTAACAACTGTTTTAGACCCTTGATTGTGATTGCCTTGATACATGCGAGATATCAAACTCAATTTTGATTACATTTATCAAGGCAACCGAGTATCAATCATAAATCTATTTGTGATTGCCTGGAATGGTGTTTGTACTCTATAGAATTTAACAATGGAAGGAATTAAATCTATTTTGGGAACTCAATCTATTTACTTCAATATTTTAATTATTTTGATATTGATATGGGTTAATTGAAGTCGCTGAATCATTTTATTATTTACTGTGAAATGTGTTTTAGTCAAATAGCCATAATTTACATTTTTCTGGGATCTATTCCATTTCCTTTTATATCTGCAGTTATAGGACCCAATATTTTGTAAGGTGTATTCTGTTTTTGGCCAATATTGAATGAACCTGCACCTTTCACATAATTTTCTAAATGTAATTGGAATGGTGTATGAATTATTTTCAGACAAACTAACTTTGTTGTGCGCTCTAAACTCAATTGGGATGGTGTAAGAATTATTTTCAGACTTCTACATGAATATATTATTGTAAACATGGTAATGAATAATTATAGAAATTATCATATCATTCAGTAGAGTACAAACACATGTTTACCATGAATTAGAAGAGATTTTTTGCTCCTATTCAATTGAATTTTAGTATGAAGCACAATTTTTGAAGTTCACGAATCCCATGAAGATAATGATAGTGAAGAGAGAATGACAGTTCCATTTTTTACATAGTATCTAACAAATTCTACAATTTCTTTTGAAAATTATCAGCATGCCTATTGAACCTATGGGTCCAATAGGTTGAAAGCCTTCCCTATGTGAGTAGCACATGATGAATTATATAGATGGAGGGCCTAGATTAAAAGGACTACCATGAAATTAATCTTGTCCATTGATTGTTTTTCAAAATATCATAAATGATAAAAAACAGAAAAGTTCCCTTTACCTTTATCACTTTCACAATTGATAAATTGTTAATTTTTTATTTTATTTTGGAAACCTTGACTTTGGTCTGAACCATTGACTTGTTGAAAAAAATAATAAATGATAAAAAGACAAAAAAAAAATAAAAACCACTGGCATGTAGTGGCGGTCCCCGGTGGGCATTCGCAGCAACATCTGATGAAATTCCTCTTTCCATTATGAATTTTTTTCCCGGTTTCTTTTCCCGCTCACCGTTTCATCTGGAAATCTAGAGTCATTGGCTGATGAAATTCCTCTTTCCATTATGCTTTCCATTATGAATTTTTTCGCCGGTTTCTTTTCCCGCTCACCGTTTCATCCGAAAATCTAGAGTCATTGGTTGTTCTCACGCCGGTAAAAAAATCATGTCAGAATGTCATTTAAATGTTCCCCGCCTGATACACTGGGATTTCTGTTTTTTTCTGGTTTAGAGCAGATAACTCAGCATATCAAATATATATAATTACGGGATACTTTAATAGTTTATTTGTTTTTGACCGTCGTTCGCAACCCCATATACTTATGCATAGCCAGCATTAACATTTTATTACTATGTTTAAAGAAAGGTTTCTTATTAAACTTTTAAAAAATTAGATAACAAAATATTAATTTATATTAATATGTATATAATTCTAGGATAATAATTTTTAAAAATATATAATTATAATATATAAATATTTTTAATTATTAAGGAATGAAATAAAAATAATTTTAATTATATATAATATTTATAATTCATTATAATATATAATTATAATTAATTTTTAGAATAAGAAAATGATTTATTATAATTAGTAGGTGCATAATAAAATACCATTGTTTATGATTATTTGAAATAAAAAATTAGATAACAAAATATTAATTTATATTAATATGTATATAGTTCTATGATTTATATATGATAATAATTTTTTAAAATATATAATTATATAATATATAAATATTCTTAATTATTAAGGAATGAAATAAAAATTATATTAATTATATATAATATTTATAATTAATTTTTAAAATAAGAAAATTATTTATTATAACTAGTAGGTGCATAATAAAAATATTATTGTTTGTGATTATTTGAAAATACGGTTACAATTATTCTTTAATGGTCTACCATTCAATAATAATAAGTGAAACAATTCTCAACTTACAATATCTACATATCCATAAGAATTTCTCTCAACATATGGATTGAAAAACTTTCCATTGAAGGATGCCCTAACCCCAAGTAGTAGTCTCGAGACAAACTATTCCATATAGAGTCCATGAAATTGGATAGTCTTTCACTACAATTTTTAACTTTATTAAGGGACAACAAATGTCAGGCAAAGTCTCATATCGTTTAAATGTCCTACACCCTCAAAGGAAAGAACGACCAACACTACCTCGACACATTATTCAATGGGATGCAAATATTCAAGTTATTAAATGGTATTGGGAATTAAGAATGGTATTAAGAAGTCATACATAATAATAATTAATGTATAATTCTTATTATTATTCAAATGTATTAAAAATATTTCTTACAAATTAATAGATAATTAAAAATATCTAACAAATTCTATAATTTCTTCGTAAAGTTTTCGGCCTGCCCATTGAACATATGGGTCCAATTGCTAGTTTTAATTTTAAATTTTAAATTTTTTTTGTGATGGAGATCATCCACAAGTTTGTTTTATGGTGTTGGCGTCTTGCACTCAACAAGACTTAATTTTTGGTGGGCTCATTCAAAATCTTTCGACTTCAACCAACAACACTTTGTCATAATTATAATTTTGGAACTAATCAAATACATGAATTAAATAATTTAACTATAAAATTATAATCTTTAAATTTGACAAATTTTAAAATAAATTACAATGTTTAATATAATTTCTTTGTTTGACATTATAATTTTTCAATACAATAAATAATTTTATTGTTGTCAGAATTGTGAATTTTTTTATTGGAAATTTGGTGGATATAAATAAAATTGTCTAGAATTTATTATTACTATTATGGGATATTGTAGAAGCTATCACCAATAAATCTACACCTTACACCTTTTTTCAAAGTAAAAACTGGTGTAGCTAGTACAATGTTTATATGATTATTCACTTTTTAGCCAATAGACTATTCTTAAGATAGTTTCCAAAATTTTAATTGTTTTTAATTGTTCAAACAATAGGTATATTTTTATGGTTAGCATTTTTTTTTGTCACATATCATGCATCCAGGCGTCGAATTTGACGGTCACCAATGCCTATCATATAAAAATTTTATGATGGTTTGGTCATTTAACTACCTTTCAATTGATATTTTCATAAAATTATAACTTCTCAAAAAAATGTTGAGTGATTTTTAATATTGAAAGAATGCATAAAGATTGTGAAAAAGAGCAGTAATCAACAACACAATCACAAACAAAACTACAAACACCAAGACCTCTTCCTTTGGAGGAACTTCACGGTGATCAGCTCAGATCATTGTTTCAAGTGGTTCACGTTGACATTCACAACTGTACTAATCTTCCCTTGGCTATAGAGGATTCTTAAAGTTGATCATTGAAATTTGACGTTGTCATTGTAAAGTAAACAACAGTCAAGAAACAAGCCATCTCACCAAACCAAGACAAAAATAGGTCATCTGACAATGGAGGAAGTAGCAACAATTCTTTTTAATCCCTAAGGCTATAATTGTAAATCAACTCTTAATTACAGTTCTTCTTCTTAATCTCTATAATTGTAATTTGCAAAGTTCACTTATCTCAAAAATAATAAAGAATGAATAACATATTAACAAGTATAGAGCCACACATGTTTTAAAAGTTTTTTGGCTCTGCAACTTTTCTTGCTCGTTGCTTCGAATTTGAATTTGAATTCTGATGGCTGCTAGGGATCTGAGTGATCCCCCGGACCCTTTGATTCACAGTTGCCCAGGGAATGCTTCGGAGATGGAGACTATTCCTAGTGTTCTGGATAGTTGCGTGGACCTTTCAGGTCACATGCTCGGTGACAAGGACTGTGAGTCCTCTTCTCACGCGCTACAAAAGGAGTTGGGGCCCAGGGCCTAGAAAAATGCCCTTTTAAGGGAGGAGTCAGAGGGAACTCATGCTTCACCAAGATTTTGAGATACAGCTGATGGGTCGGCGATTGTGCTCCCGAACATCACGATGGAAAGAGTGGTCTCCTCTATGGAGAATGCTCTGGTAGGAAAGTTTTTTTCCTTCAAACCCAACATTGATGTGGTCAGGAAATGGGTGACTACCAAATGGAGAGTGAAGGGAAGTATTTCTATGAATGTTATGGCTGGAGGGATGTTTCTCTTCAAATTCACAGCTAGAGAAGATCTTGCCTCTATTTTAGTGGGGGGGCCTGGATGTATGGGAAACATAGTTTATCCCTGTGTAAATGGAAACCAGGATTTGATAGTGTTGCGGATCTCAACAAAATGGCGCCGATTTGGATTAGACTCCTAGGTCTTCCTTTGGAGTACTGGGATGAAGAGATTTTTATGTGGATAGCCAATTCGTTTGGTCACTTCATAGCTCTTGACAACACCACTAGGAACAAATCGAGGTTAGTCTTTTCTAGATTATGTGTTAGTGTTGATATTAACAAGGTCCTACCTAACAATATTACTCTAGAATCTAAATTTGGCTAGTGGGTTCAACCTATAACCTATGAAAACTCTACAACCTTTTGCCAAATCTGTAACAAGAAGGGGCATCTAGCATCCCAATGCAGGGCTAGAAAGCCTACCCCAGCTCTGAAAGTCCAAACTACTGATAATGAGGAAGACTACCCTTTTAGGGAGGACCTGCTAAATATTATTGGTTCTCCAAAAAAGGATAATGCTGACAAGGATAAGGGAAAAAATTTTCCACAAGAAGCCCCGAAGACCCAAGATCAAACCATTCTGGGGGGGCCAGTGGCTTCTCCCACTCCTTGTGGGGAGGATTGTACCACTTCGTTGTCCGCTGGGCTAGAAGAGGGGGAGATTCATCAAGGGGAAGTTCCAGAAAAGGAAGTCTTAGTGGAGAAGGTGGATCCTTCTAGGCTGAATAACCCTTTAATGGGTAAGGGGGGTAATCATGATGGCTTTGAAGCTGGCCCGGGAGTATCCTCCCTCAGTAAAAAAACTTTGGCCCTTACTCCTAGGGCTAGTTCGAGTATCACTGACTCGAAAGGTTGGACTACTGCTAAAAGGAAATTCAAAGGTCCAGGGAAGAAGATCCTAGATGTGGGAGCAGATACTAAGCAGGGAAGACCGTCTCAAAGAGAGACTAGACATAAGGCAATTAATAAAGATATTGCAATGGGCAGGCAAAAGACCTTGGAGATTGGCTCCAAGAAGGCCCCAATCAAATAAGAATACTATCATGGAATATATGGGGGTTTAACAACCCCCACAAATAGTTCTTAGTCAAGAACTGTATCTTTGATAACAAAATTGACATTTTGATGCTTCAAGAAATAAAGATGAAAAGTGAAGGTTTTCAAGCTATTGCAATGGACATATGGCCTAATACAGAGCACCTGAGTTATGATGCTTGTGTTGCCTCTGGGGGTATTGTCACTATGTGGAACAACAAGGTTGTCAAGGGAAGGATTATTGAAAAAAATAAAAACTTTCTGGTGGTAAGAATGGAGTCTAACATCAATTTTTGGAACCTGATTAAAAAATATGCTCCTAATCAAAGGGGCCCAAGAAGGGAGTTGTGGGACCTTCTCTCCTCTCTGATCGCTAGTGACCCCTTTAGCTGTTGGATGTTAGCTGGAGATTTTAACACTCCACTCTTCCCCTCAGAGAAGAGTGGAGGGATTATGGATTAAACTGATAGCATGATGGACTTGAATGATTTTCTAATTAATGAAGGACTTATGGATCTTGATATTCAAGGAAATAGGTTTACCTGGTCTAATCAGAGAAAGGGGAGAAATTTGATTCAAGTCAAGTTAGATAGAGTTTTGGTCTCTTCCAACTGGAAGTTTTTAAGCACTCATTCTCTAGAAGCTTTGCCTTGAACTACTTCAGATCATAACCCCCTGCTTCTCTCTTGGAGGGATGGAAATGATAAAGGCCATTACCCTTTCAGGTTTGAGATTATGTGGACCAAACACCCAAATTTTAAGGATAAATTAGCGAGTTGGTGGAAGGAAGATGTCCAAGGAACGCCTATGTTCAGACTAGCGCAGAAGCTGCTGATGCTTAAGAAAAAGGTAAAACGATGGAATAGGTTCAACTTTGGGAACATATTTGATGAAAAAAGGAGAATTAATACTAAACTGGGGGAGTTACAAAAGAGGATGGAGGAAGGGGACACTTCAGAGGACATTGCTAAAGAAGAAGAGTTTTTGAGAAAAGAATGGAAAGAGTTGTTGTTGAAAAGGAGATTTATTGGAAATAGAAGTCAAGAGTGCAATGGCTAAAGGAGGGGGATAGGAACACTTCTTGTTTCCATCAATCCATGATGAAGCATAGGAAAAGGAAAAGTATAACTAAACTGATGGATAACAGAGGTATTATGGTTGATTCAGACACTCAGATTGGGCAAGTGGTTGCTTCCTACTTTCAGAACTTTCTTGATGCTAAAGACAGTTGTATCAACCAAGATCTCATTGACATCATCCCTACTCTTCAGAATGAAGAAGATAATGCACAACTTGGCAGATTAATTACTGAGGAGGAGATCTGGGCCAGTCTTTTCTTCATGGGCGCCTTTAAAGCCCTGGGCCTGATGGTTTCCCCCCTGCTTCCTTCAAGGAATATTGGGACATAGTGGGAAAAGATGTCACTGAGGCAGCTAGGGACTTCTTCAGGACGGGTAAGCTACTGAAGCAACTAAATCATACCTTCATTGCTCTTATCCCCAAAAAACAAGATCCTGTGTGTATGGGGGATTTTAGACCCATAAGCCTTTGTAATACTGTTTACAAGATTTTCTCCAAAATCTTAAGGTTCAGACTGCAACCTATACTGCATAATCTCATAAGTAGCTGCCAAAAAGGAATTTGTGCCAGGTAGACAGATTACAAATGTGGCCATTACAACTCATGAAATTATCCACTCCATGGAAAGAAGCAAAATCCTGAGAATGGCTTTTAAACTTGACATCTCAAAAGCCTATGACAGAGTTAATTGGGATTTCCTTTTCACTGTCTTGAGGAAGTTGGGCTTTCAAGGTAAATTCCTACAACTTATTAAGATTTGTGTCACTTAAGTTAGATTTTATGTTTTGGTGAATGGAGTTCCCAGAGGTTTCTTCAATTCTGGCAGGGGGATTAGGCAAGGAGACCCCTTGTCTCCCTGCCTTTTCATCTTATTGGTTGAATCCCTAAGTAGATGCTTTCTCTATCTGTTAAACTCTAGAGAGATTAAAGGTGTTAAACCAGCTTCAACAGCAGCTCCAGCAGTTATTCAGCAATTTGTGGATGACACCATCCTATTTGGTTCAGCTTCGGTGATTGAGGCTGGAAAGTGGAAAAAAGTGCTACAAGAGTATGCTACCTCAGCTAGCCAATGCATCAACTATGAAAAAAGCCAGGTGTACTTCTTTAACACCTCGTTTGTGCCACAACAGAAGATTATGGGGATTATTGGTTGTTCTGTGGGTGAGCTACCTAGTATATATCTTGGGCTTCCTTTCTTGGTGAGAGATGCTCCTTCTGAGTATTGGAATTCCATTCTGGAAAGGACGTAGAGGAAGTTGGTAGGGTAGAAAGGAAAACTACTGAGCCAAGCGGGTAAGTTCCAATTACTTAAGGCCTCGCTACAAGGGATTCATGTTTACTTTTTGTCACTTTTTAAAATTCCTAAGTATATAGCTGAGAGGTTGGAGATTATTCAAAGAATTTTTTATGGATGGGTGTGGAAAGTAAGAAGAGACTAGCTCTTGTGGGATGAGATAAAGTTTGCAGATCGAAGCTACAGGGGGCTTACGGTTAAGAAAGTTGAACCTGCTTAAGAAAGCCCTTATCACTAAGGTTGGATGGAACCTTTTAGCTGGTGGTAAAGACTGGGGTAGCATTATGACAGCCAAATACTTTGGGAACTTGGATCCTGAGGACCTTTTACTCACATTTGACTTTCCCAAAGGCTCTGTGATTTGGAATAACATTCTGAAATGTAGAACTGTACTTCTGAGGGGCGTTAAGTAGAAACTGGGGTTGGTGAAACTATAAGGTTTTGGGAAGACAATTGGGTCAATGGAGGGCCTTTAAAGAGGCTTTAGAATATTCAAGGGTTGGTTAATTTAGCTATGCACCACTTTGGTTGGCTGGTCCGGGACTATTTTCTTCCTAGCAAAAGGGGATGGAAACAACTGTCAGAGTGTTGTCAAAGACAGGTTGATCTTGTTGGGATAGCCGATGAGAACCAACTTTCCCTAGAGGGGTGCAGAATTCTTCTTTTCCCACAAAAAGATAAACTTCTTTGGGCTAAAGAGAAGCCTGGGTGTTTTACTGTTAAATCTGCCTATATTCTATTCTTACCTCAAAATGGAGATAATTTATGGAGGAAAATATGGAATCACAATCTTAAGCCAAAGATTAACCACTTCTAGTGGCTGGCGGTGCAGAACAAAATACTAACTAAAGATAACCTTCGGATCAGAGGTTTCCAGATCCCCAACAGATGTGTTCTTTGTATGAAAGAAGAGGAGATTGGCTCACATATCCTTTTTCACTATGACTTCTCATGGGAGGTTTGGTGTTTTGCCTTGAATATTTTGGGTGTTTCTTGGTGCTGGAATGGGAATCTGGAGGATTGCATTAGGTCCTGGTTCCCTCCTTTCTCCAATCTTGTTTGCAGGGAAATTTGGGCCCAGGCCCCCCCATTCTGCCTTGGTGTCTCTGGAAAGAGAGGAACAATAGACTTTTTCAAGAGAAATTCAGAGAGCCCAAGGAAGTGTTCAGCTCAGCTATCAAACTATTGTAAGACAACATCATCAACAGCTCCCTAAAAGTAGTGGAAACTCCCCCAAATGTGTTGGAAACAAATATTATTAATCAGTGGACCATCTCGTTAAGTATTTTTAGAGTGGATGATAGTAAGAAAAGATCTAGGGCTAGCACTAAGTGGTCCCCACCCCTAGCTGGTTGGTCTAAGCTTAACTTCAATGGTGCTACTAAAGGTAACCCTAGGTTGGCAAGTGGAGGGGAAATTATAAGATCGGATAAGGGTACTCTCATGGCTACTTTTGCGGGGAGCCTTGGGGAAAATACCAATAATGTTGCGGAAGCCACGGCTCTCCTTTGGGGTCTAAAAATTGCTTTGGCTTTAGGCATCAAACATATTATAGTGGAAGGTGATTCCAAAATAGTCATCGAAGCTATTAAAGGAAATGTTAAAGTCAATTGGCAGATGGAAGATATTGTTGAGGATATAAAATCCCTCCTATTAAGTTTCAAAGGCAGGGAGGTGAGACATATATAAATAGAGAGGGCAATAGAACTGTTGATCTTATGGAAAACCTTGGGATTAATCTTAATCCCCTAAGATGCTAGAGAAACATAGATAGTCTTCCCCTGAATGTTAATGATAGCATTCAAAATGAGGCACCCCACTAACTCATCATGGCTATTATCATAATTTGTTTTGCTTGGTGTGGAGTCTTTTCAGGCTTCCCTCACTTTGTGGGAAGACGTGGCATTGATGACGACTTTAGGAACCCCACTCACCCCTCCATGGTGATGTGGACTATGGAGAACTATGTGGACCTTGACCAACTCAGCAATAAACGTGTTTGGCGGCATGGTAGATTTAAAAGGTCTTTTCACTCACCTCTTGAAGTGTTGGCTAAGGGAGGCTCGCACAAGATGATTTCTGAAGGCAATAATGATTCAAGCACGCTTAGGATTGGGAAGGATGTGCTTGGAAACTCGAGTAGAGAAATGGAATTACATTTTTATATTTACCTTTCTAGATTGTTCATTTGACGCTTCTCTATTCTCTGCAACTGCCTTCCCAGTGTTGTGTATTGTTTGTTAAAGAAAATGGGTGGTGAGAAAGTTATAACGGATCCCATGAATTGTGGTGAATTCAAAGAAGATTTACAGGTCTGGAGCATAGCTTATGAGGGAGGGGTGACCCCTTTTCTCAAAATCCTGAATGGCTATGATGAGCACGTATCGGCCCAATTTGTGGCTCTTGGGATAGGAATCGAAAGGTGAAAGTGGGCGGAGTTTTGTGGTTTCTGAGGACTCCATTGCCAATGTTACAGGCCTGCCTCATTCAAGAAATAGGCTCAAGAAGCAGATGTGAGTCCAAGATGATGAAGGCTTGAAATTGTTCTACAGAGAAGGAGAGAAGCAAGTTAGACTCCAAGGTGGCTTCAAACGGGAAAGCTTGATCAGCCCTTGGAATCGGGTATGTTTCTTAATTCTGAAGTATTTTACTTTGGAAGGGAGATCCAGGGTTTTTTTATCATTACCACTTTGCATTTCTTAACCACTTTCATCATAAAATATTGGTCAACTTTCCCTCTTTTCTTCTCTCTAGCCTTGAGGCTTCTGTGCTCCAAATCAAAAAGGCCCGCAAGGGTAATCCTGAGGTGGTTGCCTTGCCCCTACACCACGGGTTCATCTTTCACCTGTATCATTACCATCTTGCTCTGTGTCCTACTAAACCCCCTGCAGTCTGGCTTGTGGAAGACAGCTCCAATGACGACCTTGAGGATAAAATTCCCCTTAGTGTTAGACTTGGAAAGCCCTCCAAACTGAAAACCCCGGTGCCTTCAGAGCTTAATTCTCCTACTAACCCTCCTGTGAGTTGTCCTTCGGGCCCTATCTCTAGCCCTCCTGTGTCTAAGGCCACTTCTCTTTTGAAGGCTCAATTTGGTAGCCATACTCCGAGGGTCCCCGTTTCTATTGATCTGGATGGTTCCCATGGTCAGTCCCGGGAGGAAGTAGCGGAGGGTCTCTACAACCTCAAGAATAACATGCCTAAACAAGGCAGTAAAAAACCTAAAGGAGGGATTCCTACTCTTGGAAAAAGTGGTAAGAAAAGTTGCAGTAGAAATGTTGAGGAGCGACGGAATGATGAACATCATGCTAAGGAAAAGATGGACAAGTAGGAGAAACAGTTGAAAGAGGAGGTGATGGTT
Organism: Cunninghamia lanceolata; assembly: GCA_027924645.1. NCBI lineage: Eukaryota > Viridiplantae > Streptophyta > Pinopsida > Cupressales > Cupressaceae > Cunninghamia > Cunninghamia lanceolata. Next base: position 904,774 of record BSBN01000687.1, on the reverse strand, counting down.
GTTAAAGAGTGGGCTATGGGAAAATATAGCTATGTTAAAAGACCAAGCATCAGGAGATCTTCCAGGTTGGCTGGCAAAAAGCACCAAGTGCTGAAGATAGTCGATTACTCATCTGCCTCGGATCAGGAGGACATTGAGCAGGATATTGAAATAAAGGAAGTGAAAACCACCCCTGTGCAAGATCAGGAGGGCGCTAGCCATTTTGAGTCCATGAACAACTCATTCTATAACATGAACAATGAGGACACTGAAATTCAGGGAAATTCAGATAAGGAAGTGATGAGCGCCAGAAAGGAGATGGATAACAAGAAACTTGAGAAGGAGCTCGTGGAGGTCAAGACCCGTCTTTCAACCATGGAGGGCAAAGTCAAGGCACTGATCAATTTGGTTTTGAAATCCTCTCACAGGGTTGCTGCTACCTTCTCTATTCTATAGGAGGACCAGAACAACGGTGTGGCTTCTCTACTCGAGGATAAGGAGAAAATGTTTAATTTGATCACTGATGATTGGAAAGAACTCCTTAGTTGTTTCTTTTGGTTATGCTTAAAAACTTGTACTCTGGTTTTTTGATATGTTGTTAATCTGTTGTTTTTTTGTTGTTTGAGGCTTTGGGCCTATTTTGTTGCCTTTTTGGCTTTTGTTATCGGGACCTGCACCCGGGTTTGCAGCTTACTAATATCAAAAACAAGCATAGGCAAAGAAAAGATTTGTTTCTAAAATTTATTGAAGTTAAACATTCTAAAAAGATCATTTACAATTATCTTTGAAAATATTTTAATTTAATATATATTTCTATATCAATTGAAAATTTTTGGGTTTACTTTTAAAGTTGTAAAATATGGCAAAAATGGTTAAATAGACCGCCAAATTCCATTTTCACACCTGCATGCATCTACAATTTTTAGCATTGACTATTGTTAAGGAATTTTTTTTTCTATTAACTTTTGAAAAAAAATCATAAAATATGAATTTCCTAAAAATTTTAAGCTTACCCATTATTATAAATCCATAGAACCACCTACTTCTAAAAATTCCTTTTACAAGCACCCACTAAAATATTGGAAGAAGCCCCTCCATAAAACTATAGCCTAACAATGTTCTCTTTTTCAAATGTGAGGATGATATAGTAAAGGAAATGAGGTCTAAAGGATTGGAGGATTATTATTGCTGATTAAAACTCCTGTTCGTAATAGAGAAGAGTTAATTTTCCAGCAATAATGGAGCCAAGATTTCAAGGGTTCGGGCTATTTTTACAATAATGCGGTTACAGCATGTGTTCAGCTACCTTGCTTGGATTTTTAGAATTCAGAATATTTTCAATCCTACGCAGCTAAAGGTTCATTTATTTTTGGTATTTCATCCCTTGCTTGGGACTTTCCAGGTTTTCATCCACATTGTTAGAAGGATTCATAGTTTTTTTATTGCAATGCCATTTCAGAGCATCTAGCCCACAATTGTCTTCTTAAATCTGCCAAAATGAGCCGTGCATTACTATTATTGGGACTCCAACATAGATCTTCATAAATCTTTTAGAATATGATTTCACAAGGTCAAAGATGTGATCATTTTGGCACTATTTTACAGAACACTAGGCATAAAGTTATCTGCTTAAATCTACCAAAATGAGCGGTGCATTGCTCTTATAGGAGCTCTAATAGGAATTTTTAAAATCCTAAAAGAAAAAATGACTGGTTAGGTTTTCAATTGGCATCGTTTTGGTTTGTTGTAGTTTACTCTAGCAAGACATTTTGCCTGTCTTGCCTTATTTTGACAATTTTTGGGGGTTGTGAAGTACATTTATATGGAAGGTCATCCATTCAAACGATTGCCACATGATGGTAATTCAAATGACTTAAGCTATTTCTCTACCAACAGCAACGGGGAAAAAATGCCCTCAAAGGGTGCTCAAATTCAAGCAAAAATGTTGGGTTCGCCAAATTTGTGTTCGAATGTTGGCAATGGAAACTGTAATCTCCATGTTTATGACGTGTTTTCTAGCGGCGGATTTCATGCTCTAGGGCACCATAACCATTTTGCTTAGACGTTATGACCCTACAGATTCAAGACAAAGGCCAAATTTGGGGGAGCTCTATATTCATAGTAGAATTCTACTGTAACCATGTTTTTTAAGTCAGCCTATATTCAGTGATGTCAGTGATAATCAGAAAAAATCTTCTTATGAATATAATATATTTTTTTCCTTGGTCCTTTCCTTCTCAAACATAAGCTAAGGGAGAGGTCCCATAGTGGTCACCCTAAACTTGACCCCTCCACCTAGTCTACCACGTCATTTGAAATTAAAAAAATTGCCTCTGCCACTTGGTCGATGATGTGGACACCCTAAATATTTTGTTTGGAGGGGTGAACCATTTTTTTGCCATGTGGACAATGTGTTATTTTGGCGGGAGTGAAATTCTAGGCCTTTTTAAAGGCTGACCGACGACCGGTCATAAGGACTCCCGATACATCATGGATAGTGCTCAGCATGCCGTGTGGCATGCGAGCATAGCACCACCTTTATTCCACACTCCCACATTAAGACTACACTTCTGACTCATTCAATTTCCAACCATTGCATTTACTACTCTGCAGTTCGCATTTCCCTGGGCTTTGTGCTACCTCATTTCGGAGCTATGGAACCTTCAATGCTTCGATCCTTTCCATTAATGAAACATCGGCACCCCATAACTGACGCTACTTATCGCGTATGGTCATTGCAGATGGTACCAAAACATGGTCACTTTGGCTTTCGAGTCGCTGGTTTTCGTGTTGGAGATGGTCATTTAGGCTTTGGATATGGCTCGGCTTTGGGGATGGCTCGTATGAAATTTGAAGTTGTTCGGCTCGTTGCTCCATCGACACTGTTCTTTGATAGCTTCCTGCACGAGCCTAGTATGGATTCTACATTTTGCTAAGGCTATGATCCAGTGAGTTCAAAAAAATTGAGATTTTTTTGGTTTTTTTTGTATGGTTTATGCATGCACACTCACTTTTTTTTGTTGTTTGCAATGGGATTTCTTCCATCTATTGTTGTCTCTGGTCGTAAATGGAAGGTTCTTTTGGTTTTCCATCTAGTTGTAATCATGAGGATTTGATATTAAAATGGGGTTATTGTATATCCATGGGTATTAAATTATTTTTTATTGTTTGCAATGGGATTTTTTCCATCTATTGTTGTTTGTAATCGTAAATGGAAGGTTCTTTTGGTTTTTTGAATGGTTGTAATCATGAGGGTTCTCTATTAAAATGAGGTTATTGTTTATCCATGGGTATTAAAATAATTTTTATTGTTTGCAATGAGATTTTTTCCATCTACTGTTGTCTGTAATCATAAATGGAAGGTTCTTTTGGTTTTCTGAGTGGTTGTAATCATGAGGGTTTTGTATTTAAATGGGGTTCTTATTTATCCATGGCTATTAATTTATTTTTTATTGGTTGCAATGGGTTTTCTTCCATCTTTTGTTGTTTGTGGTCGTTAATGGAAGGTTGTTTTGTTTTCTGTGTGGTTGTAATCATGAGGGTTCTATATTTAAATGGGGTTCTTGTTTATCCATGGCTATTAATTTTTTTTTAATTGTTTGCAATGTGATTTCTTCCATCTATTGTTGTTTGTGGTCGTTAATGGAAAGTTGTTTTCATTTTCTATGTGGTTGTAATCATGAGCGTTCTGTATTTAAATATGATTGTTTCGTGGTGGAATGTGCAGTTCAATGCTTAAGGCTCTTTGTTTCTTTAACTTTGTACTGCGAAGATTCAAAAGATTCCAAATATCAAAACCAATGTTCAATGGTGTTTATTGGAACACTTTAACTTATTTTTTAGTAGTGTTTATCAACACAACTTAATGGTCGTCTTTTGTGTTTTGTAACACATTTATTGGTTTTGGAAATTAGAATATTTTGTTCAAGCATCACTGTGACTATTTAATTTAAGTTACAAATTTTAGTTTATAGTTTGTAATTGTAGAAATGGATTGACAAATGTATTAATGGTTGCAAATTTTTTTCTTAGAACTACATTTACTCTTTAATTTAATATCATATTGAATACCTTGTAAAAGCATATTTACTTCAAAATTCAATCTGTAATATCTCCTAATCAATATCCTAATAATACAATCAGGCCCATTCACCATTTTTAATTGGAATAAACTTTATGTCCTCTTTTCATGCATATTCATAATTGTAAATCTCCCTTCAAGACATTCATGTAGCACATTTTCATACACAAATGTTTCTTCTATCTCAACTCCATGTAGAAATTACTCTTTATGTTTACTTCATAATTCAATCTGCAATATCTCCTAATCAATATCCTAATAATACAATTGAGCCCATTCACCATTTTTAATTGGAATAAGCTTTATGTCCTCTTTTCATACATATTCATAATTGTAAATCTCCTTTCAAGACATATATTTTCATACACATGTTTCTTCTATCTCAACTCCATGTAGCAATTAGTCTTTATGTTCTGCAATATCTCCTAATCAATATCCTAATAATACAATATAGCCCATTCACTATTTTAAATTGGAATAAGCTTTATGTCCTCTTTTCATAGTGAGTCACCCTAACTTGACCCCTCCACCTGGCGCGCCATGTCATACGAAATTAAAAAATTCCTCTGTCACCTGGTCAATGACGTGGACACTCTAAATATGTCATTATGTTGTTCATGCCCTTGCTTTAGCAATCTACACCCTCTAGTCACAATCTTCATTATCCATGCATTACATTTCACAACAACTGTTCTTCATTTTGAATAAATTAACATATCTAAACATATAATTCCTATTGGTTTACTAGTGGATGAGTGATCTCCTTTATCTATACACACACACATTTATATATAGACACATAAAACGAAAACAACCTTCCATTTACGACCACAGACAACAATCTATGGAAGAAATCCCATTGCAAATAGTAAAAAATTATTTAATACCCATGGATAAACAAGAAGCCCATTTAAATACAAAACCCTCATGATTACAACCACACAAAAAACCAAAAGAACCTTTATTTTATGACCAGATAAACCATTGTTATGTATGTATGTATGTATGTATGTAATATGCTGGACAAATCCTACTGCAGATATATCATGCATACCCATGTCTACATCTTTTACCCTTGATTCTTTATCATTGATTTGGGTAATAGGACCATTATTTGGAAGAGAATTCCACCAATCTCTTAACTTACCAAACATTAATCCAACAACATATAAAACTTTCCCACCTATTGTCCAGTTTGATCCTCTAGTATCAAAGTGTTACACCCCATGTGTTTCTAACTATTTAATATTTACCTTGATTGGTTAATTGATTAAATAAATGAATGGTTTATGAATCTTTTCATTAATGTGTATTTTGAATCTTGAATTGAATATATTGAAATATTGAATGATGCAATGTGATGTATTATAAGTGATTCTAGTTATGAAATGTATAAAGCATATGATTATATTGTGATCGGCTAACTATTGTTGTGGTGATGTAAGTTGAATGCAGGAACAAGTTGCTCCTCCGGAAACGAGGGGAAGTATCACTCAAGAGAAGGACTTGGTCTGGTAACCTTTAGAGAAACCTGAACTAAGCAAGCACACACCACTCTCCTACTTGGTCTAGGTTATGTCGAGTCTATGTGGGTAAAGGTAAGTAATCTGTGGTAATGATCTTGAATGCTTATTGAATATGATTTTATAAGTGTTTTGAATGAGGAATGTGATTTAGTCTAAGTGTCGATTGAATTCTTCTTTGATAAAGTTTGGAATTGTAAACGACAAGGTACAAACGTGAAATAAATATATACGCATATGTAGATACATGTCTATGATAAACTTATACATATGAGAAAATATGTGCATGAGTATACGTAGGTAGACTTATCTACGCATGCTCATGAACATATTACTCATAGGCATAAGAGTATCGATTGGACGAGGGATATCTATATGTATGTGTGTATATGTGCATTTCATATTCATACGTCATCGGTGGATATGTGGGTTAATGAGTTTTATGTTGTTTTCAAGTAACGATAATATGTGTGTGTGTGTGGGTGGGTGTATAGACGTTAATGGGATCGTATGTATATATATAATAGTTATGGTATACGTAAACATATGTAGTTGATAGAATATGCAAATATGAATTTGTAAATTCTATTATCAGATGATATTTCAAATATATATATATATATATATATATATATATATATATCCTTATAAGCTATATTTGAAATATGATATATATATATATGATTAATGTCTCTTAAGTGCTGCTTTGAGCATAGTGCATAGCATTGAAGCCAATGTAAATGTTATACGCAACGCATAGTTATAAGACTATTGCAACATGTTTACTATGATTAAGGCGTTGGTAATATAGCACATATAGGTATAATGTTTGGGGCACATAAAGTGCCATTTAATGTGGATTTGGGCAGCTCTCTTAAAGCGCATGGCAACTGATTTCCAACATATGGATGCTTTGACCTGTTCTTGCCAAATTGCCAGCAGGAAAATAAGGGGCGTGGTGTTTGAATGGCACCATGATTGAATGGTACAAACCAAATAGGAGTCTTGAATCTAATATGTTTCCTTGCATTTCTGAGTTTAGTTCTTTCTGTCCACTTTTGTGTTCTATGTGCAACGATTTCTGCTGCCACCTTGAATTTGTTTTATTGAGTCAAATTTCTGAGTGGGAGTTGTGGTGAATCTAGGAGCTTGTTTGTAGCGTTGGCATGCTCAGTTTTTTGTATAAATAGAGGAGCTCTTCCATTCATTTGTACACGCAATTTTCCATCAAAGTTGCATGCTATTCTGCTGTAATTTTCTGAGTTAGTGTTTGAGTGTGCATTGTTATCTTGGTCTTGAGTTTGTGAGGGAGAATAGTAAGAAGTAAAGAGGGGGGAATTGAGTTGATCTTGGAGGAGGTATTCAACCAGCTTGAGGAGATAAGAGCAAGGAATCCAGTTGATCTATTGGAGCATAGCATTAACAGACATGCTAATTTCTTCTCCATTGTGCATTTTATGTTTGAAAGGATTATATGTCTTTGATTGATTGTTTCGAAATAAGCTTGGGTTGCTTTTCTATATTGAATTGGTTATTTTCTTATTTGTTCAATAAGAGGTATATATATGTAGTATGGGAAATATTATGTATTGAATGTATGAATAGTCTCCATAGTAGAGATTAATGTCTATATTGGAATTATGTACTATATTAAGTTAAGTATGAATAATTATTGCTACATTATGAAAGGCTAAGTTATGAAAACTATGTATTACAACTAGTATTACTTTAGTAGAAGTGTCATAGTAAACTTGGAATTGTTAAGTGGGATTAATCTTGGGATTAGTTAATCCATGGGTAAGGGAGTAACCTTTGTATAGAGATTGATGTCATACCAAATCGAGCTAGGATGATGGGTGAATGTGTGACGTCCATTCCGAATTAGGGGTGATGAATACTTTGGCCAAAGTAGTGTAAGTAGCCATTGTTTACACTGTCAGTTCACTGTGATCCAGGTTTACATACTAGGTAGGGATAATCATACTTGTAGATTGGAGCCATAGTATGATAGTTCTAGTTATGTAGGACACAACATCATGCTCAGAATAGGCTAATCTTTAAGGTTACCATACCAATCCCTTCGTCGAAGGGTAGGGTCATTTACCATTTTGGTAAATGTGCAGGGGACCGCAATTAGTCTGTGGTTGATGAAAAAGTGCTTGAGTGATGCTTCTCCTCATGTAGTTGGTGGCCAGGATTTGATGAAGGACATCGGAACCATTTGTATCTCTATTATCAATTAGCTCTTTGAAGCTTGTTTGTAACTTGGTATCCATCTTATGGAATTTTGTAAATGAGAAATATTCAATACTTGTAATGTTGAAAAGTGATCTGATTATGCAATGGTAAAGTTTGAAATATGTTTCAAATGTGCATCATATCATTTTAAAAGAAGGAAAATTTTTATTGCTCATATTGTTGGTATGAAGAACTATTTACTTTTGGGTTAAATTTAGTGTGGGTTAAATTTAGTGAAATTTATTTGGTAGAACAATGGGCATGTTACACGTGGTATTAGAGCTACCAGGTTCAGCTCTAGAACCTATGTGCTCGCTATGCTTTCCCATCCAACATTATGAGAGTATAATGTTTGGAATTCTTGTGCCAGGATGGTGTGTCTCAAAATGATTGCAATGAAGTCGGTTATTGGGAACAAACGCTACCTAAAGGCCAAGAAGGAAAGAGATGCCATTGTTTGTACCATTGAGGGAACAAATGATGATAACAACATATGTAGTGACACGGAGACATTGAGTCATGCCCTCACCCAAATTAGTCAAGAGAAAAGAAGGATGAGAGACGCTGCCAACTTCAACTATTTGATTCTATCACTCCAACCAAGTTGGAATCCTTGTCACTATCTAGGGATATGCCCTCATAGTGTAGTAGGAGTCCCATCATGTTGTCTAGAGATCCTCATATCCTTCCTTTGGTGGAAGTGATTGTAATTTCTTCAAGTGATGATTCGAAGGAGTATGTTCCCCGAAATTATGTGTCAGAGGATAAGTCTGAGGGTTACTATCCATATGATGATAATCGTGAACCAGAATCTGAGGCATACACTCCACTCAGTTATGTATCAGAGAGTGAATCTGATGGATACTCTCCATTGGACTATCTTAATAGCCCTTCTATGTAAACCTAAGGATATTTAAATCCTCATTGATATTAATAAAAGGAAGTGTTTTTTTATCAAAAACTTGTGTATATGTACTCTTTTATGGCAAATGTTTTAAATATGAATAGATGATTCTATTTGAAATGTTTAATGTTTTAAGAACGTTGGGGTAAACATTCATAGAATCTAATCTTAATGGAAACTTTCAGGTATAAACTTTCTTGGAAAGAATGGTTCGTACAAGAACTAATCTTGGAGGAAGTGAAGAAGTAGGGCAAGGATCAGAAAACATGGATGCTAAGTTGGACTGAATCTTAGCAGTGTTGGAAGAGACAAGAAAGAGAGTAGGAAACTTGGAACAAAAAGAAAAAGGAAAAGATAGAGTGGGAAAAGAAGTACCTATCAATAAAGATGTTCCTATTATTAATGAAGTCCCTAATAGTGAGAATGAAGGAGAGAAATCTCGTGACCACACACAAGCTAGTGAGCATAAAAATGAAGGGTCACAATCTCAATCTCAATCACGATCTGAAGGAACCAAGAGGAGGAGAATGGCTAAAGAGTTATCCCGAGACATGAGGAAAATTAGACCTCCTAAGTTCGAAGGAAGTACCAGTGGGGACATAGCTGAGGCTTGGCTCACTGAAATGGAAAAGTACTTCAAGATTAGAAAGTACACTGAAGTTACCAATTAAGTAGTTTAGGGAGATTTCCAGTTGTCAAGTGAAGGATCCAGTTGGTGGATTAGTAACAAGATGGAGCTAGGGCTTAGTTCTATTAAGCTCATCTAGACTGAATTTGTTGAAATATTTTGAAAACGTTGGTTACCCCAACTTTTCTATGACCAGAAGCTCCCAGATTTTTAGAGTCTCAAGCAAGGAGATTCTTTGATCAATGAATATTGGGAAAAGTTTACACGTCTTTTGAGATATGTACCCATGTATCAAATTGATGAGTGGTTCTGTATTAGGAAGTTCATCATAGGATTGAATAATCAGATAGGTGGGGAGGTGGATATGCATGGTCCTACTACTATGGATCTTGTATATGAAAAAGCTCTTAAGCAAGAGCAGAAGCTTAAGTCTGCCGCCAATTATCGTGAGAAGAATAGAAAGAGGTTTAAATGGTCTCAAAACAATCAAGCTTATAGGAAGCTAAATGAGGTGCAAGGGTTTCCAAATCAAGGGGAAAAGGATTCTTAGAATAACTGGAATGAGCCTAGGAGAGATCGAAGAGGAAATAATGACAATAACTTTAGTAATGCCGCCAAAAACAATGTTAACTCTAGAAGAACTTCAGGAAGGAAGGAACCGATAAAGGGATGTTTCACTTGTGGTGGAGATCACTTTGCTAGTCAATGCCCCAATAAGCCATCAAGGTCACAACCTCGTGGTAATCCTCTTCCACCACAATAGGATGGCTTTCAACAAAGGATACATGCTGTAGTTAATAACCAACAAGCAAAATATCAGATCACTTCGGTGGAAGTCACAGGTACTTTATCTGGCATACCCATCTTTGTTTTAATAGATATTGGTGCCACTAAAAATTTTATTTCCCCTAGAGTAGCTAGTAAAGTGTCTAAGAAAGCTGGCTATATAGAAAAATCTTGGGTTGTTGAATATGCAAACCAGACAAGAGCAAAGGTGGACCAATGTCTGTTCAAAGCAAGGGTTGAACTTCCTAGTTTCTCTACGGAAGTTAATTTGTACATAGCTCCTTTAGGGTCTCATGATGTCATGCAAAAATAGTAGAATGCCTAGATGATCTCGATAACTGGGTATCTTTGCAAGGGACACCTAGACAAGTTAGGCTACGACAAATATTAATTGTGCAAATGCATAGAGCAAAGAAGGGTTGTCATCTCTTTGCAGTTAAAATAGAAAAACTTGAGGAATACAAAGATTTTATCAATCAAGATGATGTGGCATATTATAGACCACAAGATCTCCAAGAAGCTGAGGATGGAGAGATAGAGGATGCAGAAAAGATGGATATGGAGAAATACCCTATCCTAAGAGATTTTTTGGATGTATTTCCAGAAGAACTACCTGGATTGCCTCCCAAGAGAGTGTTTGACTTCTCCATTGACATAATTCCAGGGTCGAAACCTATATCCAAAGTACCATATAGGATGACGACAATAGAATTGATGGAGTTAAAATCACAGCTTGAAGAATTCTTATCCAAGGGATTAATAAGACCTAGTGTTTCACCTTGGGGAGCGTCAGTGATCTTTGTAAAGAAGAAAGATGGGACACTGTGTTTGTGTATAGATTATCGGTTACTCAACAAAGAGAAGATAAAGAATAAGTATCCATTGCCACGTATCGATGATCTCTTTGATTAGATGTGGGGTGCAACAGTGTTTTCAAAGATTGATATAAGGTCGGGTTATCACCAGTTAAGGATCAAGGATTAAGACATTTCCAAAACCGCTTTTAGAACAAGGTATGGCCATTATGAGTTCACAATCTTACCATTTGGGTTAACGAATGCACCTGCAACATTCATGAACCTTATGAACAATGTGTTTAGAGACTGCTTGGATAAATTTGTGTTGGTCTTCTTGGATGATATTCTAGTTTATTCCAAGAACGAAGAGGAGCATCTTCAACACTTAGAAATGGTGCTCCAATGGTTAATAGAGCATAAGATGTATGGAAAACTTTCCAAGTGTATCTTATTTCATAAGGAGTACAGTATCTAGGTCATGTGATTTCAATAGAAGGAATTGCAGTTGATCCAGCTAAGATAAAAGCAGTGCTTGAGTGGCCAGTGCTAAAGAATGTTCCTGAAGTTAGAAGTTTTATGGGTTTTGCTGGGTATTATCATAAGTTTGTAGAAAACTTTTCTAGAATAGCTTTTCCTATCACTTCTTTGTAGAGGAAAGGGAAAAAGTTTGAATGGTCTGAAAAATGTCAAGAGACATTTGATCTCCTAAAAAAGAAGTTGATGATGACTCCAATATTGAAAGTGCCAGATCCAGATGGTAACTTTGTTGTTATCATGGATGCATCAGGTGAAGGTTTGGGTAGAGTGTTAATGCAGGAAGGGAAAGTCATAGCCTATGAGTCAAGAAAGCTAAAACCTTATGAACAAAATTATGCTTCCCATGATTTGGAGTTAGCAGCAATGGTTCATGCTTTATAGATGTGGAGACACTATGTCTTGGGAAAATCCTTTGAATTAAAAACAGACCATCATGGTTTGAAGTATCTATTTACTCAACCCAATCTGAATGCAAGGCAAAGGAGGTGGTTAGAACTGATATCGGACTATGATTTCAACGTTAGCTATATCAAGGGAAAAGGGAATAGATTTGTCGATTCTTTAAGTCGAAGAAGGCATATATCTTCAATGGTATCTATCCAAACAGACTTCAAAAGTCAAGTATTTCAAGGATCCAAGGGTGATGAGTTCTATGAACAAGTCAAGCAAGCAATCTCTTAAGAACAATGTGTTATGTGATATGATACATTTTATGTCTTGTTTATGTTATGGTCATACTTGATACTTAAAAATCATCGGGGATTCAATGATTCACAAGGGGAGGAATGTGTTACACCCTGTGTGTTTCTAACTATTTACTATTTACCTTGACTGGTTAATTGCTTAAATAAATGAATGGTTTATGAATCTTTACATTAATGTGTATTTTGAATCTTGAATTGAATATATTGAAAGATTGAATGATGCAATGTGATGTATTATAAGTGATTCTAGTTATGAAATATATAAAGCATATGATTATATTGTGATCGGCTAACTACTGTTGTGGTGATGTAAGTTGAATGCAAGAACAGGTTGCTCCTCCGGAAACGAGGTGAAGTATCACTCAGGAGAAGGACTTGGTCTGGTAACCTTTAGAGAAACCTAAACTAAGCAAGCACACACCACTATCCTACTTGGTCTAGGTTATGTTGAGTTTGTGTGGGTAAAGGTAAGTAATCTGTGGTAATGATCTTGAATGCTTATTGGATATGATTTTATAGTGCTTTGAATAAGGAATGTGACATTAGTCTGAGTGTCAATTAAAGTCTTCTTTGATAAAGTTTGAAATTGTAAATGACAAGGTATAAACATGAAATGAATATATACACATATGTAGATACATGTCCATGATAAACTTATACATATGAGAAAATATGTGCATGAGTATATGTAGGTAGATGTATCTATGCATTCTCATGAACGTATTACTCATAGGCATAAGAGAATTGATTGGACGAGGGATATCTATATGTATGTGTGTATATGTGCATTTCATATTCATACATCGTTGGTGGATATGTGGGTTAATGAGTTTTATGTTGTTTTCAAGTAACGATAATATACATACATATATATATGTGTGTGTGTGTGTGTCTATAATACGTATATATATATATAGATGTTAATGGGAACGTATATATATTATATATATTTGTATTTATATATATATAATAGTTACGGTATACTTAAACATATGTAGTTGATAGAATATGCAAATATGAATATGTGAATTCTATTATCAGATGATTTTTCAAATATAGCTTATAAGGATATATGTGTGTGTGTGTGTGTGTGTGTGTCTTAAGCACTACTTTGATAGCATAGTGCGTAGCATTGAAGCCAATGTAAATGTTATACTTAGCGCATAGTTATAAGACTATTGCAGCATGTTTACTATGATTAAGGTGCCAGTAATACAGCGCATACAGGTATAATGTTTGGGGCACATAAAGTGCCATATAATGTGGATTTGGGCAGTGTTCCTTAAATCACATTGCAGCTGATTTCCAACATATGGATGCTTTGACCTGTTCTTGCCAAACTACTAGCAGGAAAATAGGGGGCATGGCGTTTGAGTCGTGCCATGATTGAATGGTGCAAACCAAATAGGAGTCTTGAATCTGATATGTTTCCTTGCATTTATGAGTTTAGTTCTTGTTGTCCACCTTTGCATTCTATGTGCAATGATTTCTGCTGCCACCTTGAATTTGTTTTACTGAGTCAAATTTCTGAGTGGGAGTTGTGGTGAACCTGGGAGCTTGTTTGTAGCCTTGGCATGCTCAGATTTTTGTATAAATAGAGGAGCTCTTCCATTCATTTGTACACACAATTTCTCATTGAAATTGCTTATGCTATTCTGCTGTAATTTTCTGAGTTAGTGTTTGAGTGTGCATTGTTATTTTGGTCTTGAGTTTGTGAGGGAGAATAGTAAGAAGTAAAGAGGGGGGAATTGAGTTGATCTTGGAGGAGATATTCAGCCAGCTTGAGGAGATAAGAGCAAGGAATCCATCTGCTCTATTGGAGCATAGCATTAACAGGCATGTTAATTTCTTCTCCATTGTGCATTTTATGTTTGAAAGGATTATATGTCTTTGATTGATTGTTTGAAAATAAGCTTGGGTTGCTTTTCTATATCGAATTGGGTATTTTCTTATATGTTCAATAAGAGGTATATAAATGTAGTATGGGAATATTATGTATTGAATGTATGAATAATCTCCATAGTAGAGATTAGTGTCTATATTGGAATTATGTACTATATTAAGTTAAGTATGAATAATTATTGCTACATTATGAAAGGTTAAGTTATGAAAACTATGTATTACAACTATTATTACTTTAGTAGAAGTGTCATAGTAAACTTGGGATTGTTAAGTGGGGTTAATCCTGGGATTAGTTGATCCATGGCTAAGGGAGTAACCTTTCTATAGAGATTGATGTCATACCAAATTGAGCTAGGATGATGGGTGAATGTGTGACATCCATTCTGAATTAGGGGTGATGAATACTTTGGCCAAAGTAGTGTAAGTAGCCACTGTTTACACTGTCAATTCACTGTGATCCAGGTTTACATACTAGGCAGTGATAATCATACTGGTAGGTTGGAGCCACAGTATGATAGTTCTAGTTATGTAGGACACAACATCATACCTAAAATAGGCTAATCTTTGAGGTTACCATACCAATCCCTTCGTCGAATGGTATGGTTGTTTACTAGTTTGGTAAATGTGTGGGGGACCACAGTTAGTCTGTGGTTGGCCAAAAAGTGCTTGAGTGATGCTTCTCCTCATGCAGTTGGTAGCCAGTATTTGATGAAGCACATCAGAACCATTTGTATCTCTATTATCAGTTAGCTCTTTGAAGCTTGTTTGTAACTTTGTATCCATCTTATGGAATTTTGTAAATGAGAAATATTCAATACTTGTAATGTTGAAAAGTGATCTAATTATGCAATGGTAAAGTTTGAAATATGTTTCAAATGTGCATTGTATCATTTTAAGAGAAGGAAAAATTTTATTACTCATATTGTTGGTATGAAGAACTATTTACTTTTGAGTTAAATTTAGTAAAATTTATTTGGTAAAACAATGGGCATGTTACACAAAGAAATTTTCTAGAGTATCACACCAAACACAAATGGTATCATAAGGATCAACAATTTTATCAATATTTAGAATATAACCAAATGTAGCATATCCTCTCATTTGTTCAGGCTTAAGATTTTCTGATATTGCATCCTTCATTTCTACATCATAGTTATCTCCTACTGATTCATGACTTGCCATGTTATACATTTCCCAATCTTCAGCTTCATTAATCTAATATATATCAAAATGCATATCAGAGATTATTTCTTCATGATCAGAATTGTGTGAAGAAGCTATTTCTAATTCAAGAACATCATCTTCTGAATATTCTGCATCTATGTTTGCTGCAACAGGTTCTTGCATATATACTGGTTTTGTATCTTGGATATCCATATGTAGTTCACTCAACCAGTCTTTAACATTTTCCTCTTGTTGCATGACATGTTCTTTCATTTTTGGGAAAGTAGTTAGTGGCGGTGGTGTAGGTTCAACAGCTTTAGATGATGTAGGTTGCTCCTCAGAATCATCTTGGAATAAGCTTTTTCTTCTTTGTACAATGAATTTTTTAACTTTTTTGGGAGCTCCTACTACTTTTGCCTTTTCATCTTCTTCTGAACTAGCATGACCCTTTTGTGTTACCCTGGTTTTCTTAACATATGACCTGACCTTATCCAATTTTTTGGATATTGATTCTAATATAGCTTTGTTTTCTATTGACTCGGTTTCTATTTTTTGGTCCAAATTTTCTTGACCATTCAGAATTTGAGTAACATATGTATCAATCCTATTTGTGTAAGACTAGATAGTTGTCATGGTAGTATTCAGGTTTCTGACTTGGTAAGTTATACCAGAGGTATCTCCCAAAGGAGAAGAAGCTTGCTTTGCTATCCTCTGAAGACCTGATTCAACCTTACTCACAAAATGGTCTAAAAGCACTAACTTAGTTACAAGAGTTAATATTATTTACAGCTTGTCTAGTCTCTAAGGCAATATCATCTATATTGTCTTGTGCAGACATTAACCATTGTGCCTGTCAGTTCCTCTGTGCTTCAAAGTTCTTCTGTTTGCTGTCAATTGTAGTATGCAACCTTGATTCACATATTCCCCATAAATTTTTATCTTGGTTGATTATTGTGAATGATTCTGGGGTAGGCCATCTACCTAGTTCATAGCCAATTACTTTTTCTGCCTTGTTAGCACCAATTTGAACTTGGTACTTTGTTTTATTTTATGTTCCATATCTTGGCAGAGATTCTCTCATCATACAAGATGGCTCATCCATTTTCTGAATCTTAATACCTTTATTTTTCTTATTATTATCCTCGTTTGGAGTTAAGGATAGTCGTTCATTGATTTGTCTGACTAATTTGGCCATGACTTTGGGATTGTTGCTTAGGTTAGACATGGTAGCAAAGGAAGATTTGAAAGGATATGGATTAATGGATGGTTGTCTGCTTATTGAAGGTTGGTGACTTAGGCTATGACAACTACTAGAAGTAGAGCATTCCTCAGGATTATAATCAATAAATGGCTTTCTATTTGTGCAAGGAATTGGTCTCACCATCGAAAAACTTCTTGTTATTGGTCTCAACTAGTGTGCAGACTCATCTTCTATTGGTTGTTCTAAGATGGTTTGATGCACAAATCTTAACTCTATGTTGGCTACTCGTCTATTTTGGTACAAAGGTCTGTTTGAGATCCTATTTCTTTGAACAGGAAGTTCTTGAAATCTAGAAGGCTGTTGATTAATTAATTGCTCAATGATTAGGAATCCAATGTCAAACCAGGTATGATCTATATAACGGCCAAAATCTAGAAGATTGGAAGATCCTTCTGGGAATCTCACCCCCATCAGAAAGCTAGTTGGTGGGGAATCAATATTGAGAAGACGATAGACACATCGACCACTAATAGTTGAGTAAACATATCCTAGCTGGAGGGTAACCTCTTTGACGTGGATTAGTAAATAGAAGGCAGAGGTAATGTATTTATCAGATAAAGAAAGAGTAAAGTTTGGACAAACAGAAATAACTCTGTCTCCTTTATCGGCACTAAGAACACCTCTGAGCTGAGCAATGACGGCTTGATCCCAGATACAACAACGGGTATCTAATAGAGTAGTGAAGTATTGAGCTCCTATGTCATAATTGAAGTGTGGGTGGACAATTAAATCAAGATGAGGGAAATGGACATGGAAATATCCTTTCACACTCCATCGTTGAACATCATTAGATACAAGGAAAGGAAGGTATACTGGACAAATTCCTTCTCCATAAACTAACAAATTTAATTCAGATTGTCTAACAGAATCACTAAATTTTTCTTTGATGCCTTTCTCAAGATAAAGTGCAAAAATCTTAATATCAGGGAATTTAAAATTACCCTTTTCATCAATATGTTGTTCATTTTTCTTCAATGAATAACTTATGATAAAGCTAAGCTAGCATTGAGTGATCTTCTACTTGCCATTGAGAGAAATGTGAACATATTGATTCTCTTTCGCGATATTTACTTCTACTTTAGCTGACTTATATATGCCCGTCACCGGATCCCCTGGCCTTCAACTCAGGTCTAATGTTAGCGACTTCCACAATTACTACAACACACTACTGGAAGAAAGTTCAGGCCAGCAATCTCTAAATGCAATGAGATAAATCACAAACACATGGCTTTGATACCATTTGTGTTTGGTGTGATACTCTAGAAAATTTCTTTGATACTAGAGGATCAAACTGGACAATAGGTGGGAAAGTTTTATATGCTGTCAGATTAATGTCTAGTAAGTTAAGAGATTGGTGGAATTCTCTTCTAGATAATGGTCCTATTACCCAAATCAATGATGAGAAATCAATGGTAAAAGAAGTAGACATGGGTAGACATGATATATCTGCAATAGGATTTGCCCAGCTAAAACAAATCTTGATAGACCTTTTCTGTGGTGATAGAAAAAATGATATTCTAGAAGCTGAGAAAATCTTGTTCTCTATGATGCCAATGTCATGATGCTAGCCACGTTATGACTTGGCAACAAGATGCGCCCTTGTAGAAAAAGAAAGATCCCCATATCTATTTTTGGGTGTAAAGTAGGTCTTCCTCTCTTATGGTGTCCTGAAAGTGATTCCTTTGGTCTACCACTATGGTTAATGTTTACGACATGACTGCCTAACAACTGTCTACTTCCATAGTGCTTTCTAGGTGTCATCTCCTAATTAACGGATGTAAAATTTTATAAATTATGGTAAGATAAAAGATCATCTAAGGATTGTTATAAAATCTAAGGCCGCTTCGTTACGATGAAGGGGGAATTCTAAGCAATCTACATATCAATCTAAGAGTCTTAGGGTTACAAGAGTATGCTCTTGCTTTACGCTTATGCGATCTGAGGAATCAAAAATTGTGTAGAAAATGTTGTGATAATCCTTATCGGTTATCATACACATTGTACTATCCTTTTCAAAGTAATAAAATCCAATGTTCATTTGTTCTTGGGTACAAATTCCGCACTAAAATGGTATTTAGAATAGAATTTCTACCCAAGAACAAATGAACAAATGAACATTGGATTTTATTACTTTGAAAAGGATAGTACAATGTGTATGATAAACAATAAGGATTATCACAACATTTTCTACACAATTTTTGATTTCTCAGATCGCATAAGTGCAAAGCAAGAGCATACTCTTGTGACCCTAAGACTCTTAGACTGATATCTAGATTGCTTGGAATTCCCCTCCATTGTAATGAGGCGATCTCAAATTTTATAACAATCCTTAGTTGATATTTTACCTCACCATAATTCACAAAGTTTTACATCCATCAATCAAGAGATGACACCTAGAAAGCACTATGGAAGTAGACATCTATTAGGCAGTCATGTCGTAAACATTAACCATAGTGGTAGACCAAAGGAATCACTTTCAGGACACCATAAGTGAGGACGACCTACTTTAAACCCAAAAGTAGATATGGGGATCTTGCTTTTCTACAGGGTTGCGTCTTGTTTTTAGGTCATAAGGTGGTTGGTGTCACGGCACTGACAAACCCAAGTGCTAGTCAAAAGGTGTATTAGGTGGTAGTAATGTTGTCGGAAGAGGTTTGCAGACATCATGCCAATCTTTTGGTCTTTCGTTAAAAGCATAGATAATTTTGGTGATTTCTTTTGGAAAGGCTCGATCAATTTTTGTTCTTGCTACTAATAGAGTTGGTCTGAGTGTCAGGGTAAAATCATGAACAATGGCTTTAGAAAACCATCCAAAAGAAAGTGGATAGAATTCTACCCTTGGTATCCAATAACCCCAGTGTTGGGTGAGATAACTAATCATCCCTTCAGAGACTGCCCAATAAAGAATTCCATGAATATATTGTTGGCAAGAGACACATTGGAGCTTCATGATTATTGTCATTGATGGCAAAAAAGATCATCCCACACATCCACAGGATATGGTGTGTCTCTACCGGAAGTCAGATTGAAGAGCTTATAGGTCTGGTAAGCAAGAATAGAGCATGTAGAAGGTCTGATAGTCAGGTCCGGATCTATTAGAGGAAGTATCCTTGGAAAGTGCGGACTTGGAAAAGTCAAGAGGAGTATCTTGACTGATAGATTCCAGGGTTTGAGCCTCTGGTGTTGAAAGAGTAAAGAGATATAAGCTTCTAAGTACTGGGGTCCAGTTTGGTAGAACAGGCAGAGAAAGAACTGACAGGCAGAGCATCAGAAGTTATTCCGGATGAGATGTTGATGATGATAAAGATCCCTAAGGTATCATTCATGATTGGCCGACTTATTAGACAACTTATATAAGTTTATTTTTGATCCGCATCACTTGGGAAGCAAGGATTCAACCGACAGAAAAAGGTTGGGAAATATTGACTATTCCAAATGCCGACTAGAAAGAGGATGAAATTCTTTGTGCGGATATATATACCAGATGGATTTCGATAAGACAAGTTGGAGTTGGATAGTGTGATGTGCGAACAAAAGGAGAAGAGCAGAGCGAAAGTAGTAAGGAAGGTCCGGTATGTGAACGGATAGCAGAACAAAAGAAGAGGAAGGATGAAGTGCAGCAGATCAGTTTATTGAGCCTAACTGGAACTAAACTCCAGCATGTGTGGATGCTTCACATCAGTTCAAGTATCTTATTATTCTTGTTACAACTTGTAGACAGTGAGTCTCTTGTGAGCAGTGTGCTCGGGCAGTAAGCCCTAATTGGCAAGTGCCATTTTTGTATTTCTATTCTTCTAACAGAGAATACAATCTTGGGTTAATCACCCCGTGGTTTTCTCCCTTAACAGGGTTTCCACGTCAAAAATATTGTGTCATGTGTATTTCCATTTCATGGTTATGTTTGCTTATTTGAATTGATACTGCATTAATTATTAAAAAAAGTTCAGAAAGTAGAAATAATTAAGATAACTGATTCACCCCCCTCTCAGTTATCAACATATAGTTCAAGAATTCTTTCATATCTCTAGTTAACATGGGGTGAAACTGATTGGCATGGTCTTCAAATTCTAATTGTAGGAATGTGATATTGTTTATGAAACCAAATTTAAAATTGTTTATGAAGCCAAGAACAGTGTGGATCATGCCAATGGGGTATGAAGTGGATGAGAAAATTGTTGAGCTACATGTTCAACATATGCTTAGTCAACTCAAGGATCCCAAGGCAGAAAGGTTTGGAACCTTTGAAGAATTGAGTGTAAAGATTCATGTGGAACTTAGACAACCGGAGACAAAAGGCAAAGTGAGAAGGGAAGCTGAAGAAGTTGATAAGAGATTTAGAATATCCAAGGAGGCACTTGATACAAATAGAGAAAAGATGGAAAGAGCAGAGAAAGATAAGAAAGAAGCAACAAAGGAAAGTGATCCGGTAAAAGCTCCCTCCTGGACCAGATCCTCTAAAAGGGCTGCACCTACCTCTGATAAAAGCTCAAAGGCATTAAAACCAGAAGTCCAGACATCCAGAAAAGGAGAAAAGAGAACAAAGAAAAAGGCAACAAGGTCATATGTTAGCCAGAAGGATGATGAAGAAACTAAATCAGATGAGGAGGTAAAGAAACTGAAGAAGAAGAAGAAGAAATCTTCCAGTGAACCCTCTACTGGTGAAGACAAGGAAGAGATGGCAGAAGAATTCGTTGAAAGGCCCACTCTGTCCTTAGATGATGTAGTTAAAGCAATCACTATGTATGGGAACCTGCAACCAATAACAGAATTCTATGATGCATACAATGAAGCAGATAAAAAGATTCTGGAGGAAGCCACAGTTAAGTATTTGAATGTATATAATAAAGCTTTTATTGAAATCATATCTCTCATTCCCAAAAGCCTAGAGAAGGAATTAGAGATAAGAAAGAATAATGCTAGGGCAAAGGATCTTGAGATCCGAGAACGGATAGCCATTCAGCTCTTTCCTTCAATCACTCTGAAGCAAATGAATATGATCTTCAAAGACTACAAGGATGAGTTTTGGAGCAAAGCTAGAATGAATCAGCTTATGCTCGACGAAACTAACAAAATAGCCAAAGAGACAGAAGAGATCCTCCGGAATGCATACAAAAAATTCAACATTCCAACTGTAGAGGACATAAGTGATAAGCCCTCTGCTATGGGCGACAAGGAAGAAACCACTGAGACAGTAGTAGAAGAGGTTAAGGAGACAGGTGAAGAAAAAGGTAAGGACTTAGATTCCTCTGCTCCAGAAGAGGAAGTCCAAGGAGAAGTAAACCCGGATTCTCCTGCAGTCTCCGGATCTAAAGGAGAAGTAAGAACAGAGGAGAAGGGAGAAAAAGTGAAGGGACAGGAAGAAGGTCAAACAGAAAAGACCACAGATGACAGTACTAAGGTTGTAGAAGTAGAGAAAGTTCTGTCTCTGGCAAGAGACACAGCAGAAGCAGTCAAGGACTTCTTGACCAAAGAGATGATGGAATTTGATGAACCAGAGTTGCTTCAAGGTCCATTCCATTTTGATTCCCTCTCTCTAATGCAAACCATGAAGCTAGCATCCTTCACCCAAGCAAAGGCAAAAGAAAAAATTCTGAAGTCTCACCTGGTAGACTGTGAGCTCATAGAAGCTGCATCGGTGTCTTAGAGAAGATTATGCCTTCTTTCCAAAAGGACTCTTCAGCCTCCACATCCGGTAATCTCAAAACTCTTGTTAATTCTGTTAACACTCACTTTGAGTCATTGGAAAAGTTAGCTAAGGCAAAGGTTCGGAAAGAGTTTTTGGATAAGAGATTCTCGGAGTTACAAGGCATAATAGCAAATGATAGGAGAGTTTTGGATATTGGAATAAAGAGCTTGGAAAATGCTCTCAAGGATGGCAGAGATTTCTGCAAATTTTGTTTATCCTGGCCTAAAGTGACCAAGGATATTGAGAAGAAAGTAAAGGAACAAGAGGATAAACTGTTAAACCTCTCACAGAATTTTGATCCTCTCACTCTATCCATAGTAAATCAGGAATGTCAAATTATTGTAGTCATGAATGAGATTAAGAAACTTGAAAAGGAGAGGAAGAACATAATAAATAGGATGAGTGAGCTTAGAGGGGTGATTATTCCCAAATTAGAGGCCATGCATGAGGCCCTAATAGATGCTCAGACCATAGCCCGGACCAGTGATCCAACAGATCTCAAGAGGGCAAAAGCTTTTGCATTCCTACTGAGTGGTCATATCTCAATTTTGGACAGGATGAAGCAGAGTTGGGCGACACAAGTTGTACAGCTGAAGACAACCTTTGCAGACATATTACAGTATATGTAAGTAAAACATGTCTATATACTTATGCGGCTAAGTATAGTTGAATTTTTGGGCAATTTTGGTATGCGGACCCTACCCTTTGCCATTGATGTCAAAGGGGAAGTGAGGAACAGTGCAAAATGTGGAATCCAGCTAAGGGGGAGCTCCGGTAAAGTGTACATTAGAAGAAAGCATCAACAAAGGGGGAGTATAGTATAACACTTAGTCATTTTTCACTAAGTGTTGCCATCAATGCCAAAGGGGGAGATTGTTGGCAAGAGACACATTGGAGCTTCATGATTGTTGTCATTGATGGCAACAAAGATCATTCCACACATCCGCAGGATATGGTGTGTCTCTACCGGAAGTCAAATTGAAGAGCTTATAGGTCTGGTAAGCAAGAACAGAACATGCAAAAGGTCCGATAGTCAGGTCTGGATCTATTAGAGGAAGTATCCTTGGAAAGTATGGACTTGGGAAAGTCAAGAGGAGTATCTTGACTGATAGATTCCAGGGTTTGAGCCTCCGGTGTTGAAAGAGTAAAGAGATATAAGCTTCTAAGTACTGGGGTCCGGTTTGGTAGAACAGACAGAGAAAGAACTGACAGGCAGAGCATCAAAAGTTATTCTGGATGAGATGTTGATGATGATAAAGATTCCTAAGGTATCATTCATGATTGGCCTACTTATTAGACAACTTATATAAGTTTATTTTTGATCCGCATCACTTGGGAAGCAAGGATTCAGCTGACAGAAAAAAGGTTGGGAAATATTGACTATTCTGGATGCCGACTAGAAAGAGGATGAAATTCTTTGTGCGGATATATATACCAGATGGATTTCGATAAGACAAGTTGGAGTTGGATAGTGTGGTGTGCGAACAAAAGGAGAAGAGCAGAGTGAAAGCAGTAAGGAAGGTTCGGTATGTGAACAGACAGCAGAACAAAAGAAGAGGAAGGATGAAGTGTAGCAGATCAGTTTACTGAGCCTAACTGGAACTGAACTCCAGCATGTGTGGATGCTTCACATCAGTTCAAGTATCTTATTATTCTTGTTACAACTTGTAGACAGTGAGTCTCTTGTGAGCAGTGTGCTCGGGCAGTAAGCCCTATTTGGCAAGTGCCATTTTTGTATTTCTATTCTTCTAACAGAGAATACAATCTTGGGTTAATCACCCCGTGGTTTTCTCCCTTAACAGGGTTTCCACGTCAAAAATATTGTGTCATGTGTATTTCCATTTCATGGTTATGTTTGCTTATTTGAATTGATACTGCATTAATTATTAAAAAAAGTTCAGAAAGTAGAAATAATTAAGATAACTGATTCACCCCCCCTCTCAGTTATCAACATATAGTTCAAGAATTCTTTCATATCTCTAGTTAACATGGGGTGAAACTGATTGGCATGGTCTTCAAATTCTAATTGTAGGAATGTGATATTGTTTATGAAACCAAATTTAAAATTTTTGAGCAAATTCATTTTGAATCTGTTGGTCTAATGAGGAGCAAATAAAGAAGTGATACAAAGGTCAAAATTGTATCTATATCAGACTGTGCAGATTACTGGAGCATGATCCAACCCAAATTCTCTTAGAAACATATATTCTTCTTCTGGTTCATATGCTCCTTCCTCATAATGTCGGTTGATTAAAAATCGTGGCTCATCCAACCATTTATTGAGAAAATCTAGACAGATATGATTGGATCTAGAATTTTAGGAGTTAACTAAGGAACTATGAATGTTGAAGAATCATCCAGATTAAACATCTCTCGATAACCTGGGTAGTCATCAATTAGCTCAATCATCATTGCTGCTCCTACTATGCTAGAGATTTATCTTGTTAATGAATCTGCGAAAGGATTGTTATCACCTTGCATCCATTCAATATCAAAATCATAGCTCATAAAATCAAAATACCACCTTGCTATTCTACCATGGGCTATGTCTTTGTTGGGTTTCTTTTTTAAGAGAGTTCTCATTGGCTGGCTATCTGTTCAGACCACAAAATATTCTGGTTTCAGGAATATCTTGAATTTTTCAATTCCTTTTTTTACAGCAAGAATTTCTTTTTCATAGATGTTGTATCAACATGGGTTAGCCCACAATAATGGGTTACACTTTTTGGCCAAACTTGACATTGAAATCAACATTTTGAACTAAATCTTCACTTTCTGACACCTATAGCCACTGAACCGTTAGGAATTTGAAGATGATGCGAACTAGTGATTTGTGAGATTTTGTTTGTATATTCTAAATATATATATATATATATATATATATTTTAAAAAAATTGGAGTTAAATTGTAAAAAAAATTGTGTCTCCTTTGATAACGAGTTTTTAATAGTAAACAACATTTTTTTAAAGTGATGTGTATTCTGTAGCACATAAATTTTTTTCTACAAAGAATAAAATTTTGATTCTTTTGAATTTAGATTGGTAACATTGATATATAGAGCATGCATTTGGTTTCATAATGTTTTGTTGAATAGTTTTTTTATTATTAAGTTTTGAAGTCAAACCAATTATAATTTAGACTTAGGCATTTTCCATAAAACATAACTTTTTCTTTATGTATCAAAATTCAATTTATTTATTTTTTGTTGAAACAAGGACATCAATACCTAGGGCATAGATATTTCTCAGAATTTTTTTTCACTAATTTACTAATTTTCCATGTGTGTAGAACAGAGAACTTGATGTTCAGTGAAAAACCTACATTCATAAGAAATAAAAAATAAATATAATAATCAAATTAAATATATTTAAAATTATACTTTTGGGGAAGCTTATAATAAGGACTACATACTTACAAAACATAAATTTTAAATGAATTCATTTGATCGCCCAAAAAGTAAATCAAAAGTGGTTTTTTATCAGCATTTTGATAGGTGTAGAGGAGACTCCATTATAGGTATGGTTTAAAACTAGAGGGGTTCTATCCAAGGGGGTTTGAATCTAAGGGGGTTTGATCAAACCCTCTTCAATTAAAATCCTTTAAATGGAACCTTTCAAGGCTTAAATTATTGTATTTTCTAAAAATATGTGATTTCAGCAAAAATCAAGATGTCCCAGAAAGTGCAACCCATTATTGTGGCAGCACCCACATTCAGTATCAGTAAAAATACCAAATATGTATCCACATATTGGTGTTCCTTCTTCTAGAATTTCCTGTATAAGTACAATAGCCCAGACTTCATCAAATGCATCAATATATAAAACTAGTGGATAACTAGGTTTTGGAATATGCAATGTAGGTAGGTACTAGCATTTTGTTTTTATTAATCTAATTATTTATGTGAGTTCTCATGTCCACTCTCCTACATCTTCTTTGAGTTGATTTTGGATTTTGTTTCCGTCTTTAGCTAGGCCATTGTAGAAAGGAGAGATATAATTTAAACAACCCAAAAATCTTTGTATCTTCTTTTTATCATGCAATTCATCTGGAAACTAATTAACATGTTGCAGAATGTGAGGTTGAAGTTGAACTTTCCCTTCCGATAGAATTAATCCAAGAAAGTCTATTTGTTCTTGTCCAATCACTAGTTTCTTTGCTTATAGGCAAATTCCATGTTCCCTGATAGCCTTGTATAAGTCCTGGAGATGAGTTACATGAGCTGAGACAATTTTAGAGAAAACAATAATATCATCAATGTAAACATCACAAAAATCCTTGAGATGCCGAAGAGCTTTATCCATTCTCCTCTGGAAATAAGATGGAGTGGTTTTGAGGCTGAATGACATGACATTCCATCCATAGAGTCCTTGTGGGAAGAAGAATGTAGTTTTATATCTATCTTCTTCCTTTACTTTTACCTTCCAAAAACCTGATTTGCAATCAAATTTAGAAAACATGCGTCTAGAAGATGCTCTTCTAATCAAATCAATACTAAAAGGAATGGGATAATTAAAAGGAAGAATAATGTCATTGAAAGGCTTATAATTTATGTAAAATCTCTTTTTGCCTCTTTCTCTTTTTGCTCTTTTGTTGACCAAAAATGGCAGGCAACTGAAAGGACTCTTGATATCTCTGATAAAATCTCCTTGGAGGAGTTATTTGAGATGTTCATCTATTTCTTTGACTTCTGAAGGACTCATTAGGTATGTCGATTCAAAGGGAATAACGGACTGGCAGTTTGGTTTAATCTTGATTTCACATTCTTCATGTTCTTTAGACTAGAACTGCAACGGATTAAGACTACAACAATATTGTTCAAACTTGGCCTTGACTGATTCTAGTAGTAAAGGAGGTTTTTGAATCTGGAGATTAGCCTTGTCTGTTCTATGTGTGCCTTTTTTGTTTGCTTTCTTATCAAATTTAAAGTTTACTACCTTGAGAGCAGGAATCTTAATCTGGCCATCTTTGTGCCTTAATGATACTTCATAAGTTCTTAAGATGAAAGGTTCATATTTTGTTAAGAATAAATATCCTAACACTACATCTCCTTCTAAAGAATTATACTCAATGAAATATGTCACAAACTTTTTGCCTTGAATTTCAATGGTTACATTATGTGCATACCTGCCCATGTGAATCTATTCATCATTGATGGCATAACCTGTAGACAAATCTGGCCTTGGCTTCCAGAATTCTGTAGGAATGGTGTTTGTTTTAGCAAAGCTTCTAGAAGATCCTAAATCTAAGAAAGCATCCATCAAAATTTTCTTAAATCCTGGAAAGCACAAGTTAATTCGGATGTATGTACAATTATTAGATAGATATAAAGCTTTAGCTACTTCTCCAAGTTCTAAGCTGGAATCACTAGAAGATTTTTTATCATCTACTTTGAACAAGATATCATGAATCTCTCCCATTGAAGAATTTAAATTTCTAATTTCTTTCTTTTGTTGCTGAATTAGACCTTTGATATCAACAATATCCTACATGAGACAGTCTAATTTGGAGCAAAGAACTTCCATATTTGTGCCTGCAAGTTTAGATCTGGAGGATTTATGCTTGGAACGACTAGAATGCCTTGAGTGCCTAGGCGGTGACTATTGTCTCCATTTAGGATGTTTATATCCATGGGAAGAACTAGGAATTTTACCTTTCTTATATTGATGGAGTTGTTGTTGGAGAGCATCTCATTCTTCTTCCCATTCTCTAAGGTTTTTCATCTATTGTTTAAGAACATCTTTCCTTTCTTCTTTTGATCCAGATAATCTGTAAGGATCTTTAGACCTTTCCGTGTCTATTTTGAACTGGAGATCTTTCAATGTTTTCTGGATCAATTTGGTAACCACATTTTTCTCAAAAATCTCTTCTGAAGAAAATCTTGAACTGCTTGATTAAGATTATGTAGGGGGTCATAAAGTTCTTCAACAATTCTTTTGCTTTTGTGTCGCATCATGAAAAAACTTTCAAGGAGAACTTCAAGCAATTCATAAAAAAATAGTATCATTTATTTGGGAATAGGCTTCTGCAATATCCACTATTTCTCATTACCTTGTAAGATCTTGAGCTTGGAAAGCAGCATATACTTTCGTACCAAAATTAAGTTTCCTAGGATAGTTAGTTGCATAGTGAGGGCCTTTACAAATGAAACATTTAACTGGCCTATTTCTCTGGTGTTTATTTTTCTTGAAAACATATTTTGGTGGTTGTCTTCATTTGAAGGAATTCCTACTGATTGGTGCAAGCCTATATTTCTTTTTGTAGACAAATTTGTTTTTCTTGAATGGCATTTCTGAATCATGGGTATATCTTTACATTTTTTACAACAGGCATACTTTCCACAAGATTTCTTGTATAATTTCTTAACTTGTTGGAAATCTCTCAACTGATTTATAGGAGGCAGGCTACAATAATCTTTGAGATTGCAAGAAGAGTTAAATTATTCTTTATTGGCATTTAATGCTCCTAATAAACATTGTTTATCCATAAGAGACATCAAATTTCCACAGTCCATAATGAATTGCAGTGAGATACTTTAGGAATTAACTGTGTGCATGTTTCTACCTCAACGTTTCGGATCAAACTCGATGATCCATCATCAGGAGAAAGAGCAAGAAAAGAGAGAAATAGAAATGTAATTTGCAGACTAAGTGTTCTAAATAGAAGGAGAGATGAGCACGGGAAACAATGAGATAAAAGAAATAATAAAGTAATAAACACACTACACCAAACAAAAATATTAAAACAAGAAAGTATAAGAGGAAGACCAATAAAACAAAATAAGATAGTAGGGAAAAAGAATCAAAAATGCCAAAATTATAAGGAAGGAATAAGAACTAAGGATGGTGTAAACCTAAACCTGCATACACTAAAATAAAATGAAGAAGCAAAAAATAATAACATAGGAAGCAAGCCATGGATGAAAATCAAACAAACCGACAAACAAGTCAAGCAAACCACCAACAATACACAAGGATGAGGAATGAGAACCTACTTCAAGGAATACAAACAAACAAACGGGAAAACGATTGAATCAAGAACACGACAAAGGGAAAACAAGAAAATATGAATATAAAAACAATAAATATATATATAAAAATTTAATTATATGTAATTAAATATATATATGGCTATATATAACTAAATATATAGGGCTAAGTATATATGTAATTTTACAAAAATTATATATATAGTTACATAAAAAACCAAGAGAAAGCACAGAGGACACACTAGGCGGAAAAATAAAATGAAAGGACAATTCTAAAAAATGAAATAAGGACCGAAAGAGACGGCCCGGAGGAAACAAAACCAAGGTCAAAAAACAAGGAACAAAAGGAGAGGAAGAAGGGAAAGAAACAAGAGGAAGAAGGGAAATATTTCGAAGAAAGAACCTAGAAAAGGAAAATAAAGAGAGCAAACAAATATATATATATATATATAGAGAGAGAGAGAGAGAGATCCTCAACAAATGAGGACAACCACAAAGAAAATAAAAACAGAACAAGACAAGGTAAGGAGGTGCACCAAGCTAGGAAGACCAAGAGCAAGAGAGACATGGTGAAGGAGTCGATGGGGGAGGAAACACAGAAAGCACCACGATAGAAAAGGAGAAAGGGAGGGATCCTCAAGGGAAAGAAAATGAAGAAGGCCAAGAAAAAAGGTGGGGGGAAGAGAGAAGAGATGGGGAAAAGAACAAAGAAAGGTTGGGGAAGAAAACCAAAATGAAGGGTAGAGGGTGAGAGATGAGGAACACAAAGGAAGGAGGGGAAGAGGAAAACAAAGGAGAGAGGAGGGTGAAAGGAGGAAGGGGGGCGAAGAAGACGAAGAGGCAAAGGGAAAGAAGAGCAAGCTCAAGAAGGAGGATGAGAATAGTTTCGAATGTGGGTAAGTAAGGGGTTCCACAATAAACTTAAGCTCCATCCATCATCATGACTGAGATTGGACGGGTGGTTACTGATCTCAATGGCCTCTTTGAGTTTCCTCTTGAAGAAGTTGTCTTCCATAACTAAGATTTGAGTGTCTTCTAGGTAGATGTGGTGTTTGGTTAAGGTGGAGTGCTCTGCAAGGGCAGATTTTTGGACTCGTTCATGGCTGATGTCTGCACTATGCTCTTTAATCCTGGTGCTGAAGGAACGCCCCGTCTCACCAATATAGGGGGTGCCGCAAGAACAAACAATCTTGTAGACACCATAGTTGAGAAGGAGGTCCTTAGGGTCTTTGGGTGAGGGAATTCGATTCCTAACAGTGGAGATGGGTTTGAAGGTACATTGGAGGCCCTTTTAATAAGAATCTTAGAGATTTTATTGGAAAGGCCTTCAATGTAGGGAAGGGTGGCAATCGGGAGGACAGAAGGGTTGGAATCCTTAGGCTTGGAGCTAAGCTGAGACCTGGCTTGATTGAACGCTCTCAAGATCTGTTTTCTCTTGTAACCATTCAATTCAAAAACTTTGGTGAGGTGTGAGAGATCTTGGTCTAGGTTAACTTTATCGCAGATACGAAAAGCCCTAGTGGCCAAAGTTTTGAGGATACTAGCTTTTGTGTTGGGTGGTGATGGGAGGAAGAGTGGAGGTAAAGGTTAGTGTGGGTAGATTTACGAAACACTTGACAACCTAAGGATTTGTTAGGTTTTTTGATGAGAAGGATGTCCAAGAAAGGGAGCTCATTATCAATTTCAAGCTCTTTGCTGAAAGATATGCAACTAGCTATGTGGTTGAGATGGGAGTGGAATTCTTCAAGCTTTTCAGGGCCATGAGGCCAACAAATGTTGGTATCGTCAACATAGCGTTCCACCATTTTGGTTTGAGTGGAAAGGAGTTAAGGGTAGTATCTTCAAAGTGTTCCATGTAAAAGTTGGCAATGATCGTGGAGAGAGGAGATCCCATGGCAACTCCATCCCACTGTTCATAGACCACTCCTTGGAAGGTTAAAAAAGTGGACCTAAGGCATAGTTCTACCAAGGAGGCAATCTCATCGTTGGTCTTATGTCTAATTATTTCAACGGAGTCAAGGATCGGGACCTTGGTTAAAAGGGAGACCACATCAAAACTAACCAAGAGGTCACTACTTTCCAATTTTTTGTCCTTGATGAATTCTACGAAATGGGCAGAATTCTTGATGAAGGAACTAGACTACCTATATTTATTATTTTTATATTCATATTTTCTTGTTTTCCCTTTGCCGTGTTCTTGATTCAATTTTTTTCCCATCTGTTTGTTTGTATTCTTTGAAGTAGGTTCTCATTCCTCATCCTTGTGTATTGTTGCTTGACTTGTTTGTCGATTTGTTTAATTTTCATCCATGGCTTGCTTCCTATGTTATTGTTTTTTGCTTCTTCATTTTATTTTAGTGTATGTAGGTTTAGGTTTACACCATCCTTAGTTCTTATTTCTTCCTTATAATTTTGGCATTTTTTATTCTTTTTCCCTCCTATTTATTTTGTTTTATTGGTCTTCCTCGTATACTTTCTTGTTTTAATATTTTTGTTTGGTGTAGTGTGTTTATTGCTTTATTATTTCTTTTAGCTCATTGTTTCTCATGCTCATCTCTCCTTCTATTTAGAACACTTAGTCTGCAAATTACATTTATATTTCTCTCTTCTCTTGCTCTTTCTCCTGATGATGGATCATCGAGTTTGATCCGAAACATTGAGGTATAAACATGCACATAGTTAATTCCTGAAGTATCTCACTACAATTGTTTATCCAACTTATAACTAACAAGTGTTTTAAGTTCTACAAAAGTGCATTTAGCAACTGTAGTTTTTCTTCTGTCAATTATATAATCTTCTACCCATTCTTCTAATTCATAGGGAAGTGAATTAAGATAGTATTTCTTTGTGGTGGTGTCTGTTGGCAACATCATTGTTGGGGAGATTGTTGACTGCATAAGTATGCATGATGTGGCAAAGAATGTTAAGCATGATGTTAAGTAGTGTTGTCATTGATACAACAAAGTTTGTTGTATGATGGCAACAGAGATTGTAGTATTGTCATTGTTGGCAGCAAAGGCTGAGGATACATTGGTTTGGTAAATAGCATCACAGGTCAAAGATAGTGACAATAAAGGATAAAGGTAGAGTGTTCCAGAAAGCGTTAACCAGATATAACGAGACAATTGTGCAGAACAGTTTGATTGGTAATTTTGCAAGAGGGTTTGATCCTCTTCCTTACAAGATGATTTTGTCCTACATAGAAGACTATTGTGCAAGAAGACTTGATCCAGTAAGGAGATATGTTATGGATTTTTGGCTAAGTGTCAGTCTAGTAAAACTAAGCTACAAAGTTCTGGTGATTTGGTCCACATCAGTTTGCTATTGAAGATCCTGCTCTATGGTTCTAGCATGTGGTTATTGGTCATTGGATACATCTAAATCCATATTTTTGTTTACTAATGATCTTCAGTGTGAAAGATATGAACAACAGAATTCCAACCTAAAAGAGTACAGTTGTTTCTGGTATAGAGCATGTAAGCAAATGGATCCGCATTTCTCTGGCATGAAATATTCTTCTTTGTGGTTGTAAGGTGTTGCTAGTAAATATTCAGACTCCAAATCCAAAGTTTCAGGTCCTGAAGTCCTTCGGAATGAAAGTTAAAGGTGACAGACTATCACACTTTGTATTGACAGTGTTTTGACAGTGTCAGTGACACATTGAGATACTCCACATTTTACCGCAAGTAAAGTGTTTGCTATGCAGATTTGAGGATAAGATTATGAATGTCTATAGCATGCATATTCCAAGTTTTAAGCAATTTGGAGGTCCACATACTGATTTTTGAAATAACAGATAGTTCATATTATTGTTATCTTTCCAATGGAGCCAACCTGAAGGTGTTGATGTTGTGCATGGGTAAATATGCTTTGTAGAGTTATGTGGGAGCTATCTTAGGTCCATGCCGACCTATTTCAATTTGTTTCAAAGTTAGAATCTTTCCGTGAAGCGTGTGAGTGAAGGTTTGGGATCGATAAGTCCTATATGGCATGTTTTGCACGTTACATCCAATTAGGCCAACCTAATTGATGTTGTGAAAGAAGTAGACATATATGAAGGATTGTTTTCAATGTTTTAGAGTAGGGATATAGATATGTGATGTGTAATGTGACAAGGGAATATAGATGAAAATTAAGTGAATGCAGAGCAGTGCAGTTTAGCATTTCAGAACAGTGTGCTGAGTATTGCTTCTATACTTTGAGCTTCATTGGAATTGTACTTCATGCATATGTTAGATGCAATTGTAACAATTCAACTATTGGCAATGAGCCACAACTATTCCATCTCATTCTTCCAGGACAGTGACTCCTTTGGCAGTGAGCATTCTTGGACAATGAGTCCACCAATTGTATCAACCTTAACCGGTTGCTTTCTCATAATATATTGTGAGCTAATCCTCATCGTGGTTTTTCCCATTTTGGGTTTTCCACGTAAAAACCCTAGTGTTCATGTGTTATGTATGGTTGTTACATGTTTTCATGTTTCATTCTATTTACTGCAAGTAATTATGCTAAAAGAATTGGATGTTCAATATTTGAATGGTTTAAAGGAATAGTGATTCACCCCCCCCCCTCTCAGTATTCCGAGTGTTCAACAGTGTCATGAAGTTTCCTAGC
Source organism: Cunninghamia lanceolata (assembly GCA_027924645.1). Classification (NCBI taxonomy): domain Eukaryota; kingdom Viridiplantae; phylum Streptophyta; class Pinopsida; order Cupressales; family Cupressaceae; genus Cunninghamia; species Cunninghamia lanceolata. The sequence continues at coordinate 870,982 of BSBN01000687.1, read as the reverse complement.
TGCAATCATATATTTTTCAAAAGCCAAATTATATTGATGCAACTTTCCAAGATTCTTTAGCTTCATAGAGAACAAGATTTTCTCAACTTCTAGAACATCATTTTTTCTATCACTGGACAAAAAAGGTATATAAATATTTATTTTAGTTGGGAAAATCCTATTGTAGATATATAATGTCTACCCATGTCTACTTCTTTTACAATTGATTCTTCATCATTGATTTGGGTAATAAGACCATTATCTGGAAGAGAATTCCACCAATCTCTTAACTTACCAAACATTAATCTAACAACATATAAAACTTTCCCACCTATTGTCCAGTTTGATCCTCTAGTATCAAAGAAATTTTCTAGAGCATCACACCAAACACAAATGGTGACGCGGAAAATAAAACTACCTCCTACCTAAACACACACCACTCAACATTCTAGCAATTCTATGCTAACACATCAAATATTCATATTGTAATACAAACTAAAGATTTTTATTGATAGTAACGGAGATATACATCTACAAACAATCATTTATAATATCACCCTTAAATGGCGTTCCTCATAGGCACACAAAACACTCAACTTTCTTCTTCTACGGCAGCAGATTCATCACCAAACGAATAGCTCACCTCACTACCCTTCTCAGGTCAACCCCCTCACCTACACACTTTCTACACAATGGCGTTTGACTATATCCTTCATCCTGAGGCCAACCCCGTTATACACTCTGAACCTTTGTTTTTAAAGAGATCCCAATTTCTTCATAATCTCCTGAATGATGAAGAGACACAAATGCAAATCATTGGAGGGAGCCAAAGAGACGCCCCTCCAAATACACTCCACCTCCCTTATGAGGCTTTTATCTTGACGCTGGAAATAAGGATTTCTGACACCTTTTCATTTACTTAGCATGTATTATTTAAATACATTTAATATTTAACAACACTTCTCATAAAAGCGGCTTATAAATCATAAGCGTTGGAAAAAAAATGAAATGAAGTTTTTTTCCTGCAAAATAGATCCTTTAGCCGATGGCGGTTCTATACGTTAGAGATTTATTTTCTATGAGCCTCAGTAGAGGCATCTCAACTTCCACGATGGTAGTTTTCTGTCAGAGATAATTATGAAAATGCACTCAAGAGGTATTGTATATCTGACATGAGATAGTCAATCGACGCAGAAAACAAATGATTTGTCTTTCCCTTGGTCTTTCCTAGTCCAAGATGATTCCTCTAGTTCTAAAAGGATGTTTTTCAAGACTCTGGTTTATAATAAATTTGTAGATGAGCAAGCGTTGATGGCCATCCAATCAACACCCAAACAAAAGAATAAGATTATAGTGGCAAACACTATTGATCATCTTCACTTCTATCAAAAATTCATGCATGACTTGCGTTGATTGTCTCTCGCTAAGCTTCTTAATTGCGAATAATGTTTTTCTTGATTATCCCTTTGAGGACTGTGCTGCAACCAAAATTATGCTTGATGACATCATTTCTTTGATCTCCAAATGTTGCCTTCATCTGGTGTACCCTTCCAATGAACTATGTACTAAAAACATGCACTATCTCTTGCCCTTTTGAAAGTTTTGGCATCCAAGTTTTGCTCCAACTGTAGAGATTTGTTTGATGGATGATCCTTGGTTACTTTCTCACTTGAAAACATCATTGAACCTGCATCAATATTCTATTTCATCTTGAATCTAGGTTTACCCTTCCTTAACGCTGCAATTAGAACAAGAAAATAGTGTATTCCATCCTCCTCCTTCCCATTAAATGCATGCTTAAACTTATCCACCTTCCTTAGTAAATCATCCTTAAGTTTTTCACCTTTGTTTAGCATCTATTTTATTTGATATTTTGCCCCTATGACTGTTGCTTTATCAGGGTCACTAACCTTTGATGTGACAAAAACTGAAAGACCATTATCCTCTTTGGAAAACAATGAAGAAAACACCATTTCAACATACCTTTAAAGCCAACCTTGATCCTCCAAAATCAATTCATCCTTGACCTTTTCTATATTAGACTTTGTCACCAACTCAATGTCATTTCCTTCCAAGTTCATTTTACTCTTCAAGTTTGTTGTTTTGGTACCTTCAAATTCTGGAATGGTTGCAACCTCCATGCATTCTTCTTCTTTTACCATCATCACCTCAGCTTGCTTGGTTTTTCCACCATCTTGCTTCATCAACAAATATTCTATTGTTTTCACATCTAGTTTCAATGCTCCCACTTGTCTTCTTCTCCGAATGATCTTTTGAATAAGCCATGAGATCTTCTTCTTGACTGGTAGATGCCAACTTGACTTTTGGTTTGTTAATTGCTGCAACTCAACCTTCCGTCTCTCTTCCATCCTTTCTCTCATCTCTTTTAGTTGCTCCATGGCATGCCTCAGCTCTTTTATCTCTTGGTCAATTTCCATTTGTTTTGCCTTTTCTTTTTCCTTCTTCATCCCTTTTTTCCTCTTTTTTTCCTTTCTTGTTTCTTCTTTTGTGAACCCTCAACTTGCAAGTATCTTCTCAACACATCCATTCTTCTCTTTATTCAAGCAAGTCTCTTTCACCTTGCTTCTCCTTGTATTTGTGACACCTCACCTAGGTTTCCTCTTTTCTTCACTACCTAGTCTCTTGGCATCCAGGTTCTTTCTTCAACCTGCAAAAAGACAACACACACAAACACACAACTTTCCTTGCCCAGATCTTCGGGCTCTAATATCATTTGATATAGAGTAGAGGGAGACTCCAAACTAACACAAACTCAATGAACTTTACAAAACCCAAACCCTAACACTTCAAACAAATAACTTTTCTCACAATCTTCCACTATGCTTTGATGAGAATAGCAAATAAGGTAATTTTGACATAATTTTCAGAAGACGACTCATACCCACGATCTAAAAACTGATTTGGATACCCATTAAACCCTTCTATAACATATCTTAAATGCAGGTAGGGTTACCTTGGAACAAAACCTTCAAAAATTGACTACTACGCTGCAAAATAGGCCTAAAAGGACAGTGGATCGACTTTTTCTAACATAACTTTTGTTAGACACCCAACTTTCAAAAGGTAAGACTAGTTTCAAATACCCTTTTCAGCCTTACAACCCATACCTCGCATTGGGCTAGGGTTGTTTTGTAACACAAGGCTCTAAAATGGATTGTTCCACTTGACAAGAGGCCTAATTTAGCTTGCTTGAATGGTTCCCAACTAGGTTTTCAAAACCTAGACCCCAAATCTTCATACAAATGGCTCAGATATGTCAAATATGGTTTGCCCAAACGTTTCAAACCATTTCCAATCACTTTCCAAGAGCTTTTCTTCAATTTCCAACTTCTAGGTGTCTTTTAAGACTCAAAATCTGAGAAAATTCATCAAAATCCACACTAAACCTTCTTTCCTGCTCCTGCAAACTTCATCAAAACAAAATACATCCTATTTAACCCCATTCCACCAATTATCAAGCATTTTCATCAGTGGAATGAGCCACAAAACATTTTTCTTGCTCTCAAACCCTCAGAATCAGGGTTTCCAAGCAGTTTAGAGTAAAAAGCTTATAAATTGCTCAAATCTTAATGAAAATGGGTCAAACCAATTGAAAAAAAGAGAAGATTCACAGATTCATCAATTCCAATGCATGAGAGATCACCTACAAGCCGTACAACTTCCTGTAGAAGCAAATTTTCAATGAAAAATTTAGGAAAACAGTGAATGTATTGATTCAATTCATCTTCAAAACTCACCACACACTTGGTTCAACCATACAAAGGTATTTTATGCCCTTTACAACATGTTTCAACAGTTACAAACCAACTTCCCAACTTCTAACTGACCCTTCACATTTCCATTTTTGCATATGACAACATTTTTCACTTTTGACAACATTTTAGCAAGTTTGATCCCAAATGACTACAATTACATCACAAATGGTCTATTATGACCTTATTCAAACATATTTAGACTCAAAACATCAAAACTTAACCTAAGACCCCTATTTACAACATTTTGACAAAATGGATGAGGTGCCCCTGCACCAGATGAGGACTAAGAAAGTAGTGTTAAGCTCCTTTAGTAATCTACCACTCCCAAGTTATGGCCGCCATGTCATCAACAATAGTGTCCCAATACAATTGAAAGAAGAAGTGACGAAAACCATTTGGGCTAGGGGCCTTACTTCCTTCAAAAGAGAAAACAATAATTATAACTTCTTCCTCCCTTAACTTCATTAAATCTATATTATCTTGCTCATCATCAACTAAGCGAATAAGCTTTAGGATATCATTTTGAATGGCCATATCAAAGTTGTTACTTTTAGTAAGGAGATTAAAAAGGTCAATTGCTTTGTCCCTTATAGAAGCTTCATTAGAGATACGGTTACCATCTACCCAAATTTCTTTCATTTTTTTAAATGATTAGTGTTTAAGAGTGGTCATGTGAAATAACTTGGTATTCTTGTCCCCTAACTTTAGCTAGATCGCTCTAGAACAATGCCTCCAAAAGTCTTCCTCTTTAACAATTAAGGAGTGGAGCTCACATAAAAGATCTTTTTCTCTCATAAGCATCTCCCGACTCATTCCTATATTCTAAATTTCCTTCTGAATGAGATCCAAATGAGCCATATCTTCAAATTTCATTTCAAAAATGTTACCAAAAGAACTCTTGTTCCATTTTCTAACGTTAATCTTAATATTGTTCAACTTCTTTTCTATCTAGAACATCACCAATCCTTCCACTTTAATGTTCCACCATTCAAAAATCTTCTTAGCTAGATGAGGGTGTTGAGTCCACATTTTTTAAATAAAAAAGGAAAACCTTTTTGTTTACCTATTTTTCAATATAGACAACAATTGGGCAATGATCTGAAACAATCCTCGTTAAGGAAGACAAGGAGCAAAAATAAGAATTTAACTAATTAGAGGAAACAAGAGAACGGTCTAGTCTCACTTGAATTAATGAAGAATCAACTCTTTGATTTGAACATGTAAAATCAACACCCTTTAACTCCAAGTCCAGCAAGGCATTTTGATTGATAAATTTAGTGAGGTCTTCTTGACTATTAGAAGACATTTGAGTCCCTTCTTTCTTTTCATTTTCTATTGAGAGTTAAAATCCCCAATAACCATCCATTTTCTAGATTTATATGGAGTCTTCTAAAGGTAGCTAGATGATACCAAAGGTTTCTTCTAGCAGTCCTTGTATTAGGAGCATAGATATTAGATATAATCCAAGAGGTATTATCTTTCTTATGCTGAAATAAGATTGCAACGTGATTTAAATCCACACGCATGAGTGAAACATCTAGAATAAGAAGGTTTCAAAGAGTCATAATTTCTCCCAAGGCCCCAAAAACATCCATACCTTCACAACCACTATCCTTAAAAGAATTTCTTCTTGATTTTAAACACTTGTTCCATAAGCATCTTGATTTTTTGAACTAGAATAATGTTTGTCTTATTTTTCCTTGCTAAATTTGCTAGAAGGTCATGTTTATGAGGATTATTCAGCCCTCTGAAGTTCCAAGAAAGGATTTTCATTGTTTAGATTTAGTTGTACCCTTGGTGCATAATACATGAAGGGTACTCTAACTACCATCCACCACTTCCATCTTTGTCTCTCTCTCCCTTACTTCCCTGTGGATGCACCTCCCATTTTTCTTCTAATTTGAGTTGGAATCTTCCATCTTTTTACTCCTTATTTTCCTTGAGAGGGGTCTAGGTGAGAGATTCTTTCCAGAGCTATCCTTACTTCCTCCCCCAACCATTAGGGATGAAGCTATTAATGGGGATCTACTTTCCTTTAGCAAAACTATAGCCAATAGGTTTCTATCCTCAGCTACCTCTAATTCAGGCATAGGCACCATTTCTTTCCCGGCTTCTTTTGAGGAGGTTTCGAATAGGATGAGCTCACAATCATTATTCTTTTCCTCCAAAGGGACCACCTAGTTAAGCTCTTCATCTTGAATAGGTTTCTCCACCTTATTCTTTCCCAAAACTAGCTCCTATAGGTTGAGGTTTGATAGATCTATGGGGATTGACATCCTCATTCTTTCATCCTTTGATTTGTTCTAGCCCTAACTGATCTCTTCTTGAACGCATTCAATTTTGTCCTCATCATTTGATTTCTGACTCTTTAAGGGGGAAAAGAGCCCTATATATCTTGACCAATCTTTAGAGTGGCCTTACTCAAAGGGCAATCCTTAGCCCAATGACCAATATTTTTGTAAGAATAACAAGTGAAGGGAGATTTTTCAAAAGCAAGATCTTGTCTCCATACACCAAATTTAGAGGAGATGGATATTTGTGATAGTAGGATAGCTCTAGTATCAATAGTTATACAAATTCTTGCATAAACAAGGCGCTTCCTATATTTTGTTATAGGATCAATGGCCAAAAGTTATCCAAATGTACTTGCAATACCCCTAAAAACTTGTTCTTCCCAATATTCATTTAGGAGGCTTGGTAACCTCACCCACACTAGAGACACATTGAAGGATTTCATAGAAGGATCAAATCCAGGAAACCATCTTTTTAAGACAAGATTGGCCTTACCCAAAAACCAAGGTCCCCCTACAAGGATATTACATAAATCTTCCTCATAGGAGAAGGAAAAAGAAAAAGCATCTAGCTATTGTGGCTATATCCAACTACCCTTTAGATTGCTAACATTTCTAGGCTCAAGACCTGACCATATTGATGTTTGGTCTTGATCCAAGAAGTTTTCCTATTAGTGAGGTTTCTATTTTGAAAGTGCCTTGGTCTACAATAACATCAGTAACCTAGACATAGAATTTACCTTGATTAGCTCTAGAGATAAGAGAGATTGGAGGATCCAAGATAGAACCCTCCCCCTTGCATGGATTTGTTTGTGACTTGAATAAGGAAGCCTAGTTGCCTTTTGGGCTCTTCGATCGCTCACCAGAAGGCCCAGTTTAGCTCCCTCAAAACCTCCCCTATCCACTCCCTTGAAGCCTCCCTTGTCTACCTTAGAGACCAATAAATTGATAATCCCCTCGAGATACACTATCCACTTCTATAGACAAAAGGCCCAATGCCTGATGTACCTCACCATGCTAGTAATTTGCAAAAAATACTAGATACGTTGATTCCTAATTCAAAAATTCAAACCTAACTTACATGCTTGTTTTCTCACTATCCATCTATTGCACAAGAATAATATTGAGTTTGTTGGGATATATAGATAAATGTTATTAAAAGGGTATTACTTTTGAAAATATCTCTAATGTCTTTCTTTTTGCAGAGGAAAGTGCATATATTGTCTTTTTACCTTCTTATTTTACATTCATTTTGTTCTTGGTTGTAAATATATTAGTATTTAATTTGATTTATTTTGTGTATACATTTATACAATTTTGAAACTAAGTCTCTGTTAATCTTTTTAATGGTTTTAATGGAAGAAATACATGACACCATAACTTTTGGTCACCTATAGTTGTTGTCCATGCATCCACTTTAGGGCAATGTTCAATATTACATTATATTTGGAAAAACCATTTATGTCAATCCACTTTGGTCTACTTCCATATTTATCCCTTTTTCCTTTCAATTTTCAAATGTTTATAAACAATTAAGGTCAAACTAACGCGGCTGATTAAAAATGATATAATCTATTTGACTCTTTTAATAATGTGCTACTTATGAAATCCAATAACCTCTACTTAAATGTAATTTCAACTATCAAATCACTGGCAAGAATAGGACACAATACAGTCAAGCACATTGTCGCTCTAAAAAAATGTTGCTACGACTTTAATTTAGATCTAATTAATCTATCTCGACCACATATCCCAACAACTCCATTATCTTTCTTGACAAAAACTATTTTTGTTTCACAATCTTTATCTCCACTCAACACACAAACTAGCTAGTGCTAGGAACTAGACGCAATGAGTCTTATCATTTTTTAATGTTGAATATTAGATGCTAATATGTTTGTAATTGTGTATGTTTATATAATTTAAGTCTTCTATTTTTAACTAAAGGAAGTTTTTGATGACTAAGCCTTATTTTATATTGAGAAGCTTTATCAATTTAGTTTTGGAGTATTGTAATGATGAAATTCTATTTTTAAGTAAAGGAAGTTTTTGATGACTAAGCCTTATTTTATATTGAGAGGCTTTATCAATTTAGTTTTGGAGTATTGTAATGATGAAATTGCACACCCATGATATTTTCCACTTTTTTTGGGCCTATTTTGATGGAATACCTTAATGCAATTACATATTGATAAATGAAAAACTCTTGTGTAAAGTTGGGCTCATTACTTGATCCTATTGATATTCATGATAATCTTTCACATAATGATGCCTTATATAACGATAATATACACCTTGATGTTCATTATTTTTCTTCCCATATAGCTCACGTTGACACTTCACATCCTTCCCATACACTACATGATGACATTATAATCCTTAGTGAAGAACTATTTCATGCTAATTATGATGGCAATACATATGCTTATTTACATGTTAAAGCATTCTTGCTTGCTAATTATGAGTATGCAAATGATAATATCTTATTGATAATTGAGTTTAGACTTCATCTAAGTGGTAAAGTTTTACAATAGTTTAATTCATCTTGTTTGCTTTACACTTCTTTTATGAATTTGGCAAATGCTTTCATGGTTTATTTTCTAAACCTTATGCCCATAAGGATAATATGGACATTGTGATCCAAAAATTAAGTCTTGTTTACAATTGTAAGGTAATTTTTTCTCCGATTCAGTAAAGGAAGTTCAATCAAGAGTTCTTTGGATAAGTCATTTTTTGTCATTTTTGGCACATTAACGATATGTATGCAGGGTTGTTGATGACTCAAGGTGATCCAGAGCATCTTGGAGAAAAAGATAAACTTGTGTATAGCTACAAAAAATGTTGTATTTTGTTACTTTTAGCAATTTTGTTGTTTCCATAGGTGGTGAATGCATCATTCATCTCAAAAAACTCATTATCAATCAACAAACTATTTATTAAGAACCAACCAACTCATTTTGTGCATATTTGGCTTATAATTTGAATGGTTTTGGTTGTTCATTTCCACTTCCAAGATTTGGGATTGGTACTTCTATCCTTGTGGGATGTAGGAGTGTCTACTTGAGCATGTTTCCAAGTCTTCATTTTGGTTGACACTCTTGCTCACCTTTATTGCAAGTAGATATATCCATTCTAAGCCATTGTTGGAGTAGGGTATGAAGCAAAACAACATGTAAATAGAAATTTTGACGCTTGTAACTTGTTGAGGAGTTGTATAGGTCATGTTTAGACATCTATTAATATTAATTGATTGTACTTGACTATTGATAGTGGAGTTGGAGAGTGATTTGCTCATACAAACAAGAGTTTTCTCCCTCCTAGGGTTTCTCTAGAACAAATATGTGTGTTCCATTCATTGTCCAAAGCATGTTGCTCTATTTTCATGCTTTCCATTATTTTTTTATGATGCATGGATGTTTGTTTATGTTTGTCCCATATGTCTAAGCCTCATAACATTTAATTTCTTACAAAAGGAGATTGCTTTATATTGTCAATTTTGTTGCAATTTGTAATAGGCGAATCATTTGATATGTTGTCAATTGCTTTCAAGCTCGGCGTATCGGGTTGTTATAGCTTTGTTTGATATTTTGACATTGATTCGATGACCTCCTTGAACCCGATCCTCGACAATATGATTACTAACTCTTACAGGATCACAATGTCGGATTTACTCAGTTTCCATTGCTTTTAGACACAGATTTGAAGGTCACCCCAATTCCTGATCCTCGATGCCTTGACTCGATGAACTTTCAGGATCGGTGGGTCGAAGTTGCGGGTTTACTCAATATTTTGGCATGGATTTTGAGATCGCCCCGACACTCGAGACTTTACACAGTGCCATCCCTTTGGGTGGGTATTGTACTCTTGGGATCTCTAATAACTTATAAAGAAAAACATGAATTTGCTCTCTTCTAATGTGTTTCGAGCTGAATTCTTTTTAGATTATGAGATGTACTAACCCTGATGAACTTAAGCGATATGTCTGATGATCAATGGTATGTTCTTATGGATGGTTTTAATGCTCATTGCAGAAATGCAGGAGGATCTTCCAGCTAGAGAAATGAAGTATGATTTCAAGGGGTATCATCCCCCATCCAAAATGTTCTCTACATATTCAAAGATTGGAGATACAGATCTGGGGCATGTTGATGTCTAGGAGTTTCTATAGAGGGTGCACAAGGAAGGAGATAGATCCTTTCAAGCTCAGTGCATAGTTGGTTTAGGGTTGGTTCAAGCTACTGCATTCCTAGTATCTCTACAATCTCCTGAGTTGGTTTTGGCATGTGCACAGAGATACGACCAGAAACAGAGGAAGGTCTTTGGTCTAGCAACAAAGGTGGTTTTAGGCATTGGAGTTGACATGATAGAGAGAGTCTCCAGGCTCCCTACCTATGCTAAATATGACAAGGTTACAATAAACACTGCCCTACACTACTATGACACAACGCATAAGACTGCAACAAGTTACTTCAACCAGCATCTACTCATTGCTCAAAGGAAGAATCCTTTGAAGATGGCTTGGGTACAACACAGGATTGAATTCAAGGAAGATGGAAAAGATGCAATCACACTCCTGAGCAAACTTTTTGGGTTGGCTACAACCAAAGAATGGCACCCTTGGATGTGCCAATTTTATGCAAAGATTACTGATGGAAAGAGAATAGATTGGGGCACTCTCATCAGTGACAATCACAATGAACAATTGTCAGATGTGCTTGAGACCAAATAGTTCTACATGACATCATACCTTGTCTATCTTCTGGCCTACTAGGCTAGCTTTCCAAGACTGAAGCAAGTTGGTTCTCTCCAATTTGGAGAAACCAAAATATTTGATCATTTCCCACAACTAGAGCTCAAAGAGAGACAGAAGAACTTTTGTTTAGTGAATTATACATTTGTCTATGTAGTCATTCAGGGGTTGGAGAATGACTATGCTTAGAGACTATCAATGGAAGCGACCAATAAAATGACCAAGTGGGGTAACTAGTTTATCCAGTTCAAGACCTTCACCTACATCAGAGTGGCCGATTTCCACAAGGACCCCTACAAGCTACCAAGGTATCCTGGTGATAGGATAATTTTGTTGGAGATCTGCAAGCAGTTGGAAAAGGCGCATAAGCTGGTGGCTGGAAAGCACAAGTCAAGCTTCCAGTTCCCTATCAAGGTAGGGGAACACTCCTTCCTTAACATGATTAATGTCAAGACTGTAGAAGTACAAATGGCCCCCTTATCACTAGACCTATATGGACATATAGAAGGAGCATATATGACCCAATCAGCAAGGTTAGCCCATTGATTGGGGCCTTCTACAAGCATGAGCCTGCACTAGAGGATCATTGGGTAGATTGTCGATCATCAAGTCTGAAGAAGGGACTACTTCAGATTGACCTTGTACATGGTCAAGGCACTGAATATAGGGAGGATTCCCAAGGGATTGAAAGAAGATGGGAAGATTCTGGACTTCTCTTACAACACAAAGAAGGTGTTTAATGAGCCCATCGAATATATTGATTGGAATGCATTGGAGGATGCCTCAACAGAGCTAAGGTAATGGTTGATAGAACTGTGGATTGGTTGAAGAAGCCACATGTTATGGCTGATCCTTACCCCAAGAAGGCTAAGGAGCAAAATAAGAAGATAGAGAAGGGAGAGTCCTCGGCCTGACCTAAGGTAAAGGTTATTGTAGCATAGGCATCACGACAAGAAGAGATAAGGCAAACCAGGGCTGCCATTGTAGCCAAGGAGAAAGATAAGGCAAAAAAGTGGTGGATGTTTAGTCAAGTGAAGATGAGGAGGATGAGGTTCCTTTGATTAAAAGGAAGAGGAAGGATGTTTGGCTTCCTCCCACTACTCAGGATCCTGGTCAACATGTGGTAGAGGAGACAACCACTACATCATCTCCCTCTAATACCCAAGGCCATGACCAGCCTACCACCAAGGAGGTAACCATTGCAACCCTACCTATTGATTCACCTCCTCCATAGATTGTCACTACTTCCCCTACACATACCATTCCTTCTTCGCCACGTATCCAAACCACCACTCAACTAACTGCACAGGTGTCTTAGCCACCTCAACCTCCATAAACACAAGCTTCTCAGCTACCATCTCAAGCTCCCATTCCACCACCACAGGTGTCCACACAGCCACTCCCACAGGTTTCTCAACTAGTTCCTTCACCTCTTGCTCAAGCTGCTCCATCTTCTCCATCACTTTTACCTACTCCCCAACCTCTTGTTTCTTCACCTGTTCCTCCACCTCCACCTCCTCAGGCAGAAATCTCATCATCTCCCCTGTTAATAAACTAGAAAAGCCTTTAGGGGATGATGGTGTGCTATTGGAAGGAGACGGTATAACTAATGGTCCCCTTGCCCCTGAGGTAGGTTTTGAAAACCTAGACCAGTTAGCGCAGAACATCTCTTCCTCGCCTCTTGAGCAGGTTGAGGGATTGGAAGAATCAACACACACTATGGTTTTGACTCCCTTTACTTTCTCTTCTCCTCATCCTTTCCCTAACTCCACTCCAAAGAAGACAAGAGCCTCACCTTTTCCAACTGCAAGCACAGTAGTCACAGATTCAAGGCTTCTAGTGTGATTGAACCACACTATTGAGAAAAGAAAGAGGAACTACACTAAAGAAGAATATTTCTCAATAGTAGTGAAAGTGTTTAAGGTTCAAACAAAGTCTAATAGAGCTCGAACACTTTCCACAATAACCACTGATGCACAAGGAGCAAGGATAGCACAGGTGGCCACCCCACTGGTGGACAAAGAAAAACATCTGATGGCACCTGGTGACTATAGCATACAGGATATCAACTTTGGCCACTAGACCAGAGAAGAAGAAAAGCAAACATTGTAGGGAGCTATGTCTACCATCTTGGAAAGGATAAAGAATGATGAAATGACTAAAGGAGAACTAAAGAAATAGGAAAGTCAGCTCGTTGCTTACATCACACACCTAGTTGGCGTAGTTGATTCAATTGCCCTTGCATCGGCCACTATCAAAGCCTTGCAAAAAGACAATCAACCTACTAATTCTAAGGGAATCATTCCTCCTTCCATTGCATGGAAAGACACAGTTGAGGCCCTTTGCAGTAGGGTAATCAAAGAAGCAATGAGGATCTATCACAACATCAGCAATGAGGCAAAAAAACTACAAGAGTTAGAGATTTTAATTGATGAAGAAATCTTAGTGTGGGAGGAATACCTCCCAAGCCTACAGAGAACAAAGGTAGTGCCTTCAAGTGGGCTTGGCATTTTTGATAAGGGTGATCAGAGGCTGGTAATTGAGTGGTTGCAGGTAGGAAAAATGAGGATCAAGGTGCTGAAGAGATGCAAAGACAAACTCAAGGTGAGAAAGGATGCAGCAAATGGAGGTATGGTGAAGATTGAGAAATTTATTGAGGTCATTCCTTGCACCTTCAAAGACAAGTCTACCATAGTCCTTCCTGAAGCCAGAATGGTCAAGGCGTTCAAACACTCCCTTCATTAGCAGCTAACTAAGCATAGCATTCATGAATTGATGAGGTTGAAAGCTACATTCAAGGAATTCTAGGGGCAGCTGATCGAGTTCACAGAGCTTCATGACAAGATAATGCAGTCAACTTTCTCTCAAAAGATGAAGATGAAGTACCATCAAGGGCCAAATCACAACAACATAAATGAGGCCATCCTCAATTTCCAAATCCATTTCCCTAGAGAGGCATGATGCCCTTATAATTTTTTCATATTCTTTCAAATATGTAATAACTCAATTCAAAATATCCCTCACGAAGGTCGGCATGACATGTAACTTGTAAATTTTGTATTGTTGATAGTCTAGACGTTGATATATGGGACCAACCTAATTTTGGAATTTTGGAATTTTGGAATAAGCATGTAGCTTGTATATAAGTCATATCCTACTAGGTCGACCTAGTAACGAATGTATTGAAAGATCACCTCTATAAAAAGGAGTGCCATTTGATTAAAAGGGGGGTATAGAGATTTCACTACAAGGCTGTAATTTTATAATTTTGACAAGGCATGTAAGTGGCGAACTAAAACACATCTGCAGTGTGGGAATCCTGTTGTCACATGTAACCTACCAATTTCGGTGCCCATTAATAGTAAATATTTAGTCTTCTCTATGTTCCTCCCATCTGGTGGTAATGTGTTTGCAATTTTCATTTGTGTTTGATGTATCTTGGTGAGATCAAGGCTTAATTGTTATATCTTTATATGGGATTAATGAATAGGGTTTGATTATTGCGCATGTAATGTGGTGTTTTCATACTTTTCATTCCAATTTCTTAGAAATTCCTTAGACTCTTGCATCTGACATGTTCATGATTGTGTGAAATACTGGTCATTGCATTTTAGGTTATTTCAAATCTCATCAAAGTCATTAAGTATAGTGAATCAAATACCGAGGTTGTCCATTTTTTATTTTTTTTTTTCCTTTCACCTAACCCTAGTCTCTTTTTTGTATTTTCTTTATCAATACACTAGATTAGGATTAGATCTAGGAACTTTGAATTTAAAGATCACATTTATCTATATAGAGACTTCATCAATTGAACTTAAAGCAAGACTTGTCTATAAAGAGACCTTATCCATTTGGTCCAAATTCATATTTACTAGCTCAAGCCCCTTGAACAAACATTCACATAGACCATCAAGCTACTCCAACATGTTGTGACCCAGCAAACAGGGACCTTGGAGGTGATTAACCTTTTAAGTTGATTGTCTTTTCAAGTGAAGTAGAGTGATCTTCATTCTACTTAAGTTGACGTGCCAAAAAAGTAGTCAACAGAACTGGCGCTAGAAGGAGGGCATGATTAAAGCTGGAACAACTAAGGGTTCTCTCATCTGGGCAACAAAGGAGGTTAACCAAATCTTCGTCTATTGGAAGAACAAGTTTTGAAGAACTTAGACAACACAGAAAACCCAGGAGCGATTTGGGAAAATAGAAAAGAGGGCACCCTAGGTCAGCAAGTCTTGTTAGATCATAGACCCTAAGTGCTTCTCCTGATACAACACACAAAACATCAATGGCCTTTCTCACTGTTGATAACTCCCCTCTTATCCATCATGTAGATCTCCCTGATATCTCAAGAAATATGGAGATATTTTACCCTAAGTTCATATATGGGGAAGGAATGCACAAGAACACAATCTATCTTTCAAAGATGCTTGCATCAGGGCTCACATAGAGCATTAAGATGTAGTGTGCGGACTCTTTCCTTATTCACTAGGAGAGGCGGCATACTCATGGTATTTGAACTTTCCAGCTAGATCTATCACAAATTGGATCGAACTAGAAACTGCTTTCATCAATCAATTTAAGGTTTACATTGATCCCTCAATTGTATTTCATCAATTCGCCACTTGCAAAATTGAATCAAATGAGCCCTTGTCCATGTTTAAAACAAGATTTCACAAATTGTACAAAAGAGTTATTTCTCCTTATACAATTGATGAAGTGGCTGCAATCTGGATATACCTAAAGTTATTGACCCTTTAATTATTGTATTGCTAGATAGAACTAGTGGAAATATAGACACTCTGGCTAAGGTTTATGCAGCAACAATCAAGTTACACAAAGAAATGCATCCTATGATAGGGGAAGCTACGGGGAACCTACTTTCAATTGGTTATCCAGGAATGCCAAATCAGATACAAGCTATAAAAAATGCCTTGATGAATAATACACCATTGGTGATTCCTATCCCAGGCATTGTTCTTCAAGGGCAAAACTATTTTGCACAACCACAACCCTTGAATCATGTTTTTCCTTCTCTAATGCTCCCATATCATGGACAGATTCAAAGTGCTCCCATAACCCTAGCTGCTCCTTAGCCATATGGAAATTCATTCTTTGAGCAACAGGCATTGAACCAGGCCTCAATTGTCAGTACACACATGGCTAATTAGGTTGGTTCACCAGTTGTTGGTATGCAGTCAAACATAGACTGAATGTCACATTTAAAAGCTAAATTGGAAGCTCTTAAGGAGACCTTAGCTCAAGTGACAAATGAACTCACAAGGCTAAAGGTGAACCCTTCTCAAACCAGAATCAAAATCAAAACAATTTGGAGGGTCAGGGTTTCAATCTGAATCAGACTCATAATAATCATCACAATCAGGGTCACAACAATTAGATTTAGAATTTTCAAAACCATGGTTTCAACCAATAAATACGTAACCGACAATGGAACACTAGACCCAACAATGGAGGGGTAACATCTCCTCTAGATAACACAAACCATACTAATTCCATGAACTTTACTGACCTAAATCCCATGTCGAATTGGTGTAGAATTCATGACACAGTACTCACTCAAAGCTAAACTACTCTGAAATGAAGAAAATGTCTAAAATAGCCCAGGCAAACCAACAAGTTAACTATGAAGACACAAGTGGACAGTCAAGAAGTATGGGTACTTATATGGTTCTTGATAGTTTTATTTTCCCACTTGAGGGTGAGAATGAACCAGTTGTAGAATATGATGACGTTCAGGCATTTCAACAAGGGAGGAACAATTATTTCTTGAGTCCTAACAAAGGTAAATAAATGCTCACATCTTCCATTCCTCTGAGTAATGCTCCTACGCCACCCCATACCAATGCATACAATAATCCTCCACCTCCTAAAGGACCACCGTGAGGATCTTACAAATAGAATTTCACAAATGCAAACAAGACATACACTCTAATTGACCAAGGGTATGACCTCACTGATGACCTGAAGAAAATAAAAGCTAACATATCTTTGTATGATGTCATGCAAAATTGCCCATAACAGAGAGAGGCATCGATCAGATCTTTGGGTAAGACTGGGAAATCATAGGCTTTTCAGAAAGATAAGGATAAGGATAAGACAACCTCTATGGTTGATGTGTTTATTGCTATGTACAAAGGAAGGTTGGATGCACCTCACTTTTTGTTGAGTATCAAGATCTTTGGTAAGAATCTACACAATTGTTTGGTTGACTTTGGAGCTTTAGGAAATGTAATGCCTTATTCAATCTGTCAGAAGCTAGGGTTGACTATTACCAATACAAATAGAAAAATGGTTCAACTAGATAAAACAGAAGTCAATGTTGTAGGGAAGGTTAAAGATGTACACATTCAATTGGTATCAAATCCCCAGGTCCAACAACATATTGATATTCAGACAGTTGATATCCTTGAGGTATATGGAATTCTTCTCAGTAGGGATTGGACCAAAAGACTTGATGGTTATTTTGCTACTGATTTTTCACATCTATGGTTGTCATGCAGAGGCAACCAAAACTAGATCAGAATTGATAGTGAGCCTAGACTGAAATATATGATTACTGAATATAATGCTCCTAATGAGGTTGTTTTTGCAGATGTAGATCATGGAATATATAGATTGATGGATGAGATCTTGGTATCATCTATCACACTTGGAATAGATGAAGCTATGAAAGCTCCAGATCAAGATGATGTGGCTAGCCTACAAGAGTTCATGAAGAAATTGGCTAATGACAAGCATATGCTTGGTGATCAAGTATGCACTTCTCAGTTGTTACTTCCAAACTAGTGCAGGATACACAAAGATTATCATTCTGAGCTTTCATGTCTAGTTTGCTTAGAAGCTGTTCAAGTGATAAATAGTAAGACCAAACCTCTGAGCAAGTATTGAAACTGTTGCCAATCAGAGGAGAGGATTGTAGAAGAGGAAAATGTTGAGAAGACACCTCCTGATGTTGCTCAAGTCTTGGTCTCACAAGGATTGTCAAAAGGAGTAAATCTCATTCCCCCACCAACAGAGAATATTAAGGGAAGAACTCAAGTCCCTTACAACGATACACTATGGACTCTAAGATTTGATGGATCCAAATTAAAACAAGGATGCAGGGCTAGAGTTGAGCTGATCAATTCAAAAGGAAAGTCATTTTTTGCATCATACAGGTTACAATTCTCTTACACTAATAATGTAGTTGAATATATGAGGCCCTAATTAAAGGATTACTTCTGGCACATCAAAAATGGGTCAAATTATTGCAGGTGCAAGGAGATTTTGAGTTAGTGATCAAGTAGGTCAAAAGTCAGTATGACTACCATGATAAAAGGTTGATTGCCTATAGAAATAGAGTTTGGGATTTGATAGAGGACTTTGATGGATTTAACATAAAGGCAATCCCAAGGAAAAAGAATCATCTTGCAGATGCTCTGGGAGTCACTTCTAGCACCTTGGAACCCATGACTGAATCCAAGTTAAAAAGATTTTTAGTGGAGTTAGTACTTGTCCCAGCAGTTCCAGACAACATAAAAAAAATTTAGGTATTTGAAGATGACAAGCATATCTTGGATTTCATTACTAACTTAGGTGTTATTGAAACTGAAATAATTGATGAGATGGACAGAGATCCCTTTGAACTCTGTGAGGATGGTATCATAAATATAAAGACAAATAGCATTCCCAAAGGGATGGTAGAGCTAGAAAGGTTGTTTGACACTGATCCCATGGCTATGTAGAAGGCATCCACAAGAGATGAGGGGGGTAAATATGACAACTACAATCTGGGTGATGATCAGAATCCAAAGATTAATATATAGGCAAAGCATGTACTATAGAAAAGAAGGAAGGAATAATTCAAGCTTTACAAGATTTTAGAGAAGTGATTGCCTAGGGGTATGAAGACTTGAAAACTTTTAATACATCTATCATTACTCATACCATTCCTTTCAAACTAGGCTCCAAACCATTTAGACAGAGAAAAAGATCAATGAATGCTCTGCTAGAGCCTTTGATCTACAAAGAA
The DNA here is from genome assembly GCA_027924645.1 of Cunninghamia lanceolata. NCBI lineage: Eukaryota > Viridiplantae > Streptophyta > Pinopsida > Cupressales > Cupressaceae > Cunninghamia > Cunninghamia lanceolata. The sequence goes on along the minus strand of BSBN01000687.1, from coordinate 852,157 downwards.
GTACAGAAACTCTTGACATCCAGGATCATATTTCCAGTCAGGCATTCAACTTGGGTGGCTAACTTGGTTCCGGTCAGGAAAAAGAATGGAGAAATCAAATTATGTGTTGATTTTCAGAACCTTAACGGAGCATCAGAGAAAGACAACTAGCCACTACCTTCCTTCGATGAGGTATTAAAAATTGTCAATGGATCCCAAATGATGTCCTTTCTTGATGGATACTCTAGATATAACCAAGCTATCGTTGATGAAGAAGATAGGTTGAAGACTGCATTCACCTACAAATGGCAAATTTATGCCTACAAAAGAATATCGTTTGGACTAATCAATACAGGTGTCACTTTCCAACGTGCTATGGACATTGCTTTCAAAGAATTAATTGGCTAGTGCATTATTATTTACATGGATGATCTCACAGTATTTTCAAAAAATCGACAAGATCATGTTTCAAATTTGAGAAATTTTTTCCAGAGATGGAAACAGTATGGCATCTCCCTTAACCCCAAGAAATGTGTTTTTGGGGTCACTGAAGGTAAGTTGTTGGGTCACATTATTTCTGAAGAGGGTATTTCTATAGACCCAGAGAGAGTCACAACTATTCAAAAGCTCCCTTTACCTGGAAGCAAGAAAGAACTGAAATCATTTTTCGCATAAGATTAATTTTGTCAGGAAGTTTATTACTAGTTTTGTTGAGATAGTGAAACCCTTGAATTACATGTTGAAGAAATATGATAAGATAGAATAGAGCTTGGAATCTAAACAAGCCTTTTTGAAGATTAAGGATTCCATCTCTAACGCTCCAATTCTAACTAGTATTGATTACAAGTTGCCTTTTTTCATATATTTATTTGCCTCTGAACATTCATGTGCAGTTGTTTTAACTCACAAGAAAGGTGAAGGGGATGAAAGACCTATTGCATTTATGAGTGCTCCTTTCAAGAACGTTGAATTCAGATATTCTTACATGGAAAAGCAATATTTTATCCTAGTAAGGGTAGTAAATAAATTCAAGCATTACATCCTGAGAAGCAAGGTCTTTGCCATTGTCCCTAACCAAGCTGATAAGTTTATGTTGATGCAAAATGAATTGGGAGATAGGTGAGGCAAGTGGATGGTGTTGTTGCAAGAGTTTGATATGGAAATACAACCCATGAAGTTGATGAGGGGCTAGGGATTATCTAAATCATTGGCTGAACGGGACCAGCAGCTAGTATGTCAACAATACTCAGTGGAGGCTATCATCATTGATCCTTGGTATCAGAACAGTATATTATTTGTTGAACAATAGGTGCCCCGAAAATCTCCATTCAACTCAAAGAAGAGCATTGAAAATCAAGAGGGGAAATTACATGATTAGATTAGGGGTTCTCTACAGGATAAATTATGAAGGTATCTATCTAAGGTGCCTAAACAGAAGTGAAGTAGACCAAGTGATGAAGGAATTCCATGAAAATTTTGGGATAGGACATGGCTTGGGAGATCCTACAGCTCATTAGATATTGAGAGCAGGGTATTATTCGCCTCAATTATTCAAAGATACACATCATCATGTGAGAAAGTGTCATATTTGTCAAACTTCTGCTCCTAGAGAAAGAAATTCAGTTGGATGCCCCTACAACTAGTTTATGAGGTGAGGCCATTTGCCCCATGGGGCTTGGATTTTATAGGTGTGATTAACCCAAACTCTTCTGTAGGGCACAAGTTTATCTTGATAGTGACATATTATTACACAAGATGGAGTGAAGCACAAGCCTACAAGAACTGCATTGTTGAGACTGTCGTCAGGTTCTTTGAGGAACTTATTATCATCAGGGTTGGAATGCCATTGGCTCTGGTATGTGATAATGGCCCTACTTTCTCTTCTAAATTGTTGCAATGGGTATGTGAACATGAGGTAATTCTAAAATTTTCTTTCAATTATCATCCATAAGGAAGTGGTGTTACTGAATCTACAAATAAGAATTTGATTGATGTTGTAAAGAAATTGTTGGAAAGGAATCCCAGGGATTGGCATACTTAGTTAAAATTTGCACTTTGGCTAATAGGACTAGGATTAAAACTTCTTTGGGTACATCACCATATCACCTAGTCTATGGCCTCAATCTTGTCTTCCCTGTGAATCTGAAGATCCCAACCTTGCAATTCATGAAGGATTATCTAGGGGTTGAGGATAAAGTAGAGGTTAGGTTGTTAAACCTAATGAGTCTAGAAGAGAAAAAGAGATGTTGCATTAGAACACTTTATGAAACATCAGGCAGTAGTCAAGAGATGGTTCAACAAGAGAGCCAAGGTCAAGGCCTTTAGGATAGCCGATTTAGTCCTCCTGTGGGATAAAGCCAGAGAGAAGGAAACCATTCTAAATTTGATAAACTCTGGTTAGTACCCTTCTAGATAACAGAGATCCTAGGAGAGAATGCTTTCAAAATCAATTCTTTAACAGGAGAGCCTATCCCATTGCCAATCAATGGGAAGTATCTCAAGAATTATTTTTCTGATTGAGGTGTTGAGGGGACTCATTCCCCTCTGTATATAGTTAGGTTAGGATTTTTCTTTTGTTTTGCTTATTTTAGTGTGCAGGCATGTGTTGGTTTCCTCCTTTTCTGTTTTACTTTGTTGTTCATCTTTTTTTTTCTAATTGGTGGCTTTGTTTGCACTTTTATGCCTTGATTGATTACTCATTGTGGTTGTTCTTTTTGGGGCTCCTTATTAATTCCTTGGAATATGCTTACTTGGAAAATGGGTCGGTGTTTTTAAACTATGGAAGCTCTATCATTTTCTTAATCTAATGACTTTGTTTCTTCTTGGGGTTGCATGAGCTATGACCTAGTTGTCGTTAGTCTGTTGTGTGGATTGAAATGTTCAATGATTGGGTTGAAGTTTGTCTCAGGATCTTACATCTCTCACATCTTAATGCTCCCAAGGGCATTTTGGGATCCATGGTTGTGGCTAGGTATTGAGTGAAAGGTAGTCTAAAGAGTCTACATTCAGAATTTCCCTCATGTTCCCAACTCGATGGACAGTTACATTTGAGATTGCCCCTTTATCCAGAAAGTGAAATTTGAACCTATTGGTCCAACATATGAGAAGTAAAATAAGATAATGGATCAAAGTCAGGAGACCCTATGCATTGATGCAACAATGAAAAATGAAGGTGTTCAAAAATGTTAAAAATGAATAAAGACATTCAAGAAAGGCCAAAAGGAAATAATAAAAAAAGAGAGAGAAGGATAATAAAAAAGCTAGAAAGAATGATCTAAAAAGAAAGCCAGAATCATGAAGATAAAGACAGGATATATATATATATAATCCTACTCTGTCAAACAAGTCAAGCAACTTCCATTCATTAGTAGGGGTACCTGATAGAAAATAAAAGAGAGAAGAAACATAGCAATATCAAAGGGGATCAGGGCTAGAATTTATGTGCTTAAGTCAAAACTACTTTATGGAACTGACAATCGATATAACTCAATTTCCCGGTCTGCAGTATGGGTCCAAGCTTGTCTAAGGGAAGGGAATGAATACACTTGCACACACTTAGATCTTTCAACAGTGGATGCTTTGATTTGGAGTACTTTGAATCTATCAATAGTCTGTCACATAAGGGACATTCTCATGTCAACCTTTGAGGGTTCGGGATAGTTGGATTAAGTTCTACATCTTGAAATGCTAGAAATAGCATTTTCAAGTTGGTTCACCATTTGTTATGCTTCACACACACACGCCCCATTTTGGAAAAATGAGGACCTCCCTTTTATTTGTTTACTTTCTTTTCTCTCCATTCCTATGGTGTGGATTTGATTTTAAATTTTAACGCCTTTGCTTTGATCTTTCCTTTTTTTCTTAAAGTGTTTTGATTTTGTTTTGGTGTTTTGCTTGAATTTCACCTTTTGCCTTGTTTTGTTCAATGATATTGACTTAGTTTTAGTGTTCATTGTTTGTTGTTAGAGTATCAAGGTTTGTCATTTCATCATAACAATAGAATCATCCACGAAAGCCCGATGGTTTCCCTTTGTACGTGTGTGTGGTTGAGTTTTCGACTTGTCAGAGTTTGTCATCTTGTCATGACGGTGGAAGCGCCCCCAACTTTCCCATGCCCGAGGACACTAGTTTTGGTATTTGCGTCACCCTTGTCAGACTTTCAGAGTTTGTCATCTTGGCATGATAGTGAAAGCATCTTCAATGTCTCGAATGCAAGGGATTTGACCTAATTCTCACCTACCCTCGGCTCTACATTTATTGTAGTTTTCCCACATACATGTAAAGGAGGTTTTTATTACCATTTGCCCTATTTCATTTTCACTTTTAACTTTTGCATTTTTACCCTCGGAGCTCTAGTGATTTGGTCTAGTTGTAAAACCAGTGGCGCAAGACCGAGTTTGTTGGTGCCTTTGAGGGGTGTGTTCATGATCTATGGCCTGTGATCCTTGGTTGCTGCACTTTTTGGACATCCATTCTTATCGCTCATCGTTTTTCCAGGTAAGGCTTGTAAAACTTTATGGTGTTTTAATGAGGTTTTTCTTATTTAAGTGCATTTGATATGGCGACCTTTTTGGTTCTTTTGATCTTAACTTTTCCTTTCATTTTGGTGTTAATCGCTTTGCATTTTCATGTCGATTTTACAATTTTCCCCTTTCATTTTTATGATTTTTGACTGTTTGAATATGTTTTGGTCTTCGTGCACTTTTCGAGGTTGTTTGTGTTGACATCATGTTGCCCTTTTCGAAAGTTTAGTTATTTTTATTCTTTTACTCCTTTTGGGCATATGGCATAAGTTTCCCCCGATCCTCGATCCATGATACTTTACATTTACAAACTCTTTCAGGGTCGACGTATCGAGCGTTGTCATTTCCCTTTGCCTCTGGGCATACAATATGACCTGTTCCCGATTCCCGATCCCCGACATTACAATGTTCTAACTCTATTGGGTTTGCAGTGTCAAGTCTTTTCTTTTTGTGTTGCTTTTGGGCATGCATTTCAGGGTATCCCCAATCCCCGACACTTTGAATTTCTAAGTCTTTCGGGATCACCATTTTGGCCTTCTCTTGTTTTTGTTACCTTTTGGGCTTTGAGTCTTTGGTTTCCCTGATCTCCAACCCTCTATCAATCAAAGTATTATGCTTTCGAGCTCGGCGTATCAGGTTGTTATAGCTTTGTTTGATATTTTAACATTGATTCGATGACCTCCCTGACCACGATCCCCAACAATACAATGTACTAACTCTTACGAAATCGTGGTGTCGGATTTGCTTAGTTTCCATTGCTTTTAGACATAGATTTGAAGGTCACCCTGATCCCCAACGCCTTGACTCGATGAACTTTCGGGATCGATGGGTCAGAGTTGTGGGTTTTTACTCGCTATTTTGGCATGGATTTTGAGATCGCCCTGATCTCTGACACCTAAGACTTTACACAATGCCATCCCTTTGGGAAGGTATCAGAGTCCTGGGATCTCTGATAACTTATAAAGAAAAACATGAATTTGCTATCCGTTCTAATGTGCTTCAAGCTGAATTCTTTTTAGATTATGGAATGTACTAACCCTGATGAACTTAAGGGATATGTCTGATAATCAATGGTATGTTCTTATGGATGATTTTAATGCTCATTGCATAAATACAAGAGGATCTTCCAGCGAAAGAAATGAAGTATGATTTCAAGGGGTATCATCCCCCATCCAAAATGTCCGCTACATATTCAAAGATTGGAGATACGGATCTGGGGCATGTTGATGTCCAAGAGTTTCTATAGAGGGTGCACAGGGAAGGAGATGGATCCTTTCAAGCTCAGTGCAGAGCTGGTTCAAGGTTGGTTCAAGATGTTGCATTCCCAATATCCCTACAGTCTCCTAAGCTAGTTTTGGCATGTGCACAGAGATACGACCAAAAATAGAGGAAGGTCTTTGGTCCAGCAGGAAAGGTGATTTTAGACATTGGAGTTGACATGACAGAGAGAGTCTTCGGGCTCCCTACCTATGCTAAATATGACAAGGTTACAATAAAGGTTGCCCTGCACTACTGTGACACATGCATAAGATTGCAAAAGTTACATCGACCAGCATCTACTCATTGCTCAAAGGAAGAATCCTTTGAAGATGGCTCAAGTACAACATAGGAGTGCATTCAAGGAAGATGGAAAAGATGCAATCACACTCCTGATTAGAGTTTTTGGGTTGTCTACAACCAAAGAATGGCACCCTTGGATGTGCCAATTTTGTGCAAAGATTACTGATGGAAAGAGAATAGATTGGGACAATCTCATCAGTGACAATCTCAATGAACAATTGTCAGAGGTGCTTGAGACCAAACAATTCTACATGACATCATACCTTGTCTATCTCCTAGCCTATCAGGATAGCTTTCTGAGACTAAAGTAGGTTGGTTCTCTCCAATTTGGAGAAACCAAAATATTTGATCATTTCTCAACCAGTTCCTTCACCTCTTGCTTAACCCACTCCATCTTCTCCATCACTTTTACCTACTCCCCAACCTCTTGTTTCTTCACTTGTTCCTCCACCTCCACCTCCTCAAGTAGAGATACCATCATCTCCCCCTTTTGATGAACCAAAAAATCCTTTACGGGATGATGATGTGCTATTGGGAGGAGATAGTGTAAATGAGGATCCCCTTGTCCCTGAGGTAGGTTTTGAAAACCCAGACTAGTTAGCGCAGAACATCCTTTCCTAGCCTCCCAAGTAGGCTAAGGGGTCAGAAGAATCAACACACACTATGGTTTTGACTCCCTCTACTCACTCTTCTCCTCATCCTTCCCCTGACTCCACTCCGAAGAAGACAAGAGCCTCACCTCCTCTAACTACAAGCATAGCAGTCACCGGGTTAGGGCTTCTAGTGTGGTTGAACCACACTATAGACACCTAAAATTGACCATGTCCTCATAACCCTTAGGCACCACCTAGACATTCACTTTCATATCCCTTTTTCATCATCTAATTAAATAAATTATATTTATTTAATTATCCTTCTTATCCCTTTCCTAAATTAATTAAATAAATTATATTTATTTAATTAATCTATTCCCTCCATCACCTAAATTAAATAAATAAATTATATTTATTTAATTAATCCATTTATCCCTCTTAGCCAAAATTAATTGAATAAATCTTAATTATTTAATTAACTTATTCCTCCATCATCACCTTTCTCCAATAATTAATTAAATATTTATATTATTTAAATTAATTATTGAGAGTCACATGACTTGCCACAAACAATAAATGAGCTTTTCATCTCCGCCATTCATCTCATACTACATCTCCAAATATTAGCCATTCACATAAGGATGCCCTCAAAGCTTTGTCCTTATCTTATAATCCTCTCATCAAATCTTAGCCATCTATTTCAAATAGCACCTCTTAATCTTAGCCCTCTATCTCCACCTCTTAATCTTGTCCACCCATTTAAACCTCTTAATTATAGCCATCCATCCTATTATCCAAGCATCTATAAATCAAACATCAACCAAGCCATTATTATCAAGTCTCCATATGATAAAGTTATGCTACAGGATTGAGCAACCAACATATACAAATCATTATCAAATATCAAGGGCAACAAGGACTCATTTGGTAATATTGTTTCATTTCCATTTTATATTTACTTGCTCTTGATGTGATGTTGAATATGGAATAGGTGCTTGTATTTTTTCCTTTTTTTGATTTCCATATTTCTGCATACACATTTTGGCATGCCTAATGGGACCCACGTCCCTGAATTTAATTGTTTTTGAAGTATCAAAATGGTAGAAAATAGTGCAATTATAAAACCACACCTTATGAACATTACAAGCATTGAGGGTGCTTGGCCAAGTGACCATTAGGATTAGGTGTTGTACACCTTACAAATCCACGTAACATTGTAATTATTTAATGTTTGTTGTGTGTTGTAATATTTGGTTCCTCATGAAATGAGGTGCCACACTTGGGAGGAATCTTAAGATTCCTTGGATGACACTATGCCACTTGGCATTTGTATTATGGCGTGTGTAATAGAGTATGTATGTCATGTAGGGTGTGTAAGAGATTCTATGACTTGTGTAATAGCATGTAAGAACATGTAAGAGGGGGGTTATATAGTAGACTAAGTGGAGCATGTTTGATTAGCTAATAATAGCATGTTTAAGAGCATTTTGTAAGAGATTTGAAATGGATCAAATTTAAGTTCCCAAGTTTGGTGGGTGGACTCCTTGACTTCGGAATTACATACTATTTTCGGGAGTTGCATTCATGAGGACATTGGAATTTGTACCATAGATTTGGGTGCTCATATTCAATCCCTTGTTTTGATCGTGGTATTGAAAACCACTAGTGGTTACTTGAATTCCCTTGGCCTATTTAGTGGAAGCTTGGGATGGAGTTTGTATGGTGAGTTTAGAGTGCGGTTATGATGCCAAATTGTCTCTAGAAAACAATGTTGAAGGATGTCTTATATCCCATGTTGAGATCACTAATACTCCCAGTGTATTATAACCAAGATCTTTTAGAGTAATACATTGAATGTGCTTTGGAAGATGGGATTTCCCGCAAGGGTTTTCCCAAGGTATATGTTGTGTTGTGTGTCATTTCTTTGTTGATTATTGTATAGATTTAAATTTATTTGCAATGCTTCTCTCATAAGGTTAGGTGTAGGAACTGTCTAGTTATCTTTTAGTGGCAAGGGATTATCACCTTGAAGATGGTGATGTTCAAATCATAAGATAGAAGCCCCCATAATAAAGTTGGTGATTATGCCAATGACAATTTAACATCACATTGAGAAGATCCCTTCAACTGTATCCATTCTATGAACAAAATGATTAACAATCCAATTGTATAGCTTCTTGTGAAGAATATCAGAGATGAAACCTTTTAGAGCACCTATTATCTCATATGAAATATAGTTCATTAGAAATGATTACTTGATAACTAATGTATTTAAATGCCAAGAATGGGGTACGTATACATAAAATTATCATTTATTTTAGCACTAAAATAGTTTTAAATGGCCGTGAGATTAGTACTTGCTCCGTCTATATGGTAAGTTTTTATATAGAGGATTATATGATTTGTTTCAAAAAAAACTTTCAATTGTTTAGTTCAGTCTGATTTTTAACTCGATGAATTTTTATTGTGGAGAAAATGCACTATAGATCTTAGATCGCTATTAAGCTTAGCAACCATACTTTAAGAGGTTTCTATTTTGACGAAAATGCACTATAGATCTTAGATCACTATTAAGCTTAGCAACCATACTTAAGAGGTTTCTATTTTGACAAAAATCAACAAGGACTTGCACCTATGCTTCAACAAGGCAACTTCAACACAAGAAGCATGCCCAACAAGAATTGAACCTAGGTTGTCATCATGCTAATCGTTCCACCTTGCCACTAGATTTAAATAGTGGAAAATACCTACTTGATATACTTAAAATTTGTAAATCAAAATATATAACACAAATAACAAAAAAATCCAACTTTATTACATTGTGAAACAAATACATTTACATAGAATTGGTGGAACATTCATAGAGGCAATTAATAAGGATGTGCAGGCAACGTCCAATGGGTTGTTTTCAAAAAAAATGAGTCCAGGAGGCAAGGTTTTGGGAGGGAACCTCCCTAAAAGGCCCTGCATGTGAATCACTTAGCTTCACAATGGGGGAATCAAGGTGGAAGTAACGACAGATCGTGGATAAGTAAAATCTCTAATGGCTTTGAATGCATTGTAGTGAATGAAAAATGGGAATCTTCACACCAACAAGTAGGAAAATGGCCAACTTAGTTGGAGGAGAAGTCTTTTGGCAATAATGTCTTGGGGCAAGGGTTTGGGTATAGAAAGCTTGTAGGCATTGATAGTAATACACTAGACGTGATGTTGAATTCAGATATGGTTAACAAGGAAGCAGAGTTGTTTTTGGCTCAAGCAATGGTAGGTTGATGTAAAGACAAATGGCTAACAAAGGAGGAGATTTAGGACTGGATCAAATTGGAATGACAAGTGGAGGTGAAAATTTTCCCCCTTCCTAAAGGTTATTTTGTTGTTGTTCTTCCAATAGTGGATTTGAAACTAAAGATTTTAGTTGGTTGTATCACCATATGGAGATTCAAGTTACAGTGTGGAAGGTCAGTTTTTCCAGTTCTCCTCTATTTTCTTCTATTGAAAATGTCTGGACAAGATTGTATGGGCTTCTGCTAGAATTTTGGAATAAGTCCTATTTGAAAATGATAGCTAGTGGTCTGGAGCTTTTTAAGGAAATATATTAGGTCATGTTAGACAAATCTTAAACTACGTTCGCAAGGATAAAAGTAGGGAGAAAAGGATTTTCCATTTCTTAAGAACATTTGTAGTGAGGTGGGCAATAGATCTTTTGCTCAAGAATTGAACTATGAAGGAGTGTCATTTAGATGTTCAAATGTCATAAACTAGTTCATTTAGCTTTTTCTTGTGAATGGTTGTAGAGGAGGAACCTCAAGTTATAGGGTAAATTGAAATGGCAAGTAAAAAACATATCTTTGCTTTGCATCAAAGGTTTGAGAGGGAAAGGAATCGTTATTGGTTTTTCTCAAACCCCCTATGTGGAAAGTCAAAACAATTATTTAGTGGTAAAAAATTTTACCCCTAGTAAAGTGCCATCAGTAAATGAAAAAAGGATATCTCCAACTCTAAATGCAACAAAGTTATTTGTAAGTCAAGAAGAAAGTGAGGGAATCCTTCAAAAGGAAAGAATAGAAGAGCTCTCACCAGTTGCAGAAATGGGAGGATTGGTTGTAATGCAAAATGACATTGAAGGTGGTCCATGAATGGCAAACAAGAAAAAAGGAAGGAAATCATAGGCAAGGATCTTCAAATACGAGTAGGTTCTCAATAAATAATAGTTGATTTTCTTACAATATCTCATAGGAGGCTGAGAGGAAGGATGAAGTTCTATCGTGGAAAATAATGCCCCTAACAAAATAAGGTTGTTTAGGAAATTAATCCTGGATAGAGACCTGGATATTCTATTACTTCAAGAGACTAAATGCTTGAGAGACTAGTTTTTTATAATGTTAGAAAAGTTATCGAGCAAATGGCAAGGTGAGGCGATCAACTCTCAAGGAGTGCCTTGTGATCTTGGGGTTCTATGGAACCCAAGCAGAGTGGTGATTAATCTTTTCTCTATGGGGGAGAGTTGGATGTGTTGCTCATTTCATAGCTTCCATGGAGACATAGCAAGCTTTTTCTTTATTAGCTATGGGCCAAACTTAGTAATTCATAAGCAAAGAGTTTGGAATGAAGTTAAGCAACAAATTGCTAGAATTGGTGATCTTCCCTTTTTTGGGGTGGGGATTTTAATGCAATATTGTCCTCAGCAGATCAATTTGGTGGAATGTCTCAAGTCACTAAATCCTCCAAGGATTTTAATGATCTAGTACAAGACTGTAATTTGTTTCACTTAAAACCTTAAAAAGGAGTCTATACCTAGAATAGCAAAAGAAAAGGCTTCAATTATATAGCTAAAAGATTAGATAGATTTTGGTGTCCTCCTCTTGGTTACTCAAGGAGTATGACTCTTCTCACATTCTCTTAGTGGTAGGGTCGGATCATTTCCCTATCTAGTTGGAGGTGGAGGTTGCAAGTAGGCCTCAAGGAGTTATCTTTAATTTCAATTTATGTGGCTTGAGCATCCTAGTTTTTATCAAATGGCGGAAGAATGGTGGGAAGAAAATAAGGTCTCTCATAATTCAGTTATGTTTAGCTTGCATCTAGAGTTGAAAATGTTGAGTTGGAATATAGAGATATTCGAAAACATCTTTGCAAAGAAGAAAGCTATTAGTGAAGCTTTGAAACAAAATGCTCTTAAAATTCAGTCTGAAGGCTTAACAAATAAGCTCTTAGAGTTGGAAAAGGATTTGTTGATTCAGCAAGAGAAGTTGTTAAAGAAGGAAGTATATTGGCATCAAAAAGCAAGGGACAAATAGTTGTTGTCAAGGAATAGAAATACTAGATATTTCTGAGTTGTTTCTCAGGCCAGAAAGTAGGCTACTAGAATTTCCGTGATAGAAGATATTAATAGGGATTGTCTAATGGCACAACAGTGAATTTAGAAGAAGGCAACTAAATTTTTTGAAAGTTTGTTGTCTACAAAAGGTGGGAAGCATGTGGAAGATAGTTCCTTTATAAGTTATATCCCTAAGCTAGTAGCAGAACATGAGAATGCCAAGTTAATGGAGCCAGTCTTGTTGAAGGAGGTATAGAGTGTGGTGTTTGGTTTAAAGCGTGATAGTGTGCCAAGCCCAGATGGGCTACCAACTAGGTTTTTCTAGGAATTATGGGACATATTAGGGCAAGATGTCTTGGTAGCTATCAATGAATATATGGTGTGGTTGGGTTCTCAAGGAATTCAAGTCTACTTTTTTGGCATCAGTGCCGAAGAAGTGGAAGGTGAATTCTTTTGGGGATTTGAGATCAATAGTACCATGCACTACCATTAATAAGATTTTCTCTAAGGTAATGGTGGTCAAGATGGAGTTGCTTATGCAAAATTTAATTTCCAAGGAGCAAGTAGGTTTTGTGGAGGGTAGGTAGATCCTGAATCGTATTATTGTGTCTCATGAAATTATGCATTTGATGAAGAAACCACAAGTTCCTACAATGGCTATTAAATTAGACACAGCCAAGGCTTATGATCGAGTGAATTGATCTTTTCTTAAGAAGGTTTGGGAAGCCTTTGGTTTTAGTGGGAAATGGATTAAATGGGTTTGTAACTGTGTGACAAAAGCATGGTTTTCAGTGTTGATCAATGGAGCTTTAGTTGGTTTCTTATGTCACTCTAGAGGCATGAGGCAGGGTGATCCACTGGCTTCGTTGTTTATGCTTATGGTAGAAGCTTTGGGTAGGCGTATAAATAAGGATGGAAGTAGGAAAACACAAGGCTTTAAATGTGCCAATGGGATAAATCCAATGTTGCACCTTCAATTTGTGGATGACACCTCTCTTTGGGGTGTCTTGGGCCAAGGAAGCTAATGCCTTTTCAAATATTCTAAAAGATTATGCTAAAGCTTCAAGTTAGTAGATTAACACTGTTAAATCAAAAATATACTTTTTCAAGTCTCAAAGTTATAAAAAAAAGTGTGTAGTATTTTGAAGATAAATGTCGTCATTCTTCCTAAAAAATATTTGGGAATCCCTCTCTTCACTAGGAAGGTAGGTAGTATTCTTTGGCAAGAATGTTTGGTCAAAATCCAAGCTAAGTTATCTTCTTGAAGTGGGAAATGGCTTAGCCTAGCTGGTTGTTTGTTGAAAATCAAATTTGTGCTACAAGATAGTATGATTTATATGCTTTCGGTCTATCAATCAATCGTGCTATTGTGTCTATTTGTAGAAAAAATTCTTTGGTGAGGAGTTGGAGAGGAGAGGAAATTTCATCTTATAAAATGAAGTGGGGTGTTTAGCCAAAAATCCCAAGGTGGCATGGGTGTTAAAGACATGGTCATAAATATGGCCTTGGGTAACAAACTAACCTAGTCTTTTTTAACCAAGTCATCATTGTTTTGGTGTAAAATGTTGTGTTTAAAATATATGGATGATGTTTTGCTTAGTATTATTCACTGATGATGATATTAAATGTGATTCAATGATATGGAATTTTATGGTGTTGTCTAGATATTTGATTTTGGCTTGCCTTATGTGGAATCTAGGTAATGGTGGTAAGGCAAATTTCTAGCAAGATTTTTGGGCTGGGAATGCACCGATATCCAACAAATACAATTTGGAAGAGTCTAGAAGGATTTTAATGAGGGAGTTTGGTACTAAAGTGAAGGACTATTGGTTTGAGACTTATGTGAATGGGGCTCTTCAACATTCTTGGAAGGATTTTGATAGTTTCCAACTCCCAAAGGAGGAGAATAAGCAACTGGAGGAGATTTTGTCTTCTATTAGACATCCAAGTTTAGAGAGGGAGAATGAATTATGTTGGAGAGGGAACAAAGAAGGAAGATATTATGTAAGATTGGGGTATGCAGTGAAGAGCATCAAAGCATCCATTGTTGGCAAAGATTGGCCTACTAAGCTGATTTGGAATGCAAAGGCTGCTCATAAATGTTCAACTTTTGTATGGCTAGCTGTTCGGAATAGGATTTTAACTTCTGATCATTTAATCAAAAGGAATATATATGGGCCTCATAGATGTCTTTTGTGTTGCGAAGAGGTGGAATCAGTTGATTATATCTTGTTGCTTTGTGATTATGCATGGTATATATGGTCGAAGCTTGTCTACACCCTGAATATGCTATGGGCAATTCTGGGCTCACTCAGCCAACATCTTTGTAGTTGACTGAGAGAGCCCCCCAATTTACAGTGTTTGTGGTAGGCAACATGTTTGTGTGCCATGGGGATAATGGTTGGAAAGGAATAGGTGTATATTTAGAGGTACAGCTTCAATTGATCAGTGTTGGAGCCTTATTGAAACCTTTATAAAAGAGTGTAGTTGCAGAAATTCTTAAAGTGTCAGGTAGCTTGAATGCTTTTGAAATGAGGGTTGTTAAGCTATGGTCTATCAACTTTCATGTTCAAGTGTAGGGGTGAGTTGAGATGGCAGATACTAAGAAGGGAGATAAAACCGAATTTTGGTAGGGCTTCTAAGGGTAACCCTAGTCAAGTAGGAGTTGGTTATGTGTTACATAATAATAAAGGTGATTTAGTGCTTGGAGGTTATGTCTTCCTTGGGGAGCAAACCAGTGACTGTGTAATGGGAAGCATTACTTGCTAGTCGTAAAGCAACCTATGGGGCAAGTTATAGAGAGGTGCACGCTGAAGGGGACTCTCAAATTGTGGTTAATGCGGCAAAGAATGTTCCACGTTCAAATTGGAAATTGAGAGCGATCTTAGAAGAAATGATATTGTGGCAATCAAAATTTCTCTTTTTCTTTTAATTTCTCATTGCTATAGGTCACAAAACAAGATCGCATATTATATGGCCAATCAAGGGGCAATGCTAAAGGATTTTACCTTGTTAGAAATTAAGGAGCTTAATGACTAGGCTAATTTAGCCTCTATCTTAGAATTGGATCAGACATCTTAAGCGGCTATTAAATGTGTTTTAATGCCATTATGATAGGGAGGGCTTGCTTCGCAAGTTGGCAAATAATTATAAGGTAGTTAGCAGCTCACACATTGCAATATGTGTTTGGAGATTTAAGAGGTGTTGGGTTATAATGTTTTGCGATGTCCTGCTAGGTATTGGTGCTTGTTGTGGTGTTATTCTGGAAAGTGCAGCTAGCTATTTCTGATTGGCGTAGGTTGTTGTCATTGGGCTATTGTTGGTGTTTTGTGTGGGTTATACTCTTAAAATGGCAAAGGACGAGTCATCAAGGGATCTATTAAGGAAAAACCCTATCTTAAACCACTATTTGAAGCTGATTTTTTAATGTGATGAGGCAGTCAATTTGCAACTAGTGAAGGCTATTTCAAACAAGGAGGGTTTGGCTAATAATGGTCATTTCAGATCATGACATGATTCTAGCAAATTTTAAGAATAAATTGAAATAGGCAATGGAGAATGAAAAAATAAGGGATAGTATAATGGAGTTGTTCGTCCAAGTTGAGGGGAATGAAGATGAGATGTTTTCTAGTGAGCCTAGGTACGTGTCTAGAAAGTGAGGGCATCAACCCCCAAGTGTTGTACTGGAAGCTTCAATAATGTAATTGCAAAAGGAGGTGCATGAGTTGTGAATGGATAACATGATTTTGGAGTTCTAACAAGATTTGAGAATGGCCATGAGGCAAATGGTGGTTTCTTTTCATAATGGCATTCTCGAGACCAATGGTTTTACCATGTCATTGTCAAAGAATGGATTGTTGACCAGGGTTGTGAGGCAAATTGACCAAGGTTGTGAGGCAAACAGAGGTTATCAAAAGGATTAAGATTCCTAGAGCGATGTCAGTTGCTCAAGTGTTGGAAATCATATCGGTTTTAGGGAATAGGGTTTAGAATCAAGTTTCACAAGTTTCATGTTCTTTCTTAGCAATAGATATAGGTAGTATAGGTGTTTGTATGTTTTGTAGAATAGGAGTGTGGCTGTTTTTTGATGCAGTATAGTTCTTGCCAATGTATAATAGTTATATGGTGTTAGGTATGTTCTTCTTATTGTTGGATGGGGCCCCTTAAATAGATTCCCAATAATACGTTTTTAAAAAAAACAAATTTCCATTCCATTAATGGGATAGTCATCATGCTGATCACTCCACCTTGCCACTAGATTTAAATAGTTTAAAATCAAAACATCCAACACATAGATAACCAAAAAAAATCCAACTTTACTAGATTGTGCAAAAAAAACCACATTTTTTTGCCAATCATGGGATTGTCAATAAGAAAGCTCTATGGAAGGTAGTCTTCTCCTTCCTATACTTAGGTCTAATGACACAGGCATGGCTTTTAGTAGTGATTCTAACACTATCAAAGATGGAGGGCTATGTCGAGATAGCAAAAGAAAAATGAAATATTGCTCTTGTTGAAGCCTTAGACTAATGACTCAGCAGAAGCATTGCTGATTTGGCGACAATTAACATTGTGTAAGCTATATAGTATGTCAAGGGTGGAGATTGATACTGGCTCACAAATTCTAGACAATAAGATAAACACAGGAGGCAAATGAATAGTTTGCAACTTAAAGAAGTAATTGGGGACATTAGATGAGTCTTGGGCCACTTTTAAGACCTATTGTATTTTCATCTCAGGGGCAATGTGTTTTTAGAAGAGGAACCTACCCCCAATAATCCTTATTCTGTTTGCTGGTTACTTTCTGGTTTTATTTTCATTGTGGTACAATGTGTGTGTGCAGTGTTCCTGAGGATGTGTCCTCGAGGGTTTTACAAAGTTTACAAGATGAGGGGATGTATAGGGAATGGTGGGACAGGCCTTATTTTGCATGAAATGTTCTATGTCTCGCTTCAATTGGTATACTTCATTCTGCAATTTTTGAATGTAATTGTTGGCTTCATTTAATACCCAACACCTATTTATAGACGTTGTAAAATACAAATGAGATCAACACAATCAGTTGGATTATGTCCTGTAAATTCTATATGATATTGGCTGCAAAATAAAATTGTGGTTTTGTAGTTACCTTGGGGAGAGCGATTAGTATAAGAGATTCAAGTTTTGCACACAAATATTTCATTCAATTCCTCTGCAATTTCTCTACAGCCATTGGGAGTTTTCCTTTTCTATAGCCAGTTTAATTGAACCATTCAATCCTTTGAATGCAACATCAGATTTATGTTTTATTGGTAAAGTATGTACTCCATAAAACTTTCAGCTCCCATAATTGACATATACATTTTTTTATACTTATAATATATATAGCCATCACCCGCTCCCCAAAATTTAGGAAAACTTTTGCTGTCCCCAAAACCTTGTCCCCCCATCCTCGCATCTGGAAACTTGAGAAACACTGATTGCATGATGGTAAAGGAACATGTGCTCCATCATGGAGGTCAAACGTTCAAATCCAAAGAGGATTAGAACTGAACTGTACACCTCAAAAACATAAGGCATATGGCAAAAAATACCTTGTGGAATACTTGCATAATGGAGTTCCCATTCACCAAATTACTGACTCACATGGCAGTTAAAAATTACCTTTACCTTTACCTTTTAGAAGAAGAGGTACGACCATAATTATATTTTGATACTCATTGATGTTTTTAGTTGTCATATTATCTAGTAGACTGTTTTTAGTCAGTTTGTGATATAGCTAGCATAAGTAATACTACTGCTCCACAGATTGTGAGAGAAGAGCAGTAGTATTGTGTATCAGGTTAACTGGTTTATCCTGATCATTAAACATTATTGCTCTGTTGCTTGTTGAACAACAGAAAGATTGTCACATGCTGTTATGATCTATTATTTAGTATATGTAATAGAATCTCATTGGCCCTTTTTTCCAAACAATGAAAAGAAACAAATTTCAAAAATGCCTAATACAAATTAATTTAGACCTCCTAATAAACTGGCATTTTCTCAATTTTAAACTCAAGACAATGGCAATATTAACATTGAATATATACATATTTTCTGTGTCATTTACAATATATGAAGAGTAAAATCACTTACAACATACTTATGCAAAGACACCTTTACCGTAAATTCTTTATATGTTCTGAGACACCTCTTCCCGAGGCATACATGGAGGGTATTCATGTAACATGTAAAATTCAGTATATACTCCTTTTTTAGCAAGCTTAATCTTGGTTCCACTCTACTTCCAAGATTACCTCATTGCGACGCATAAATGGAGGAGTAAATGGAGGGTTATACTGTTGGACAAAGGAAATAATTTTTAATCAATTACTACAACTCATAGTATAATATCATGAACACAAAACAAAAATTACTCTTGTTTCAACCTTCACCATCCTGAAATATATAAAATAATCCATCCAAACCAGTTCTGAGATACATTAGTATATTACAGAATCCATCCAAACCAGTTATGTACATACCTGTGCAACTTCTGCTGTTGCATTTTCTTTTATATGCACCTGAGGATCCTTGCTTAGAGCAGCTCGCAATTGCGATTCTCTCAGCTGCACTTCCTCATCAGTTACAAACCCTGAGATGGAGCAAAACATAAGCCCAAAATTCTCCATTTCTAGTGCTAATACAACGACACAATTTTTCAAAACCAGAACGCTATTCATGCTACACATAGAGGTACACCTTTGCTATGATACGTTTCTGAAAAAACCTAACCAAAGAAGAGGACTAGACTATCAAGATTGTCTTCACTAGTCAAGCACATATCAATCTACAGATTTGGAAGAGTCAGAGAGTCAATGCTGAATATGAAAACAGAAAAAACTACAATCCTTTGCACTAAGAAAGCTAATACAGATGAAGCAGAGCAAATCATAGGGAAGACTTCGCCTAATCCGCATTATCTGTCAATCCCTTAACTGAGCCAACACCCAATTGGGTAGGGCAAATCGTTTTTTCCAGGGATACAGAGATAAGACTTTTGGGCCTTTCCTGTTCCACAGGGCTGCAGTGATTCCTCATGCACTAGGTAAAAACCCCAAGTCACCAGGCTTGCATGCAAAGGTGATTGATGGAAATCCCTAGTCAGAAAACAACATATGAACTAAAATTCTGGCAGCTGATAAGCATGACAGTGCATTTGTGCTCAGGACCTCACCAGCTCAAAACCAAATGAAATAAAAAGAAGAAAACAACATATGAGCTCAAACTCGGGAAGCTGATGAGCATTGGATTGAATTTGAGTCCTGGGCCACACCAACTCAAAAACCAAATGACATAAAAAAATATGGAATTAGTTTCAAGACACGTCAAGTTCCTAGATCTAGACTACAAATAAGTATTCAAGCAAAACTAAATCTGTCACCACATTCTTCCTAAGAGGAAACATAGCAATTAAAAGATCACCAACAGTAATTCTCAGAGCAAATGTGGTCACTAATTGCAATATTTCGAATAGAAACAACCTTTAACAGAGGAACAATGAACAACATATATTAACATAAAATCCCAATTTTCTGGCCAAAAAGGATGACAATATCAAATACAAAGAAAAAGAAAAAGCAAAAGCAAACATGAGCATAACAAGCACAGCTAATCCAGCAACAATTATATGCAAAGCCAAGGACAATACATGAATCAGGAATCCAAATTTCGGAACAAACATATTATTTCAGTCTTCAGCTGTATCAACAGAAGAGTTAAAAAATAACCCAATCAGTTTTATTCCTGAACTGGGACCAGATCTGGCCTCTCAATGAGCCCGCATGGCAAAAAACTATTTGAAACCCTAAAGATACCAACAAAACTACCAAAGCTGTTGAGAGAAAACCCAACCATACATCCTTAACCAGATGAACCCACAAAGCACAATCTCTTTCCTCTTACAAAAGATTGCATAATTACAGACCTTAGGCTCGCTGTTTTTGAATTTCACGTGTTCAAACTAATGCCAAGCTTCAATTGATTTTAAGGACTCCTCAAATTCTTAGCTAAATAGATATCATGGATGGACAAAAAAAATTCCTGAAGAGGCAATATTTTAGATCTCTAGAGGTAAATCTGAAAGACTGGAAGTATTCCACGTGAACATACTTCTGTAACTCAAAACTCCCTTCACCCAACAAAGAAACATTCATAATACCTGCAAAATCACATGTTCAAGATGCTTAAAGCACACCTACACAGTACACTGACTACCACACAAACCCTTGAAAAGTGTAATATATCGAAGGAACTAATTCAGGGGAGAGTATAAAGTATACTCATCAATTAGTCGCTAAACAACATATCCCCATCTTATAGTAGCAAACAAACAAGGAAATTATAAGCTGCCAAAATGAACAATCCCTAGATAAGAATACACTAATTGGATTTAAAGGTGGCATTTATGAAGAACGATTAACATAGCCCCACAGAAAACATATTTAGTATTTTACTTCTGCTTTGCTAACATCCTAAACAACTTCATGTTGACAAAAATTGAGAACCAAATATTTCTACCATATCATAGAATATAATTATATAAGAATTTCATGATGATCTACTGTTTATAGATGAAATAGAGCTACTATTGAAAAGACAAGATTTCTGATGTTATGCAGCACCATCACTGAAAAAAATAGAAATGAAGGAAAATGAAAATAACTGCTTACTACCTGAAAACGCAATAACTGCAACAACTTTCTCTGGTATTCTCCTTATCCTGACAGAAGGATCATTTGGAAGTGGCAAGTTTTCCCCATACTTGGAAGGCATAACAAAAGACATCTGCCATTTTCCTTGATCTTGCTCCTAAGACAATCATAAGGATATTCAACGTTTCAGAGACTGGAAGATTAAAGAAAGGGAAAAAGAAGTACTTAGAATCAGCTTTCAGAAAAAAGAAAAAGTTTCTAAACCTGCTTTGTGATTACTGGTGTTGTCATTTCCATCTTCTCCCCATCAATTTGGGTCTTCTGGACAAAAACAGGGGTAGTCATTTCCATCTCCTCGCTTTTTGTGTTCTGATCATGTGCACATTACCAATAGTACTATAATACATTAAAATTAGATAGTACTTTGATAAAACCTACTTGCACAGCCAGAATAAAAAATAATGCTACAAAATGATGGCATAAAATTGTACCTTACCAAAGAGATAGGCTGCTAAAGTGTTGAAACCCTGAGATGATCCATAAAAGTCAAATCCTGTCTTTCCAGGCATTGTTGTCTCTGCTACATAGAAGGACTGTTTAACAAGAATCAAAAGTTACACAAAGATGCCCAAAACATCAAGCAAGATATCCTCCATTGGCTAAAAGAAAGATAATGCATCATTGCCTAATATGGTTTCAATTCTTGTAGCGAGCATCCTACAATTTTTTGGTATATTACCGAAGATGCAATCTTATAATCAGTTATGTTTTTCATAATTCATTGTTGTAGTGTTTAGTTAATTTTCAGAACCTATTTTGGTTATTTTTTCTACTTATTAGCACCCATATTTGTTGCTGAAACCCTTGATGATGTTTCGACTCCTCCCAATGGTATGCAATAAAAATGGGCTACATGTACGGAAAATTAAATAAGCATGGTGGATTCCTTCTACATTTGAAAGGAGTGGCTCCCTCATAGGATTTGTTATTTTTGAGGGGTTTTGTCATTTTCTCCCATAATAGTGTTGTTTGTGATCAAATGGCGATTAATCAAGATTGGCTCCATTGTCTGTGTTGTTCTAAAAGTAGTTCTAAATTTTTTATATATGGAAGCTTAGAACTATCCTTTTTCTCTCTCATTTTTACACTTATGCGGAAAATTAGAGCATAAGTCAACTGAAAATTTTTAGTTTAGGTTTAGGGTTAGAGCATTTTAATTTTTTTTATTTTACTTTGAATTTCTATGTAGCCGAGTTCCTCCCGTTTCCCTACTATCACCAGACCGAACTGCTTCTAGGTCGGGAGCAGACATCGATCCACGAACGAGACGGAAAAGGTGTGGCCCTGCCACCCCGGGTACCATGTGGGTACGTCTTCTAGGTCAAGAGCGGGCATCGATCCACAGACAAGATGGACAAGGTGTGGCCCTGCCGCCCCAAGTACCCTATGGGTACATCTAAGACCCCACATGGTACCTCAAGCGGTAGAGCCAAACCCAAACCATGCTTGGCCACTCAAGCGAACCCACAGGCCTAAAGGACCATTTAAAAAAATTAACTAATGAAATTTTTAAAAAAGCATCCATCAAATGTCCAATTCGACCTTTTTTAACAATAAAATATGCATTTTCAACCTTAAAACGTGAGTGAAATCCTAAAAGAGCCCCAAAACACTTGCAAATGATTCATTTCAAAAACACAAGCCCACACAAACATCCAATAGCATTGAAAGTCGCCATTTTTTAAGCTTGTTGGTTTTCTAAATTTTTTCAAAGGTGAAGGATTGCAAAGGTGCCAAAGACGTTTGCTAAGTGTTAGGGGAGGATTTAGCTTGCACAAAGGAAGTTTATCGATCAAAGTTAAGTATTTTGTGAGAATTTTCAATTTTAAAAAAAAAAAATTCAAGTTTAAAATTTTTTAATTAAAAAATTAAAAAAAATTAGATTTTTTAAAAAACATTTTGAATTTTTTTTGTGCTTGTTTTTAATTTTTAATATTTTTATACATATTGTAGGGTTGTATTTTTGTTTTTGTTTTATTTAAATTACATACTCGAGGGTTACATTTTCATTTTTTTATTTTGTTCTTATAACAACAATCTATTTAGAATGGTTGTTAGTTCAAGTTTAGTGGCCCTTGAGGCAAATAAACAATTCAAATATGATCAAGCATCTGTTCTATGGAAATATGTTACAATGATTGAACAACTTCTAGGAGGTGGGGCTTTTTTTTTGAGTTGTTATCATTGCAGAATCCGGTAGAAGAGCTCGTATTGTCGAGTGAAACCTCACTTGTATGCTATGACCGGCCTTGGAATTAGAGTTTGTCAAGGGCCAAACAAGAAAGGGTTGCCAAAGGAACAAATTATGGCATACATTAAAGAACAAGAAGTTGATGTTATGAGTGAGAGCAAAATTAAAATCTCATCCTTTAGCAAAGAAAGGATCAGGGAGGCCACCTAGAAGGTCTCCTTCAGTAGTGGTTGCCCCACATGCTTTCTTGGAGACACTTGTCAGTGTAAAAAGAGATATTACCTAGTTAGTTATCTCTAGGTCCTCTTCACACTAGTCTTCTTAAGTTTACTTAGGTGTCATTAGGTGTATTCAATAATGTACATCTAGGTGCATTTAATATTTTTGCACTAGTTGTCTCATGTCATAGCATTAAGACACTTGTCATCTTACAAGTTTGTCTTACATGCATTTATTTATTAGTGGTGTCTAGGTGCATTTATTATTTGTGTCATGTAGTTTGTTTTTCCACTATGTCGGCCTTGAGCCTCACCTCTTAACCTTGCCTATATAAGGGAGGTCTCTCATTGTACATTTCATGCAATGTATGTTGTATCAAGTCAAGCTTTGTATCTTGTAAATGTTATGCATCATTATTCTTGACAATATAGCATTGTTATTGCTTTTCTCTCTTGTTGTGGAAGATTGAATTGATTGTAGATGATCCTAGGAGTGCTTGAGTCCATTATCGACCCTTACATGGTATCAAAGCTTCAGATCTGCGATCTTTTTCCCTCTTTTTTGAGAGTTTCTGCCAAGAAATCTTTTCCGGTGCATCCTGGTGCAATCTTGCAGGGTTCAATGTGGCTTTGCTTGACTTACGTGGTTGATTCAACTTCTACATGTCGTTTTTTTGTTGCTGGAGGCGTTTTTTTTCATTAGTTCCACATCTTCTGCATGTTAGATCAAAAAACGTTTTTTGGGTTTTGTTCGCCACATCGAAAAACTATCTGGGTATCTGCTAATTTTTGCATGCAGCAAACAGATCGTGTAAACTTAATCAGAAATTTTCGGCAAGCCCCTCTCCGTTGGCATTTTGATTTTGGCAGTCAATCTTTGTAGGCCTGTAACTTGCTCATATTTGCTCCTTTTTGCGAGCATTTTTTTTTTGTTTAAGGCTAGAATTTCACAGGCTTCGCAATGCTGCAATCAGATTTTGGTTTTGGTGCCTAGTGTTTCCAGAAATTGTAGATTTTCATCGCTGTTGTTGAGCAGTTCTCGTTTTCAGAACTTCTGGGGCTCCGTTTGGGCTCATATGGTAAAATTTTTTGGTGAATTTTTTTTTAAAGTGCATAATTTTCTGATTACTTCTCAGATCTGTAATCATTTTGATCAAATTCTGCACTTTTGTTTGTTGCTGTAATCATGTCTCCTAGTTTGTGGAAATTAAAATGTGATTATTGTGGGAGAAAAAGGCATACTGATGATGAATGCATACAAAAACAAATTGATAATTTAAGATTGCAAATTGAGCTTCATCAACTGAGACATTTGCGTATTGCCAATGGAATCAATTTGCCAAATTCTTCTAATCCAGCATGTGCAGACACATCACCAACACCTGTTGCTACATTTGAGTCCAATGATGCTTCTTTGCAACAGGATGTTTATTGTTTTCCAGATCCACCTCACTGGGACTCTTATCTTGTAGACATATCATTCTTGTTTGTGGAGTCTCACATTTCTGATTTGGAGGACACATTTAAGGGGTTATCTCTCCTATTTGATGACAGTCATAGCACAATCATTGTCACCTCATATTTGTCTTTGGAGCTTGATGATTTTCAGTTTCCACTTGGTTCTGGTTTGTCATCTTCATCAGTTAGGCTTGGGACTCCTGATTTGATTGTGGCATCTTTCGGCATCGATATGGAGACACATGAGCAGTTTTCAGAGACATCATACTTCATGAGACTTCCTTCCTCATCTCTTGTTTTGGAGTTGGAGTTTCTTCTACATCCACCAGTGGATTGGTTTCTTCCTAAGGGGAGAAATGTTGTTTGCCGGTTTTGGATCCTCTTTGGTCTTCTTCTTCGAGCATTCACTATTGGCACAGGAGCTACTTCATTCTAGGGGGGACATCTCGTCTCATATTCATTCCCTCTTATGGGGGGGGGCATTTTGATTGTATATTTGTGATGGATGGTGTACTTGGGGGGTATTGAGTCCTTCCATCCTTTCATCACTTGTACATGTTATTGCATTCTCACTTTTGGAGAGGAGTTTTGTCCCATGTGGTTTTCTCCTTTTCTCCACTTGAGATTTGTTGTTCATGAGTACCTAACATGGACTAGTTTACTTCTTCCTAAGTTGCACTTAAGGGGGGTGTTAGTGTAAAAAGAGGTATCACCTAGTTAGTTATCTCTAGGTCCTCTTCACACTAGTCTTCTTAAGTTTACTTAAGTGTCATTAGGTGCATTCAATAATGTACATTTAGGTGCATTTAATATTTTTGCACTCTAGTTGTCTCATGTCATAGCATTAAGACACTTGTCATCTTACAAGTTTGTCTTACATGCATTTATTTACTAGCACTTGCACCCATAGGAGGTTCAAGGAATACGCCGATAGGAACAATCGACGAGTTTAGAAAATTTTCCGGCGTGAATTTTTTACGGCGTGAGACAATTCCGAGCACTATAATGCTCACATATAAAAGCCTATCAACTAATTAGTGGTGTCTAGGTGCATTTATTATTTGTGTCATGTACTTTGTTTTTCCACTATGTCGGCCTTGAGCCTCAACTCTCAACCTTGCCTATATAAGGGAGGTCTCTCATTGTACATTTCATGCAATGTATGTTGTATCAAGTCAAGCTTTGCATCTTGTAAATGTTATGCATCATTATTCTTGACAATATAGCATTGTTATTGTTTTGCTCTCTTGTTGTGAAAGATTGAATTGATTGCAAGTGATCCTGGGAGTGCTTGAGTCCATTATCAACTCTTACAATATTTTCTATCCAAGAAGAAGATCCCTCTCTTTCTTCCCGCAAAAGAGGCCCATTGGATGGATAAAGCATTTCAAAATGAGGCAAAAGACAATGCAGATGAGTACATTGCACGTTACATTTACGTCAATGGTCTTCCTTTCAACCTGGTGAGATCACCATATTGGTAGGAAATGGTGACAACAATTAGTCGATCACTCTCGAGTTACACAGATCCTAGGTATGAGAAGGTGTGCACCACCTTATTGGCAAAAGAAAAAAAATTGTAGAGACATCAGTAACACTAATTAGGGATTCATGAGTTGAAACAGGAGTGTCCATCATTTCTAATGGATGGAAAGATTGAAAAAATTGGCCTTTAATAAATGAAATTGTAGTGTACCCTAAAGGGGCAATGTTTTTAAAGGCAAATGATTGTGAAGGGCAAGTGAAGGATGCAAACTTCATTTACAAATCCTTATTGAGTCCATAGAGATGGTGGGGGCTAAGAACATTGTCCAAGTCATAACAAACAATGCAAAAAATTATAGGGTAGCGGGTACTTTGGTTGAAGAAAGGTGCGAGCATATTTTTTGGACACCATGTATCAAACACTCCCTTAACTTGGTGATGCAAAAGATTGGCACTCAATAAAGTGGGTGAAAACAATATACACCAAAGGTGAGGGGATTTGGATGTTCATGACAAACCATCATATGACACAAGACATCTTCAGAATTTTCTCCAATTAGGAGTTGTTTAAGGTAAATTATAAATTTCACTATTTATTTTAATTTAATTTATCAAATATTTACTTATTTAAATTTTAATTTGTTATTAACTTATTTTTTACACAACATTAGGTTGTTGAGACTTGATTTGCATCACACACAATCGTTTCGAGATTACTTGTGAAGGTGTCAGAAATTGAGCGCCATGGTCATTAACAACCAATAAAGTGTGTGGAGGCAATCAAATTCGGAGAGGGCCCAAAAGATCAAATCATTGATCCTAGATGATAATTAGTGGGCTCATGTGGACTACATCTTGAGTTTTGTTGAGTCAATTGTTAGTATGACCAAGTTTGCTAATACAGATCGACTGTGTTTGGGATAAATCTATGATGACATGGACTCCATGTTAGAAAAAATAAAGGCCATAATAGTAGAGGAGAATGATCCAGAAGAAATATTTTTCCTAAGGGTGGAAAAAATCATTCTTGACCACTAGAACAAGATGACCACACCCTTGCATCTCCTTGCATATGCATTATCTCCAATCTAATACAGCATGGAGATACTTTCTTTGCCTAGGAGAATGGCACCATATAGAGACAGTGAAGTTGCTAAAGGGTACTAGAAAGCATTTCGAAGAATTTTCTCAAACCCATAAATGGTGGATAATGTTAGGACTAAGTTTTGCAAGTCCATCTCATCAACGAGATCATAGATTTTGTGCTCTTCGAAACAAATACAAGACTCCATAGGCAAAGTTATATGTTCCTCCAGCCTCTTGCAATCAAAATTGTATCTCAAGTAAGCATTTTTTATTTTTTAAATTTCTTACCAATCTTTTGCATATTTAAAAAGTATTGTATTTCTCTCCAATTTCAATACGTTGTGAATTCTTCTTCAATTGAACGAAATTGGAGTACAACTCCTTTATCCACTCAATTAAGCATAACCAATTGATGCAAGAGCATCCCAAGGTGTAAGAGCAATCTTGCATCAACCAAAAATATTTTGCTTTCACTTTGTTTGTTTGTTTGCAGGTTTTTAGTCATCGATCAATCACCATATTTCACCGTTGATAGCACATCTCACCCCGTGGTTGGGAGGATATGTTCTACAATGATCCTTCAACATCATATTCACTTTTCAGAAGTTTGTGATCACCGCAAAGGCATAACTTGGTTTCTGAACCTTACCGGGCTTGACAAGCTTACACTCAATTTCACTATTCATGGCTTGCGACAGCTTTTCGAAGTTTGCGGCAGCGAAGAAACACATTTCTAGATACATTGGATCCAAGAGTGCTTGTGGTGTGCACCGCATTGAGTTTTATCAATCCATCATCACTGCACTCAATCTGGAAGATTCTACCTACACGTTTGACCAACTACACATGTCATCAAGACATCGGACTTTGCACCATCTTGCGGCCAACTAAGATCTTTCACAAGGCTTGAGGATGCTATATAAACATTGTTCATAATCATTTGGTGCAGCACTATTTAATTTTGGAAATAAGAAAGATGATATTGAGAAAATAATTTTGTTTTGAAGCTGGGCATATGGAATTGTGTTGTACTTGTAATATCATTCGAATTTTGTAGTTTGCATATTTGTAGTCAAACGGTTGGGGCCTAGTATTTTGAAAGCCCATTACGGCAAAAAGTAATCATTCGTGATTGAGAATCAATAAAGTTCATGTTGTTTCATTGAATCTTCCATTGTTGATTGTGTGTTGTTTCATTTTGCTGCATGGTTGGATAATCCTACATTGAATCCTTTGTCCAAGACTGCATCAAGTGGTATCAGAGCATGAGTTTGGAACCCCAAGGAGAGGGGAAGCGAGTTGGTATCCCAAAAGTTCTGCTTGTGAACAGATTGCCAAATTAAAGCAGCCTACAAGAAGCTTGACAACAAATTGCCGATTGGGAGGCAAATGCAAAGAGTGATTGTAGACCGGTTGCTGACTTGAGGTAGTTTACACTAAATCCGAAGGAGAGATGCCACCACGAAGAGTTCAAAGTGTTGCTAACATTGTTGGAAGAATATTTGAAATGATGAGGGAGGTGAAAGTCCAATTGGATGTTGTAGAAGAGGATAGAAAAGAAGATCTAAACCCTAGAAATGGTGATGAGAGTGATGAAGATGAGAATGAAAGAGAAGATGTGCAAACTGCTGAGTGAGATCTAGAAAACCTATAAGAAGAAGAAACAAATCAGGTAAAAATGTTGAAGGCTATTTTCAAAATTGGCAAGAGACCTAGAATTGAATTTTCTAATTATTTTGGTGATTTGAACCCTGAGGAATTGATTGAATGGATAAATGATTTAGATGAATATTTTGAGTATGAGAAAATTATAGATCCTAAAAGGGTTAGATTTGCAAAAACTAAATTGAAAGAACATGTTGTTTGGTGGAAAGAAGTATAGTTAGAAAGAAATAGGAGAGGAAAGAAAAAGATAACAAAGTGGGGATATGATGGTTTTAAAGTTGAAATAATTTATACATGTTGATCAAGAAGAGAAGCTAAATAAAAAATTCAAGAGCAAATAGAACCGATAGAGAGGAAGAGGAGGAAGATTCCAAAGAGAAAGATCAGAATGCGGCAATAGAAAATCATATGTAGAAGCAAGGAGGATTGATCATACATACCGCAATGATAGTGCTACTTACCGCAGTGAAGGAGGAAGCAATAATACTTACTACAAAGATAGGGATGATGGTAATTCCTACCGCAACAACAGAGAAGGCAGTAATTCACACCACAATGACAGAGCAAATGGATATCAAGGCAAACAAGACGATATGGCAGAAATGATGGAAGATTTTTTAGAGGTACATGTTTCAAGTGTGGAGGAAAAGGACATCAGGCATTTGAATGTTATCAAAGTCAAGGAAACATGAATAAGAGAGTAGAAGGTAGCGCAAGAACTGCATATGTAGATAAAAAAACCCAAGAGATCACCTAGCTCAGAGGATGAACCAGAAAATGGAGAATCACTTGCCATGAGGAGAGCTTTGTTGAGATATGATGGTGAAGAAGAATCGATACAAAAGAAGAATTTGTTCAAGACTAGATGCAAAGCAGGAGGTAAGTGTTGTAAAGTTGTTATTGATAGTGGTAGTACAGATAACCTAGTGTCTGAAGAAATGGTTGATAAATTGAAGTTGAAAAGGTTAGAACATCCAAATCCATATACGATTGGTTGGTTACAAAAGGATCAGAAGGTGTTGGTAAATGAACAATGTTTGGTGAGATTCAAGATAGGAACATATCATGATGAAGTCTTGTGTGATATCATGCCAGTGGATGTATGTCATTTGTTATTGAGAAAACATGACAATTTAATAGGAGTGCTATATATGATGGGAGAGCAAATACTTATTTGCTATAAGCAAAAATGGTAGAAGGCATAAGTTAGTCCTGTTGAAAGGCAAAGAAGGTCAAGTTTGCAATAATGCCAAAATTTGTTTGGCAAATGGGAGAAGGTTCTTAGATGGTTTGAGACATGAGAATGTATGTTTTGCATTGATTCTTAAAATATGCGGCACCACAAGTGCAAAGAACACCACCATGGATGTTGAGGATATATCGCATGAGGAAATATTAGAATTGTTGATAGAATATATTGTATCAGACAATATGCTAGACGGATTACCATCCATAAGGAATATCAATCATCATATAGATCTAATTCTAGGAGCAAATTTGCCAAATAAAGCACCGCATAGGATGACACCACAAGAAAATTAAGAATTGAACTGACAAGTGCAAGAGCTATTGAAAAAGGGGTTGATCTGATAAAGTTTGAGCCCATGTGTGATACCCACAGTACTAGCATCCAAGAAGGATGGTGAGTGGAGAATATGTACTAATTCCAAAGCAATCAACAAGATCACTATAAAATATAGATTCTCATTACCAAGGATGGATGACATAATGGACTATTTGAGTGAAGTACTTTACAAAGATTGATTTGAAGAGAGGTTACCATCAAATCAGAATTAGATAAGGAAATGAATGGAAAACAATATTTAAGGCTAATGAGAGATTGTATGAGTGATTGGTTATGCCTTTTGGGTTAACTAATGCACCAAGTA
This sequence comes from Cunninghamia lanceolata, assembly GCA_027924645.1. Taxonomy (NCBI): domain Eukaryota; kingdom Viridiplantae; phylum Streptophyta; class Pinopsida; order Cupressales; family Cupressaceae; genus Cunninghamia; species Cunninghamia lanceolata. Next base: position 821,461 of record BSBN01000687.1, on the reverse strand, counting down.
CATTTAAGAGATTAATGAATGAGGTATTGGAAAAAAATTGAGTAAGTTTGTGATAGTTTACTTGGATGATATTTTGATTTTCAATAAAACTAAGGAAGAACACCCAGAACATATCAGGTTAGTGCTGCAGAGATTAAGAGAGGAGAAATTGCTAATCAATTTGAAGAAATGTAGTTTCATACAAAAAGAGTTGGTATACTTGGGATTTGTAATATCAATTGAAGGATTGAAGATGGATTTGAAGAAAATAGGAGCAATTGTTGAGTGGTCTACACTGGAAAATATTGCAGAGGTATGTAATGTCCTGATATTAAGGCATTGTTTAAAACATAAACCGACAAGATAGAGATTGTGTAATATTATTACATATTAAATAATATCGTTATATAAATATTATAATTAAATATAATATATATAATACTTATTATTATTAAATATAATATTTATTATATAATAATGTATATCTATAAATAATATTATAATATATTATTATTAATATACAATATTTAATAAGTAATATTAATAATCATATTATATAAATAATATATAATATATATTTATTAATAAGGTAATTGACATATTTATGATGAGTAAGTTGTGGTTTTAGCATTTACAATTGTTGCAAATGAGGAGACAAAGTCTGACAGAAATACCCAGTCAGCCATTTTATTAAAAAATCTTTATTTGTGGGTTTATGAAGGATAATTTGTGGTTTTAGAATTTACTTTGTTTGTTGTCACAAAGGAGACAATATCTGACAATGAAAGAAGAAAAATACTAAAGGATTCTATATGATGTTGAAAGTGGATTGTCGACCCCACCCTCATGTGCTAATTCTCAGTAATAAGTAAAGTTTGAGCAGATACGTGGAGTTTTGGCTGGGAGTTTGCTAAGACATCTGAATTTATTGACAGCGCTTAGCTTATAATATTTAACTATTATGGGATACGATATGGTTTGACAAAAGCCAATATAAGGAAGCAGCACTAAAGCTAGTGGAGAAAGATGCTTGCGAAAGAAGAAATTAATAGATCACTAACTAGTTGTGAAGGCAGCGATTATCAACAAATAGTATGTTAATGATTAGTGGAATGACTAGCAAAAGATGTGTCTCTTCATCGTGGAAAGGAGACGTCTATTACGTAGCTCGCCTCAATTGGAGCTATATAAGAAGATAGAGAGTAAGAATGAGAAGGGGGAATATCAAGCAATTTAAAATACCAATCAGCATCAATCAATCTATATCATTCACAATAATCAACACAACAAACACAATACATTCCTAATATACTTACAGCAGTCAATCATTTTTAAGAATACAAGCAAATATCATTCATTTCAGCAACTCTCAAATCAGATCAGCATTAATTGTTATTCAGCAGTGATCTAGAATCCATTTGGATAACGAATTGATATCAAGGAATAAGGTATAATTTCATACTTACCCTATGTTATTGAATATTTGATTATATATGAATATAAATGGCATTCAAAGTGCCATAAGATTGTCTAAAGGAATGATGGACAAGGTCCACTTCCTATAAAGAGAATATGCACATGAAAAGTATAAATGTTATAATCCGAGAGATCATTTAAAGAGAAGGCAAGGACCATTAATGGTATGATTCCTAACCCTACTCATGATATACAAGGGATGAGTACATGTTGGCCTCATCATTAATCTTAGCTATCACCCTACGAGAACGTGTGTTAGTTAGGGAAGGGCGGTTTAGTAATCTCGCACCTAGGTGACTCTCAAGTGGGTGAAGTATCGCCGAGTGTAGCGTGAAGCCCCTTGAGCCAAGTGGTGAAGTATTACCAGGTGTAGCATGAAGCCCTTGGGCCTATGGTTGCGTAGATAAATTGTCATTAAATGGCTTACACGGTAGGTGACTCTCAAGTGGGTGAAGTATCACCGGGTGTAATGTGTGAAGCCCCTTGAGCCAAGTGGTGAAGTATTGCCGAGTGTAGCATGAAGCCCTTGGGCCTACGGCAGTGGAGTCTTGTTATCCAGTGCCCTAATGAATAGATGACCGTCTCCATGGGGTTAATGGTTAGATTAGATTAATGATCAGGCACGATGAATACCTCTCCCAAAGTATATCATGAGATCTCCATATGATAGAAATGAGAAAATATGAAATATATATATAATAGTGTACTTAATATTGATTATGTTTATGATGTTACTAACCTTAATTAGGGTATTATGCTTTCATAATGGATTTATTAATTACTAATGTTCTCTATAAGAAGTTACATTTGTGTGCAAGGTAAAGAAATCTAAAGCTTCCTAAGAGGGGACATTACAAGTGGTATCAGAGCAGTCATCCTGCCATCCTATGTATACTATGTGTGCCTTACATGTATCCAAGTGTATACTTTGTGATTTACGTGTATTCAAGTGTATTCCAAGGTTTACTTTGTGACTTATGTGTATGCTTTGTAACATATGTTCATGTGAATACTTTGAGTATTACAGGTACTTGCTTGTATGCTTCATACTCATGAGTATACTTGATGACCTCAGGGTGGTGGACGGATCCACGGTGTAGTATGGGATGCACCGAATCCCCTTCCCAATTGTCCGACGGTATACTTCATTCGAGTGTATTTGTATTTGAGTGTATACTCTATGACTCTGTATTTGTATTTGAGTGCATACTCTATGACTTTGTATTTGTATTCAAGTGTATACTCTATGACTATGTACTCAAGTGTATGTATTTGAGTGTATACTCTATGACTTTGTATTTGTATTTGAGTGTATACTCTATGGCTATGTACTCAAGTGTATGTATTTGAGTGTATACTCTATGACTTTGTATTCAAGTGTATACTTCTAACTATGTATTCGAGTGTATACTCTATAACTTTGTATTTGTATTCGAGTGTATACTCTATGACTTGTATTCGAGTGTATACTCTGACTTTGTATTTGTATTCGAGTGTATACTCTATGACTTGTATTCAAATGTATACTTCATGACTATGTATTCAAGTGTATACTCTATGACTATGTATTCAAATGTGTACTCCATGACTTTGTGTGTTCAATTGTATGTTTATGACTTCATGTATATGTGTATTCAAGTGTATAACCCGTGACCTTGTATATATACTATTTGACTTAGGTGTTAATACATACTCCATGACATGTATGTTTAAATGCACACTTCATGACTTACTTGTATTCACTTGTATACTTCATATTTGTGTAATACGTGCGGGTTACATGTATGCTTCATGCTTGTGTATTATGTGTGTATATTTTGTAGGCTTAGTGCTTTGTGTATGCTATATGATTCATATATTACGCACGTACACTTGTGTATTATACACTATGTTCATACTTTGTGTATTATGTGTATATTCTATATTCCATGTATTAAGTGTATAAGCTTTTTGTATGCTCCATGTGTATGATATTTGTGTGTGTATACTTCACATATTCCGTGTATCTAGGTCTGTGCTTCATACATGTATACTTCGTGTATCACGTACACTTCATGAATTACGTATATCTATGTGTGTGCTTCAAGTCTTTTGTTTCTTAACAAGTTTACTCCATATGTGTAAAGACCACATCTCTGGAGCTTTAATTGTCAAATGCCTCTTGGGTTAAGAAGCACTAACAAATTAGCAATAAAGACTTGTAAAGTGTGTCTACGTCGAACTAGAAATCGATTTACGACCCTGATGGTTTTTAGTAAAGCATCCCAAGTTTGATTGCTTAAGGACAAGCAATCTTGAGTGGGGAGGACTGTAATGTCCCAATATTAAGGCATTGTTTAAAACATAAAACGACAAGATAGAGATTGTGTAATATTATTACATATTAAATAATATCGTTATATAAATATTATAATTAAATATAATATATATAATACTTATTATTATTAAATATAATATTTATATAACAATATTTATTATATAATAATGTATATCTATAAATAATATTATAATATATTATTATTAATATACAATATTTAATAAGTAATATTAATAATCGTATTATATAAATAATATATAATATATATTTATTAATAAGGTAATTGACGTATTTATGATGAATAAGTTGTGGTTTTAGCATTTACAATTGTTGCAAATGAGGAGACAAAGTTTAACGAAATACCCAGTCAGCCATTTTATTAAAAAATCTTTATTCGTGGGTTTATGAAGGATAATTTGTGGTTTTAGAATCTACTTTGTTTGCTGTCACAAAGGAGACAATATCTGACAATGAAAGAAGAAAATTACTAAAGGATTCTATATGATGTTGAAAGTGGATTGTCGACCCCGCCCTCATGTGCTAATTCTCAGTAATAAGTAAAGTTTGAGCAGATACGTGGAGTTTTGGCTGGGAGTTTGCTAAGACATCTGAATTTATTGACAGCGCTTAGCTTATAATATTTAACTATTATGGGATACAATATGGTTTGACAAAAGCCAAATAAGGAAGCAGCGCTAAAGCTAGTGGAGAAAGATGCTTGCGAAAGAAGAAATTAATAGATCACTGACTAGTTGTGAAGGCAGCGATTATCAACAAATAGTATGTTAATGATTAGTGGAATGACTAGCAAAAGATGTGTCTCTTCATCGTGGAAAGGAGACGTCTATTACATAGCTCACCTCAATTGGTGCTATATAAGAAGATAGAGAGTAAGAATATGAAGGGGGGATATCAAGCAATTTAAAATACCAATCAGCATCAATCAATCTATATCATTCACAATAATCAACACAGCAAACACAATACATTCCTAATATACTTACAGCAGTCAATCATTTTTAAGAATACAAGCAAATATCATTCATTCAGCAACTCTCAAATCAGATCAGCATTAATTGTTATTCAGCAGCAATCTAGAATCCATTTGGACAGCGAATTGATATCAAGGAATAAGGTATAATTTCATACTTATCCTATGCTATTGAATATTTGATTATATATGAATATAAATGGCATTCAAAGTGCCATAAGATTGTCTATAAGGAATGATGGACAAGGTCCACTTCCTATAAAGAGAATATGCACATGAAAAGTATAAATGTTATAATCCGAGAGATCATTTAAAGAGAAGGCAAAGACCATTAATGGTATGATTCCTAACCCTACTCATGATATACAAGGGATGAGTACATGTTGGCCTCATCATTAATCTTAGCTATCACCCTACAAGAACGTGTAGTTAGTTAGGGAAGGGCGGTTTAGTAATCTCGCACCTAGGTGACTCTCAAGTGGGTGAAGTATCGCCGCGTGTAGTGTGAAGCCCCTTGAGCCAAGTGGTGAAGTATTGCCGACTGTAGCATGAAGCCCTTGGGCCTATGGTTGAGTAGATAAATTGTCATTAAATGGCTTACACGGTAGGTGACTCTCAAGTGGGTGAAGTATCGTCAGGTGTAGCGTGAAGCCCCTTGAGCCAAGTGGTGAAGTATTGCCGGGTGTAGCATGAAGCCCTTGGACCTACGACAGTGGAGTCTTGTTATCCAGCGCCCTAACGAATAGATGACCGTCTCCATGGGGTTAATGGTTAGATTAGATTAACGATCAAGCACGATGAATACCTCTCCCAAAGTATATCATGAGATCTCCATATGATAGGAATGAGAAAATATGAAATATATATATAATAGTGTCCTTGATATTGATTATGTTTGTGATGTTACTGTTGATGATTGCTTTTAGACAAGTCAACAATAGAGTAAAATACTGAGTATCCAACTCTCTCTTGAATAAAGCCTCTCGAATGCTAAACGATGCGATCAATCGAGACAACTCCAAGGCTTCTTATTTATAACTTCTGGTGGATAAACTCACTGATTACATGTGATCTTGTTGATTATCACAAAGGGACTTACGTTAGATTCTTCTTCTTTCATTTAGTTTATTTCTCCCTTGAGTGTGGATGATGTATCAATAATAAAGAAAAGCAAAAGATAAGGGTTCAGAAAGGCTAATCTAAGGTCAATGAAGCAATGATGATGCATGAATAGACAAACTCCTCAATCAACCTAACTCCACTTCGCCAAGGATGGCTACAACTACATGGAGTTGGTGCGATCTCCTAAGGATAGCGAAAGGTTTTCAAATCATGAAAGCTCATACAAACACCCATAAAACGGCGCAGCTCAAACAAGCATCCACAATCGAACTTAAGCAAATTATGAGGCTCAGACTAGCTTTACACAACACTTCACCAACGATGAATGTTAAAAGCATGAGCTAAGAGTTGATCAAATATCCAATACATACATGCATAACATCAATGAGCTGCTAATCTACTTCTAATCTACTTGAAACGTCTCTCCACTTCATCAAGATACAAGAAACCACGTCATGTCACAAGATAACACTTAACACCAAATGAATGCTAATGTCTTTGCATTAATCTTGAGAAATATTTACAACTTCAAGTCCTCTCAGAGAATTTCGAGTCTCTCTTCTACTCTACTCTACTATTCTACTGCCTAACTATTATCTAATATCTAATGATTTACAAATGAGGCAACAAGGCCTTTATATAGAGTCCAGAATACAATGAATGGCTAGGATCAATTCACGTAGCCAAGGGTCCAGATCGTGCCAACAAAGCAGTTTGTTACAACAACTTGCTATTTTTAGTACATAAGATAAGCAATGAAGGCACGTTTTCCAAGAAGATAAGATGGAATCTTTTAGAGCATCTTCCACATAGGCGTCCTCTTTCGCTTCTTGTTTGTTGAATGATGTGGCAAACTATGATTGGCTTGATGATGAGTGTCTACCACGTAGGTGCCACCTTAGCATATTCCCAAATTGTATCATCTTATGTGATGTCTTCGATGTGATTGCTTTGACTTGAACACTTGTATGTCTGGGAATGTATCTCGTTGATCTTGCCTTGTTCATCTTCTTGTAAACTGGAGGTGTATGATGTTTGTTGCTCATCTAATTTAACACTGTGATATTTCTTCTTCTTGTAGGTAGGTTGATGTTCTTTGGATGCATCTTCTTGAAGAGTGTAGTAGGAGATAATGATGATACTTGATTCATGATATAGAGTAGATTATCTCTCTTGGACTTGAAGATTCAGGAGGAACTTGAAGTTGAATGGATGAATGCCTTGGAATGTTTGATGATGAAATATTCCAACTTGATGATCTTAACATGATGCCATTGATAAGGATGAAGATGAAGAATGTCGGTATGTTAGACTGGATGTGATCCAACATGATGTCATTGAGGAAGAGTGTCGACATGCTAGACTTGAAGTGTCCTCTTAGAGCAGCTATATGATGTATTCTCCAACATGGCAACTTGTTGACTTCCCTCCCCAGATGAAAGTGATTCCAGCACTTGATCCTCTTAGATTCTACAACACAAACACAGAAACAATATCAATCCTTTGATAATACTTAATTTCATAACTCGTAAGAAGCATTTCATGCATATAAGAAGCATGCTTAAGCATTCAACAACCCTTATCATCACATTGACTTCACTTTTGATATTTCAATGACTTCAAGCAATAAAAATTTATCCTTCGCATAGAAATTGAGTTTTAACAACCAAAATTAACTCCTCCAGCTTAGGTGCAGTGGTTGGCAGTTTTGGATCCTCTAGGTATTGGCGCTTTGGATGACAATTTTGGATCCTATGGAGTATTGGCGCACTAGTTGAGGGTTTTGAATCATCTTCTTAAGACTCATCAAACCTTCATTTCACCTTTGTGTATATGGCGCATTGGATGAAGCGCTTAAGATGGGGTTTCAAAATCTCCTTAATCTTGTTTAAACTTCACTAGAAACCTATCCAAAGTGGCGCAATGGTTTGGGCACACCGGTTGAGGGTTTTGAATCCTCATCTTGCGACATTCAAAACTTAACTTCCCTCCTCAACATTGGCGCAATGGTTGGGGCGCATTGGTTCATCATGTTGAATGCTTCTTGAAAAGTCTTTAAAATTCTATCTTTATCTTGCATTGACCCCTACCTTGAGGTGGCGTGTTGGCTAAGGCGCGAGAGATCATCATGTTGAATGCTTCTTCCAACATGTCTTCAAAATGTAACTTTACCTTGCCCTCCAAAATGGCGCTAGGGTTATGGCGCGTTAGTTAAGTGTTTTGAAGGCTTCTTGATTCAAACTTAAGACAAAAATCTCCCTTCTTCTATGGGCGCACCGGATGAGGCGCGTTGGTTCATCATGTTGAATCCTTATCTTATCATACTTGTAAACTTGACTTCTTCATCACTATTGGTGCAATGGTTGAGACTTTTGATCTCTCTTAAAAACTTCACAAGATTTAATTCAATCTCCTTCATGTGTGGCACTCTAATTGAGGCGCTTGAGTTGAGACTTTTAAATCTTCTGACTCTAATCAAACTCCCTTCTAATGATGGCGCATTGGTTAAGGGAATTGATTTCATCTTAAATCTTCACAAAATTTGCGTTTTGGTACTTAACACCATCCTCTCCATCTTGGCGCATTGCTTCAAGATTTTGAATCCTCTAGAAATATGCCTTGGCACATTGCTTAAGGCGCATTGGTTCATGTTTTTAGTCTCCGGTTGAATGTTCTCATAAGGGCGCGTTGGTTGAAGGTTTAGATTGCTTCTTGATCTTGGCCTAACTCTCATCAAATGAGCGCACTAGATAGGGTGCATTGGTTCCACATTTTGAATCCTCTTAAAATCACTTCAAAGAAACTTCACGAAACTCATCAAAATTGGCTCATTGGTTAGGTCGCTTTGGTTGAGGGTCTTACTTTATTCCTAAAAGATGCCAAAACTCAAGTAAAATCACCTTTTAATGATGGCGCATCGGTTCAAGGTTTTGATCTCTCTTGAATTTGGCGCATTGCTTCTGTCGCATTGGTTGGAGATTTTGCATCCTCTGGAAATGAATTCATGAAACTTGCAATTTGACTCCCTCAAGTTGGCGCATTAGATCAGTGTTTGGTTGTTCGCATGAAAGGGCTCTTAAAAACTCAAATCCAACCTCATATGGGAGTGGCGCATTGGTTGGGGTGCAAGAGATCATCATTTCGTTCTTTGGTTGAAAGTAGCGCAATGGACCAAGATTTTGCGCTCCCCTCTTCCTTGGCGCACTGGATGGCAATTTTGAATCCTCTAGAGTACTTAGCCATTTTTCAGTGTCCTTTAGGGTAAGGTCTATTGAAAAATATATTCGAGTATAAGTTGGATATACTTTAAATATTTTTCAATATACCTTTCAGGATGTTTGAGATACGTCTCGAATCCACCGGATTTAACATGTAGATTATAGAATTTGGAGGATCCACCAGATTTCAGACTTAGTCAATTTTTCAGGATTTTCAAGATATCAAGATACCGGACTTAGTCATTTTCAGGATCTCAAACATACATCAGGATTGGTCTCAGTGTTCATTATTTGGATGGAATTTGATCAAGACTCTTCATTACTGCAAGTTCATGTTCCAGATGAGACCTCCAGTTATAAAGCAAAAACCTTCTAGGAGAGAGACTTATTGTTGGATTGGCAGAGGAAACGAACCTAAGACATCATCCAAAACTAAATGCAAAGCATCAGCGCTCAAAAAAAAAGGGGGGGGGTCCCCATTTGCAATGGGGCGATGTGTGATTAGGTCACAACAGTTACTAACCTTAATTAGGGTATTATGATTTCATAATGGATTTATTAATTACTAATGTCTCTATAAGAAGTTACATTTGTGTGCAAGGTAAAGAAATCTAAAGATTCCTAAGAGGAGACATTACAAGGTAAGATCTTTTCATGGATTGGCATGTTTCTATAGGAAGTTCATCAAAAATTTCAGTGGTATTTGTAGTTGTACACCGCTAATTGAAACAATAGGGGAGATAGGAAGGAAAGCAAGTGGACATCAAGAGATAGAAGTTTTGAGTTGCTAAAAAAGGTAACAGAACAGCCAATGTTAGCTTTGCCAGATTTCAACAAAGTATTTCAAGTTGATTGTGATACAAGTGGGAATGCAATTAGAGCAATATTGAGCCAAGAAGGAAGACCAGTAGAATATTTTCGTGAGAAGTTGAATCATGCAAAGAGAAGGTATTTCAATCTATGACCAGGAATTTTATGCCATAATTCAAGCATTGAAGAAGTGGAGACATTACTTGCTGCCAAAGGAGTTTTTGTTATACACTAATCATCAAGCATTGCAATATTTGAATAGCCAAGGTAACTTGAACCAGAGACATATGAGATGGGTTGAATTTATGCAAAGTTATACTTTTGTGATAAAACATAGGATTGGAAAGTCAAACAAGGTTGTTGATGCATTGAGTAGAAGACAGAATTTGCTGATAGAAATGAGAGTAGAAGCAGTTGGATTTGAGGAGCTAAACCATTTGTATGAAGCTGATCCTAATTTTGCGGAGGCATGGAAACATGTAATGAACCAATAAGCATGAATCGGAGTAAGTGGTTAAATTACTTGATCCAAATGAAATGTTGTTTAAGGGTTGTCAATTGTGTATTCCAAGGAGTTCAATGAGAGAAATTTGATTAAGGAGAAGCATAGCAGTGGTTTAGCAAGACATTTTGAGATACACAAGATAGTTGCATTGGTGAGTGAGTACTATTTTTTGCCGCAAATGTATAATGATGTTAGGAAATTTGGTCAAGGTAACAGGATTTGTCAAGTTACAAAAGATGTAGTCAAAATGTTGGTTTGTATCAGCCATTACTAGTATTGGAGAAACCTTGGGAAAACATAAGTATGGATTTTGTATTAGGATTGTCAAAAACACAGAGAGGGTATGATTTAATATTTGTAGTTGTGGACAGATTTTCTAAGATGGCACATTTCATTCCATGTAGGAAGAACAATGATGCGGTACATATAGTTGATTTATTTTTCAAGGAAGTTGTGAGGTTGCATGGTTTGCCAAAGAGTATAGTTTTAGACAGGAACATAAAATTTGTTGGATACTTTTGGAAGACATTGTGGAAGAAGATGAAGACATTTAAAATTCAATTCAACATATCACCCATAGACTGATGGACAAACAAAAGTTCTAAACATGAGTTTAGGTAATTTGTTGAGATGGCTAGTTGGAGAGAAGACAAGAAATTGGTACGTGATTCTACCGTAGGCAAAGTTTGCATACAACTCAATAAATCGAAGTATGGGGAAAACACCATTTGAGATTGCATATGGCAGTAATCCAAGGAATGTATCAGAATTAAGAGATATTAGCAATGAAGAGAAGAGAAGTGCAAAAGAAAAAGAATTTGCAAATCATATGAAGTGCATGCAAAATTAAAGAGTCACTTGGAAAGGATGAAAGGTAGATATAAGGAAAAATTGATGAGAAAAGGAGACACAGGGAGTTTACGGTTGGAGAAGTGATGGTATATCTCAGGGAGGAAAGATTTCTAGTGGAAACATACAATAAGTTCAAGATGAAGTTTGGTCCTCGCAGAGTTGTGAGGAAATTTGATTCAGGAAATGCATATGAAGTAGAGTTACCAGAAGGATTGGGCATATCACCAGTATTTAATGTTGCAAATATATATCAATATCATGAAAGGGAGTCAAGGGATAGTAATGCAGAGGTAAAATAGCAAAGTCAAATACCGCACTAGCAAAAGGAGAAGATTGAGGAGATTTTGTATAGTAGGGTTGGAAGAAGCACTAGAAACCGGCAATATGAGGAGTATTTCATGAAATGGAGAAGGAGGTCTAAAGAAGATTCAAGTTGGATTTCTAAGGCAAAGGTACACTATCTTGGTTTCCCTCTAGCCATTGGAAAGTTAGGGACTCACTTTTCAACAACCCGAGTGTTTGATGCAGGATCACCCCAGGGTGTAAGAGCAATCTTGCATCAACCAAAAATATTTGGCTTCCACTTTGTTTGTTTGCAAGTTTTTAGTCATCAATCAGTCACCATAGACCCACTGCATTTCACTGTAGATTGCACATCTCACCCCGTTGTTGGGAGGATATGTTCTACAATGATCCTTCCACATCATATCCACTTTTCAGAAGTTTGCGATCACCACAAAGGCATAACTTAGTTTATGAACCTTTCCGAGCTTGATAAGTGTTGTATCCAATCCAAAAATTTCATATTTTGTCAACCTCATTGAGTGAAAACTTCATTTGTCTATTCTTGATATGTCCTAAAAGTGTTACCTTCGTGTGTTGTTCTGTTGTTGCTTTTGCTAACTCCGCAGGATCATCGAAATACTCAACCAATTTGAAGAAGTCATTTCACCATTGATCACGAGCCAGTGTACTAGCACCTTTTTGTCCTTCAACATGCACCAAAGCAAAGCTTGGTGATCAAGCAGTGTATAGGCGCATGAATTTGCAAGCATGCCTCAACAAAGGAGTCAAAATCTTGCAAAATTTTACACAATGTATTGGCGCACGCCAAAAAGCTCAATCACACCAATACAAAGGGTCCATTTCTAATGTAGGCAATGTATTGGTGTGCCTGTTAGGCAAGACGCACCAATACAAAGAAGAGCAATTTTTATCACCAGAATTCACAGACTTTTGGTGCACGCCTCTGGTTGTCAACGTGCCATATAAAGGAAGAAAGAAAAAATTGTGTGTAGAAGCGCATGCGCCAGGACACTCGCACGCCGGAACAAGAGTCTTCAAAAGTGCCAAAAAATATTTCCTTTGCAATGGCGCACGCTAGGGAGCAGGCGCATGCCACATTGAAGACATTTCAAAATGTCTAAAATTCTTGCTAATGTAATGGCATGCGTGCCAAAGACTCAACGCGCGAATTCAAGGTGTAAGTGCGCCTGCTGTAGAGATGACACGCCAGAACAAGTGCAACTTTCTTTCAAAACGCCTAAGAAAAGTATCAAGGATAAAAAGCATGCCTGCCAGGAATTCAACGTGCCTAAACAAGGGAAAGGAGGGACACAATGTATTGGTGCGCACACTAGTAGATAGGCACGCCATAGCAAACAATTTAAAAATTCTCTGTTGAATAATGACACGCACACTTGCCCATTCACGTGCCTAAACAAAGGTTCAGCATCCAAAAAAACACTAAGACCAATGGCGCATGCCAAATTGGTGAAATGCGCCTGAGCAGAAAAGGAAGTTTAAAAAAAAATCAGACTATTGGCGTGCGCCCCTGAGAAGTCACGCACTATATCAAATGGAAAAAGGAATAAAAATTTTCTTGTTATGGCACGCGCGCCTGAAACTAGATGCGCCACACGAAAGCAAAATTGAAAGGTGTTTGTATTGGCACGCACCTGGGAAGGCCAATGTGCCAATACAAAGGAGGGCAATTTTAAAGGTTTGAGCAAGATAGTGTATTGGTGCGCGCCAATACAAAGAAGGCAGATTTTTTTAAATTTCAAGTCTAGTGTATTGGTGCGTGCCAAGAAGCTCAGGGACGCCAATACAAAGGAGGGTAGTTTTTGAAGATTTGAACAAGCTAGTGTATTGGTGCGTGACAAGAGGTAGGAGAAGAGGCAAGAGCATGCCAATACAAAGCAGGAATGAATGAATAGATTTTTAAGGTTTTTAGAAGGGTTTGTCATGATCAGAGGAGAAGCTACATAATCATCAAAGTCATCCAAAGCTAATTGGTAGTTTGATAGAAATGATCCAGGGTTTTGTTCATAACATGGTTTTTGATGGCCCTGTTAGCTAGAAAGGGCCTTTGTATACAAACTTTATTAATCTTTTTTCTCTATTTATATATACAAATGGGAGCAATCCCCTAAGGTTGCAATTTACAGATCAAAAATAAGGCAATGGGAGGACAATTGTATGTTGTTCCTTCTTGGAGAAGGGAACAATCATGTGTTGTATCTTCTTCTTCCATAATTGAGGAAAACAATTGTGACTTGTATTTTCAAAATAAGAGATGAGGGGTAAAAGGAAAAGAGCATAGAAGGATAGGCAAACAAGGGAGGAATGCAGCTAATGGATCAAGAGGCAGATTGCATCCATAACCAGGTTTTATTGAATGGAACAAAGGGCAGATGTATCCATATTATTATCGCATAGCTCATTGTATATGCCACTTTACTACATAATATAGATAGTAGGCAATTGCCCCTGCCATAGTTTGGTTTTTCTCTCTTCAAAGGGTTTCCAAGATTTTAAAAATTGGTGCTCTCTCTCTCTCTCTCTCTCTCTCTCTCTCTCTAAATTATTAACAAATATCATTTGATTTTCAAGTAGCATAGTCTGTTAACAATTATTCTTGATTCTATAGATTCTAAATTTAAGATTTTATAGATCAATTTGGTATCAAAACAAATTGTGAACCCTTGGGATTAGTGGAGCTGCAAAAAGCACTGCTGGATTTGCAAAAAGGAAAGAAGGTGAGTCGTCACTTGTATGGGCAAGATAATTGTTTTGGAGCATGTACAACATCATGGCCATAAGTTGTAGCATGTCGTCTTTAATGGCAACATAATTAATTTGTACCACTTGTTGTGTGTCACAAGTAGGGAGAAATTCTTTAAATATTTCTGACCCATAACATCCATTATAGCATGCTTTGAGCATCACAAGAGTGTAGCTATTGGAGTGGATACACACAGAGATCTCCCAAACTGGGGGGAATTTTCCTATCCCAATTGTAAGTGTTCATGGGAACAAAAGTTCCTTTATTAAGGGAGGTGTAATCTGAATGGATCATGAAAATTATGATGTAAAGACATGGATTTTTGTGGACAAGTGTTTGACAATGCTGCAGAGTTAGAAAAAACAAAAGGATAGTATCACAATTGCAAAAGTGTCCTAGGCAGGGCCGCATTTGTGGAAGCGTTTACTGACAATACAAATGCAAAATCCGAACCGAGCAGTTGTTGTTTCGACTTCCCTTGTTGATAGAACTTCTTCTTGGGCTTCAGAGAACTCTATTCTACATAGGAATCTATAAATATGTGATTGTATTGGTTGTAAAAAGGCAACAGGAGGAAAAGTATATGTTGTTGCTTCTCAGATAAGGCAACAATAGTGTGTTGTGTCTTCTTCTTCCATAAGTGAGGAAAACAATCATGTGTTGTATTTCCAAAATAAGAGATGAGAGGTAAAAGGAGAAGAGCATAAAAGCATAGGCAAACACGAGAGGTATACAACTAATGGAGCAAGGGGTAGATTGCATCCACAACCAAATTTTATTGAATGGAACAAGACGCAAATTGTATCCATATTATTATTGCATAGCTCATTGTATATGCCAAGTTACTACATAATATAGGTAGTAGGCAATTGCCACTACCACAATCTGGTTTTTCTCTCTTCAAAGGGTTTCTAGGATTAAAAAAATGGTTCTTTTAATTCTCCTCTTCCTCTCTCTCTAAATTGTTAACAACTATCATTTGAATTTCAAGTAGCATAGTATGTTAACAATAATTCTTGATTCTATAGATTTTAGGTTTTAAGAGTTTATAGATCACTTCAAGACAACAATTCATGCAAATGATTCAACTTAATCCTTGAGCATGGATTAAACTTGATAAACTTGGACATCTAGAAAAATTGGAGGTGATGATGATGTCAAACTTGTGACATAGATGTGATGTAAAACTCTTCTCTTTGACTACCTTTGTGTAATGTCCCCATTTTCGCGAGCATCAGAGTTTGGTGGATTAGCCTATCCTATTGACCCTTGTAGGCTAATACTCTTGGTTAGAGGGTCCTGTGTGGCAGTTACTTGGTCTTTTTGGTGGCGCTATTCTTCTCCAAAGCAGGGTATTATTCAAGTTTGGCCTTCGTTTGATGTTCTTAGACTCAGTTATACACACTTACTATTTATAGTAAGTCACCATTTCAGGAGAGTCAGTGTTTCTATATATAGCAGGGCACCTGGACAGGTCTTGATTGTAGTATCGATCCCTTACTCAATTGGTTTGGTCAGATAATGAGGGATTTACTATTTTATAGTAAATCTGTGGTTGTAGAGAGGGACCCCTGCTATTTTTGGTAAGGCGGTTGGATTTACAGAGGGTATCATGGTGAATCTCCTTGTTCAGACGGAATTGGAAAATCATAAGTATTTAAGGAGTTATTAATTTTTAAAGTGGCCTAAATGATATTTAATTATAAAAGGTATATTATAAAGTTATAATGTAACTTTATAAAGGGTGGGGCCATTTTAAGTTAATGAGTACATAATGCCTCATTGAAAAGCATGCTATTATGAGTTTATATTATAAAGTTTTATTAAAACCCTAAAAGTGGATTTGAAAAAGGATTTAAATGTTATTAAGGAGTTTGAGGATATAAAAGGTTTCAAAAAGCAAATCAAACTCATTAATGATGATCATTTGACTTTGCTTTTTGTGAGAGCTTTGAGAATTGTGAAGGAAACCTAGGGTTTCTTCAAATTTCTTCATTTTCAGCATTGGAGAACGAAATATCTTCAATGTTTATGCAATTTTGAGGTTGTGAGAGATCAGCCGAATTATTGCCAGAATGTGGGCTTCAATCAGGAGTCCAAATTGTGCTTAAAGGTGAAAAATATCATCAAGGGTTTGAAGATTAATGAAGAATAATTAATTGCAGACCTGTAGCTGCTGTTCATTGTATTTTCTGGAGGTTGCACGTCAAATCTGGATGTAGGTAATCACCACAGATCTGTCAGCTTCTATCGATTGTCTATAGTAGATTTGGAGAGGAAAAAAAAGAGGTTGTTTATGGCTGTAGGGTACTCCTAGCCAGGCCGTACTGCCACCAGCTGGGACGTGAGCATTTTGGACCTCAAACACCTCAGATTTGGGGTATTTTCTGTACATTCCATGGAGCCTTATTGTTATCTTTGTTGCACCCTGAGTTCATGAAGGGACAATCACTGTTTTGAAAACTTGGTGGATTCCTGTAGCTCCAGCACTCTATTTTCTGATATTTCAGTCTGCAGCTTGTAAAATCAGAACATGGGTATGTTATGAAAGCATTGTTATTGCTATTTGTCTTTTGGGTTTTCAATAGATAGTTGTGTTTGCACTCCTTCAAATCAACAGCATTGTTAGTGTTGTGTTATCACCTTGTTGGCAATGTGTGCAACATTTATTATGACTACAAAACAAACAAACTAAACCCTTCAGCAGCATACAAAACAGACAAAAAATATAGAGACAGCAAATTAAGAGATTGTGTGCAAAGTGTTTGACGATATTCCTTGAGCCTCTAATCATCATTTTGAGGTCAAAACTAGCAAGGGATATTACACTTTGTGCGCTAGCTAGCTTGGAAGTAGTCACTGAAAATATGGCCCAGTTTTCTCTAGAAGGGCACAAACATGCTATTTTCCATTTGTCAAAAATAGGGGCTAAAATTGCCCTAGTACACATTTATTGTTAATTTATGTGCTTTCAAATCCCATTGACCTACTTTGGTCATTTATGAACATTAATACTAACATCCAGCAGCAGCCATATTTTGGTTGAAGAATCTGATCTAAGTTACCGGATTTGTCCTCAAAGGCCCCTATACTCGACCCAAACGGGTCTAGGTCCAGGTCTAGGAACAAGTACATCTCAAGTCCACCTTGAGTGCATTCCAAGTACACCAAAGGCATACACAAGTCACCCAAGTGGTATCCTAGGTGAACCCGAGCAGACCCACTGGCTGAATGACCTAAAAACTGATCAAAAAAATCTAAAAAAAAAACTAAAAAGCAACAACAAAGCCTATAACATAAACACAGAACAAAAAACACAACTTACCTTTCATTCTAACTTGCCCAAACTTATTTTTTTCAAGAGCAAAGGCTGCTGGTTTTTTTGGGTGATGAAGGATTGCAAATGTATGAAGGAGCATTTCATAAGTGTCAAAAGATCAAATAGCTTGCACCAAGGAGTGTCCCCGTTCAAAAGTAAGTTATTTTAAGTTTTTTAAATTTAATTCCAAGTTTTCTATATTATTTTAAAACAACTTGTTGTTTTTGATTTGTTCTTTATTTTTAATGTATTGTAGGGTTATGTTATAGTTTTTTCATTGTTTTTTAACTTTTCTATATTAATGTAACCTAGGGTTACATTTTTTTAAAAATTTCCTCTTCCTCTTTTTCAAAACATGTAGGTACAAACATCTTTATTGATCATAATGGTTGCTGCTAGTTCAAGTTCAGTGGGCCCAAAGATTGAGAGGTCTTTCAAATTTGACCAACGATCCCCTCTTTGGAGACATGTGACAATGATTGAGCAGCTTTCAGGAGGTGGTGGTCTTCTTTGGTAGTGTAGTCAGTGCAATGACGAGTATAAGAGCTCGTATAGTCGGGTGAAAACTCACTTGTGTGCTATGGACGACCAAGGGATTAGAGTTTGTCCAAGATCAAACACAAAAGGGTTGCCTCTCTCATATATAAAAGAGCAAGAAGAAGCAGATATTGTGACCTCCTCTATCCAAGAAAGGATCACACAAGCCACCTACAGGGCCATCTTTTACCTTGCCAATAGTAGCTGCCCCATATCCATTCATTGTGACATTGTCTTCCCAAGAAGATGAAACCCCCTTTCTTTCCCACAAAAAAGGCCCATTAGATAGGGCATTTTAGAATGAGACAAGGGGGCATAAAAGATGAGCACATTGTGTGTTGCATTTATGCCAATGAGCTTCCTTTCAACTTAATGAGATCACCATAGTGGCAGGAAATGGTGACAGAAATTAGTTAAACACCTGCAAAGTTACACAAGTGGGTATGAAAAGGTGTACACCACCTTATTAGCAAAGGAAAAAAAATTGTAGAGACATCACTACAATCAATCAACGATATATGGGGCGAAACAGGAGTGTCCATCATTTTTTATGGATGGAAAGATCGTAAAAACATACCCTTAATTAATGCCATTGCAATGTTACCCAAAGGGGCAATGTTTTTTAAGGCAATTGATTTTGAAGGGAAAGTGAAAGATGCAAACTTCATTGCCAACATCCTCGTAGAGTCCATTGATGGTGGGTGCTAAAAGCGTTGTCCAAGTCATAACGAGCAATGCCAAAAATTGCAGGACAAGAAGTTTATTAGTGCAGGCAAGATATGGGCACATTTTTTGGATGTGTGACATCCACTCAACTTGGTGATGCAAAAGATTGGTATAGGGATAGAGTGGGTAAAAGAAATGTACACTGAGGATGAGAAGATTCAGATGTTCATGACAAACCATCATATATCACAAGCCATCTTCAGGTCCTCCAAGTCAGAGTTATTGAAGGTAAGTTTATAAAATTTCAATATTTTTTAATTTACATTAAGTTGCAATAAAATTTTAGTTATATGACATATCTACTTTTTTAAATTTTAATTTGTTTTATTTTTTTACACTATATTAAGTTGTTGAGACTCAATTTGCATCACATTCAATTATCTCGAGACAACTTGTGAAAGTGCGAGAGGCATTGAGCGCCATGGCCATTAGCAACCTTTAAGGTGTGTAGAGGCAACCAAATTAAGAGAGGGCCCAAAAGGTCAAATCATTGATTCTAGATGATGATTGGTGGGCTCGTGTGGATTTTGTCTTGACTTTCATCAAGCCTATCATAAATATGATCAAGTTTGTTGGTACGTACCGGTCGTGTTTGGGAGAAAATATATGATGGCATCGACTCCATGATTGAAAAATAAAGCACATAATAACAATTAAGGAGAATGATCCCACAAAAGCATTTTTCAAATAGGTGCAAAGAATCATTGTTGATCGTTGGAACAAAATGACCACACTCTTGCTTTTTGCATTTGCATTGTCTCCCAAATATTACAGCACGAAATATTTTCTTTGCACAAGAAATAGGCACCATCTAGAGATGTAGAAGTTGTTGATGGGTACAAGGCTGCATTTAGAAGAATCTTTCCAAATCCAGACATAGAGGATACTATTGTGGGTGAGTTTGCCAACTTCATAACTTCAAAGAATTATAGTCTTAGCACTCTTTGAGATAATTACAAGAAGGATGCTCATACATGGTGGTGCCTTCATGATCAAGGCTCTATTTACCTGCAACCTTTTACAATCAAAGTTCTATCATAAGTAAGCATTTTTTATTTTTTTAACATTCTTCCTATTCTTTCCCAACTATATATCATGTTTTGTAATTACAAATGTTGTATTGACCTTGCTCCAATTTCAACAAGTTGGGAGTTCATCTTCAACTGAGCAGAACTCAAATACATACTCCTTTGCCAACTCAGTTAAGAGCAATCGGTTGGCTGCAAAAAAAGCAAAGGAGTTCTAGTCTATGTGCATTCCAACTTGCACCTCCTATCACATAAGCAAGTTGAGTACAAGGAATTGGGATGTAGCTCCTTAGTGTGCTGACTTGGATGCATTTATGTCAGCTTACTACAATCTCTTTAGAGGATGAGGCTTCTACACAAGACGTAGCTAGTGGGAGTGGCACTACGGCTGCTTGTGGTTCAAAGGAACCAATTGATAACCTTGATGCTCTTGATGAAGAGCAATATGAAGATTATTGATTGTATTTTGAATTGATTTGACATTTGACATTGAATTATCAATTATCTTAATTACTCTTAACTATGTTTTCAAATCTTTTTTTTTTTTTAATAAATTAGGGGTAATTTTCATATATTTTAAATATATATATATAGAGAGAGAGAGGGAGAGTACAGCTGTACCTAGCTGTACCAAACCCGGGAAAAAAATTGATATACCAGCGAACCCATACCTGACCCTGTACCCGAACCCGCAACTTAGAATCTGGTTGATAGTATGGGAAAACATGTTCAGTAGATGAAACTCTCACTCTATGTAGTAAGTGGCTTTTGCTGTTTTGGATCTGCAATTATGTGATTGTAATAACTGTTTGGAAGTCAAGTAGGTCCAACTTGAGAAATATTTTTATAAACTTTTATGTGTCACTAACATAATAGAAAGTAATTATGTAAAAAGCTTCTGAAAACAACTGTGTGTTTTTTTTTTGCATCAGGGTCATCATAGAAAGTAATTCTTTAAAAAGCTTCTAGAAACAACTGTGTGTTCAGTTTTTTTCAATTTTTACATCAAGATTTAGATGAAAAACTAAACATGTAGTTGTTTCCAGAAGCTTTTTACATAATTTCATATAAAAAGTAGTATTTGGCTGTTTACAGAAAAAAAGTGAAATGCATCCAATAATATATAAACCTACCAAGAATAAGCAGAAGAGATAATAAAGTATACAACCAAAGTACAGAATCATTTTCATTGCTCACAAATGAGTCATAGGTCCTTTTCCCTTTACAATCAAGGAAACACGACCGCCCTACTTTTAAGACAAAATCTTGTTGAGATGTGCATCTCCTACCAAGCATAGCCTGCTGAACTTGTGTTGGGTAAGAAGTGGGAAACTGAACCTTGATCCATTTTGAAGGCCCGTTTTAATCATGCCCACCATAGTCCCTTCTATGATTCTCTTCGCTTTGATCTTGAGTATTTAAATGCCTGCTAAGAGTTGACAAGATGGTATGGAACTCCCTATAATGAGGAAGCAAATTTGAAAGCATCGCTCATGGTGTAATGCTTCAAGTGCATCACAAATAAAGGCAGACCAAAGATTGGTTGAAAAAGAAATTTTTGTGTAACTTGTTAGAGACGGCATTAGGCAATTTACCAAGACAAGATTATGAGATCAATGCACATGACCCTCTGTTTAGAACATAGGCTCAATTCATTGTTGGACTTGTGTGGCAGATAAAAGAAACATTGAACAAAGAAATTGCATTAACATCCACAAATGACCAAAGTCAGTCAGTGGAACATACAAACTACATTTAACTTTTTAAGTAATTTAACCAGGAGGGTAAAAAGATTACAAGTTATGACAGTAACTAAACTCAAAAAGCCAAAGCCAAGAAAATAAATTAAGAGGGCAAACTAGAAGTGATTAAAACCCAAATCAGAAGAACCAGAGTACAAATAGAAATAACAATTTGAACCAAGGACTTGTCAATGAAGAATGGAGTTAATGAACATAAAAACAGAATACGATTGAGGTTTTTATGGAATAGCCAATGCATTCAATTAGGATGAGGTATGATTGACCTTTCCCTTCCAATTTTGTGCATGAAGAACCTCCGCCCTCCCCAAATAAAATAACATTAGGGAAAAAAACTTAAACTAAGCGTTCAAATCCTAACATATCAATCAAAATGTCATTAATTAATATGTATTACTGGACACTCACCTGAACTTGTCTAATTTCATATTCCTTCTCCCTTCTCAAAACCTTGAACTGCACTGTTTCGAGATTTGGAACTATATCCAAAAACACAAAACAAATTAAGTTATGCTACTAATCTTATGTGCCAATATACTTAAGGATGCATACCCAATATGCCAAATGAAAACCCAAGAATAATAGGATACAATTACAGAAATCAGGCAAACAGTAAAGCTTTTGTATTCCATCAAAACTGCAGCATAAAAAATGCTAATGAAAATAAATTTGAACCTAAGGAAAAGAAAAACAGCCTACCAGCCATCAAAGCTTCTTCCAGACTACGAGCTTCAAATCTGTTGCTAGGGCTGATATAATTAAATGTTTCTGAAACCAGATCCTGAATAACTGTATCAAAGTACCACATCTTCAAACATGCTAAAAGAAAAAATTTCAGAAAATATATTTATTCCTGTAGCAAGTTTATAACATAACATATATATGGCATTTCAATCTAGCCCTTTATTAATCTTAACTGAGTAAGGTCAAATATAACCTCATCCAAGATTTACCAAGCAAAAGATTAAAGTGTTGCACCTATTTTAGCACAGCTTTTAAAATAAAACTAAAATAAATAAATCTTATTGTATGATCCAATGTGTCCCCTTGAAGAGAGGAATGGAAGATAAACCCATAAAATACAGAGGGTTGATCACAGTCACATCCAGATAAATCCAAACAAAAATACGTTAAAATATTTACAAATATCTAATAAATTAAAAAGTTGAAAGAAATGTAATACTATAAAATAAATTGCTTGAACAATTATAGCTTTAACAAAAAATAATGGGTTTAAACAATTACAACGTTGAGACTGGGAAGCAGCCTGGGTAGCCAGAGCAAATAACAGCGAACGCCGTGATTCATCTGCAGAGATAATTGTAGAAGTGTTGATAGCCATGGATAAGTTGGGTGTTTCTCCTTTTCTGTTTGTTACAAGTAGTTTATATTTTGGTTTAATACGAGCACACAAGTTTAATGTAATGGATGACCCAGGGATTGGCAATGCATTGTTGGGGCCTGAGATGGAGAAGACATTACACGCCCTCATTTTGCAATTCACGTAATGAAATGCACTGTGGAAATTTGGGTATGCATTTTGAGGATATTTTGTAGGAGGAATACATTTTTGCTTGGTCTATATTTCATCTTTAAATTTCAAATTTAATAAATAAATAAGCTAAAAGTCATTTCTATTTTTAGGATTTTGATTTGAATTTTTTTTAAATGACCTACCCTTTTTTTTAATGGAGATCGTTTACAAGATCATTTTTGCTACCTGATACGAGAGCACAAGTATTGAATCGCTTTGGCTAAGAGCCAAGGATTGAAGGGATCGTCCACAAGATCATTTTTGCTCCCTGATACGAGAGCACAAGTATTGAACCTCTTTGGCTAAGAGCCAAGGATTGAAGGGATCGTCCACAAGATCATTTTTGCTACCTAATACGGGAGCACAAGCACTGAACCTCTTTGGCTAAGAGCCAAGGACTTAAGGGTATCCATTCTGTGAGTACAAGCGTTGAACCTCCTTGGCTAAGAGCCAAGGATTGAAGGGATCATTCACAAGATCATTTTTGCTACTTAATAGGGGAGCACGAGCGCTGAACCTCTTTGGCTAAGAGCCAAGGACTTAAGGGTATCCATTCCGCCAAATTCGCCCGGGGCACAATCCTGGCCTCATCCCTTATGGTGTCGGGGGCCTTGCACTCAACAAGACTTGATCCCTGGTGAGCTCATTTAAAACCTTTCAACTTCACCACCAAACCAAAGGGCCCTTTGACAACCCAATGGTTTTTAAAATATGTGAAGGCTTTTTATTTATTTATTTTGGGTTAATAAGGTAATGAAAGTTTTGGATATTTTTAATTTAATAAATAAATAAATAAGTTAAAAAGTAGTGAATGCTCTAGCCATTTCTATTTCTAGGACTTTGATTTGAGATTTATTTTTAAATGTGTGAAGGCTTGGTTTTTTTTTTTTTTTGTGGGGGAGATCACATGAATTAGGAAATGAAGGTTTTGGATATTTTTTATATTTTTAAATGGAAGCACTATTAAGAATATAGTCCAATTTTAGGTTTTTTATTTTTGTAAAAGAAAACTTAATTAAAGTTAATTAAATGAATGTAAAATAATTAAGGGCAAATAAGTTTAGATTAATTGATATTTAGTTGGGATTAGTAAATGCAGATAGTTGTAATAGTTATTTTAGGAAAGTAAATGTGATGGATGGAGGTATTTAGTTCTTTGATCAAAGAATGGTTGTCTTTGACGAAGATTCTAGAGTATGATGTGTCTTTGGTTTAAAAATATGATCTTGTCAATGAAATGCTTCTGACCCTACGCTAAATATGTGTTCTATTTGGGATCAAATCCATGGGTCTAGGTCAAGTTCACAACCACAAACTTGTCCTTTGCATTTAGATTCAACCTTGTCTCAAATCCTAAGTATGAGAGTGTCTAGGCCACTTTCTAGCCCTAGGTGAAATTTCAAACTTTCTCATACTATCATGTCTTTCCTTCATTCCCCTGTCGTTAAATCAATGTGAAGAAAGCTTACAATGAAAACTTTTCCAAACTATGTAAATATGATTTTAGTTATACAACATTGGATTACCCGTAAATAATTAAATATGAAGTTGTTATGTTGTAAAATGTCCCCCTAGGAATTTTACCTCCTAAGTTTAGCTCCCGGGTCCCTTGTTTTTCATCATGCATGTTAGATCTAACTCTCGAGACAAAATGGCCTGAAATCCATGTCAAATGGGGCTTGAGGGACATTGTTGAGCCTTAACCCTGACCCAAAATAGGTCCTGGGCAAGGGCGCTCACACCCTTGTCCTGCCCTATTTTGGCAAGGTCCCAAATTTGAATGTCGGTTAAGTGACCATTAGAAGTGTCCCTTGCTGACATCTTAAGTTTGAATTACAAAATTAAAGCAGGAATGCATATATAATCATGTTTAGGACTTCATTTGCAAACTAGATGGATAATGTAAACTTGTGATCTTATGCTAAGGATATTCAAGACTTTCATTGTGCTACAGAGCAAACTTGTGTTGTTATTGTGTTTGTTTATTATAGATTTTGCTTCATCAATCCATCTCCTCATGGCATGAAAGAGCTTCATCCTTCCATGAGAGCTACACCTCTGAGGTGACATCTTTTTGTATTGAATCAATCATTTATCAATTTATTTTTGCCTCTATCCTACAAGGATACGCAATCTTTATCAAACAATGGTGTTGGAAAGCTTGAATGCCATTATGGGGCTTGACTTAGGCAAGCTCCTAAACACCACAACCCCCAACCCCTCTCCTTGTGATTGCAGGTAACAGGTATCGAGATTCGTGAAGTGGAGTTGCAGAGGAGTGTTGTAGAGCATAAATATTCTAGATCTGACGAAAAGAAGCGAACAGGAGCACTGTCAAGGCTTGGGCGCTAGACCCTATGCCCTCCAGGTTTGCAGACCTAAAAATCACCAAAACAGGGATCATCAGTAGCAGAAGGAGTCTGGAAGCCCCCGAAGAAAATCCTACCTTGGGCTTGGGCGGTAGTCCCTTTACCCCCAGTAGTTCAGGATCTTGAACTTCAAAAACTAGTTAGTATCTAATCTCCATTTAGCATCTCTATGTGCGAGCATTTGTCAAGATTCGTCTATTTGTTTAGGATTTTGCATAATTAGGGTTTTGAACATAATTGGGCATTAAATTAATATATTAATCAGTAAATTCTAAATTTCCCTATCATTACAAGTGACAACCAACCTATAGGTGAATCCTCTTGCAGAAGTTGTGATTCAACTCACTTAACTATCCTTGAATGTGTGTAGTGAAAGGAGGATCTAGTTAAACTATCCCTTAATCCCATCTTCCCCCTTTTTCTACATAACAGAAGCATAAATCAACAAGTAACAAAATTAATAAACCATAAATATTCAACACATGACACTAGATGCCTATAGAAAAACCCTTTTGAGAAAAAAACTCCAACATCAAAGAGAGACACCAGAATGTATTAATCTTCAACAATACACTATTCTCCATTCAATCTAACAGTATTCCAGTAGCACCTGTGTACCTGCAAAAATAACTCATGAAACTATTATCTCATGCCTCTAATTTATAGCAATATGGGAGTTCCCAAAATAATGTACTCTCAAAACCATGATAAAATGTAAAAATCCCATGCCCAAAATGAAGAGGATCTTTTGAGATTAGTAAATGCAATTCCCAAGGTGTCAAATAAAGCAAATATAACTCTTGCGCTAATAAGAGATGACATCTTTGAGTTGTAACTCCATAATGACACACATCACAAGGTAAGCATCCAAATTCACCTCCATGAATGCATCTAGACCCCACTAATAATGCAAGATGCTCCATAAATCCATTCTAGTGCCCAAGTTGAGGAAACACCTAAAAATAACAATTATGATCACTATTGCAAACTCCACCTCCTTCGTGAATGTCATTACAACTAATATTCCAAGTCACATAAAAATATTAATAAAATATTATCTATCAAGCACCTACATGGACATCCCAGTACCCATTTTGAGATGTTAGTAATACATAAAAATTAATACATTAGATTTGCAATTAAATATCACACTATTCTAACATCCTTGTGCCCCTACTTTCTCGATCCTTTACCTTCTATAGCCTTTCAAGTTTTCCTTTCCCTCACTACATTGGTATTAGGTATGCCATATTCCCAACCTCTGATCCTCATTGGTTTTAGTACCCCGATTCCCCTAATCCCCATTGCTTCCTGTGTTATATATCTTCAAAGCTCGATCCCTGCTCCTCATCATGCTTCCCTCTTTAGAACCTTCAGGGTTCTCTCTACCATTATCCTTTTTGTGAAAGTCATTAGCAAGTATCTTGACACCCCATTCCCCACTATCCTGTCACCCTACCCATCCGAGCTCTAGACCATTGCATCCCATCACATCCTAGCATCCATTCCCCAAACCCCAACTTTGGGCCTTCAGAGAACATAATGCGAGAATATCAAATGGAAATACTTCTGAGCAACATCCTAACTCCCAATTCCCTAGTCCCTATTGCCATTGCATCTTTTTGGTATGCATTGCCCCATGCCCCCAACTTTAGGCATGCCTTTTCCCAA
The DNA here is from genome assembly GCA_027924645.1 of Cunninghamia lanceolata. Lineage (NCBI taxonomy): Eukaryota > Viridiplantae > Streptophyta > Pinopsida > Cupressales > Cupressaceae > Cunninghamia > Cunninghamia lanceolata. Next base: position 794,180 of record BSBN01000687.1, on the reverse strand, counting down.
ACCCCCATCGCTCGAGCGAAGGATTTTATCTATCACCATGGCTAACTAGTGAAATCATTAGTGACCTCAAATTTGAATTCAATAAAACATTAGAAAACTTTCAAATGACTCTCAACATGTACATGGGCCCACACTAGACCTTTAACCTCTATATAAGGTGGGCAACTTCCTTAGTTTGCAACTTTTGGCCATTCAATCAACAAACCCTAATCATGGTTTGAGCACTTGTGTTCAACTATTAGATTTGAGGACAAAACTCGTGAGTTATGGAGATCAGTGGATGAAACCCCATTAGTTTCCTAGAGTTTGGAGGATGAAAACCCTTTGGATTCTTGAGGGAAACTTCATACGAAGGTTGTATCTACACTTCAAGTTTGGAGACTTTTAGCATTTAGAAGGATTTCGACATTTAGGTATTTTTAGAATATATTTGTAATAGTTGTAGAGGCAAGGCTTTGTAATCATTTGAAGTAGAAATGTATTTGAAAATGTTTGAATGAAATATTCAATTCCAACTAGTATTACATGTGCAAATATATTATGTGTTGTGGGTACTTCATGTTTTTACTATTTTTGCAATCTACTGCTAAAATACTTTGGTGGGTATTTCAGATCTAAGTGTTTTATAAGAATACTTTAACTAAGGGTCATTACAATGGTATCAAAGCTTTGGCCTTGCCAACATGTAGGGTAAACCAAATTGTCGATGCTTCCCAATGAAAGAGAGATCAGGTATTTAAGAAGGGAGCAAAAGAAGTTGCAAGCACAAGACCCAAGTAAGGAAGAGATAACTCCACCCATGAGTACTAGACCAAATGATATCAAGGTCAACAGGGAGTGACAAATTTATTGTTACAAGTGTTGCAAGCTATAAAAGACTTAAAAAACCTAGGGCCTATTAAAGCATCTCTAAGAGAAGGGAGTGCATCTACCAATAGCAAATATGTGGTTAACTCCATGCCAAAGCCGTCAAAACCTATGTTTTTGCATAAAGAGGTGGATGAAGAACAAGTGCCTGAAGACTCTCCTGTAGAGGGGGTTGCCAAAAAAACTGAGGAGTACCAAGGTTAATTTGAAGCCTTCAAAAATACAATATATTTTAATAGTTACATATCCATAATTGATAAGAGAACTTCCAAGAGAACCCCATATGACAATTAAAACAATGGAAAGAAAAAGATACAACAAAAGTAGGTAAGTTGAATACTCCCTCCCACCTTTGATGGTAGCTATAAGATTTCTACTAGGGCTTGGTTGTAAAAATTGTAAACTTATTTTACTCTATCCTATGGAGGAGGAAGATTCCATTTAGTTTGCAACATTACATCTAGGAGCAGATAAGGACATAGCCTTATGCAAACATTTGATGATTTCAATCAAAGGATTTTGGGTCGCTTTCAGCAAAGGGATGAGGATGAGTATTTTAGAGAACTTAGCAACACATTGTGGAATCCTATGTTGCTGAATTTTAGTGAGTTGTGGAATCCTATTTGTTGAATGTTTGTTTGAACCCCTCAAAGGTATTGTTAAGGCTTTCGCATCCATTTCTCTACAAGAAGCAATAAAAAGATCCATAACACTTGAACCGTCTATTCTTAAGGGCAAAATTCTAACTCAATCCAAGACACACCCACCTTTAAGTAGCATAAAAAAATTCAAAACAAAGGATCATATTCAAATACAAGGATCACACCCCAACCACCTATAACAAAGAAGGTAGATGACTACAACAAAAATGAACTCAAAAGGAAGAAACTATGTTTTTCCTACAAGGAATCATGGAAACTAAGCCATAGATTCTTTAGCAAGGGCCAAAATCATTATATTGAAGTTGTATATGATGATGATTCAAATCTAAAAGAACATGAACCATAACTAGCCATATAGGAACATGGGCCTGAAAAGTTGGAAGAAGAAAGCACAAATAGAGGCACACTCGTAGCTCTCTCAAAAGCACCCAAATATCATCCATTCAAAGTTTGAGGAGTGTTATCTAAACAATGAATCACAATGCTTATTGATAGTGGGGTGACCCACAATTTCATTAATTAGGGTTTGGTGGTTAAGAGAGGACTGAAAGCTAAGGATTTTGAAGGATTCAATGCCATTGTTGTTGATGGATTCACCATTCCATGCACCAAAATAATATGACAACTCAACATAGTCATGGGAGATCACAAGGTATGTGTGTAATGAAATAATTTACACAAGAAAGAATATAATAGGAAATTTGTTGCAAAGACTTGATAATACTTGAGAATAATAAGCCACTTCGAGGGGGAAAACTTCCAAAGTCTCCAAGAAGAACATGATTCGCAATATGATAATCATAAATTAACCACTAGCTCCTTTATATACCCTACTTATGCCTTGGATATCACCTAGGTTAGCTTAGATATTTAAATATAACACCGGGATGACTTATTTGTCTAAATAAGACTATAATAATCATAAAACCTAATTAAGAGCTAAGGTAGCCACAAGTTGACTACTCGTAAACCTATGTACACTATAGGATTAAGGGTGTAGCATGCCTTCCCTCTTCAAAGAAGCGTTGTCCTCAACGTTGGTCAATTGTGGATACTTTAGCATAAAATCATCATTTTCTCATATAACATCTTTGACTGAAGAGTTCTTCCATTTGATCAAATACATTGTGATTTCCCTTATCCACAACCTCTTAGTTCATGTTTGAATTATTCCTTCAAGATCCAAAACTATTTTTCCCTCCTCATACATCTTTGGTAACCTAGCGTATGCTATAACTCTTTGGCCAACGACCTTCTTCAAGCATGAAACATGTAAAACTAGATGTATTTTTGTTGACATAGGTAACTCCAATTTATATGCTACACCACCAATCCTCTAAAACACCTTATAAGGACCATAGTACCTAGGTGCAAGCTTGTTATCTTTTTGCTATTGTTTTAGTGACATTTTCTTCTATGGTTGTAATCGCACAAAGTCCCAATCTCCTACTTTATAAAGTCCTTTCAATACGATGCTAATCAACTTGTTGCTTCATTCTGGTTTATGTCATTGGCAAGTTCTCTCTGAGACTAGCAAGTACCTCTTCTTGATGTTGAATGTATTCTTCAATGGTTCTAATCTTTGGGTGTGCCCATAATTAATAGGTAATTGATGGCGGTTGGTACCCCTATAGTGCCAAAAATAGAGCCATCTTAGAAGACATATGGAAGGAAGTGTTATACCACCATTCTGCTAGTGGTAGCCATTGTACCCATCTCTCTTATTTATTCAAAAATTACTTGTAATATATAGGATCACACTCACTAACTATAACTTTTGGAGCCTCGTGTGGTTTTTGAATAGTATTCATAAAGATTGTTGCTAAAATACTTGCTAAAATGTTAGTGTGGGTTTTTATTTCCTAGTTGGGTTATTTATTTTCCCTTTATTCCTAGGTTTTTCCTACACTTTTTTATTAATCTTGCTTAGGTTCATAAAGTATGTTTAATTAGGTGAGTGGGTTATGAGGTGTCACCTTCCTACAAGTTAGAATCCATTAGCTATCTTGGAAAGATACTTTGCTATCTTTAGTCTGATAAATGGTTGCTTCCTATTGGTCGATCTCACCACCTCCTCCCTCTCCCTTGTCTATATAAACATGCTACCTAGCTTGTATTAGGCATCTTTTACTTTCGCATCCTCATAATGTTATTCTGCTTCTAGCATTTCTATTACTCTCGTGGAGACTAACTCTATGTTTTTATTTTGATCTTGTATCATTTGCTTTCACAGTTTAATATCTATTCGTTTGCACTAGTTTTATGGGTTATTAATCTTTTCAGATTCTAACATGGTATGAGAGCCTTTCTAGTGCATAGAAGATTGTAGTTTCCTTATTTGAGAGATTCGAGGGGGCTAATAAGATTTGTTGCAGGTTTTACCAGAAACCCAGTATGCTCTTCTCTTGCATCTTCGGATGATCTGGAGAATTTGAAAAGTGACGGAAACATTTTAACCTCTAGGTTTGCATATGAGTTTTGTGAGATATGGGTGATTACAACATTTTTGGTTATACTAGTGGCTTTTATGGTTGCTCCAACGCGTCCAAGAGGCTCGAGAAAGTCAAATTTGGCTTTCATTTCATTAAATTTGGAGATCGTTTGACATAGTTGCGGAACCGAGGTTTCAGGCTCAGATTTGGAAGGCAGCTTTCAGTCCAAGCATTTTCATGCCAAAAGGATTGTTTCATTGCGTCTAAAGGCCTTGCAGACAAATTTTGACATATTACACTACCATGTTTGGTGTCAAGAGTAAGAAAAGGCAAAAATAATTTGTTGGAAGGCCATTTCGGCCCTCCCAGCATGCATTTCGGAGTAGGTTTTTTGTTGCAATTTTGTATTTCCTACAAATATTTTTTTTGTTTTCCTTGCATAAATTTCAAAAATTATATATTAAAAAAGTAGAGTTTTGTTTTTTTCATCAAAAACAAAATTCAAAAAAAAAGAAGGCTAAAAAAAAAAAAAAATTTTTTTTTTTTTAAGGTAACTGCGCGGGGAATACCTGCACAAGCCCTACGCTCCATTTTATAGGGAAGCAACCCTCTTAAAGAGGTTGTAGCCTCTTTTAAGAGGCTTACAACCCTTTGTATAGGATGTGGGTGAGGTGGCCTTCATGCCCCCCCCCCCCCCCCCACATATTCCTTCGAATGACTTTTTTAAGTCTTAAACCTTCATTCGGCCCTTCCAAAAATACTCCTACATTCGGCCTATAACTTTGTTTATTTCGTTGGCCTATGTGCCAATATTGCCATCTTTTTGGCATGTAATTTGGGTTTGCTCTACATTTAGCGGTGATTCTATCTCCTCCGCTAGTATTGGCAAAGCCTATATTTGGCCAAGGAATCCATTTTTTTGGCAAAGGCTAAATCAGTCAACATATTTCTATTTATTGTGGCACCACTAAACTTGGTGGCATTTCTGCCAAACTTGGTGACAAGAGACTTTTTGCAAACAGACCCCTCTCCGTTGGCAAGGGCGAAACTGAAGGCGATTTTCAAACACTCCATTCTGGCTCATATTGAATCTGTTTTCTAAGCTTCTTTTTTGGATATTTTTCCATGCTCTTCATGGTAGTGCAGACGATTCTTTATTTCAGTGCTCAGATTTCCAGAAATTTCATATTCTCACAAGTGATGTTGCACAATTCTTGTTTTTGGAACTTCGAAAACTCATAACTTTCTCATACGACCTCAGATCGAGGCGATTCTTTTTTTGAAAGTGCATGATTTTTCAAGTAGATAGTAGTGGTGTTGTTAGTTTTACTTGGATTAGTGTCAGTATTGAACTTTCAACATACACCTAATTTGTGAGGATTTTGTAATGCATTGAGATCAAGAGCACTAAGTATTTCTTGCTAGTGGTAGTTGTAAACACACTAATTATAAAGTGCCAAATCATCTTTTCTTGGGGCGTTCTTTCATTGAGTAAAAAGGGGGGGTTATCTTGTCTGTGTTCTCTTCTTTTCAACATTTTTTTTTTGCATTTCTTCATCATGGATCAAACAATTGTACCCATCTTAACTCCATACAACTACTTTGAGTGGAAATCACGCATGACAATCTACTTAAGGAAATTTGGATTACATAGGATAACAATGGGACTTGAAACTAAACCTACTAAAGATGAAGATAAGCCTAAGTGGTTTAAGAAATGTGATGAGGCCTATGGAACATTGTGTTTGTCTATGTCTCCTAATTTTCTCTTTCACATTAAGCTTTTGAATTCACCAAATGAAATCTGGACAAAGTTAGAAACACTATTTGGCACACAAGATTCAATGAGGGGTCACATGTTGGAAAATGAACTAATTAGTTCAAGTCCAGGCAACTTCAACACAATTCAGGATTTTTTCACTAAATTGAAATCACTAAGGCTGCAGTTACAACAATGTGGAATTGAAAAGAAAGATGAGCTACTGATTCTTAGTATTCTCTCTAAGCTAAGTTCAAAATATTTTGTATTTGTTTCTACCTTCCATGCTACTAAGGGTGCACTTGGGACACAATTCACTATACCATCTTTGGATGACTTTGTTATCTCTTTCACATGGGAGCAGGATAAGCTAATCTAGATGGGCACTCTTAAATCCTCTAAGTCACATGCCCTGGCTGCCAACCAAGGCACAAAAGAATAGAAAAGAAAAAGTAGTAACAATAAGGACAAGAAACAAAAGAATAGCAAGGAGAAGAACAATCAGATACTAGTTGCTTCAAAAGCAAATAATGAGACCCAATCTTCTAAAGGCAACAAGCCTAAGAAAGAGAAGGTCCAATGTGCCTATTGTAAAAGACATGGTCATGATGAACATAAGTGTTTGAAGAAACAAATTGATCACTTGACACAAATTCTTGAGAAGAATAATATCAGTGTTCCTGAGTCTATCAAACAGGATTCAAATGAGGGGTCTAACAAGGCAAAAGAAAACAATAAGGGGAAAGGAAAGGGCAAGGCCCTTGTAGCAGTTGCTTCACAACAATCCACTTGGGGTCTTGATTCGGGTGCTTCACACCACATGGCTTTATCTCCTGGGGGGATTCTTCCTCTCACTCGAAGTCCTAACTCTCTCTACTCTAGGGGGTCTCTTTTCTCTCTATTTGGGGGGGCTATTCTCTCTTCTCTAGGGGAGATCCTTCTCTTTGGGGGGGAATTTTATGTACCTCATCAGGCTTGATTTTTCAAGACCCATATTTTCATCCACCTAGGCTATTCTTAAGAGGGGGTGTTAGTGTAGGTTTTTATTTCCTAGTTGGGTTATTTATTTTCCCTTTATTCCTAGGTTTTTTGTACACTTTTTTTATTAATCTTACTTAGGTCCATAAAACATGTTTAATTAGGTGAGTGGGTTATGAGGTATCACCTTCCTACAAGTGAGCATCCATTAGCTATCTTGGGAATATACTTTGCTATCTTTAGTCTGATAGATGGTTGCTTCATAGTGGTCGGTATCACCACCTCCTCCCTCTCCCTTGTCTATATAAACATGCTACCTAGCTTGTATTAGACATATTTTGCTTTTCCATCCTCGTAATGCTATTCTACTTCTAGCATTTGCATTACTCTCGTGGAGACTAACTTTGTGTTGTTATTTTGATCTTGTATCATTTGCTTTCATAGTTTAATATCTATTCGTTTGCACTAGTTTTCTGGTTTATTAATATTCTCATATTATAACAACAAATGGGTGTAAAAGCAAGCGTGAGAATATCTCTCATCTACACTTACATTCTATTCCCTTTTGCTTTCATCTCTAATTTGGACTCGCCTCACTTTTGCTTCAACAAATGGGTGTGTTAAAGCACATAAATGTGCATATTTGGTGAGACGGTCTACAACAACTATGATGACATTTTTCCCTTCAAAACTAGGTAAACCTATGATGAAATCCATAAATACCTCCTCCTACCTTCAACTTAGAATAGATAAGGGTCATAGAAGACCTAGAGTCTTAATTGACTCCCCTTTATTTGGCTAGCATCCCATGCTTTCTGCTACAAAATTGTAAACCTCCCCTTTTATCCCCTCCCAAAAGAAATCTTTCTTGATTCTATGATAAGTTTTCAAGAATTTAGAGTTCCCACCTATTAGAGAAGCATGTAGTTTTTATAACACCTTAAACCACCTCATTGAGCATCCCTACGCTATAGAACTACCCCAACTTACCTTTACTCATCTACAGGATAGGCATAAAAACTATATGTAACAAAAGAAGTAATGGAGAAAGTGGAGACAATACCTTTGCATAGTTGGTTCCATATCCATACCCAAATCCCGATCCCACATTGTTTGAGCTCGAACTAGTCAAAGAACCAAAAGCACAGGATGCAAAACTTTATTGCTTGAAGAAATAATAGGTGAAAGGCAGGAGTTTACGTGACAGTAAGTGTTTCTCCAACATCTATGTGTGTTTGATAGCTAGTTTGTTTCCTGGTGCTACTTACAGTTCCCTAGTAGGTGGCACCCACTAGACCTATACGAATATCTCCATATGTGGGGGTGAAGCAAAAGATTGTTGGTGTTATAGATAGGGAAGACAAGCATTTTATACCCTCTACTAGTTGGTTAAGTGAAACGACCAATAGAGCCTATTTCCATAGTATCTTCATAACGAATTCCAAGTACAACTCAAGCAAGTCCAGTCCTAATTCTAGTTCAAGTGCGAATGCTAGTATTCCTCCCATTGCTAGTTTCATATCCAAAATCCCAACTATAATCACGTTTGAGTAAGCATCATCTCCATTTTAAGAACCCGAAGTAGCATAAGTAGAGCCAATTATAGTTAAGCGGATCCAATTTCAAGTGTAGATCAAGCAAATGTTAAAGACTATTGAGTTCTATAGTCATATTCTGCTAGCTAGGTTTACCCCATGTCCTCACCAGTCCTTGCTTCCCTTCGCCCTATTCCAGTCCCAAAAGTCCTAAACTGAGTTTGAGTTGATTCATTTGACCACGCAACATCAACATATTATTGCAGCAAAGCCTTCTTCTCCAACTATAATTGGTAGGGCATAATCATAAAAGCTAGAAGTGAAGATAGGGGATGCTAGGGTAGTAAAAGCTACGGTGGGTTACCTAACAAAGGAAAAGGTCAAAGAAGCAAGGGTGACAGTACCAAATATAGGGTGGAAACCCCATTTCATACCTTGTTAACAAGGTAGTTTATGCCCTAGATCTCGACACCAGGTGCACTTGGAAAGGTCAGTAGCATCATCAATTTATTCAATAGCAAACGTTACTGCTACACCTATTGAGGTTGATCCAAAACCACCAACACTCAAGTCAGAGTAAGTGAATACCAATCTAGTTCCCTTCATTCAATACCTAGTAGCAACCCTCTCATTTCCAGTTTAATAGTCCTTCGTAGTGGATCTACATGTAGTGGACACAACAATGAAGGAATGAAAAGCAACAACTTTCACACCCATAACATCCAAGGTAGAGTCTAGAATAGAAGAACTCTACAATATCTTTGAGGACTATCCCTCCCATACAATCGATTGGACGTGAATAAAACTAGCCACCCTTCTCCTCTCCACCTCTATATGGACTAGAATAAACTAATTTGAACCCAACCCAAACCCTACATCCATCTTTGTCATGTCTATCTATCTATGGAGTTGACTATTCATTGATAGAATGGAAAGGTTGACGCACCTAAGAATCACTCACCCCATTCCAACTATAGGCATGAAAGGCATGAATCTAGTCAATCTACCTACCCAACCATCTCTCAATCCCCTAAATGAGGTAGGTCCTATCCACTAGACGAAAGGATCCAATCCATGTTCAAAGTGAAAGGGAGGGATCACTATGATCATTCCACTTGAATCTGGTGCTTCATCAATGTAACTATAATCCACTTGCCTCAAAGCTACAATAACAAATAGCGAAAAGTTTATGACTCTCTCTTCTAAACCAAATGCATCACATTAACAAGAGAAGAGTGGGAGAAGGACAAGGATGCTCAAACTCTCATTGATAAACTCCAATATCATGTGTGTCAAACAAATTTGCATGAAAAGGAAATGCTTTATGCTACAAGGACAGGTTGTACGTATGCAATAATTCAACCCTTAAGTTTAAGGTGTTGGCAAAACTACATGCTTCTCCAATAGGTGGGCACTCTAGATTCTTGAAAACTTATCATAAAATCAAGCAAGATTTCTTTTGGGAGGGGTTAATAGGGGATGTTTAGACATTTGTAGAATAATACATGGCTTGCTAACAAAATAAAGGGGAGACAATTAAGACTTACGGAATCAATAATATGCTCAAACTCTCATTGAGAAATTCCAATAGGATTCTAAGTGTGTCAAACAAATTTGCATGAAAAGGAAATGTTTTACAGTACAAGGACAAGTTATACATATGCAATAATTCAACCCTTAAGTTTAAGTTGTTCGCAAAACTACATGCCTCTCCAGTAGGTAGGGCCTCTAGATTCTTGAAAACTTATCATAGAATCAAGCAAGATTTCTTTTGGGAGGGGCTAAAAGGGGATGTTTAGAAATTTGTAGTAGAATGCATAGATTCTTGAAAACTTATCAAACTCTCTTATTTACCCAATTTGCTTGTAATGTGGAAATAACATACAATAGTGACTTTGTGGGTTCATCCCTCCTCGATAGAGGATCAATGATGAGGGGGTCAATCCCAGAACATACAATAATACAAACTGCACACAAAAAATAGGAATGTTCTTTTATTGAACTGAATAACACATTACATTACAGAAATTGGAATCAAATCAGAGGATGAATCCTCAACAGGCTGCAACACATTACAACTTCCTTCCTTTGAATTATGTAACCTTCTGCCTTATGTAGCTTCAAATATGCCAAGGTTTCTATTTTCCCTCCTTTTTCCTAACTCACCACTTTCCCCCTTTCACTACCCAAAGGATTCCCAAAAATGGTCATAAATAGCCCATTTTGGCACCTTCCAGCCAAAATTTTGAAATTTGTAACTCCCTCCAAAAGTAGGTCAACTTCTGGGAGCCATAACTTTTGATCTGAGTGTCTGATTGATAAACCGTTTGATGCGTTGGAAAGCTCTTGAAGTTCTCTATGCCCTTAGAATCTTCTCTACCAATTTTGCCCTTTTTTGGGTCGTACAGGACCTCTAAGTGCCTCATATTTGACTTTGAAACTTTTTTAGGGGTTTTTAAAGAAACAAAAACAGTAATATCATTAAGCCCACAAGTGATCTTTGGCCAATTCCTTCACCAAATGTTATATTTTTCAATTCTAAAGCTTTGATTAAATTTCTACTTCCATACGTGCTCAAATGCAAACTTCCTAAAAATAGTAGTTTGCTATTTTTAGCAAGTTGGAAAAACTAAAGGTTCTACATCATTATTCAAGCAATTGGGTATCTGAAAATACCAAAATTGAAAATAACAGAAAACAAAATCATCATTTTTTTGGATGATGCAATATTGCCCTTACACCACTAGATGTTCCTGCATCAGACAACCCAGGGTAATTTAAGAAGTGACATTTTCACATCTCAGGGGTTTCAGGAAAACCCAAACAGTCAACCTCTGCCTTAGACAACCAGGAAGAATCTTTGACAAGCCTTCCTTTCCACTTAACCAGATATTCTTCATATTGCCTATTCCAGGTACTTCTTCCCACACGACTATCCAGGATTTCTTTTATCTCCTCCTTTGAAGTAGATGTCGGGATACTCCACTATTCTTCTATTGATCCATCCTCTGTGCCACCTTCATGATACTCTATTAAATCAACAATGTTGAACACATGGGAAATGTTGATTCCACTTAGCAACTCTACCTCATATGCATTTCTTGAATCATGCTTCTTCAGGATCTTGCATGGTCCAAATTTCTTCATCTTCAACTTATTATATGTCCCCATTGGGAACTTTTCTTTCCTTAGGTGAACCATGAATTCATAACCAACCTTGAATTCCTTAAACTTTCTCTTCTAATCTGCCTTAGCCTTGTACTGAGAATTTATTTTATTAATGTGTTATTGTACCTCTTCATGCAAGCTCTTCAGGTGCTCTATAAAGTATTCAGCCTCAACACTACTCTTCTTTCCTCGAGGTCTATCTTTCTCAAATTAGAAGCATTTCTTAGATTACTCCCATATACAATTTGGAATGGGGATTTACCAATACTCCTGTTGATAGAATTGTTATCTGCAAACTCTGCCTGTGGTAATATCAAATCCCATCCCTTGGGCTTTGTTGGTAAACAAATTTGTCACCGTGAAATAACCTTTGAAAATGACTCGTTGCCCTTAGAGCGGTGACTAAATTGTCCCAACAATTGGAGAAGCTATTATTGAATTATCAGCCTTCCTCTGCGTTTGAGAGGGGTAGCTCCCTCGTATGATGGGGGTATTTGAATTTTTTGTGTACTTTTAACCTGAAAGTACATAAAGGAGAAAATGCAAAACTAGAGGAAAATAACTAATAGAAATCCCAACAATAGACATATGAATATCAACTGAGATTTCACAATGGATATGAGAAATTACAAAGGGGTTTTAACAGAAAATATGTTTTAATGTGTAATGATAATGAAATAGAGATGATAAACCTCAACATACGAAAAGATATGCCACCTCAACATGATCAAACCAAGATACCAAGATATGAATGTTTATTCACTACATCAATCACATAAAATACCAATGGTTTGCACAATTACATAGAAGGATTAATGATTTAACATACGAGAAATAACAATGATAACACATGAATACATTCAAAACATACGAACCAAAAGCCTTCTTCATTATCTCCTTGAAATTATACAATTTCAAAAACTCTTCTATACATAGTGTCAAGCCAAAATGTCTTCATACAATGTCTTTGAGTAGTTCTCAAAGTTTTCCCCCTCTTGTAAAAAGTCCCCTTACATTTGAAATGGCCTTGTATTTATAGGCTTCTCCCTAGTAACTACCTCATAACCACTTTGTAACTACCTAGAATAACTAACTTTTTGGAATACAATAAAACAATAAACCTTATTTTTTATTATGTTTTTCATCACTTTTCCGGATATAAGGTTTATTTTCTATCGCGTGAATTACAATAAGTGACAAAAGTCACTTTTACAAAAAGGTAACTAAAAACTTGTAACTTTGAAAGAAAGACCAAGTTATTGATCTTGCTACGGTGGGCACCATGTCTCGTTCACCTAAGTTACAACTTGAATAGCAACACCATAGGTAATAACTTCCTCAGGGTTTGGTATTTCTACACAATTGCTTTCCATTGAAGAAACTTCATAACAACTGTTGCACTTTTAGAATTTTTATCTTATGAATAGTATTCTTTGTCATCTCAGCATTCCTTAAATACTTCTCAACAAGCTCCACAGATGAGTAAGTTATAGGTGATTTCATTAGGAACCAAACCAAATGTCACCATTTTATCACGTATCCTTCATGACCACACAAGTAAACCAAAATTCCTCAACTACTTTGCTCAATTTGATACATGGCTTATCCAAGTTGCTTTCTACAATCACATCTTTCTAATCCTAAGTAAGACACTTAGAATGGGTCCTTTACCAATGTCGCCCTTAACCATAGCAACATGTTCAATGCCATCTAACTTTGACTGATAACAGTATGCCTGAGATGTTCTCCACATTGTAGGCAACCATTTAGTTCAGCCAATTTCTCCCATTCCTTTCTTATATCTAACAAGGTCTGCAATAGCTATGACGGGTAGGTTATGCTCCTCGATAGACTTTTATAATCTTGGTAAACTTATCATTGAACTATAATCACCTACTATCTCATAAAGGACTGCAATGATTCACAATTTTTTTGATATAGCCCACTCTCTTTAGTATTCTAACTTCTTTGTTTTTAAACAAGGATATATGACCCGACCTTCAGAGTTACTGAGGATGCTACCGTGATAAGATTCCCTTCATTTTTTGTGTTTTCATTATCTATTGCAATAACAAGATTCCATTTTCTAATAACTTCATCAACCTCGAGAATGGAGAGAAATCCCTTTGATGGGCAATTTTTGTCCTTTCACAGTACAAGGATAATCCATCCAAACACTGACACTTGAAACTTGTGTGGATAATTACATTGGCTATTGAATGTGCAAAATTTCATCTTGACTATTCCTCTTTCCTTCAATTTTAACAACATCAGGGTGACCTCTCCCATCTAATGATCTACCACTGGTATCAAATGCCCTGGATGCTCCCTTTGGCGCAGGCCTTGAAGATGCTGGCGAAGGTCTTGGAATCTGATTTTACAACTGCCAGTTACATTCATTTGAGAGTTTATAATGGTCTTTTCAGCAAATCCATTTTGTATAATCTCGTGCGCATTTTCTTGGAGGTTTCTAAAGCTTTTTCAACAAATACGTTTTGCTTCTAACCTGTCATCACTGCATTTCATGGGATTGCATCCCTTTGAGGGATTTTGTAGACCAATTTAGATGCCCTTATACTGTAATGATTGTAGTTCACAAGATCCCATTTCTTAGAAGAATTTTGCCAAAGAGCTACAACGCCTCATTTGCAAAAACAATTTGTTGTGCCTTATTTAGGCTTCCACAGTTTACACAGGGAGGAGAATGCTAGTAAAGGTTGTTGAATGTGCCTCAAGAATGGTTCATTTTCTTTGTAACCAACTTTTTGAGTAGTTATGAAAACTACTTTTTCTTCAACATGCCACAAATAACTGCTTTCCTCTGAGTTTTAAAATACTTTCACAACTTTGGAAAAGAGTCGATTAAGGTTTTAAAACTAATTTGCATGGTCGATGAAGGAAGAGATCATTGTCGGTGATATAGAGGACTTTCGAAAGCTTTTAATGAGAACCGATGGAAACTTTTGAAACCAAATTTTCTTTATCATTGATACTTTAAGATGCTTTTCAAAACCAATCAAATTTCCTGATAACAAAAACAAGTTTCCTTTTGTCAGCACTTAGTAATGGTTTTAAAAACTATCAATAAACATCAAAGTTATCTGAATGAATAGGCAATGATATTTGTTGGTGGTGGCTAGTAGTTTTAAAACTAATCAAAAACACCTTATCTCTCGTCGATATCTTTACAAGTTTGAGTAACTTCATCACTTTCAAAACTTATCACTTTTACCAATGGCAAAAGTTGTCCTTCATCGATGTTTTATATGTCTTCCAAAACCTTAATTCTTTCATTGGCATTTTATCTCTTTTTCCTAGGTTCCATCGATGCTTTAAAGTGGTCTTGAAACTTTTACAGCTTGTTAAACTTATGCGTGGAATCTGTGAACCCAATGAAGAAGGAAAGTGTCATAACTTTTGACTGTAACAATATTTCCTCACAAATTTTTGGCACATTTGTCCGAAATGGCAATATGAAACCCTTGGACAGACAATTTTACCCCAATGTGCATAGAACTCTTGTTTTAATTGTTTTTAGAAATTACTGACGAAAAATGAGAAGCTTAAAATCTACCCAATCACGAGGTGTTCTAGCCCAGAGATTGGTCGTATTTGGGTGAAATGCAGTTGCAAAAGTAGCCATAACAAGAACTTTTCCATATGTGTCCCAGATCATCCTGTTTAATTGTTTCCATAAAATTCATCAATCTGTGCAACCCGTCAAGAAGTTGTAATTGAAACAATGATGAGTATCTTCTTATAATTTGACATAATCACCTTAAATGAGTATGACTACTTTGAACATTACAAGGGTTAGGCAATTGAGACAAGTGGTGATGTAAACAATGTGACACCAAAGCTTAGCGACCACATGTTCAGGGTGACGAGTTCAACTTAGTGATGCATATTGATTTGGCTCAGAAAGTTTAAATTTTGCATGGTCAAAATGCGGTTAACAGGCTTATGTCCTACTAAGCATCTCAACAGGTTGCCCAAACTTTGATTCACTACCTCTGTCTGTCCACTGGTTTGCGGATGATGTGCAAAACTAAACTTCAACTTAGTCTTCAACTTTTTCCATAAGGTCCTCTAGAAATACCCAACAAACTTGATATCTCTATTTGAAACTATACAAATTGGTAGACCATGTGGTCTAACCACCTCTCTAAAAAACAACTCTGCAATGTGAACAGGATCACTAGTTTTCTGACATGGAATGAAATGTGCCATCTTTAAAAATCTGTCAACCACCACAAATAGTGAATCATGCCCTCTCTGTGTCCTCAGTAAACCAAGAACAAAGTCCATGCGGGTATCCTCCCATGGCCTCTCTAGTACAGGTAATGGCTGATATAACCTGGTATTCTGGCTCACTCATTTGGCCATTTGGCATACTCTACAACTTTGCATAAGTTTCTTCACATCCTAGTGCAACTATGGCCAGTAATAATTCTCACTAACAAGAGCAATGGTCTTATCTTGACCAAAGTGACCTGCCAACCCTCCACTATGCCTCTCCTTAATCAAGTTCTCTCTCATGGAACTCCTCCGCACAACTGGCTTCCTCTGAACAACATACCACCTTGGATTATGTAATCCAACCATCTCATCCTATCCAGAGAAACAAGCTCCAAACAAGCTTTCCATCCCTCTACAAAGTCTAGATCTTTAGGGTACAAATTCTTGAGATCATTGAACACAATGACCTCTATCTTCATCTTTGTCAATAAATTTTGCCTTCTACTTAAGGCGTCTGCAACTCTATTTGACCTTCCACTCCTGTACTCGAAAACAAAAGTATAACTTTGCAAAAACTCAACCCATTTTAAGTGCCTCTGATTTTACCTTCCTTGACTATTAAGATACTACAAAGCCTCATGATCAGTATATAAAACAAACTCTTTCAGCAACAAATAATGTCTTCATTTCTTCAAAGCCTGAAATTATAGCATAAAACTCCTGAACATAAATACAATACATTTTCTTGGCATCATTAAGCTTCACACTGAAATAGGCAATGGGCTCACCTTTTTGACTCAAAATAACTCATATAGCACTGCCACTAGCATCGTAATCTACCTGAAATACCTTATTGAAATTTGGAAGTGCCAAAACAGGTTGCTTTGTGACTTTCTGCTTCAATGTATCAAAACTCTTGGTTGCTCCTGTAGTCCATTTAAACTCTTTTCTATCCCCTCTCATTGTCTCAGTTAGGGGTGCACAAATGCTACTAAAATTCTTGATAAATTTTCTAAAAAAACTTGCTAAACCATGAAAAGGTCGTACCTCTGTAGCACTCCTTGGGGTAGGTCATTCAATGACAACCCTCACCTTCTTTGGATCCATTTTAAGACCCTCAACTGAGATAACAAATCCTAGGTACAACAACTCCTTCTTCACAAAACTACATTTCTTCAGATTAATCAACAACTTTTCTTCCCTCAGCTTCTCAAAAACTTTTCCAACATGCATCGGGTGCTCCTATAAAGTCTTACTGAAAATCAAAATGTCACCTAAATAAACAATGACAAATTTACCCAAAAACTCTTTTAGTACCTCGTTCATGAGATGCATAAATGTGCTTGGTGCATTGGTTAGCCCAAATGACATGACTAACCATTTGTACAGGCCCTCCTTGGCCTTGAAGGTTGTCTTCCATCCATCTCCTTCTCTGATTCAAATTTGGCGATATCCACTCTTTAGATTAATCTTCATAAATTACTTGGCTCCACTCAAGCAATCCATACTATCATCCATTCTTGGCAATGGAAATCTGTACTTGATTGTAATTTTGTTGATGGCTCGAGAATCTATACACATTCTCTGCTCTTCATCTTTCTTCAGTGCCAGTACAATAGGTACCGCACATGGACTTAGGCTCTCCCTTATTAGTCATTTCTTTAATAGATCGTGAACTTGTCTATTTAGCTCTTTATTTTCTACAGGAGTCATTCTATGGGCTATCTTATTCGGTAAACTAGCTCCTAGTATCAAATCCATTTGGTGACTTATCTTAATCACCAGTGGTAAAACTTATGGCACATTATCAAAGACAATGTCCTGAAATTCTTCCAACATGTATGAGACTTCTGTTGGTATATCTTCACATTTCTCCTGGTTGATCTTAGGAACCAACACAAAGCAATGAGGCTTGTGCTTCATACCATCCAAAAATTTCCTACCATCTACCAAGCAAATTCTGGTTGTACTGCATACCTTTTCTTCCACCTCCTTCAAGGGCTTCAACTTATGACGAACTCCATCCTTTGTCATGGAATAGCTATTTGCATGGCCATCATGGACAACACATCTATTATATTGCTACGACCTTCCCAATAGCATATGACATGCATCTAATTGTGGACTTGACTAAACACTGCTCATTGACCAAAGCACTATGGTCCTTTTGCAACCATGCAATCCGATATGGATGTGGATGCCTTCTCCTTGTCAACTTCAACTTGTTAACCATCTCCTCTAAGACAAGATTATCAGTGTTTCCACTGTCAACAATAATATCACAACACTTACCTTCACACTTGCAACTTGTGCGGAATAAACTCTTCCTCTGATTTGGTTCTTCCTCCTCATTTAACAAGGTTCTTCTAACAACTAGGGTTTCTCCCCTTTCAACATCTTCAGAATGCTCAGATCACACATCTTCGTCTATGTGCAACTTGTGTGTTACCTCCTAGACTTCTATTTGTCCTTCCTTGATGTTGGGGACACACGTAGGCTCAATGTCCTTCTCCACATTGGAAATAGGTTCCTCTGAAACCTCCTCTTCTAGGTACTTGCCCAAGTCTTCCTCTTCCTCTTTCTCTTTGCTCACCATTATTTTGGTCACAAGGGCCACAGACATTATCTCCTTTTTTATTTTGATTGTTGCCTGCTTCTACATTTTTCTTTTGATCTTCATTTTAGACTCCATAGGATCTTCCACCAGTCCTTCTTCCATGACCTCTTCCTCTTTGCTTTCTTTCAAATCTTTTATTCAGCTTCCCTTCCACCTTTAGATCAAACTGGTATGCATCTTCTATGGTGGTCATTCTGACCAGGCTCAGCTTCTATTGAGCACTTGGCCTCAACCCACTAAAGTAATGAGCTACCTTCTCCTTATTGGCCTCTGCATGACCTATTATGATAATAGTATTATAAACTCTTATGTATACTCCTTAACAGACTTGTTACCTTTCTTCAATCTTTGCAACTTCTTCAACAACTCCAACTCATAGTTCACAAGAATAAATTGCTTCTTTAGTTTATCCACCATCTGATCCCATCTGGTAATCTTTCCCTTTCCTTTTCTATTTCTCTCTAAATGGACCTCCTTCCACCAAATACTGGCATGGTCCTTCAACTTTGTTTTTGCAAACTAGATTCATTTTGGATCCTCCACGTCTTCATACTTGAAATATTCTTCCATATCGTTTATCCAATCAATAAGCTCTTCTGGATTTAGATCCCAAGAATAGGTAGAAACTTCAATCCTAGGCCTCTTTCCAATCTTCAAAATGGCCCTCAACAACCTAACTTACACAGTATCTCCTACAACATCTTGTTCTGTCTCAGATAGCTCTTTTTCTTTAGCTTCATCTTCACTTTTCCTCTTATTCTTGGCTCAAACCCTCTTCACAACTCCTCTTGCAATGCATCCATTTGTCTTTACAGGGATCTAAAACCGTCTTCTATCAATGCATTTCTCCCACCATGGTTTCTTCATGGAGGAATTTTTATCTCTACATCAAACCCACAACCTCAAGTCCTAGTGCAAACTACCTCATGGTTGGTAATCTGTCTACACATGCAAGAACCCTTGCATTGATACCACATGATGAGGGGGTCCAGCCCAAAACACACAATAAAACAGATTGTACATAGAAAATTGGAATGTTCTTTTATTAAACTAAACAACACATTACATTACAGAAATTGAAATCAAATGAAAGGATGAATCCTCAAGAGGCTGCAACACATTACAACTTCCTTCCTTTAAATTCTTGAACTTTCTGTAGTCTATAGCTTCAAATCTGCTAGGGTTTCTATTTTCCCTCCTTTTTCCTGACTCACCACTTTCCCCCCTTTCTCTACTTCCCAACGGATTCCCAAAAATAGTCATAAATACCCCTTTTTGGCACCTTCTAGCCAAAATTTCAAAATTTGTAACTCCCTCCAAAAATAGGTCAACTATTAGGAGCCATAACTTTTGATCTGGGTGTTCGATTGATGAACCGTTTGATGCGTTGGAAAGCTCATGAAGTTCTCTACACCCTTGGAATCTGCTTTGTCAATTCTACCCATTTTCATGGTCATACGGGGCCTTTAAGTGCCTCATATTTGACTTTGAAACTTTCTAGAGGCTTTTAAAGAAACAAAAACTTTAATATCTTTCAGCCCATAAGTGATCTTTGGCCAATTCCTTAACCAAAGGTTATATTTTTCAATTCTGAAGCTTTGAGTAAATTTCCACTTCCATATGTGCTCAAATGCAAACTTTCTAAAAATAACAATTTGTTATTTTTAGCGGGTTGAAAAAACTGAAGATTCTACATCATTGTTCAAGCAATTGGGTATCCAAATACCAAAATTGAAAAGAACGGAAAATAAAATCATCATTTTTTGGGTGATGCAAGATTGCCCTTACACCACTCAATGCTCCTGCATCAATCAACCACAACATTCTCCTTGCCTTTCTTAAATATAAGATCTGAAAGTCATATCCCAAAACCTTTGTGACCTGTTTTTGTTGTTCTTCAGATGAAAACCTCTATTCCAAAAAATATTTTAGACTGTCATGATTTGTCTTCCCATTAGACAAGGTCTCCATTGTTTGACTGCATGCAAGATAGCCAACATTTCTTTCTCATAAATTGGCTTCAACAAATTCTTACCTTTGAGTTGGCGGCTCTCAAATGTTACGGGTCTTCCTTCTTACATGAGTATTTATCCTGTGCCGTGTCTTGAAGCATCACATTCCACATAAATGTCTTAGAAAAATCTAGGGTAGCTAGGACTTGAGTTGTGCACGTGACTTCCTTTAGCTACTCAAATGCCCTCATAGCTACCTCATTCCACTGGAAGGAATCCTTCTTCAACAAAGTCGTGAGAGGTGATATTATGCTACCATAATTATTTGCAAATTAACTACAAGAACCTGCAAGCCCTAAGAAACTACATAGGTTCTTGAGGGTCCTAGGTAATTTTCACTCTACAATGACCTTGATCTTGCGAGGGTCCAACTTGTCTCCCTCATGTGACATAATATGACCTAGGTTCTCCACTTCTTTAACTTTGAACATGCACTTGGATGGCTTAGCATAAAGTTGATGCTGCTCAAGAATGTCCAAACCTTGATTTACATGTTGCAAGTGTTCCTCCCAAGTTTTGCTATATATTAAGATGTCATCAAAAAATATCAAAATAAATTTCTAAAGAAATGTCTTAAAGATAGAGTTCATCAAACTATAAAATGTTGATAGTGCATTTGTAAGGCCAAAAGGCATTACCAGAAATTCACAGTGGCCCTTGAGGGTTCATAAAGTTGTCTTATGGGTGTTTATCGATTTGGTATTTTAGTAATCCCTTTATCTGTCCCTAATGGCTCATCCTCGTTCTTCTTCTAGTGGTTGCATCTGTTTGGAGATCCCTTCAAGACCCCTCCCCCTTTCCATTTGTCATCCCCTAGGTGCATGACCCACTCTCACGAGCCTAGAACTCGAAGGATACCATCACAAATCATAAAATATAGTCTCCTTAACTGTAATTCTTCCTTGTTAACTTTTTCTTTGTTGCAAATGATATATCTATTGTTTGTATCTCTCCTTTATCCCATTTCAAGGTCCTAACAATAGAACTAAAATGTTGGGAAGAATGAGTGCAAATCAAAGATCTAGGCCTAATGTTACCCAAATGTTGTATTTATACCCCACTATTAGAGATAAGAGGATCAAAGCTTATGTGGTGGGTTATAAAATATTGTAGTAGGAAAGAATACTTAAAATTGTTAATACAAATCCATTCACATACACATCATATATAGTAATACATTATACATTAGTCAACCCAACATGGGGTACATAATATTCAACATATATGAATCTAGTACAGAGTTTGTTTATACATTAGTCATCTATATCTCATTACATCTCATGTCTCTCTATTACATATTCATATATGTCACATCTCGACCTTTTGCTTGCATTTATAATTCAGTATATTTGATGAGACAATTGGACATTACATTATGATTGTTTGCTTATTGGATAATTACATGTGCGTGAAAGGTAATTTTTTGTTATTTCTAAAAATGCATAAAATTAAGATTGAATGATGATGAACTATTATGCTTATGCTTATGATTTTTTTAATCTTGCTCATGCTTTGGCTATGGTTTTATGGGCTAACCTATTGACGAGAATCTGAGTGCGAATGAGTGCACAAACATGTCGAAGATGAGAACATGGTCGAGGTAGAAGTGTCCTAGCCACTTGGCAAGAGTTGGCATGACAGAAAACTCAATGAACACACACACTCACGTAGTTGCATACATATTGCATTATGAATGGTTTCGTTATGCATTTGTGTTATCTTGGATACATAGTTTAAATTGTGCATTATACTTTGAATATTGTTTATGGTTATGATGGTTTAAACGATTAGTTTACATATATGCAATTTTTCTTACTATGTACGTTCTTAAATAATATTGATTGATATATATGTACATACGTATGTACATACGTATGTACATACGTATAAACATACATATGTATATATATATATACATATATGTACATATATATATATACATATATGTACATATATATATATATATATGTACATATATCTATATATATGTACATATATATATATGTACATATATAATATATGTACACACACACACACATACATATTTTCATGGCTAATTATATGAAAGTAGTGGTAAAGTGAAGTTTCAAATTAAAACTAAATGAAATTGCATGATGGGCGGTTCATGCATCCATAACACAATGAAAAAGTGATAGTTTTATTTTTAGAACTGAAGAAAAGTTTGTTGGATCGACTCATTGAGAAATGCCCAAATTGGGGAAGTAAAATATATAAAAATTCAGAGTAGAAAACATGAAGAAACCATCGATGAAAGGAAAAAGGAGGGAGAAGAAGGAGATTGGAAAGCATTGAGAAGGGAAGTTGTATCAACAATCACATATTACAAGTAAGTTTGATGTTCATATTATTCTTCAGAAGTGTGAATATTGTATAATGCTAGGGTTACTCTGTTGTTGAACGTACACTAGCCATGAAGGTCGTGGTAGTTCCATTCTTGCTAGAATCAATTTTAAATGCATTGATTCTTTTTCCCCTAAATCTGTACCATACCCCCGAAGGGATTTAATAACTTGCTTGTGACTTTGGTGAAGTTGGGTATATACCCTATTCAAGCGCCCTGTTTTTATGTTAAGGCATTCCATATTCTTGCTTGAAACTCTCTCCATCTAGTCAACCATGCTGGAAGTTCTCCTATAGTAGCATGCTCTCTTTAAAAAGAATTAACATTATCTTAACTTGGTTTTATCGTATTATCCACACACACATATACCCGTAGCTATTCATTATAAGCAATAAGTGACACATACCTGTAGTTGTCCATTATGAGCAATAGTGACCTACTTTAGCACTGTAAAACATGTGTTGATCGCAATTAAAAATAGAAGATTGTATACTATTTATCCATTGAAATGTAAGTGCCATTACAACCTTAAATAGAAGATTTTAAACTCTTTTAATCATGGAAATATAAGTGTTGTTTGTTGTCCATATGTAAATTTAATTTTTTTTTTATGTATACATGTGCATATATATATGTATATACATATATGAATGTATATGTATGCTTACACAAAAAATAGCTCTGTTGTTTGCTTTTCACATCATTAAATGAATGAAATATAGGCCTCTCTGTTGTTCTGATTTTAATTTAGCAGTGATTTCTAGAATTTGATTTCATTGTCTAAGAACGGTAATATATATATATATATATATATATATATATATATATATATATATATATATATATATATATATATATATATATATATATATGGAATATACAGAGGTGTATATCTGCTGTAAATGCACTTTATTTGGAATATATAGAGGTTTATATCTTTTGTAATATATATATAGATGGAATATACAGAGGTATATATTTGCTGTAAATGCACTTTATTTGGAATATATAGAGGTTTATATCTTTTGTAAATGCACTTTATTTGGTAATATACATAGGTATATATCTGTTGTTTGAAGACGAATCATGAAATCAGATTTTACCTGTGAGGATAAATCATTAAATTAGTCTTTCTTTTGAGATAATTGCACATGTGACGAGGGTTATATATACCCAGATACATATGTATATATACACACACACACATGTGTATATATATATATATATATATATATATATATTTCATGATCAATACTTGCATCTTCTTTATATGACTGAAATCTCTTTATCCCTGTTACAAAAACAATGTGAATATGGTTAGGAAAATAGGAATTTTATATAGTAGTTGCATCTGAAATAAATATCATATGAAGTTCATGTTAGAAGTATAATATGCATAAAGAATCATCATAGTTCTCATATTTCCAAGAAAAGTAATTTGCAATTCATGTTTAATTTTGCATGAAAAGAAAAAGGAATTAGTTATGTTCTACCATGGACTGTCTTTGTAAAGAAAGTAGTTTACTTTCTATGCATGTGATGGGTTTATCTTCCAGGAAAGGGTGCTGAATATGGGCTAACAAAGAAGGTTGATCATCTTTTCGGGATCTACCGGTATATTCATAAGTGCTTTGGCCAAAGCCATGTTTCATTGAAATAGATGAATGTTTTCCTAGTTTATATTGATATGTTTCTCTGCCATATCCTAATAGTAGGACATTGCATGTTCATGTTAGAAATGCATGTAGATATATCAAATTGCATTGGGTTTCGATCCTGCCTATTGTTTTCAGGTTGCAAGGCATTTCATGCAGGTTGGGTATTCTTCATGTTAGGAAGAATTCTGGGGAGATGTAAGTTTCGTGGTTGGGCGGAAAAGCACCTGAGCCATGTTCTTGTCTCTCGGCTTTGGGGATGACTGCGTGGGTTAGTGGGAGTCGGTGATAATGACTATATTCATTTATCATTACTTGTATAATTCTTCTATTTGTACATCATTATTTGTATAGAGTTGACTATATGGCATGAGAGCCAGAGTTGTACCATTTTGTATATCATATTTCTTGTGCTAACACCTAGATTAGGCACTTGTACATGCGAGATGTACTATGACATTTATACATATATTGAAAATGTATCTTTTCAATTTTATGTTAATGAAAATTTGAGCATTTATTTATTTCCGTGATATAGTTTATGGGTTGTGTACTTTACAATATATCATATATCATATCTATACATTGTATCTTTGTGTCTTGCTTATACCTGAGTATAAGTACACCAAGGATTGTGTCTTCTTGTACATGTTGTGACCTTTGGATGTGTCGGTGGTAGGCTAGGTATGATGCATCTTCTTTGCGGTGGATATAGCTTATTGTAAAGTTGGCTCTGTCCTACCAATATAGTTCATTTCATCCCCCAAAAGATTAAGCAAATTTACTTTTTGGTAAGCATTTTGGTAGGTGTAGAGGATACTCTATTGGGGGTTTGATTTAAGCCTAGGGGGGTCCTATCTATTAGAGTCAGATATTTGACCCTCACATCCCATTAGATCCTGTAAAACAATGATATTCCTTCTAGAAGAGATTTTGATAGAGCTAAAATGTAATAATATCCATACAATATGTGTGTGCCCAAAAGAGCTTACAATTTACATATGAACCCCTAATTATATAGAGAAGGGGTGAGATGAGAAGGAAGTTATGGAATCTAACCACCTTTCATGTGCATAGGACATGCATGATAAAGGTGTCATGTGTACATGAGTTAGGTGTCACCAAAAAGGTGAACATGTGTCTCATGCATATGAGGTGAAACAAAAAGGTAAAAGTCTCTAAGTGTGGACTTAACAAGTGTGAATAGGACTCTTCTAGATAGGCTAAAATCTAACTAGTTGAATAATGTCCTTATTTACACTAACACCCCCTTGAGTGCAACTTAGGGATAATAGATAAATAAAGATGGGTCCTAGTTACGAGGCCATGTTAGGTACCCATGTACAAACAATTTTCCCATAAATGGAGTAAAGGAGAAAACTCTGTGGGAAATAAAACTCCTCTCCAAAAGAGAAAAGATGCTTGAAAAATGCACAAGTGAAGAAGAAAAAAGGACTTAATATGACCTCTCCAAGGACTACTTCTAGCATTGATGTATAATAAATGTCCCCCCCCAATGGGAGAGAAAAGGAGAGGTTTACGTGACCCCCAAAAAGTGAAAAGGAAAGAACTCCATGTGAGGAAATGCTCCCTCTCAAAACTGATACGAGAAGAGAAACCATGCAACCTCTCCTCAAAAATCCTCATGTAGTGCTAGTAGATGCTCAACACTGGATGCTAAAGATGATCCATGATCGTTGAACAACATTTCTCCCCTTGGGAAGAAACAAAACTACAAATGTGTGCAAGATATCTTCCCATTCCAAATGGGAATATGTAAGAAGAAGGATGAATGTCTTTGAATTATTCACATGATCCAAAGACAACGATGAAGCCTAAGATGATGTCTTTGAATGTTGCTCAAAGATCTCCAAGCCAATGCCAAACTGTGATAAATACTTAAATGATGAATCAAGTACCATAAAAGATTCAAGGATAGTAACCATGGATGTATAGTGCTCACCATAGGCAAGACAACTGGACCAATGAGAATCTAGTACTTTTACAGACGATGTCAAAATGGATGATGACTAAGCCAGATATGTGGACTCACGAATATCTGCAAAATCTATCACTATAGAAGCAAATATAGGTAAAGAAAGAGAAAGAGGGTATGAATGTGCCCTTGTGTCATCCAAAGAAGATGATGGTGATGCAACTCCATCGAAGCTGCCATCAAATAGAAGACATATGTCTTCAATTGTGTTTTCCATATCTACAATGCATGACTCTATAAACAAGGATGATATGTTTGGTAGAAATATGTCCCAATGAGGTGGATTTGAAATTTTGATATTAATATCCTACTACAATGAATCATTGGAAGCTATAGATGAATCACCGGATTCAAATATAGCAACATGCGATGATGGTGGAGATGAGATCTCAATGCAAGTCATTGAATTATATTATTCATGCTCGATGATGTTAATGTCTCACAAGATGTCTGAGTGAGACCATATGATGATTCTGTAGGTATTTGATTAGAAGAATCCGATAAAGCAATATTATGATCTAGAAGAAGTTCATTCATTTCATCATTTTGCTTTAGTAAACGTTCATCTTCATTATGGTTTTTCTTTCCACGATAACCACATTTTACCTTGCGTAGAATACTCAAATGGAAAGGAGAGATTGAGAGACATTATTAGCTCACCCAAGATGACTCAACCAAGAAACAAGTAAAAGTGAATGCAAAATCATAAGATTGCTCCTTGATTTAATCAGTGAACCCCCAAGCAATTTTTAGTGATGTGGCACTTTATATTTAATGCATTTACAATTTCCACTAGGTGGATTTGATGACTCGTGATTACAAAATCTCAAAACATGGGTATATGTTGAAAGTACAATTTTAAAATATCATCAAGAAAAACTAACAACACCATTGTGTAGTGCTAAAAAAATTAGGCAATTAAAGAAAAAAGGGGACCCAAAAAGGAGTCTGTATGTGCTCGAACGAGCCCTCTAAAGTTCCAAAAATGGGAACTGTGCAAGGTTACCCTTGAGAATATATGTTATAAAATTCCATACATCAAATTTAAAAATTGATCACACCACGATGTAGAGCATGAAAAATTACCTAAATAAAAAAAATTGCATGGAAAAATGTTTCTGTATGGCCGAGAACAAGGCTTGTGAAGTTAAGTTAAAAATTCAAATAGGCCAATGGAAAGGGGTCAAATATTTGGGAGAAAAAGTGATGATGCTAGAATGATGTCATGATGATGCCATCTCATGAAATAATAAAGATGTTGCTAGAACAGTCTTTAACCAAATGTTGGATAAAAACATGAACTGCCATATTTTTATTAACCCCCGTTCAATAGCAACAACCACTAGATAATGGATTTATCTGTCAGATAAAAACCTGTGACAAAGCTAAGGACCTACAACCTACATAGCAGTAGTATAGATTGTACATTTGTACATATTTCGTATCGATTTGTACAATTGTACAGATATTTCACAGAAAAATTCAACCCCCCAAAAAATCACTAGAAAATTTCTGGATAAGAAATACTAAGTGTTTTATATCAAAATTCATCACTCAGGCCTTTTGAGCACAATGACAAGGTTATTTTGGCTCCAAGATGCACCGTATGAAATCACTTAGCTAAGAACCCCTTGATTTGAGAAGGTGCTTGCAGATTCAAAGCTCTGATACCATGTTGGAATTTAATATTTGACCCTCATAGCCCATTGGATCCTGCAAAATAATGACATGCCTTCTACAAGAGATTTTAATAGAGCAAAAAATGTAATGATATTCATACAATATGTGTGTGCCCAAAAGAGATTACAATTTACATATGAACCCCTGATTATATAGAGAAGGGGTCAGATGAAAAGGTAGTTGTGGACTCTAACCACCTTGCATGTGCATAAGACGTGTGATAAAGGTGTCGTATGTACATGAGTTAAGTGTCACCAAAAAGGTGAACATGTGTCTCATCCGTATGAGGTAAGACAAAAAGATAAATGTTCCTAAGTGTGGACTTAACAAGTGTGAATTCTCCTAGATAGGCTAAAAGCTAATAGTTGAATAATGTTCTTATTTACACTAACACTATCAAGGGGGTTTGATCTAGGGGGGTTTTATCTAACCTCCTTCAATCAAACCCCCTTAGATGGAACCCATATAGGATTAAATCATTATTTTTTCTAGAAATATCTTTATTTCAAGCAAAAATCAAAATGTCTCACAAGTGGGACACACTATTGTGGGATTAGCCAAGTGGTAAATATTTTTATATATAAAAATTATTGAGGTCATCACAGCGGTGTCAGAGCTAACTTCCCGCTAGTCTATGAATCATGAGAAGTAATGAAAGACCTTTGAAACAAGGAAATAGTAGATCTATTTTAGAATACCATGATAGGGATTTAGATGGGGCAAGAAAGCTTGATAGAGATACCGGTGATGGGGCAAGAAAGAATGGTAGAGCTATTAACATGTCTATTGCAAATCCATAACAACATACCCATCACCATTCCTTTGTAAAATATAGATCCGTTTCAAAGAGAGGGAAGCTCAACTTCTTGTAACTAACCAATAGTTAGTTCCATTTCAAAACCAATTAGGCCCATGTTTTTGTAAAATGGTGAAATATCAGAGCCTGCGACAACTTCCTTGGAGGAGATCTAGATAGACCTTTTAAGGAATATCAAGGCAAATTTGAAGAATTCAAAGCCACAACATTTTTTGTCAATTACTTGGAGATACTCGAGAAGAGTTTTTAGCAAAGAAGAGGTCAGGGTAGCAATCAAAATGATAACAAAAGAGAGTTGAAGCAGAAAGTGAATAAATTAAATGCCCCTACTTTTGATGGCAACAACAAAATATTTATTTGGGTGTAGTTGTAGAAGCTGTAGAACTACTTCACATCAATCCCTATGATGGAAGAGGATGCCATCCAATTTGCCACATTGCATTTGGAGGTGTTACATATGATTGGTGGCACTGTGGTTTGATCACACAATGGCATAGCCTTGTACAAACTAAATTGATGATTTTAGCCATAGATTATTGGACTATTCAAATCATAAGGATGAGGAGGAGTACTTCAAAGAGCTAGTTACAATAAAACAATAGACCTCAGTAAAGGAACATGTAGCATAATTTTGGTGAGATACAAGTTATGAGCTACTCGATATATTAGAAAATAGAATCACTTTTCTCTTTGTTGAGGGTCTATACAAGCCCCTCAAAGGTTTAGTTAAAGCGTTTGCACTGTCATCACTTTAGGAAGCAATTACGAAAGATTTGACACTTAAGCCTTTTGTACTAAGGAACAAATTTTCATCTCAACCTAGACCACCCACTATTGGACCACACAAAGGGAATTGTTTAAACGAGGATTCAATTCACACCCTCAAAAAGCCACATCTTAGTCCTTTGTAACAAATAAGTTTGATAAACAAACCATAAATGAACTTCGAAGGAAAAACTTGTGCTTATCATGCAAGGAACCTTGGGAGCCTGGTCATAGATGCCTTGGCAAGGGCTAGGCTCATTACATTGAGTTGATGTCTAATGAGGAGGAGATTGATTCTAAAGAATTAGAATAGGAAGTAATAGAAGAGTATTTTTTTGGGCTTGAATGTGAGCATGATGGAGGAAAATATAGGCACTAGCAAAGGTTTTCTTGTAGCTCTTTCAAGACCAACACAACACCACCTATTTAGGGTTTATGGGGAGTTGGTTGGACAATGGATCATGATACTTATTGATAGTGGGGCTACCCACAATTTTGTTAACGAAGGCCTATTGACCAAAAGATGATTAAGGACATATGACTTCTCAAGATTCCATGTCATTGTTGTTAATGGTTTCTCTATCCCATGCACCAAGGTAATACGAGAGCTCAAGATACCTTTTGGTGATTATAATGTATTTGATGATTTCCACATTATGTGGCTAGGGGAAGTACACATGTTTCTTGGTATACAATGGTTGCATTCTCTTAAGGAATTTCCTCAAAATTATCAATCCATGGAGTTGAAGTTCAAATCTCAAGGAAATGACATGGTTCTTAGGGGCATACTTGATGGGTCACCCTAGGTGGTCACAACCAAGAGCACAGAAAGGACATTTTGTAAGAGGCAAGTCTCACAGCTTATTGTTTTATTATTAGAGGCATGCCTACTACTTTGTCTTCAGGTAAGCACTACTCTTATCATGTTGATATTTAGACTATCTTAGATAAGCATAATATTGTGTTCAATGATATGGCTTCAGGTCAGCCACTAAATAGGGGATTCTAGCACATTATTGAGTTTAGGTAGAGGTCCAAGCCTATCATGATCACTCCCTATTGCCATTTATGGATATACAAAGAAGAAAGAGAGGGGGCCATAAAGCAATCGTTGGATATGGGTTAGATTAGACCGAGTTCTAGTCTATTTGCATCTTTAGTGATACTTGTAAAGAACAAGGATGGTATGATACAAATGTGCATAGATCACAGGGTCTTGAACAAGAAGATAATCAAGAATAAATATCCCTTTCCCAAGATTGATGAACTTATCAGTGAATTACATGGAGTTGTCTACTTCTCAAAATTTGACTTGAGGTTAGGCTACCATTAGATTCACGTGTGTGATGAGGATGCAAAAAAGATAGCTTTCAGGTGTTATTGTGGACACTATGAATTCTTGGTTATGCCATTTGGGCTAACAAATGCTTCAACTACTTTCCAATCAGCTATGAACTAAGTATTTAGTGCCTAATTGAGAAAATTTGTTTTAGTATTCTTTGATGATATCTTGATCTATAGTAAGACTTGAGAAGCTTGTTTGAGACTCTTGGATACAATCCTTGGGATAGTGCAACAACATGTCATATGTGCAAAAGAATCTAAGTGTGAGTTTAGAGTTACAAAGATTATATACTTGGGTCACATCACAAGTGCTCAAGGTGTTTAGGTCGGTCGACAAAAGATTTAAGCCATTGTGGATTGGCCACCCCCTACTACATTGACTCAATTGAGAGGTTTCTTTGGACTATATAGTTATTATCAAAGATTTGTTGAGGATTTCTCAAAATTGGTTACACCTTTGACTGACATGACTAAGAAGGGGGCCTTCATAGAGTGGTACAACTTAAGAAGCTTTTGAGAAGCTTAAGAAGGTAATAAGCTTTTGTCCAGTATTTGTTGTTCCTGATTACTCACAACCATTTGTGGTAGAGTGTGATGTTTCAAGTGAAGGGATTAGAGCTATGACAATGCAAAAGAGTCATCCTATAGTGTATGATAGCAGAAAATTGAAGGATTTGGAAAAAGACATATTCTATTTATGACAAAAATTTGTTGGCTATTATACATGCTTTGGCTAAGTTTAGGCAGTGCTCAGTCTATGATAGATTTGTGGTGAGAATAGACCACAATAGTATGAAATTATTCCTTGCCTAACATGATTTGAATTATCAACAACAAAAATGGGTGAGTAAGCTTCAAGCAAATGATTTTGACATAGAATATGTGAAAGATAAAAATAATGTAGTTGTTGATGCTCTTTCCCATATACCTACTTTCTTCGTTATTTCTACTATTGCTACTAATTAGAAAGCCTATATCATGAAAAAATATGCTAAGACCACTTTTAATACTAATATTCTAGATGGAAGTGTGAAGGATGGCATATACATCGTAGCAGATAGTCTTGTCTTTTATAAGGATCAAATTTTCCTTGTGCCTAAATCCAGGATGAAGGAGAAAATTATAAGGACTTTGTATGATGCACCTATGGTTGGTCACTTGGGATTTTAAAAAACCTATTGGCAGTTGAGAGAGAGGTTCTCCTATAAGGTCCTCAAGGAAGATATTCTCAAGCATATCAAGGAATACACGATTTACCAATAGAATAGAGCAAGACATGTTTTCTAGTAGATTTGCAATAGCTTAAATTGCCTATTCCCAACTAGAAATGGGAATGTATATCCATGGACTTCATCATAGGCCTTTCTAAGATAAATGGCAAGAGTTTCATTTTTGTTTTAGTGGATTGGTTAACTAAATATGCACACTTCTTTGCCAGCCCTACATAATTTATAGCGCATCAAGTAGCTATTTTATTTTTTAGAGAGGTATTCAGGCTACATGGCTTGCCTAAGACTATTGTCAGCAATGGGGATAATACACTCCTTGACTAAGGTTTTGGTAGGAATTAATTCATGACTCCTAGTACCAACTATCAGCCCCAAATAGATGGAGACACAAAGATAGTTAATATGCAAGTCGAAGGGTACTTGAGGAACTATGCCACAAATTAATAAATAACATGGGTCAAGTGGTTGCACCTTGGACAATATTGCTACAATACCACCCATCATGTGTCCATTAGCATGACTCCATTTATGGCACTATATGGATACGATGCACTAACGTTCACTAATTCAGTGTTCACTAATGATAGGGTACCAACAACTAGTGACTTGGTGGAGCATAGACTAGACATTTTTAGGTCACTCAAAGATCATTTATAGTGGGCCCAAAATCAACAAAAGTTTTATGTAGATCGACACTACATCGAGAGATCATTTGAGGTTGGAGATATGGTCTTTCTATGCTTGAAACCACTTAGACAAACTTCCATTTAGCAAAGTGGGGTTGAAAAGTTTAAGCATTGCTTCTATGGACCATACAAAGCTTTGAGAAAGGTTGGTGATGTGGCTTATGAGTTGAAGTTGCTAGTAGACAACCAAATTCGTGGTGTTTTCCATATGTCTTCCTTCAAAAGGGCACTTGGTTGCATGTTGTGAGTTGATTTGCCACCCCTAGGTGATGAGGGAAAGCTTATATTGATTCTAGATACCATTGTTGATACTTGAGTGAAGAAATTGAGGAACAAAATTGTCATAGAGTACCTAGTTCATCAGAGGAACCTACCTGCAAAAGATGCTACTTGGGAGGGGCCAACTTGATACTTGAACACCCAGCTTTGCATTACGTGTGGGCAAGAAATATTGGGAAGGACAAACTTGTAATGTGCCCTTTTATTAATTCAGCATGTGTAGGCCCAATCCTTATTTTTTTGATAAGGTTAGAAAAAATAATTTTA
This sequence comes from Cunninghamia lanceolata, assembly GCA_027924645.1. Lineage (NCBI taxonomy): Eukaryota > Viridiplantae > Streptophyta > Pinopsida > Cupressales > Cupressaceae > Cunninghamia > Cunninghamia lanceolata. The sequence continues at coordinate 760,831 of BSBN01000687.1, read as the reverse complement.
ATAAAGGGGCCATGGGTTGGTAAAATAGGAATAATAATTTTAATAAAATAATAAAAATAATATTTAATTCCAACATACATGGGGCATGGGTTTCCATAAATGGAGATTGTAACACTCAAGACACTTTGGCATTTTAATTGTGGTAGATTCCATGACAAAGCATTAAGAGGGAGTTACAATAATTGTGATAGATTTCATGACAAGTCATTATGGAGGAGCTATAGGTTGACAATTAATGACATGACGAGGGCTATTTTGAGCTATTTGTTATTCTTGATAAGGGGCATTGTGATTTGTGCACCCAAGCTTGCTCTCTTGGTGCTATAAACTATGGTGCTTAGGTGCCCTTGGATTCTATTATTGTTTTCATATATTTTCTATTATAGCTTGAGCCTTTTGTTCAACTACCAATTCATGGACGAAAAACCCTTGAATTTGGAGATCAGAGGATGAAACTCCTTTGGTTTTTTGTGGGCAATCTCAAATAGAGGTTGCTATGAATTGGGTACACAAAATATTAATGCTAAGATACACATTCAACACTCCATTCAGTAATAACGTGTCCTCAGGGATTTAAACCTTAGTCTCCACCATGAGAACCAAGTGGCCTAACCACTTGAGCACACCCCACACACCCAACATATTCAATAATAATATCCAAATTCAACGTGATTTGCTTTGTTTAATGCCATTTTATTACTCTATCTTTTGGGCATTGGGATTTAATAAAAAACAAAATATATAATAGATTATTCATCCATTGTATGCTCTCACCTCACCCTCATGGGATCTTAGTGAACACAAAGTGGTGAATAGTAACATCTACTCATCATATGCTCTCATCTCACCCTCATGGGATCTTGGTGATAAGAAAGTGGTCAATATTTTATACATAAAAACTATCGAGGTCATCATAATCATGCCTTTTGGTTAATATCAAGCACATTTGACGACTTGAGTCAATCACAACAAGATCTAAAGTGGAGGGTTAAATGCTTAAACCCAAGTTACATGTTGTAACATTTCATTGCTTCTACTCATGTGCAACGCCTCACCATTTGATTTTGTTTTGCTTACTCTTTCACAAAGATTTTAATAGTTAAACTTCATCCATGATCAACACCTTGAGTAAACTGGGATAACATCTATGATTGATGGCTAAACGGGGAAAGCCAAAGCTGCAGGTCATAACCTTTCACCTTTTGAACCCATGCATGACACGTAACACTTAAGTGTCCTATAATACTTGTATTTCTCACTCATTTAAATAATGGAACAAGCATAGAAAATGGCAATAAGACATGCCACCTACTAGCTCAACATTATATTTATATAAAGCCATAGTCGGTCACACATAATATTCCCTTTAATAGAAAGACTTATGCTTCTTAATAAAAAGCAGGTGGCTTAATATATTATATCAACCTTAGGACATGAGAATAATCTACAAGCCTGTAAGTATGTGAAAAAGGATTTTGATTTTCACTCGAACTATAATTGCAAGCTTGTAACTTAAATATATCAAAGGTCAAGCAAGATTGGTGTCTTCATTTAAGTGCATTGATATCGATGGTTAGGGACAAAACAAAATAGCCCACAATATTGGTTAACTCGTTAATACCCTTACCATCCAATCTTGACAACTTCTATTGAACCATGGATTTCGATTATACGATCGAAAATTTTAAATTTTAACAAGAGTGCACATATCACCACTAGGGTGAAACAATGAAATGTAGTAGTGAGCAACTTTCTTTTCACCATTTAACCCCCATATCACACATAGCTTCAACTATTAATGAAGCAAAAGACACTCTCTTAACAAGCTATAGCTCCCATGGGTTACAAGAGCACCTTTATGTCCTTGAGCACTTTTGCAACACTATTGGCATGCAAATCAATCCCAGCAAGACCAAAACCATGTTTTTATCTAATAAAAAAAAGATCCAACGCACATTTTTCTTTGAGGGAAATATTCTTGAAGAGGTAAACGAGTACAAATATCTCAGAATTGACTTTAACAATAGGCTTAGTTGGGAGACTTGCAGAAATAATTTTTTTTTGGAAGGTTGGAAAGCATGGTATGCCCTCCAAAATAGATGTAGAGAGGCATAGTTACGGGATTGGAAAACTATTCAGATTCTTTTTGGGCTATTGGTAAGTCCGATGGTACTTTATGGGTGTCAACTCTGGGCTAGTAGCACGTTAGAGTCCAAGTGGAATCAAATAGAGAGAATTCAAAAGCACATGATCACTAGCAAGTTTAGGCTAAAAGTTTCGACTCCATATGAGATTTTGTTAGCTGAAACAAGGATTGTTCCTATGGAAGCCACTATTATGGTGCGTCCCTTAAGATATCTCAAAAGAATTGAGTAGATGGCCTAAGGTAGTCTTCAACGAGGTTCTAAGTGAAAGAAAGAAGTCTTGGATGAAGCAAAATAGCAAGTGGAATATCTATTTGAACGCTTGCCCTACAAATGACAAAGGAATACAAGCTTTTGTCATAGATAAATTCCGCAAGTCTATGTGGGGTGGTATTCTAGGGAGAAAGAAGAAATATTACCTTGAGGAGTTTAACCCCACTTGTGATCATCAACAAAAAGCATACATTGGGGCGAATATCCCTTGGAGAGCTAAGATTTTGATTGCTCAACTTAGAACTAACTCTCATCAGCTTCGTTGTGAAACAAGAAGGTGGAAAAGGCCTAAAGAGTCTTGGGAAGAGCGAGTGTAAGAATTTTGCACTATTAGGGCAGTGGAATCAGAAAAAACACTTTATTTTGGAGTGTGACGCTTACACGAACATCACGACTAAATATGCGGGCATCTTGACAACGACTTCTTAGCAGGGTTTATTTATAGAGGGGTCATTTGAGAAAGTCGAGAGCTCATTAACTCTTTGAATAAAAGAAAAATTGAAAGGCAAAAGCAAATATGATAGGGCTGGATGTCTCATAGACTATTTTTAGCCTCATGGACGTTAAAAGTTATTCTATTCTATTTTATTTTAATTTTACCGTTGAATTTCAGAAATATTTATATTTTGGAATTCCACCTTTTGTTTTGAACACGGAGATTAAAATCACGACAAGGGATTAAACTAAACTGTATGGGGTAACATTGAGATACATTGATGACCGACTTCACCAGGAACAAGGATTTTGTCAAGCTCTACGGCTCGAATTGGACCTGTAGAAAGATCCACTAAAATTTGCATTTCTGTAACTCTTGCCGATTGCAGACAGGCCTTAAAATTCTTTCAGAATAATCACAGCGGCCAAAAATGATGAATGGTGGAGCGGGCGATGACGAGGTTGTGAAGGCGTCAGAAATGGCAATGCAGGATTCGAAAGACAAAGTGGTAATGGCGGTGAAGGTGTCAAAGAGCCGAGGGATCTGGGGCGTCTCTGGTCGCTTGGCCCGCCACATGACTAAGCCGAGGGTTATTGCTCTCACCAGTAAGCTCTTCCAATCTTTCACCACACCCTCCCCCACTTTTTCTTTAATTTTATTTTTTTATTGTTAAGTTAATTGGGGACATTGTATGAGCGATTGGCGCCAATCATATTGGATTTGGGCGATTACAATTAATTATCCCGAACTCAAATGTTGACAATTCGATTATTTTCCGTTTAACATTTGGTTGACTTATTCCTATCAGAGATTTCAAGCTTCTGCAATCCATAGTTTTTAGGAAAACATCCTTAGAGGAGAAATTGCCTTCAATTTTTGTCACAAATCGATCATTCGTGTTACTTTTTGTGGGTGATCACCAGGATGCGAGAACTTGTTAAATGATCCCAGTATCTTGTTGGATTATTCCTCCCGAACCTTAAAAAAGAAACTGCTAATAATTAAATGGTCCTTGCTACTTCCTGTAATTTCTGATCAGTTGATAGTTGTAGTCTTCTGACAAAAAGATACGTGGATTAGGTGGTAGTTTGCATGACTTTTCTTTCATTTTCTGTACATTCTAAATATTTTGCTGCTTTAACATAATATATCCTAGCTTAATCAAGCCAAAAAAAGAAAACCAAAATAATAATTTTTAGAAAAACAAGCTATAGGAGTAATTGTGTTCACAGTTTGAGCTTCAACGTCATATTCTGCACGATTATTCTTGAAGCTTGTTTTTCTAACATGAATTGATCATGTTGTCAATTCTATGTGACATTTGTCATTCATCTTGAAGACAAAGTGTGACCCAAAACGTTCCTCTAGACAAAATCATGTCATGCAATTTTCAGAATTTATTTTGTAATTAACACAAAAGTCGTTGGATTTGAGGCAACAGCAGGAAAGTACATGGCTGATTTTGGGGTTTTTAAGTGCATGGACATTTTTTGCAGAGTCTCTGTTTGCTCATTTGTTTGAAGGTTAAGATGGTCCTGGAAAGCTCTCAAAAATTTTCCAGAAACAAGATAGGAATAATGATATGTAGGAAATTAGGATGAGGAAAACTCATTAAGCTATTTCAGGGAAAATAGAAATAGGACAATATAAGTCTACTTTAGGAAAATATAATAAAGCAAATAAAGCCATGGAAGGCTATAGCTAAATTTGCTATAGACAGTTTTGCTTTTTTAGTAGGATAAAGCACGGATTGATGTCTTAGAAGCATAGAGTAAAGATTGTGGCCAATAAAGATTTGTTGAAATGTGGCTTCTGCTGTGACTGTCCATTCGGAATGATCCTTCTTCGTAAGTTTAGTCATGGGTGCTATAATGCATACAAAATCTTTGAAAAAATTCTATAGAAATTGCACAACCCATTAAGTAGAAATTGTACAACCCATCATATTATCTCAATTGGGTCACATGCTTAGGAGTTAGCCAATCAAGGAGTGCTTAAATCTTAGTTGGACCATCCTTAACTCTTTCCTTGCTAATTATACAACCTAAGTACAGAAGCTCACTCTTTGCAAAATCACTTTTTGATTCCTTTGTAATTAAGGAGTTTAATCTCAAGAATTCTAAAACAATGTTTTTGTGCTTTGAACAACCTTCCATACTTTTGATATAGACAAGGATATCATCAAAAGCAGAACAATCTTCATCAAATAAGGCTTGAAGGCTTAGTTTGTTGTACCTTGAAATGTAGCTGAGGAATTGGTAAGTTCGAATGGTATCACTTGAGTACAAGCTATGTGCTATCAATAACATAGCACTCTATAAATTAATAGAACATAATCATAGACGAGAAACAAGATACTTGTAAATGACATTATCTTCATTATTAATATTAACATTTGGAGCGTATGGTATCTCAATACATGGAAAATTAGAGAGAATTCCCTCATTAGTTACACATGTTCATATCGAGTTGGCTATGATTGGTATATAAGTCGTCAACAATAGCCCCAACATATAATGTACCTAGGCATATGATATTATGATGTAAATTGGCTACTTCATAACCCATTATGACAAAGCTCACATAGGCGTATCATGTCCATAGGAAGTAGCCTATTATGTTATTATAATTCATATGCGTAGGTTTTTGTTTGGTCTTCACACTACTTTTGGTAAATAGCTAACAATATTTTCATGAAAACCCTTTGGGATTCCATTCTAGCATTGGAAGTAGTACATCAATTGTTTGGAGTAGAATCTATCAATGTTGGTTTCTTTCATAAGGAATATAACACTCTAACAAGACTCCTTCCATACTAATGGGTTTGATTTGATTAGGATGCAAAATACACATCCAATACATGAATGCCATAAAGAAGAGTATTTCTTTTGGTTTTAGGTCAATGAACTATTAGAGAAAAGTTGTTTTGGTACAATAAGTTGAATAAAAAATTGAATGTAAAGTTTGCAATCAATGCAATACCTCTTCTTATTTGACATGAATAACAACAAATAGGCAATCATTTAAATGCAAAAGAATTATAACAAAATAGTTATTTTGCGGCCTACAATTGTGAATAAGCTATGGTGCATATAAGATTTTTTTGATTTCAGTTGGTGACACTTAGGGCTCAAATGCTTGCACTTGTTTATAGATTGTTTTGATTTTAATCCCAATCACTAAAGAGGCTCTTAGAGATGCCACCATAGATTGCCATCCCTAGTGTGTGCTACTCTAATGGTCACACTCAGGGTGGATACCATCTAGTCGACCCAAGGAATTCTCCAACTACAAATGAGAGTAGGGAGGGGTGTCCAATGCTATGAAAACTCATTTTTGTTTGTAATGGTAAAATCCCAATATCATCACCTTTGCAAACTTGGTGTAAGGGTTTTTGTTAGGAGAGGTGTCTCAACCTTGCATCCTGGTAACAAAAAGTTGCAATTTTCGGGCTATAGAGCACAACAAAGCAATTTTGAGGACTCTAGAGGTTGATTTTGGCCTTGAAAAAAATCAAAACGGGCCTTGACCAGAGCAAATGGGTTATAGCGACGTGGATTTCTTCGAGATCTTCAATTTAGAAAGAGGGGCCCAGTTGGCTTCCGAGATCAAAAGTTATGGCTTTCGGAAGTTGGGCCTCCCACATCAAATATGTAAGAGCATCTATGATGCATAAAAGAGTTGTAAGGAGGAGTTACACTTCTTGACCAACTTATGACACATGTTATGACATGTCATAAAGCAACTTTGAATGGAGGCAAAATGGAGCATCCAAGTTGGTGATTAGATTATGACAAGCTTACGACAAGTATAAGGAATATGCTATTTTTAGCCTATGGGACTCATCTTGGGATTTGGGCGCCACATTTTGGGTGGTGTTAGCTTATTGTTTCCTAATTACCATTTGATGGTTTCATGTATTGCTTCTCCTATTCATTGGGTGCTTGAGATGGATGTTTTGTTGTGAGCTTTGTAGGTACTATTATATTGCCAAAATTGCTCCAAATCTCTTTTTGGTGATACTCTTGTAAAGACTTAGACACTACAAGTTTATTGTAACCATTTGATTACTGAATAATACATTGAGTTGCTTTGGACTGTGGGGTTTTTCTCTTGAAAGCGTTTCCTCATGTAAATCACTGTGTTATGGTATATTGCTTTTGTGTTTATTTATTTGTAAATGTATGATCAATTTAATTTTTGTACATATCTCCTTTGATAGATTAGTGTAGGAATTGTATTCCTCACCTTTACTTCCTTTCAATTGGTATTAGAGTTTGCTCACCTTGGGTCCTAGGTGTTAGGGACAAGGTTTTTTGTTCTAATTATGGTTTGAGTGGGAGCTTGCACATAAGGAGACCTTGTTGCAAGAAAATGGCAAGCACTCAAGGATAGAGATGGAGAGGTTCACGGACTCTAACTTTGAGTTTTGGAAGCTCAAGATGGAGGATATGCTTGTAGATAAAGATCTATGCCCTATCGTAATTGGGTCCAAATTGATCGCAATGTCACAAGTTGAGTGGGATCTATTGGATAGAAAGGTGAAGTGCCTCATCAGGGTTTGCTTAGCGAATTCTGTTTTGTTGAATGTACACCAAGAAGCTACCGCACAAGCTCTTTGGAAGAAGTTGGGAGATTTATACCATGCTAAATCACTAGTTAACAAACTTTTCTTGAGAAAGAAATATACCTTGAGAATGCATGATGGTGGCTCTATGGCTGAGCATTTGAACGCATTCACTATGATTGTGACCTAGTTGCACTCTGTTAGAGAGAGAATGGAGGAGGATCATAGCATAACACTAGTATGTTCTTTGCTAGACATGTGGGATCACAATCATATTGGCTGCTTTACTCTCAGAGGAGATGCGACGAAAGCTTCTGAATCCACTAAGGAGGCCCTAGTTGTTCATGGAAGACCAAAGGAGAAAGGCAAGAAGGACAAGAAGAAAGTGTTAGGTCTCAAAAACGCAGGTTCTAAAACCCTAAGAGGTTGCCAAGCTCTCTTAACGCTTTTGGCTTACGAAACAGGGTTGATATGATTAAAACCCCTTCTCTTTAGGTTCTGCCAGACCTAGGCGGGTGTACCTTGATAGTTAATGCAGAGTTGTATGATCTTAGTGATCTACTCATAGTGGCATATGGATGTGAAATAGATGTAAGGCTGTACATTATTCCTATTACTAATGTGTGAGATTCTGAATATGTGAATAAGGTTTTGAAACGTTATTGTGTAATGACCAATGCCTAATTCTATTGGGTAATGTGGTCAAGATTTGTGTGATTTGCAGATTTATCTTATTTGGCTTATCTGACTACTTGGCACCTTTTGAATGTTCACACTTTGTGTAAATGTGTAAGATTGTTGGTTATTAGACTCTTGTTTAAAATCCAATTGATATTTCTCGAAGTTATTGTGGCTGTCTGAAAGAAATTTAATTCTACTTTGAAGGAAACCAAATAAGATGATTTATTTAGAGGATTTTAACTTAGGGCAGAGGCCAATAAATGTGAATCACTTAGATGGACTTAAATCAACTTCATGTAGAAACCAATCAAGCATACCATACAGAGACAACAAATGTGCCTTGATAAATCTAATTGATTTAAATAACTGGAAAAATTCAATGTGGAGACAGTCAAACAACTCATAAGATTGAATATCGACAAAATAGTAGAACACCACAGATATATCCACAGATTTAAACCATCTTGCCCATTATATTATTAAAATATCATAAAAGTTCTGTATCTTGCTTCTGAAAATATGATTGAAAGCAATATTATAGTGTATAATAATTGTTCTGTGAATGATGATTGCTCTGATTATTGTTGTTTCTAATAATTCCTCCTTGCTTCTTCGATTTTCATCTCTCCTATATGTTTTGCAATTTTTGGGTTATGACCATTCATTCCGGTGCAACATTTCGTTATTTTGATTACCTTCAATAATAAAATATTTAATCTGACTTCTTTGCCTTCAAAATGCTCTGGTTCTTGCTCGTGGGATGCTCTGTGCAATTGAATTTCGTATGCAATTGTGAAGTTAACGTATTGAAAATGCTTCTTTTATTCCTTTTGGAATTTGGAATCCCCTAGATATGCATTAAATGCTATGACAGAATATGCACTTTGATTTTTCTTTTGTTTTGCCACTCAATGCATACTTTGATTTTTGCATCCGCTAATCTTTTGCACTATTTCATTTGTATATGTATATGCACTTTTCACTAATACATAAAATAAAAGTGATGACTTCACTTCAGACATTTCGACTTAGTGCCTTTTTGATGTTAAGTTTACCTTTTGTATCTCGAAACCATGCATGACATACCTTTATGCACTTCTAATTTCTTCTCTTTCATTTTGCATATTTCCTTGTATATATTTTTTGTATATCTTATGCAATCGCAACAACATACACATGCGGACTCCATTGGGTTTATGAACTAGATTGAAATTATCGTCGGATCTGCCTTTGTATACATTTCCATCTGTATTACCTTTTTGCATATCGTATACATGCACTTTTAAACATGTAGCCGCAATGTTAACTTTTCACTTTTCGCTATGCATATTTCTTTATTTCGCCATTTTAATCATTAATTCACGTCTGCCATTGCACCTTATCTTTTTTGCATATTGAATACATGCATCATAATATACAACTACGGACTTCACCTAAAGTTCTCAAAATTTAACTCTCTAATCAGGTCCGGACTTGTAGCTGCATTTTAGATACAAACATTTATACATACAAAGATACATACAAATAACCCTTCACTCCCGTTTTCGAAACTCAAATGGATTTTCTTTTCGGGTCCGCCTATGCATATGTATAAGAATGTTTAATACTCGCAATGTATTAACTATGCACATGAGGTGACCAAGACCTTATATGCTACTTTTGAATTCCTGTTGACATCCGCCAATATTTGAATTTGCATATGTAGTACATGCGTTATGACATACAAATACAAATGAGGATTTCAAACATTATAAAACCCAGCATAAACAGCTATCGGGTCCAGATTTGTATTAGTATGTATTTTGGAATACTTGAGATATGAACCCCACACGGGACTTAAACCAAATGCATAACATAACCCGACAAACCAAAAGCACACTGCATCCAAAAGACATACAAAAGACAATGTATATGAGATACAATTTGACCAAAACCACCACGTGTTGACTTTTCACAAAAATTGGCATAACTCTCAAAATACCCGGAATTTTCAAATTGTTCAAAAGGCAACCTTAATTGAATTTTCATGTTGATTCCATCAGTAACAACCCTTTCTCGCCAAGAACTATGCATCCTTAATTTCAAGCACTTAGGACATTTTACCCATACCGCCAAGCAAGCATAACCAACCAACGCCAAAAGCAAAAGCAACAACAGGGGTCCTCATTTTGCTAAAGGGTAAAATGGGACATGTTGTGAACATCACAACATGTAGCTGTCAAAAACCAATTAGGGCTCACCAAATCACCATTTTGAAAAAATACCAAATCACCTTCTGGGAAGGTGGCACTTGGGGAATTAGTTCATTTAGGTCAAATGAGCATGCGTGCAAAAGGGTTCTTCACCAATCTACTCCTGTCATGAAATATTAAAGTCCAAAGTTGATCTCTCTGCAACTTTCTGGAAATGTAGATGTAAAAACAGAACAAATCCCATTTGCTTTTGACCTTGAAAAAATATCAAATGAGATGCTGGGGTTTTGAAAACTGGCATGGAAGTAGATTATCTTAAGGTATATCTGGAACACCAATTGGTTCATCATGAACATCATCCAACTCATAAATATTGTCCTCCAAAGTTGACCTCCCAGGCAGATTTCACACTGTGCAAACAACAAACCTTCTCAGAACCTTCCAACTTGATGCTTGAAAACCTAGTCAAATCTGATCATGGTCGGCCAAAATCGGATATGCACACTAACTGAATAGGCTCCAAATTATGACCCTCCAAAGTAGGTCACTGGGGCAGTTTTTTCAGGTGCATTTTTGAGTGCTGAAATTGATATTTTCATCATGGTACCTTCAAATTTTGCAATAGAAAGGAGAGTCTAGATCCAAGTCTCTTGGAAAGTTCAAGGCTAAGTGTTGGAACTATGGCAAGATTGGGCACTTTTACAAAGACTACAAAGAGGAGAAAAATAATATTCTTCCAATATTTTACCCCCCTTTTTTTGTATATTTAAGTTAATTGGGGGCATTGTATGAGTAATTGGCCTCAATCATCTTGGATTTGGGTGATTACAATTAATTGTCCCGAAATTTGTGTATACTATCCCCATTACACGTAATTGGTTGTTATGCTTGCTCACATTTGCTGAAATAAAATGTTGGCAATTCAATTATTTTTTGTCTAACATTCGACTGAGTTATTCTTATTAGCGGTTTCAAGCTTCTGCAATCCATAGTTTTTAGAAAAACATCCTTTGAGGAGAAGTTGCCTGCAATTTTTGTTACAAATCGATGATTCATGATACTTTTTGTGGTTGGTCACCGGGATGCAAGAACTTGTTGAATGATCCTAGTATCTTGTTGGATTATTCCTCTCGAACCTTAGAAAAAAAACTCCTAATAATTAAATGGTCCTTACTACTTCCTGTAATATCCACTGTCCTGGTAGGGTTTTGTGCCAATGTTTTTTGTTTTCTCACTGCTGTTTTGATTTAGGGTTTATATGGGTTTTGCATGTATTTGTTTTTGCAATATAACCATGAAAACGAAGCATGCAACAAATACCCAGAAAAACTAGAATAGATATGCACAAAATAATGAAGACCCAGATAATAATATTGCTCAAAATAAATTACAGTGACATACCCATTTCGAGTTCTTCAACTTTGTACATCTGCTGTGTATGAACCAGCAATATGAGCAATAATAAATCACTCCCAGATGCCTAGAAATGGAGGTTCTTTCCAAACGAAGAGTTACATATGATTTTGTGGCCCTATGCGATCCTGTAATGTCCCAAATTATGAGCTAAGTGTGTTTTTGAGCTACATGGGAAATGCAATATTGGAATTGTATTTTCAATTATGAGGTTGGTTTTGATTTTTAATGATTGCATATGATTCATAGCTGGCCGCCAAACATGAAGGAAGGATATATTAAATGCAACATTTATTTATTAAATGATTGCATTGGATTGATGGAATATGAGGTCGATTGGGTTTGTGGAAATTAAATGATTGTATTTAATTTGATATTGAGCTTTGAAAATATTTTAAATGCAAATTTTATTATTAAATATTTGCATTGGAGCGGTTGAGGGTTTTTATTAAATGCAAATATCATCATTTAATGCATGCACATGAGGTAGTTGTGGATTGAAGCAAGAATAGAGGAGCATTTTAAATGCAAGTTCATAAATTAAATGCCAAGTTGGTTATGTCAAGGATCAAGATTTTAAATGCTTTGAAGGTTATTAAATGCTTGCATTTGGATAGATTGGTTTATTTAATGCAATCGCCCAATCATTGCAAGTACTAGTTGGAGGATAGAAGGATTTTAAATGCATTTCAAACACAAAATTAAATGCATGTAGCTGATCGCCCAAGCAAAGAGGAAGATTTTAAATGATTGCAATCTCAAAATTCAATGCAAGTGTCAAAGGCCAAGCTTAAGGAGGATCGATCCATAGACGAGGAGCAAAATTCATTTAAAATAATTGAAGATTGTTTTAAATGAAAGCATTTCAAGTGAAGATCATTCAATATTGTTCCATTTCCGTAATTTCTATTGATGGATTTCAAAATGCATTCCAAAATTGCCAAGAGGATGGACATCAAAGCTTGAGGAGTTTAAATAGATGACTTGAGCTTTATTTTGCAATGAATGATGCTATAGTATGTTTTCTTTATTATTGTTTATGACTGAAAATTCCGATTTTCTAGTTATTTTTCAAGGAGATGTTCCCTTGAGTGTTGTGGTGATGATCCCATAACAATTTGTGAGATGTTGTCATACAAATTTCATCATTGGATTACATTTGCAGGTTATTTGAAGAGTTTGGAAGTGACATTGATATCTATTTGAAGCTCTTGGCGTAGAGGATTGACTACCAAGGTAGTTTAGTGTCGTGGTATAATGAAGATTCATTGGATAGTGATGAAGAGTATGAGGATTCAAATACACTTCAGCCACATATTGAAGAAAAACACATGGTAGTGGAAGACAAATTAGCTATGTTGGATGAAGGTATGGTTCTTCATGAAGAGACTAACATTGTTGATGATCATATATTTCAGAGTGAACTTGAGATCATGATCAATCATGAAGGGCATACCATTGGTGTTCAATCATACATGCAAGGACAAGACATAGTCTTTGTCACAAAGATTATCCATGAGGAAGAAGATTCACATGAAGAACTCATGACACTTCATGATGATAAAGAGAACATGATCAACCATAAAGAATGTGATTCACATGAAGAAGACATAGGTGATGCATATGAAGTTTCTTGCTTAGGATCAGCATTTGATGAAGAAAAGTGGCATGATGTTATTGCTGATTATTTTAATGAGATGGCAGATTTTGATCATGGAGTTGAATGGCATGATATAATCCCTGATTTGTTTGAGGGCAGCAGTACTATTCCTTTGCAAAATCAGTTGATGGTAGTTATTGTTCATAAGAATGAGAGTGGGAAGACACTTCCTACCTTTGGTACTTTATTGGTCATCACACATGACGAGTATATGGATTATCCAAGGCTCAAGATTTCTGATTTGATACACCATGGTATGACTGAGACAAAGAGGATTCAAGACATATGGTATATGAGGAATGAGCTTTGTATGCAGTTTGATAGTGACATTGAGTATACAGGTGAACAGATAGATATCCTTCAGAACACTTGGAGGACAGCAGCTGTTCGGGACCATTGTAGAGGTTTGGATCATATCTACTTCATTGGAGGATGGCCTATGGATGTTGTTTACTCCCCATTGAACATTAGTGATGACATTGGTATTCATTTGGACGTGATTTTCAGTTATTGGGTAGATGATTTCCAGCAAATGAATCATGAGATACATGGGATAGAGAATCAAGATATGGATAGGAAAGAAGATGACATTCTTAATGATACACAATCATTTGATTCAGAATTGATGAATTTTCTTATTCATAATGGATTTAGTGAGTATGCCTATGTTTTGATATGGTATTATTGTGATGATGCTTTGGTGATTGGATTTGATGTTAACATAGCTTCAACAAGTGAGTTATATGAGGATGAGTATGATAGTTTAATCTCTTTTAGCAAGGTATCAAATTGCTTCATGATATGGATGTGTCATTGGAGGTTGAGCATGGATGTTTTTGCTACATTATGCGACAGTGGAAGCGGTCCCAGGATCTTCATCATCAACAATTTTGAGATGGTATGTCTGAGTTTGCATGGACAGGTTAGATGGGTTTGGGATCCTGGTATTCATTGATGCTCATTTGACACTTCCGATTGCTTGGGACAAGCAATCTTGGGAAGGGAGGACTTGTAATGTCCCAAATTATGAGCTAAGTGTGTTTTTGAGCTACATGGGAAATGCAATATTGGAATTGTATTTTCAATTATGAGGTTGGTTTTGATTTTTAATGATTGCATATGATTCACAGCTGGCCGCCAAACATGAAGGAAGGATATATTAAATGCAACATTTATTTATTAAATGATTGCATTGGATTGATGGAATATGAGGTCGATTGGGTTTGTGGAAATTAAATGATTGTATTTAATTTGATATTGAGCTTTGAAAATATTTTAAATGCAAATTTTATTATTAAATATTTGCATTGGAGCGGTTGAGGGTTTTTATTAAATGCAAATATCATCATTTAATGCATGCACATGAGGTAGTTGTGGATTGAAGCAAGAATAGAGGAGCATTTTAAATGCAAGTTCATAAATTAAATGCCACGTTGGTTATGTCAAGGATCAAGATTTTAAATGCTTTGAAGGTTATTAAATGCTTGCATTTGGATAGATTGATTTATTTAATGCAATTGCCCAATCATTGCAAGTACTAGTTGGAGGTTAGAAGGATTTTAAATGCATTTCAAACACAAAATTAAATGCATGTAGCTGATCGCCCAAGCAAAGAGGAAGATTTTAAATGATTGCAATCTCAAAATTCAATGCAAGTGTCAAAGGCCAAGCTTAAGGAGGATCGATCCATAGACGAGGAGCAAAATTCATTTAAAATAATTGAAGATTGTTTTAAATGAAAGCATTTCAAGTGAAGATCATTCAATATTGTTCCATTTCCTTAATTTCTATTGATGGATTTCAAAATGCATTCCAAAATTGCCAAGAGGATGGACATCAAAGCTTGAGGAGTTTAAATAGATGACTTGAGCTTTATTTTGCAATGAATGATGCTATGGTATGTTTTCTTTATTATTGTTTATGATTGAAAATTCCGATTTTCTAGTTATTTTTCAAGGAGATGTTCCCTTGAGTGTTGTGGTGATGATCCCATAACAATTTGTGAGATGTTGTCATACAAATTTCATCATTGGATTACATTTGCAGGTTATTTGAAGAGTTTGGAAGTGACATTGATATCTATTTGAAGCTCTTGGCGTAGAGGATTGACTACCAAGGTAGTTTAGTGAATTTGGAGTAGATTTTGGATGGTATTTTCGTGTTTTGCAGGGTCTGATTTTGCAACAGCAGAGTCTGATTTTTATAACAGCGACTTTACATTGGAATTTCTGGGCTTTTTAGGTGAATGTGATCAAGGGTTTGAAGATTGAAGAGTTGTGCTTGATAGAAGACATTCCTATGCATTCATAAAGTGCATTTGGAAGGGTTATTTCATGATATTTCATTGTAAACTCTTGGCTGGGCAAAAAGTACACTTTCAGTAGTCATATCAGCATACAAAAAGTTTACATCAGAATTTTATTGAAGCTCTTTCAAGGGTGTTTTGTGTCCATTTGATAGCCACCATCATTCTAGAGGCTTTGGGTTATATTTGTATGCAAAGTTTGATGTATTTGGGCTTCAAACTGACCTGTAATTAAGTCTGATATAAAATCAGACATGGACTGAAATAAATTCCAGCCACTTGACATTTCATGTTTCATTTTCATATATGCAAAGTTGATGTGAGTTTGATGTGCTACAATTCATTATTCATTTGGTGAAGCTATTTAATTGAAGTGTGCAAGAAATCTTATCTAAATTTGCAAAAAAATTTCAGTCATTTCTAGAAGGGTATTTTACAGTGGTATCAGAGCATTCAAAATTTCAGTCCAATATCCATCAGGGATATTACAGTGGTATCAGAGCATTCAAAATTTCAGTCCAATATCCATTAGGGATATTACAGATCCCTTCACATGAGATATGAAGCTCCAAATGTGAGTGTTTCCCTCCTTGATGCACCACGCCCAAGTACCACTGCTGTACGGCCATGCTGGTGTAGAAATCTCAGCAAACAAAGTTAAATCTGTATTCTTAGTTGCTGTTATTCACTGCAGCATCCTTGTCCTCACTCCACGCCCAAGTATGGATGATCAAGTGGAGATTAAACCCCAATATCTCCCCCTCAAGAAGGTACGGCTGTCCCTAAGAATGTACGACTAACATGTAGAGAAAAACCAGTCCTCACAACATACCACAAACTCATCAAATCTGCAACTATAACATTAGTACTTCGCTGTTCACAAAATCTACATAAAGTGTGCACAATAACTCCCTCAAATCTTCACCAAAATGCATCAAATAAAGCTCATTGTGAAGCCCCTGGATGAGACTTCCCACAACCCGCCTGATGTTGTCTTCCAAACACAAAGTGAGTGATTCTATGGAGGTTTGCGTCTTAGCAGAACCCTAGCTCAAACTCTCAAAGCAAGAAGCTCCAAGTTCTCGACAATGTAATTTTTGTAAAAGTGAATGAATGTCTAAATGAGCTCTCCACTTTTCTTTTTACTCCTTGCTCTCCAACGCCCAAGATGAGGAGTATTTTATTATTTTGTTTTATTTATTTTTGACCCCCATATCTCCTCATGAGGCGCCCACCTTCCTAGCACATAACTTAAGCCTTCATAAAGTAAGTCACTTTTATAACATAAGTAACTTAGGCTCAACTAGTGTAAATTAAATATTTAATTTAATTTACTTTTTGACCAATTAATCCATCTCGAAACCAAATGTAATGTGCTAGATGCTCCAACTAGCAGTGGCTATAAATGGAAAGTCGGGCCAACACCACCCATGATCCACCTACCTGACTTACTAAAAATAGCAAGTCCTAAAGAAATGACCCAAATAGGCTCCCTAACTAAAGCCATTAGCCTACAGGAACCCTGGAATAGGCTAATCTCCTCATCTGACTGTCTTGGCTAAGAAGGGGACATTACACTTCCTGTAATTTCTGGTCAGTTGATAGTTGTAGTCTTTTGACAAAAAGATACGTGGATTAGGTGGTAGTTTGGATGAGTTCCCTTCACCCCCGAATGATGTAGATGGATTGCCTCTAGAGGGATTTGAGTGATCTTGTTTGATGGAATGCAAACGGTGAACGAAAATGCATTGAAAACTCCCAAGTCCCATATACCCTAGTGTGTTGGCTTGGTTCCATGCCATACTTTTTCTTTTTTGCTTTTTGGTTTTGAGGGTTGTAAAGGGATCAAGATGCGTAGGTGCATGCCTTGGCACCATTGTACACTTTGTATGAGTGTATGTGCGGTGTGCTTCCATGCTAGGCCTTTATGCCTTTCTTTTTATTATTATTTTGTGTTCCATGACTTAAAGTGGCACCGACACACATCGGTGTCAATTTGGCAGTTTTTGCCAACTTGTACCTTGGGTGTGCTTTTGCATTGAAACGTGACTTTTTTTTCCCTTTGTTTCATTTTCCCTCTTTGTTTAGCACGTTGGCAAGGGTTTTGGTATTGTTTGAATTCTGACCAATTTTTTCAAAATCTGTTTACACCAGCACAGTCAAATTGAAAAACACATCTGGCCTGCAAATTTTGGTTTGAATCGGAGAAAGATGAATTTTTGTACTCTGGCACATTGATGGAGTTTCATGACACTTTATACAAACTCAATTACTAAGTATATGTGTCACCTTGAAGTTATCATTGGTGATAAATCTAAGGTGAGGTCATCCTTAACTAACCCATCAATTGACATTGACTAACTATAACTAATTCTCTAGTTGAATGACTGAACCGGGATAGATTGAGAGTTAGTGGCACCATAACTAGCCCATTAAGGGTGTTCATATAAAAGATGATGTTACATATTGCAAATACTACCACAATTTTATCACATGGCCTGTTATAAGTTCATTTATTACATAACAAATAATTCTAAAATTTAATGTGCCTTAATACATATTTGACCCAAATGCATTGTTAACTTATTATGTAGACAATGGTGCGTATAAAGAAGTAGAAAAAGAACTTAAGATGAGGAGAATCATTTTGGAAAAATCAACTGTCTTGTGGACATTACCCTTATTGCTATAAATCATATATTTATCTAGGTTTCTCCATTGTTCACAAGACTGTAGCATTTATAAGGAATAAATTCATATGATTCAAATTACAGAATTAGAAGTGGCTACAGTTTATGCATTCTACAAGTAGCGTAATTGAAAATGCAATGTACCAAGGCAATAGAGGGACCCGATGACATGATAAATATTTTTCTGCTTTGTCTCGATATTGTATTGTAGAATGGTTACCAAAATTACAACATTTGACAAACAAAAGTGAGCAAAGCTACCAATGGCTTATATGGTTATTTAAGTTCCAAAACAAATTTGGCAATTATGTACGCAAAGAGAACATTTTTGGTTTTGGATGAAACAAAAGCTTGTGTGCTCTTCAAATTTAACATGCCTGGCATAGAAGTGAAATGAAAAGATGAGATATTTTTGAGAGGTAAGGGTTGCCTTTTCATTATAGGCTTCAATATTTTCAGCAATTGCTACTTACATTTCTAACTTTTTCCCCTTGATGAACCACTGCTTGTCGTCCCAACCTATGGTATATCTCAAGTATGGGGAACTGAGTTTATTTGCTATTCTAGTAGCAATTATATATGGAGTGAGAAATCAAACTTATCTTTTACATGAACCGACATTAAACTTATGTGAGCCAGCACAAATTTACATTTTATTAAGTTTACTTAATTGCTATTCTTATAGCAACCATGTGGGAAGTGAAATCAAACTTATCTACCATATCTTTTACACGGACTGACTATAAACTTGTGTGAGCAGCAGGAATTTACATATTATGGAGGTTTACTAATTTCTTCTTCTTATAGCAACTATTTGGTGAGTGAAATTAAATTTATCTACTGAATCTTTTACATGAACTGACATCAAACTTATGTGAACCAGCAGAAATTAACATAGGACTAATAGTGGGTTTGTAAAAGCTTTCTTTGGATCATGTAGTAGTATGTTGTTGCTGTTCATTTTTAGTATGTCATTTCCATGCTTTCTTGTGGAAGACATTTTCCAATTTGTTCATGCCGGACAGAATTTGTTTCCATGATTTCAGTAATTGATCGATGAGTAATTAATAGATAATATAGCTGTGGGTTCTGTAGGGGCCCACGCCAAAAATAACACAATTACATATTGGCACAAAGCCAGAGATGCTATATAAAGAGACCAAAAAGAGATGGTCCTGAACACAACATACAAAAAGGGGACATAACAAAGAGAGCTAAAATAAAAACGGGGCTGGGGCCTCAGGCAACTCATCATTCCTGTCACTATCTCAACACTCAGCTCAAAAGAGTCTTTCTGTTCAGCACGAAAATCCCCATCCTCAGAAAGGGCAGGAAGTGTATTTAAACTGGAAATATTCAAATTTTTATGATGCAGTATCACCCTTAGATTATCCACCACAAGGGCCAGATCCATACAAAAGATTTCCAGATTTGCCACATGGTGAGCAACAGTAGCATACCCATCCTCAATGCCATCAATCTGTTTCTCCAAAACTTCCACACCCGGGTTGGGACCAGAATGCTCACCATCTGAGATTTCATCAACTTGCAAGACATGCGATGAAGGGGACAGAGAGTGAAGAATCCAAGCACATGATATTGGATCCTCCACCCTAGCTTAGAGTTTTAACTCAAAGTCAGCAAAAATTGAATCCCAAGAATGAAAGATCCCTGACACTGTCATGCCATCTTCACCAAGCACATCCTTAACATACTGCAGCATAGCATCATCTACAATATGAAAGACCTCTGCAAATGAGCATTAGACACCCTACTGCACACACTCAAACAACAGCTACATACAGAGAGAATGACCACAAACTTAGCATTGCAGAGGATATAAAGACACTGCAAGTGCCACTTCACACCAACTAAGCTGCCTGCGCATATTGCTGAATACTAAACACACTGCCACCTGTTACAAGTACATCTCCACTGCCAACTAAATCTTTCCAACACAAGCCAATACTCAATTCATTATACTGAAGGCAAGCGGAAGTAAGGAAGTGGGTATATACATGCAAGAAGAGAATCATTTGAAATGATGTTGTCTAAAGGCCATTCTTTAGCATCATCACTAACCCTGGCTGAAAAAGGAAACTGTTTAATACCAAGGTTTTCTAACCTACTTGTTAGTTTATTCTTTTCTCTGAAGCAGTGCTTAAAAACCACACCTGGAAGCTGCTTGCAATGATTTTTAACTTATTTAAAAATACTGTAATCTGACCACTAAACACCCATTAATGATGATAAGAGAATTGCTCTTGATCTTCAGCTGCCTACAATTCACTGATTTGGCTAACTTCATGCCTTTCAAATAGTGCCACCACTTCAGCTTCATTATTGGATTTGACTCTAAGAAAATTGGAACCACCTTTAGGCTTTAACAAACCTACCACTATCCTATCTTAACACTACCCCTGCACCTGCAAAACCCAAATCACCTCTTGTAGCACCATCAAAGTTCAATTTGGTATAACCTAACTTCGGGATGAACCGTTTACTCTTCATACAAACATTAATTTTATTGATTACCCCTTCAACGGGGAGATTAATGCGTACTTATTACTAAAAGGAGGCTATTGTTCTTTGCATATGGGGAAAAGTTGTCTTTCTGGTTTCAGTACCCAGTAAATTGAAGCTTTTAAGTAAAAGAGAACATTTCCTTTCATTTTTATAAAGAATACTTGTTTATTTCTTGTTTTTATGGGTAACTTGGGTTTTGAACTTTTGATTTAAAAACAAAATTATTCCGTTTATCTCTGGAAAACAGCTTTTTATGGTTTTGATGCTTCCTTACCTATTATTGTAACTAACAGTTATCATATTGCAGCAAGGAGCTCTGATACAGGTCAGAGAGTCAAAGGTGATTTGCATGTCTTGAAGCATTCTGCGGGAGGGGCTCTTCAGGTGATAGTTTTAAATACTTCATATTTATTGATCAAGGCTCATTGTTAGGATAATGTATATTGGGACAGTGGTAGATGGGAATCGAATGGATGGGAATTTGAATATACACAAGTAGTATGTTTAGAATTATCAAATGAGAAGGCCTTAGGTACCATAATGTTTAAGTATTCTTGTCCATTACTTTGTAAATTGAGAGAGTTCTATTAACATGTGTTATCTTTCGTATGTCTTCTCTCCTCTAATTCTTGTTCATAAGTTTTTTATTTATTTAAGACTTTTAACACCCCATTGGTATCGGGTGGATGGTTAATCGGTCTTCTTTGGTTTAAGGCCAAGAACTGGGATATCTTTGACATGTCGTCTCTCCTCTAATTCTTGTTCATAATTTGCTTGTGCATCATGAGTTTTTGATATG
This sequence comes from Cunninghamia lanceolata, assembly GCA_027924645.1. Classification (NCBI taxonomy): domain Eukaryota; kingdom Viridiplantae; phylum Streptophyta; class Pinopsida; order Cupressales; family Cupressaceae; genus Cunninghamia; species Cunninghamia lanceolata. The sequence continues at coordinate 739,145 of BSBN01000687.1, read as the reverse complement.
CTACCAAAGTTGGATTCTTGTTCCATTGTCAAAAGTTAGGAAATATTCCATATGACAAGTAGGTATATTGGCTAGCCAAGGACATAAAAACATCTCGTTTACCTTTATAGTGAGTTTAAACATGTCAACACTGAGGATTGAAAAACAGAAAAGTTTGTGGCAGTAGTGGAGTTTTCTGTTTGTAGCAAACAGCTTGTATGGAAGACACTAGTATGCACCGAGTTTCCCAATTAATATTTTTATAGTTTTCAATTCACTTATGAGAAATTATTGTCCTGAAGCATTTGGCTATAGTAACATCAATGTGGACCGTGTTAATATATTGATGACATTGCAAGCCATTGTTCTGTTTGCTCCTGAGCTGTAGGGATGTCCATATAAACTCGGCTTTTTAAGCACGAGGTTTGCAGCATTTGTTTTCTATTAACTCAAGTTGGCTTTACGGGAAGGACACACAACTTGTAGGCATCTCATTTACTCCATTTCAAAGCATCCATCTGTCTTGGAAAGATTTGTGATTTATTGGAGCATCAACTCATCTATGGGACATTTGTTTACAATTTGCAAGCATTTGTTTCTTAGTATTTTATATCTGTTCAAGGCATTGGTAAGCTATCGAACTATATAACTATTAATTGATGAAAAGTTGCCATGAGAACATTGGGGTTGGTAAAACAAATAAGCAGATAAGGCAGATAATTGCATATGTGGATAAAGATTAGAGTGGTGATGATAAGATCTTTGATGCTTACTTTCAACAAAGGGACAAGTTCAATGATATGTAGGTTGACATTTTATTGATATATGCTATGATTTGGTAATGAAATCTAATGAAATCGTGGACTGTTGAGTGACGAGTCTGGTATATCATTGACAAGAACACTATAGTGCGAAGGGCATAGTACGGTGGCATAGAAGCATTCAAGACAAAAATATCTTCTTTCTCAAATATTTTAAGAACACTTGCATGAGTATACTAAAAGGGCGTGGAACTATCTGTTACTTTATTGGAGATTCTTTATTTAGCTGTGTCAATGTTTATTCAAATCCAATGATTTGAGCAACAATATTGGACTTATCATCAAGGAATGAAGTCCATGCTTGGAGAGAGAAATTTTTTCATGCTTAGGTATGTTGTGGGTAAGAAACAAACTTGAGTTTGCCAACCATACAAGCAAATTTTCTTAACAATACCTATTTTAATAGTTCTCATTTTAATTAAAATAATTCATCACTTGTGTCGATTAAGGTATTAATTAATTAATTACTAAGGTTCATAATTCCAGTAAATCAATAACCATTTAGACAGACTATTCATTAATAGATTGGTTAATTAATTAATTACCTACTTAAATAATCATATTTATAGGCATATTAATTACTTGGACAACCATATCTAATAAACCAAAGACAAAAAAATGACACGCTCAAGGAAAACTAATGATGATGGATGAAGAGGTCCATAAATTGTTCAGTTTGTATGATAGAGGCTTCCATGTTTGACCCAAATTTTATCAGTCACCCCAGTTTAAATTGTTAGGGTGCTAAAGACTCGCCAGGACTCGCCAAGACATGACGGGACTTGCGGTAGGCGAGCGAACCAAGGCCTAGACACTTAGGACTTGAGTACCTGATGAGTTTGGTCAGATTCTCCAAACCTGGCAAGTCTTGTCTGCAAAACACGGCCATGACAATCAGGTGGAAAACTAGAAAAAAAGCAAAAAAAACGTCAAAATGCTTAAACTTAAAACATGTAAAATGATCTTTAATACTTCAAAATGATATTCATTTCATTTGCAAGTACAAGCAAAGAGAAAAAAGAGAATGGAAGCTAAAAATACAATCCATTGAAACAAAAAACCAACAAACATATTGGCCACAAACATAGTTAGGACTTAATTACTACTCTATTGTTTCAACACTTGCATTTTTTGAAGGGTTTGGAGGACGCTTGGAGCATGTTTAAAAGCAATAAAATTTTGAAAAATCATTTTGGGCCATGCTGCATGGAAAAGCAACATTTTTAAATTTTTTCATTCATTTGACCTTTTTCCAATTAAATCCCAAGTAATTGAATTACACATACTTTTGATTTTCTGAGTCAATGCCTATACTAAGTAATACTCTTATGGCTGTAAGTGTAGTAGCATTTGTAGACTTGTCTGAGATGGATCCCCCATAGAGCTAGCGAAGTTGGGTCGAGTGATACAAGCTCTTCTCTACCATAGTTCATGACTCCGTGTTGTAATTTTTGTTTTTGATGCCATGGATATCATAATCCATGAGTTTTGTACGCCTAAAACACTTGAGAGCATTTATATATTTAAAATTGTTGATTCCTTCAACTCAAATCCACTTTTGTATTCTTTTGATCATTGTATACTTGTGTATGTGATCAAAATAGCTTCTAATTGATAAGTTTATTATGTCTTTAAAATTGATTTATTGAAGGGTTCTTGGTGAAAGCTTTAAATCCTTTAAAAATCTTTATATTTCATGGTATTTCAATTTGCTGAGTCTGAGTGTTGAGTTTGACTTTGCGTCAAAAATCAGCTTGCTGAGTCTGAGTCTTGTAACTATGATTTGGACCTCTTTTAATCTCCTAACTGTGAAGTGATCCATCCTCATTTGTTACTTATTATTAATACATGTAGGAGTGGAAGTCTTATGTTGTTGTTGATCTCCGTGAAGTACATTGAGGTCTTATGAAAGCATCTAGATACTCTCCACCATGTGGCTAATATACATTATTGTCATCCATGCAGTAATACCACCATCTGGGTTTGATTGGAAGTTTCAATAGCACTTTACTTGAACTTTTCCACTAATAATTTAGATACAATGGGAGAGAGTGGGGGAGTTCATGGCTCCCACCTTCCATCTTTTCATAAGTTTTTCCTAAGAAATCGAAGTAGACCTCAAACAAAATCTGACAAGCCTTGATGTATGTAACTTTATTAGTCATTGTGATAGCTTCATGAGATAAATCTTTGTGTATCATATCCAAGTTGACGAGTAGTTCTTGATCTTTGACTTTAAGTTCCTTAAGTCTATTTACAAAAGTAGTGGAGTCCTTATGAACAAAGACATGTTACCCACAAATAGTTCCAATTTCTTTACTAGATAACTAGCTAAATTATATGCCGGAGATTCCATCATATCCACCATAGATTAAAACATTTTTGAATACTCGCGAGCTAGGCAAGATGGGCAAGTTACTCTCGTAGGAAAGTTTTGAGCAAGTACTTGCCGGTTAACTCACTTGGAAACTCGTTAGTAACGACCAAAAACTCGCATGATGACAAAAAACTATAGGCCACAACCTGAAAACAGAAAAAAACTGTCTTTTTTCCTCATTTATGCTCTTATGCCCTTCATTCTTTGATTTCTTTGCATCATTTATGCTCTTTTGCCCTTCACTCTTTGACGAGAGCAATTGGAGCACATTTGAAGCTATTCACACAAAGAGGTGCAACAAGTTGACTCAAAAGTGCCTGAATTACTTGGTTTTTGTGTAGTACAATCTTCATTTGCTTGCCAAAAAGGTTGAGGGGTAGGAGACAAATGATGCAATTGACCTAGATGACATTGATTCATATTTAGATTGCATTGCTAAAGATGGGTGTTTTCCGTGTATGAGATAGCTGATTTGGAAAGGGAGGTAGCAGAATGGGCAACACATGTAGCGGCACATGAGGAGGTTGAAAGGAAGGTGTCAATAGGCGTGCTTCATTGGATGTGCATGATATACCCGAGGATGATATTGTTCCTCTAGAGGAATCATTACCATCTAGTTCGAGGGCATCCACACATCCACTTAGAAGTTTAAGTTGGACAATAAATCTGTCAAATATTATCACGGATTTAAAATCATATTGATATATGATATGACACTATTGTGTATTGAACTCATTTTTTGATCTATAGATGAAGGAAAAACTACTTATGAGTTCTCTAAATGCAGTTTCATGCATCTTTAAAAAGATGTTTTTCCAAATTTATATATTTTTTAATGTTCAGAAATTTTGCTGAGTTTTTGCCGAGTCTGAGTTTACGAACTATGAAATCCACTATAGGTTGTAAGTGTGCTTTGACTTATGTATCTTTGGTAACCCATGTATTCTAGGCATCATTAGGGCCTTAGTTTTAGTTTTTCCTTTAGATCATTGCTCAGTAATGATTCATTTGTGATCTTGATTACCTGTTTTATAAGTTTGTTCATGGGGTCTCTACGAACCTAATAGAATATTGAGAGGCAATCAATAAGCAATGTATTATTGATGGAAGATTGCATATATACACAAAGGGTGGTTGGTAACATTCCAACCAACAATAACCACCTACTAACCGATTCCTTTTGGGGCTCTCCATGACATGATTTTCACCAATTCATAGGCACAGAAAGAGTATGTGCTCTGATACCATAATAGAATATTGAGAGGCAATCAATGAGCAATGCATTATTGATGGAAGATTGTATATATACAAGAGAGTCGTTGGTTACATTCCAACCAATGATAACCACCTACTAACGAATTCATTGGTTAGTGAAAAATAAAGTCATTATAAATAATAATATTACTTTATTATTATTTATTTACAAAGTTGAGTGTATGTATTATGATATAATTGTTTATTATTATTATTATTATATTATTCCAACAGAACCTAGCTGTAGCTCTCACTATTCTTGAGATGGACCTTCATTTTATTGATACAATCTGTGGCATTTGAAACCATAGTGGCATTCCCTTTGTCCACTTTGAGAACAATGGTTTCTGTATTATTATTTACATTATTCAATGCTTGGTTCTCCCTCGAGATGTTAATTTTTGTTCATTTGGCATTCCTTGGTACTTTGGAGCAATCCTATTTAATTTCCTTAGCCACATTTAGCTGGTAGTTTAAGTGTGGCACTTTCAATATTGACTACTAATTTTTGCATGGTATGTTTCTATGGGTGATGGCATAATCTAGGCCTCTATGCAATAAGCTCAATTAGGGGCATCCAAATTTATTTACAACAAATTAATCACAATGCCATTTCCATACCAAGTTCATTGTACCCAACAGATTCAGCGATGGGAAACTCATTTTTTTTTAAAAGCATTATCAACACATATACTTGCATGTTACTAAAGGTTGTATGATTTAAATATTTAGTGATGGTGATAGGGCCCACCATTGTCTTTGGTTGTAGAGGTATTGTGATTTGTAACCAAAATTTGTTTTGTGGTTGGGTTTGTTTATATATATATATAAATATATGTATATGCAGCCTAGAAGCAAGAATTAAGTGTAGAAAAGTAGGAATTAAGTGTAGAACACCACATAGCATCATTTAATCAACAAAATCACCATAAACTTGAATATCATAAAACATAAAAATTAAAATATTCATTGCTCGAACTTCAAGTTCAATATCAAGATTCAAAATAATAATATCAAGTTCAAGTTTCAACAATCAATTTTCAATGTCAAATGACAAATGTCATCAATCATATGGATTTGCTAAATCCTCCACATCATCATCATCAACATCTTGGAAATTAGTTGACGCGGGAACATTTGAAGAACCGCTGCCACAACCAACACCACTGCCACTCGCTGAAAAAGTGTGCTCGCTCTTAGATCCCTCAAGTGCAACATGTTGGGAATGGGAACTACAAGCATACACGTCAATTTGCTCTCGCTCCACATCCCACAACTTTGATTCCCCTTCCTTATAGCAACATTGTTTGTGCGAAAGGAGGCACAAGTTGGAATGGACATACACTAAGTTCTCCGCCTTTTTTGAGTGCAATTGGTTGCACTTTATTGAGTGTATGAAAGAGTATGTGCTTCAATTCCTCTCAGATACCGATGAACTAGCAACCTATGAAGACAAAGTAGAGAGAAAGAGTTAAAAATTAAAAACTTATATGTTATAAAATTTAATTATAAAACAATATAAAAACTTTAAAATTATAAATGAATTATGAAACTTCAAAGTTTAAAAATTAAGTTTTTAAAAGATTAAAGATAAAAAAAATAGAAATTTAGATTGAGTTGTGATAAAATCTTGATTGCGAGAGGTTGTAAGTGCCGGAATTCTTGGCCATGATTGTACCACCGATTGTGAGCATCTTTCTTGAATTTATCACGAAGAGCCTCAATGCTTTGACCATTGGAGTGTACAAAATCAGTGAACCAATTCGTGACCATATCCCGCACTTCTGGATTAGGGAAGAGTCTATGAAATGCCGCCTTGTACCCTTCAGACACTTCATAATCTCTCCATTGGGGAATCCTATTTGGCACCACAAGAATCTCAACACTATAATATTTTGGAGTCAATGCAAATGCAAGAAGATGCAGTGGGGTTGTCATTGTGTTCCATCTATCCTCAATAATATCGTGTACTTGTTTGAAGAAAATTTCTTGAGGATTGTTTGCTCCTCATTTATGATGGTCTTTATCTTCTCTATAATTGAATCATTGCCATCATATATCTCCCCCATGCAAGGCTTGTCCATGTCAGTATAACGAAACATGCTCAAAATGGGCTCGGTGAAACTAAGGAGATACAACACACAATCCCACCAAGAGTCATCTAGGATCATCCTCTTAACATTTGATGCCTTGTCAGTGTTGCTTTGCTTCCATATGGACCAAGTATGGCTAATAACCATGTTGGGAAGAGCCTCTTTGACCTTCACAAGCCGTCTCAAGGCGATTGTGTTTGAGGCAAAACGGGTCTCAACAACCTATTGAATATCAAAAATAAAAAATAAAATAATTAAAATTTAAACATTTAAAAACAAGCTTTAAAGAAGAATTAGAATATGTGAAATTAAAGCATAGAAAAAATATATTGCTTCACTTACCTTAAACAACTCCAATGTAGAAAATGACCTAAATATGTTTTGTGACATGTGGTGGTTGGTGATGAACATTCATATCTCCTCAGCCTCTTCGTACAACTCTCTAATCCAATCAATTTTTTTCCCAACCTTTTGTAGCATTAAATTGAGAGAATACTGTTCCTCAACCATCAACCCAGCAGCTCTACAATTTTTTGTGTTGTCTGTTATCATTCGAACAACGTTACGAGGTCCTACATCCTCAATGCCTGCAATGAGGATGTTAGCAATAAAATTTCCATCCTTCACCTCCCCCTCACAATCCACAGCTCTCAAAAACATTGCCCCTTTAGGGGACACTGCAATGACATTGATCAAAGACCGATTTTTTGCATCTTTCCATCCATTAGAGACAATCGACACCCCTATCTTAATCCATGAATTCCTTATGGGCTTAAATGCATCTTCTATACTCTTGACCTCATTTTCAAATAAGGTGCCACACACCTTCGAACCCGGGCGCTTATACCCTTTTGGAGCCTCATTAATTTTTTTCACCATCTCTTTCCAATATGGTGAGCGAACAACATTGAATGACAAACCATTTGCAAAAATGCATCTGGTTATATGTTCGTTAGCAATATCTTGAGCCTCATTTTGAAATGACGTTTCCAAAGGTCCCGTTAGTCTCTTGTTTGGAGTGCTTGTGGGTTGCTCTTGGGTGGTTCTCTACCACAACAGTGTCTATGGAGGCTTCATTCCTTGAGTTCTACGTTTTTTCTTTGGTAAACTTGCTAATGCTTTACGACCTGCTGCTTCATCTACTGCTTGTTGCTCCATGATATATGCCATCACTTGATTTGGTGGTATAGGTTTTTTATTCTTTCTTGGGCAAGCTTTGATGTCCATCACAGGGGTGTTACACAAATGCGCTTTCACCCGACTATATGAACTAGAATATTATGCATCACACCCTTTGCATCTCCAAATGTACCGCCCACCACCTGGAATTGGTTGTATCGTTTCTACATACTTCCAAAGAGGTGAGTTTGGATTGGTTTTGAATTTAGATTGGCTTGCTGAGCTAGAACTAGCTGCCATTGTAATTCCTGTGGGCGTGGCAATAAGCTTTGTAAACAAGACATTCAAAACAAAAACAAAAAAAACCTATCTTATTTAATATGTTAACTAGTTAAGCATAGTGATACATTCATATAAACTAAGATTTAAAAAAAAACAAGAAGTTGAAAAGAGTTTGTTTGTTGTTTAAAATGCAAAAAATAAAAATAAATAAAACCTACCTCTTTGCAAAAATCTCCTTCTTTGTTCTTCTTGGCAACCTCTAAACACTTGCAAATGTGTAGGAATAGTGGTGCAATGGATTTTCAACCTTCAAGAATCAATCTTCAAGCCTCTTTGTTCAATCACAAACAAATATGCAAGTTCAGCCACAATGAAAACTATTTATGTTTTGCAAACAAAATGAGTTCAAATGGCTTTCATTTTGTGTTTAAATGTGTTTTTAGGGTTCCTTTTTCATTCTAGGACGAATGGTCAAAGTCAAAATGACTTAAAATATTTTTAAAAAAATAAAAATAGAAAACTCGTTTTTTGGGCGGTTCACCGCCGGTTCGCTATGGGTTCGTCCCAGGACGAATCCAGCCTGTTTTGGGCGGGACCCTGTCCGGACCCATAGGCGGACCGGACTGGATCACGAACTCAGTTCGAAGCGGACCCGGATCCGGCCAGGTTCCAGACAGATCCGACAACTTAGTGTTTTGTTTAATCTATAATCTTCTGCCTTTTCATACTCGTGCTGGTATCTATGAGATACCATACTTCCTTTTGAGTGTTGCCACTAATTTCAATTGTATCTTATGTAATTCATTTGACAGGGAACTGATTATAAATCTTGTTTTCAAAATTTCATTTCTGAGAAGCATTCTTCTGTTGCTGAAAAACATGGCCAGTCCTATTCGTAAGAGGGTGGGCTTACATGGCTTACATGGTTGTAAATGTTAGAGGAACCAACAAGCTTTTAAGTTTGAACTTAGTTTACCAATTTCATGTTGTTAGTAGGTCATTATATATACAAAATGTAAATATTGAGTTTTCTTTTAAAAGGATGTAGAAATAGTATAATATTTTAAAGTTGGGGATGAGCCAGAGTTGTTATGTTAAATGATAACTATATTATAGGAAACGAGTCATGTATACTTTGTGTTAAGCCAAATCATGCTGGACCATAATTTTCATAGCCTGCCTTTTTCATGGATTGATGTTTGAGAATCCATGGTTGAAATGTAAGCCCACCATTTCTGTAGGAGCCAAGTTTGATGTACCCTTCATTAAACTGAGTTTTAATTGATGGTGACGTGTTATGCAAACAAATGGGTCTATATATTACTCATAATAAGTTATTCGTGAGTTGTGAGAGAAGGCAGGAATCTTGTTGTTGAAGTAGTTTGTAGTTTCAAAAGCTACTCATTTAAATGTTATACTGTATCAATATTATTCAAATTAATGAAAAAAGAACTTCCACCATAGTGTCCACTCTCCCAATTTTTTATGAACATGTACATTTTATTTGTTCCTCAGTTATATGAGTTCTTTTGGTATCCTTAGCACAATTATTATTTTATTGATTCATTGTAAATTTAACATTGTGCTCAAAGCATAGAGTGCAACCGTAGATGATAATTACAATGCTATAATTCATCAGTTAGAGGGTCGGGTTTTTATGATGCTTTTCCTGGTTTCCATTGCCTTAGTTAATGGTCTATGAACACTTGAGTGCTGTAGATCCCTAGAAGATAGTATCAAATATAGACCTGGAGACAATGAAAAACTCTGTCCTTGACCACTTTATGCACTTGCCAGTTCAAAAGTGATGACTTTGAAAGAAATGTGGCCAGAAGGCTCCAAATGCGTGTGTAATCTCCCATTAGTAAAAATAGGGAATGACATGTCCAATAACCAATTTGTCCCTAGCGCAAAGGATACGAATGTGCACTTTGTGTTTCTAACTTTATGCTATATTGGAATATTTAATCATACTGGTTCCCATGGTGATTTGAGATATCATTTAGTATTCAGAAATTCTGTCGCCCACACGAATTGGGTATGAATTTCTTTTTTTGTAAAGTTGTCTTACGTAAATGATTTACACCTTTCTATGTTTTGGAAGTGTGTACAATTTTTTTTGGTAGTTTAGGATTGCAGTAAAATTGCATGTCACATATATTATATCTCAAACTAGCAGATTCAGTACAACAATTGGTGGCTTGTCTTTGAAACCTCCTTTCACTGTTTTGTTTATCTTTTTTTGGAGAAATGCAACTTATATTACATTTGAGAATTTAGAAAAAGTACATTGATTTGACAACAGGGTTACAAGAAATACATCTTACTTAGAAAGCCTTTAAAGCGAACATTTGAGCCTGCTCTCTGATAGGCATAGACTCTTTATGGAAACCCATAAATTTGACTTTGATTAGTAAAGCCGAATCCCCACTTGAAAAGCCTCAACTCCCCTAAGCTAAGTGGGAAAGGGTCCTCTTGAAGAGTAGCCTTACATCTTGATCTCCACAGGTTAATAGCAACCAACATGCCATAAGAAATGTAGCTATCCTGGATCATCCAAGCATGTCCTGAAGGAGAGGGCCTCACCAAAAATGGGGGCACTGGATAAGTAATTAAATTCAGCTTGAAATTGTGCCCCAAAGGTCTTGGCAGAAGAGCATCTCCAGAAGGCTGAGGCCACTGTTTTCTCTCTCCCACAAGGATTTTATAAAGAATATGTGGTGCCAACGTTGTTAGGTCTTGTCTTTATTGCCAAACCTTGGTGGAGCGTTAACCATTGTAAAACTTGGTGCTTGAAACAAGATCACGATTTCGAAATATACTGACACAACCTTTGCCATCTCACTTCAGAATCACTTATCCCCAACAGCTTGTTCAATCGTGGAGAAATTGTAGAAGCGTGTCTCACTACTTTGTATAGATATTAGTTACAATGTTACATTGTTTGTAGAAGGTCAACCTGTTACACAATTTTCAATTTCGTTAATAAGGTCGTGTCCCTAATGGCTGCCTTCTAAAGAGACAACTTACAGGGATTCCAAATTTCTTCCCAACAATAAAGCCCTTTTCTGGCCAATCTTTTGCAAGTAAACAAAAACAAAGCTAAGAGATCAAATTGACCTCTTCATAGTGCATTCTGTAGGTCTTGATGCTAGATCCAAGCATCCCATTTCCTGTCATATGACCATTGAAGAAATTTAGATACAGCTTGTCAAGCAGCGCACACCCCACCCTCCTAAGTGGGACTGACCTTTAAAGCATGGATGCCTTAGCATTTCCAATTATGTCACAAATCTTAAAGGGGCTTGCGATTCCTTGAGTATGCTCAGCAGATCAAACCTGATGACAGTAAAATCTGCAATGATGCTGCACCATCGTACCTTTTTTAGAGTTCAGTGAAAATTCCTTGCAGGTCTATGCAAGTGTTAGTGAATGGAAGTTTTTCAGATCCAATCCATCTACATAGATCTATCTGGAAGGGATTTACACTTACTGCATTCTTTTATGTGCTTGCAGTGGATACTCTTTATTTTTTGTTGGAAGCAGCTAGAGTGTGATAGCAAACTAGAGTAATTTCCCTACTAGGCAGAACTTAATTTTATTGATCATTAACATTAATTCTTGAACTGTTGAGGGCACTATTCTTTTGTGGACAAATTTGCAGAAGCTGCGGAAGCAGTGGTAAATGAGAAAAAAAGATGTATTTTTGATTGGCTGCAATCACTCACTGTTCTGGTTGAACCAAAACGGGAACTTTTAAATCTAGGTGAGATCATCCATTGCTTGTTCTCTTTTGCATTCAGCTTTCTATTGCTGATCAATGGGAGATAATGGTTAATTTTTAAACGTTCTATAATCTTCTTTCTGTTTATCGTCCAAAATTGGCTTTTCTTTGTAGGCATTTTGAATAGGCTGGCCTTATATGCTTCTTTTACCATTTTAACTTTGACCTACAAGTAAAAATGCATTTCTGAGAAATAAAAATGGATAGAATCTATATTTTTATGAGTTTTCAAAGACAAGTCGATTAGCTCTTTGCCTTGCGGATTTGAATTCATTTATTTGAGACAGGTGTGTGAAACATTTTGATAACTTTCTAATGAGTTGCCCCTTGAAATCTTCTAACAAAATTTTACTTATACATTACTATTTTTGTGTTTCTGAGCTGTAGGCTGCAAAAGTTTATAAGTTAAGGCATCTCGTAAAAGTGGAGGTCATTTCAAGTGATGTTACTGGCTGTACGTTTGTGTTGGTAATGCATTCTTCTCTTATTGTATGCTTGCTTCTTTTGTGTTATAGACTTTAGCTATAGATTATAAGAAATTTTGCTGATTAGAATTTCCTTCTCTGTGTCAGTTTTCTTTTTCAAGCATGTTAACTCTACTTTAAAAATACTCTTTCCTTGACATTTTTCAGGGCTTTGATAACCTTAAAAATCAGACTGTTGCCCCTTCTCAGTGGACAATGCGTAACATCAATGACAGGTTATCTGTTTCTTATTTCTGAATTTTTATTTTTACTATAAAGTGTAAATTACATTTTCATGGTTACCAGTATGTACACATATTTATTATATGTTCCTTCTCATGCAGGAATCATTTACTTGTTTGTATTTTGAATATGTGTAAGGAGATAGTTGGTCGCCCTCCAAAAGTAATTGGCATGGATGTCGTTGAGATGGCTCTTTGGGCACAGGTATGCTTTGTACATTGTCATCACACAAAGCATCCCATTCTGCATTTCTTAATAGTTGATGGTAGCTGCAGAGAAAGCTTGATAGGAATTCATTATTTTCCCAACTATGGATGTGCCATGTGCAAGTAACACTTAAAAGTTTCAAACTACTTTATCTGGGGACAATGTTTGTTTCTAATTATTGCTAGTAGTCATAGAAACTTCCCCTTTGCCCATCTCTTAGAGCTCCACAATGAAAATAACAGTATCACCATTTTCAGAAGGTATTAATGTGCCATAACAATATTTCCACTCTCAAAAGGTATATTTTAGCTTTTGTTGAAAAATATTTTAAGCCAAATTTTAATTTTTTATTAGTATTATCATTTATGTTTTAATTCTCATGGTGTTTCAATAATTGGGAGTCATAAATATTATTATGTTGAACTTATATTTTTATTTTTTTATATATTAATCCTTAATGCACATATTTTAGTTTAAAAATAATGCATGCCAATTCTCATTTCTAATCTCTTTTTGGAAGTGCTGTTTCCACGCTATATATTACTTACATATTCCTTTTTTTCCATTTCAAATTGCACAGTCTAAAAATGGTTGAAATGAAAACCTACATTCTTTTGTGGTACAAGCATAGTTGAAAAACTCAGGGATTAATGACCAAACTCATGAGTAACTTGCTCAATTACTAGTAGCCGAGTAATACTTAAAACTTGCAGCTTTCTCAAAATCTTGCAAAACTCTCCAAAAATTGCAGGGAAAAAATGCCCCCTGGTCAAAAAGGTCATTTCGCATTTTTAAAACTTTTTTGGGTCATTTCTTCTGTGCAAGGCTGCTGGCAGATATAGAGTGCTCAAAAGGCGTTAAAACTCCAGATTTCAAGCATATTTTGGGTTGGGGAGTATCTTTTTTTGGAATCATTCTAGGTGGAAGGTATTAGTATAATAATGTAATAAAGTGTATGTAATTAGTGTAGTTAGGTGTTGGTCCTTAAATAAGGTAGTACCGTAGTTGCAGTAGTCATTGTTCCATTTAATATAGTAGTTGTAATAGTACTTTTCTAATTATTTGCTTTCACTCTTTGTGAAGCAAGACATTTTAAGCCTTTCTAGCAAATTTCTCTCATCTCTTTTCTTTGCATTTTTACAAACATTGGTATTAGAGCCACCAGGTTAGGGTTAGGGTTTGATCGTGCAAATAAGGTTGGGAAGAGGTTGTGAAGGGTTAGTTAGGGCATGGGTGTCTACAGAGGCAAAAAATTGTGGGTCTTCTTGCTAGAAAAATCGAGGCTAGGGCTGAAATAAAATTGCAGGTTAAAAGAGCAGGAAAATCGCGATTTTCCTGCTCTTTTAACCTGCAATTTTTCGCGATTTTAAGGAAAATGTGGCTATTTTTGTGAAACCTGCAGTTGCCGTTGCAGGTTGTGGCAGCTAGGGCAAGAAAAATCGTGACACACTTTTCTGTGAAAAATCGTGGATTTTTGTATGTAAATCATGTGACTTATTTCCTACTATTTTGTCATGATTAGGATGAAAATCACACCGTTTTTTTTGCTGCAAATCCATCAAAATTGCATGTTGCAGGGTAACAACAGACTGCAATATTTCGAAGGTTTTTCCATGCTAAAAATTTGCTATCGTCAATAAATCGCGACGGCTAGGGTTTTACTGAAAATTGCTAGGGTTTTTCTGATTTTTGTAATGGCTACGACATGCCTAGAGGTCATGGTTTTCTATTCCAAAAGGTTGCGTGGTTAGCGGCATGATTTGTGCAGTTTATAGCCAGTTTCAAGGCCAAAATACCAGTTGCTAGGGCATGTGACAACAATTTTTGGATATTATATTTTTATTTTAAAAATTCCCTCATTCATTTAGAAAAATAATTTGTAAATTTTTGGGGTTTTACAAATCTTAGTTTGAGGGGGGGTTTCAAAATATTTAGGGTTTCATATTTAGAAGGGTTTGAAATTTTTTCGGGATCAGATGTAAAATATTTGGGAAAATTTTCTGGGTCAAATTTAAAAGGGGTTGTTCAAGTTTCGAGAATAGTTTTTTTTTGGGATAATGGCCAACATTCAAAATCTCATGTTGTCAGAAGCACAAAAACTCACTGGAAAAAGCTACAATATCTAGTGTCACAAAATACTTACAATTGTTGAGTATAGGATGTGTGATAGAATTATCATAGGGATTGAAACCAGGCTTGCAACCAACCCAGATGATTTTGATAAGTGTCACCGGGAAGCCCTACTGCTACTCAAGCTGTCAATGTCTGATGATTTAATCTTCGAAGTCTAGAATGCCACATCTGCACGTACACTATGGGATAACCTTATAAACAAGTATCGGGTCTTTTTAAGAAAAGTCGGGGTTTTGTATTTGAAGAATTTGTTGTTTTCTACAAAATTGCATGAGGGTGGTGTTGATGATTGTTTTTAGACAACTCAACAATAGAGTAAAACACTAAGTATCCAACTCTCTCTTGAATAAAGTTCTTCGAAGGCTAAGCTATGTGATCCAATGAAGTAACTTCAAGGTTCCTTACTTATGATTTGCAATGGATAAACTCAGTGACTTGATGTGATATTGCTGATTATCACAAGGACTTACGCAGACTTCTTGCTTCATTCAGCGTATTTCTCCTTTCAGTGTGGATGATATATGTACAATGCTTCAATGATAAAGAAAAGGAAAAAAAATAAAGGTTTAGAGGAACTAATCTAAGGTCAATGAAGCAATGATGATGCATGAATAGACAAACTCCTTAATAAACCTAACACCACTTAGCCAAGAATGCCTACAACTGCATGGAGTAGGTGCAATCTCCTAAGGATAGCGAATGGTTTTCAAATCATGAAAGCTTATATAAGCACCCATTAAACGGTGCAGCTCAAACAAGCGTCCACAATCGAACTCAAACAAATTATGATGAAGCTCAGACTAGCTTTACACAACACTTCACCAACGATAAATGTCAAAAGAATGAGCTAGGAGTTGATCAAATATCCGATACATACATGCATCACATCAATGAGCTACTAATCTATTTTTAATCTACTTAGAAACATCTCTCCACTTCATCAAGATACAGGAAACCATGTTATTCCACAAGACAACACTTAACACGAAACAAGCTCTAAATGTCTTTGCATTAATCTTGAGAAATATTTACAACAACTTCAAGCACTCTCAGAGAATTTCGAGTCTCTTCTACTCTACTTTTTTTACTCTATTGCCTAACTATTAACTTTACAAATGAGGCAACAAGGCCTTTATATAGAATTCCAGAATTACAATGAATGGCCTGGATCAATTCAAATAGCCAAGGGCTAGGATCATGCCATCTCAACAGGTAGTTACAACAACTTGCTATTTTTAGTACAGAAGAGAGGCAATAAAGGCACGTTTTCCAAGAAGATAAGGATAAAATGGAATTTTTAGAGCATCTTCCACATAGGCGTCCTCTTTGGCTTCTTGCTTGTTGAATGATATGGCGAATTGTGATTGGTGAATAATATGTATATGCCACGTAGGTGCCACCTCAACATATTCCCAAATTGCATCATCTGTGTGATGTCTTCGAATGCGATTGCTTTGAACTTGAATGCTTGGGATGTATATTTGTTGATCTTGCCTTGTTCTTCTACAAGTTGGATGGGTATAATGCATGTTGCTCATTTGTATGACTTTGTAATTCTTCTTCTTTGCAGGAGATAGGTTGATCTTCTTTGGATGCATCTTGATGGAGAGTAATGTAGATGATGATGCTTCATGGAGTAGGAAACCTCTCTAATACTTGAAGATTGATAGAACTTGAAGCTTGATGGATAGATGTCTTTGTTTAATGCAGATGATGAAGTGCACTTGAACAATGAACTTTTAGAGTGGCTATCTTCTATCTTCATTTTACTCCTAGCATGAAGGTGGTTCCAGGGGCTTGTTCCTTAGATGATCATTTAGCCCCATCCATGCTCCTGCAATACAGAGAAAGAAACAATATTAATTCTTCGACTTTGCAACACAAAATAATCATTTAAACAATTAATAGCCCTTCCAAGCCTAGGCGCATTGGATGCCAATTTGGTTGATTTCTTGAAAGCAATCATAAAACTCAAACTAAGCATCACACTAAAAGTGGCGCATTAGATGCCAATTCTATCCTCTGGTTGGAACTTCACTTTAGCAAATTGCAACCAACTCCTTATCTTGGATCACTGGTTCATAATTTCATCCCTTGCTTGAATTTCTTCATAAAATCTAGGCGCAACGGATCACAAATTCATCCTTTGTCTAAAAGATGTCCAAAAATTTGAATTAAACCACACTCTGATAATGGTGCACTAGATGGCAATTTTATCCTTTGGTTGAAATACTCTTATAAAACTTAAAACTAAACTTTACCCATAGTGGCGCATTGGTTGGCAGTTTCGCCCTTTGCTTGAAATGTCACCTTTACAAAACTTCAGCCAACCTCCTTAGTCTAGGCGCACTGGATAAGGATTTTGATCTCTGCTTGAAAAATATCAAAAAATTGAAGTTGAACCACCCTCCAAAAGTGGCGCACTGGATGAGGATTTTGATATCTGCTTGAAAGGTTGCATAAAACTTGAAACAATCCTCACCAATATTAGTGCATTAGATCACCATTTCATTCTTCGCTTGAAAGATGCACTTTAACAATCAAACAAACCTCCTCCATCTTGGGCGCATTAGATTCTAATTTCATTCTTCGCTTGAATAGCCTCTTGAAATTCGCAATTTAACACCCTCATCCCTTGGCGCATTAGATCATGATTTTGATCTCCCCTGAAAGTGGCGCACTAGATGATCATTTGTTCGCTCACCTGAAAGGTTTCATAAGGGCGCATCGGATGGGAAATTTGATCTCTTCTTCATCTAGGCGCATTGGTTCAAGGTTTTGTTCTCCGGTTGAAAGACCTCCTAAAATCATCATTTCACCTTCCTTCTCAAGGGCGCATTGGTTGAGGATTTTGTCCTCCGGTTGAAATCACACCTTAACAAGGGCGCATTGGTTGACAATTTTAATCTTCTTCTGAGTACTTAGCCATTTTTTTGCAAATTTTGAAGGTGAAGACCCTTGGGTGGAAGTATATTTAAAAAATATATTTAAGTCCTATACTTTAAATATTTTTGAAATATACTTCTAGGATGTTTGAGATAGGTCTTGGATCCATAGGATTTAACATGCAGATTATAGAATTTGGAGGATCCACCAGATTTCAGACTTAGTCAATTTTTAGGATTTTCAGGATATCAGATTTAGTCATTTTTCAGGATCTCAAACATGCATCAGGATTGATCTCAGTGTTCATTTGAACCTTGACGGATGACTTCCTTGTTTCCCATTTGAATGGAATTTGATCAAGACTCTTCATTATTGCAAGTTCATGTTCTAGGTGAGACCTCCAGTTCTAAAGCAAAACCTCCTAGGAGAGACTCGTTGTTGGATTGGCAGAGGAAACGAACCTAAGACATCATCCAAAACGCCAACAAAGCATCGGAGCTCAAAAAAAAGGGGGTCCCCATTTGCAATGGGGCTATGTGTGATTAGGTCACAACAGGTGGATCACTATCAAAACATATCCTAAACATCATGGTTGCTTTGACCATTAACAACCTGTTGCTCTCCTATGAGACCTTTGTGGAATCATTGAATCTATTGGCTGAAAGTCAAACTTTGATTTTTGATAAGGTGTGTTAGTATATATTGCAGAAGGAGCAAAGACAACAACAGATAGGGGAATCTACATCTGGGACCACTAAAAGTGTTTTTGTTGCTTATTTTAGGAGCAAATCTTAGAACTCTTTTGGTAACAAACCTCAAAATTCTTCTAACAACACTTCTTCCACTCAATCAAAGAAAAAGGTGAAATGCTTTTATTTTAACAAATTTGAATATGTTAAAAAAGAATGTTTGAAAAGGCTATACAATCTATCTCGCAAGAAGCATGGTGAAGCTAATGTGGCTGCCATTGAGGAAGAGCATGGTTTAGATGATGAGTTTGCACTCATGGCATCTCTTTTAGATAGCACCGACAACATATATTGGTTTTTTGATTCAGGACTATCTCAACACTTCACGTGTCACAAAGATTGGTATGTAAAGTTTATTGCTGATTCTAGTCATAAAGATACCATTTCACTTGGTGATGGTAAATCACATGTGGTCGAAGGGATAGGAGATGTTAGGGTTGTATTATATGATTCTCTAAAATTTTTGTACGCATTGTTCTATATGTTCTTGCCATGAACAAGAATTTATTATCTATTAGTCAGCTTACTGATAACCCTAACATTCAAGTCAGGTTTTGTGGAAAGAAGTGTATTGTATTAGATGTGAAACATGACAAAATTGTCGCCGTAGGCATTGGGCAAGGAGGCTTATATAAGCTTGTTGATCCTGCTACAACTAATTTGCATGCCTTAGCTATCGAAGATAATACCAGTGTTCTTTGGGATGAAAGATATGGTCACTTGAATCTTCAATATTTGGCCAAATTTAGCAGAGCCCATATGGTTCACAGGTTGCCCTTTATACAAGAAAAACAAGATTTGTGTGTTGGGTGTTTGGTTGGAAAGTAGAAGAGGAAGCCGTTTCCTACAAAAGGTGCATGGATGGAAAGCAGAAGAGGAAGCCATTTCCTACAGAAGGTGCATGGCATGCTAAGGGTCTTTTGGATCTCATTCACGCAGATCCTTGTGAGCATTCTTGGAAGTCTACCGCTGTCAATGGTTCAAGGTGTTTTCTGCTATTGGTGGATGATTTCTCTAGAAAGATGTGGATTTACTTCTTAAAGAAGTTTTAATGCTATGGTGCCTTCGTCAAATTCAAGGCATTGGTGGATCAAGACTCTGTGCTTCGATAATGGGCGGAGATTCATTTCCACTCAATTCAAGGAATTTTGTGAGAAAGAAGGTACGGAACGCTGGTTAACAACACCATACACTCCACAACAAAATGGAGTGGTTGGAAGGCGTAATAGGACTATCATGGAAATGGCACGGTGCATGATCAACAGCAGGAATGTTTCCTACCAGTATTGGGGAGACGCTGTACACACAATGGTTCATATCCTGAACAGATGTCCATGTAAGGCTTGCAGAAAATCACACTTGAGGAAGCTTGGATTGTTAACTAATCTGAGGTAATTTTTTTTTTCAAATTTTTGCTTCAGCCACATTCACTTTAGTTCTTGAACAAAAAAGACAAACTAGATTCCAAAAGTGTTAGGTATTTCTTTGCTGTTGTAGCGAACAATCTAAGGCCTACAGGCTTATTGAAAATTCTACTAACAAGGTCATTGGTAGTCGAGATGTTGATGTAAAAGAGACAACCATATTTTTCAAATGTTCAGTAGGAAGTCAATGAAGACCTTGGATCTAGTATTATGGTACCCTTGAAGGATGAACCCTCTAGTTCATCAAGTCCGCTTGTAAGTCAACCTTTGGCTGGTTCTTCACCACTTGTCTATTAGAGACGCAGAACTTAAGGTGTTTCCACCCCAAGTAAGACTCTAATTGAGAACATGCTCTTGCAGCATTCCCCTGAGACACACTAGAAACCTAAATGGGACTATTCCACTGTGGAAGGTGTACATGTGGATGAAATTCCTCAATGAAATGAATATCCTCGAAGAAAAGAAAAAAAATGATAATTGGTTCAACTGTTGAGCATAGTCATTTTTCCCTATCTTTTGATCTTTTTCAGGTTTCTAAACCACAAAAGTTTTTTGAGGCACAAGGGAAACCATAATGGGAAGTTGCTATGAAGGTTGAATATTATGCATTGATGAGAAATCAAACTTGGGAATTGGTCGAATTGTCTCGAGGCAAATAGCCCATTGGGTGCAAATGGGTCTATAAAGTCAAATGCAAAGATGATTGTTCATTGGACAAATACAAGGCATGTCTTGTTGCTAAGGGATATTCGTAACAAGAAGGTATAGACTTTGAAGAGACTTTTGCTTGTACTACTTAGATGGTCACATTTTGGTTGCTTCTCTCTGTAGCCACTCAATTTGTTTGGAAGGTATATCAAATGGATGTCAAAAGTGCCTTCTTGAACAGGGACTTGGATGAGGAAGTCTATATGGCGCAGCTTGAGGGTTTTCAGGTTTGTGGACATGAACATCTGGTTTGCAGGATAATTAAGTCCTTTTATGGACTTAAACAGGGTTCTCGAGCTTGGTATCTTAAAATTGATAAACATCTAAAAGATTTTGGATTCAGAAGGAGTCTTTTTCTAATCCAAATCTTTATGTCGAAAGTGATGGTAATGATATTATAATTATTATTGTATATGTTTATGATCTTGCCATCGTAGGTAGCACAAACACTGTAGTTCAACAAGTAGAATTAGAATTGTGTGCAACCTTTGACATGTCAAATTTAGGCCTCCTACATTATTGCCTAGGAGTTGAGTTTTGGTAATCAGATCATAGTATCTTCATGGTTCAAATCAAATATGCCACAAGTCTTTTGGAGCCTTTTGGGATGACAGATTGTAACTCATCTTCTGCACCTATGGAGGTCGAGTTGAAGTTGTCAGCCTTTGATGATTCATCCCCGGTCGATCAATCACACTATAGACAATTGCTAAGCAACTTGATATATCTTACAACCACTAGACCAAACCTTTGCTTTGCTTTTAGCTGTCTCTCTCGGCTTTTGTCAAAATTGAAGCTCTCTCATTGGATAGTTGCAAAGCAAGTTCTGCGGTATGTGAAAGGTACTCTTGACTTTGGCATACTCTATTGGAGGACAAAAGATTTTGGTTTAATTGGGTATACAGACTTCGACCAGGCAGGATTTATGGATACTCGGCAGTCTACAATCGACTACATCTTCTCCTTGGGTTCAAGAGTGATTTCTTGGCGAAGTAAGCTTCAATAGATAGTAGCTTTATCCTCCATTGAAGCTGAATACAAAGCAACAGTGAGTTCCAGTTGAAATGAAATGAAATGAAAGATTTTAATAACGTCGACGAAGCCACAGCAGCCTAGGGGACCCAGAACTGCACAATCGAACCAAAGAACAAGGCAGCCAAGCACTAAACAATTTGAAGCCCCCTTTTGAGATTGGATCTCCTGCAGTGAATTTTGATCAATAAGTTTGCAGCTTTGTCCAATCTCGCTTCTTCAAACAAGGTGCTTAAACTGTTAATTTTCAAAATGCCTTCATAGCTGGCACAAATGTTGCTGTATGCCGTGCACTCCATGATGAAATGCCACTCCGTCTCCACCACACCTTTGTTGCAAAAAAGGCATATTCTATTTTCCCACTCCTCTTTGGGAATCAACCACCTGCCCGTTTCACATCTAAGATGATGTGAGCTAGTCCTTATTTGAGCAATCAACATTTTTGTCTTCCACTTAATATCTGCCCCTATATAGGCTTTTTCGACATGCTCCAACGTGGGGTTGAACTCCTTGATATAGTAAGCTTTTTTCCATCCCTTTTGATTAGTCCACATGCTGTGTCTAAATTTTTCTCTAACATATTTTTTTTATTTCCTCGTTGGCATGTGGACACTCCTGCATATTAATGCCCCATTTCTTTAACCACTTGTCATTTTGCTTCCTCCATGATTAATTTAGGCCAACGGTGGCTTTCCATATTTTTGAGTCTTCGTTAGGTAACTTACCAAATGAACCATCGCTGACGCCTCCAAAAGGAACAAACTTGTTTCCCCCAATAAAATCTCATATGGGACAACAGTCTGAATTTTAAGACTGCTAATGATGAGATGCTTATGGATCCTCTCAATTTGCTTCCATTTCTGATTAGACATACTGCTGCCCCAAATTTCGCAACCATAGAGGATCACAGGAGTAACAAGCAAACCGAAAAGAGTTCTCTTGGTTTTCCTATCCCATAATTCCGCATTTCTACATCTATTCTGCAGGGAATAAACTGCTTTCCAGCCCCCCTGAATTCTTTTTGCTCTGCACGTTTCCCAACTGAGCTTGTTGTGGAAATCAAGCTCAAGGTGTTTATACTCATCCACTATTTCTAGCGGGCTGCCATCAAAAAGAAAGCTAAAGTGCTTCTTTTTTCTCTGCAGCGAGAAAATCATCACTTTGGTTTTGCTAGTGTTCACTTACATCCCCACTTCTTGACAAAAGGTTTCCAACGCCCTCAAGTGTCCACTTCTTGAAGCAATTTGGTTTGGCAGAATGTTAGCTTCCTCAGCATTCTCCTACATCGCTTTTTTATGATAATCAGGGAGTATTAGAGTTGGTGAAGAATCCAGTGTATCCTGCTCGAACCAAACATATCGAGATTCATCATCACTATATTCAGCAACCGGTGGACTATGAAGACATCTCTCTTCATTTTTGTTCTTCTCAGGAGCATGCTATTGATTTAATGACTAAACCACTTGGTCCTAGTTACTTCGTCAAATTTTGGGACAAGCCTGGTGTTGTTTTTAGTTTAGTCATTAAGGAAGGGTATTAGTATAATAATGCAATAAAGTGTATGTAATTAGTGTAGTTAGGTGTTGGTCCTTAAATGAGGTAGTTGTAGTAGTTGTACCATTTAATATGGTAGTTGTAATAGTCCTTTTCTAATTCTATATAATGTTGCTTTCACTCTTTGTGAAGCAAGCCATTTTAAGCTTTTCTAGCAAATTTCTCTCATCTCTTTTCTTCGCATTTTTACTAATAGAAGGGAAGAGCTCATAGTAGTAAAAGGAGTAGCGGCTGCAGGCCATGGGGTTAGAAACTCTTAGTAAACATTAATAATTATTTAGTTGCTTTTTTTACATCAGATATGTGCTTCTTGACTTTCATACTAGACTTCCACATTATTTGTGTTACTCGTAGATCAAAACATAAGTCATGGGTTGTAGTGAAAATTGTTTTAATGCATGTATGAATGTGCTTGAGGTTGTAATTATAATAAAAAAATTTACTTTCACTGTCAATATACATGAGCTTTGAACAATTAGGAAATGGCCACTAGACATATGTATGTTGTAAAGACATGATAGGCATGTAGCCAAAAGCTTTTTAGGAACACAACACAGAGTTAAAACTATATATTTTTTTTAATTTAGATCTATCCTCTAGGCTGCTAGGGTTAATTTCCAATTTCTCAAAAAGTAAATGGCATCAACAAGTAATAGAATTGACAACATGCCTAGGGACCTTGCTTGGAAACAAGGGACAATAGGCACAAAGCAAGGAATGTTTGTTTGCAACTACTGTGGTCAGGATGTGAGAGGAGGCATAAATTGCCTCAAGTATCACCTAGCACGGATCCCTCGCCAAGATGTTGTGGCATGTACACAAGCAAGTTAGGAGGTTGATAATGAGGTGAAAGCTCTCCTTGTAGCATATGGCTAGAAGAAAGCAGAGAAAAATGGGATGGCAGAGGTAATGGGAGTCCCAAGTTTGAGTTCTACAGGGTCAAAGGGAGATATATGGGGTCCTTCTTCCACTGGACCACAGATACAAGGATTCAACAGTGTGCAACCTTCATTGGATGGTACTATGTGGAATAAGGAATTGCAGGATGAGGTGAAGTTGGTATGTGCCAATTTTTGGTACTACAACAACATTCCGTTTAATGTTGCTACAAGTTTTTATTGAGAGTATTTGGTCATTGCATTGACTATGGCAAGTGAGCGGTTCAAGGCCCTGAGCTGTCATGAGTTGAGTGGCACATTATTTTAGGATGTGGTCCAAAACACAAAGCAGCTAGTAGAGGAACAAAACTAACTTGGAAAAAGAAGAGCTGCAACATTTTATGTGATGGGTGGTTGGATGGTAGGAGCAAAACATTGTTAACGTTTTAGTGGCTTCAAGAGGACAATTAGTCTTTTTGAACTCAGTTGATGCCTCTAGTGAAATAAAAATGTTGAGACATTGTGCCACTTGTTGGATGAGGTGGTGATGGAGGTGGGAGTGGAAAGTGTTGTCTAGATAGTAACGGAAAATCATCTTCCTATGTGGTAGCTGATAGGCTTCTAAAGGCAAGGCACCTTATGCTATTTTTAAGCCCTTGTGCCACCCATTGCCTTGGCCTTGCCCTTGAGGACATAGGGAAACTAAGCTAGGTGAAGAACGTGGTGGAAGATGCAAGGAATGCCATAAAATAAAGTGATGGCAAAGAGGTCTTGTGGTCAGGAGTCTCGCTCTGCCACTAATTTCATCACCTTGCAAAGTACAACAGCTGCATTGCCCAACCTTAAGCACATGTTTGTAAGTGAAAGGTTGTTGAAGACTCCTTACTGCAGGAAGGCCAAAGTGGAGAGGGCCGCGAAGACCATTTTTGATGATACATTTGCCAAGGGCATGAGGGAGATCATCAAGGTAAGTTTTCAATCAAAAATTCCTAGTTTAGTTTTTTTTAAATAAATTTGCTGATTTTGTAAAATTTTGATATTTTATTTTGCTGATTTTATTTTTAAAAAACTTCTGATTTAGTTTAATTTTCTAATTTAATTTGTATCCACTCTCTTGTTTTAAGTGTCAAAACCATTGGTCAGGGTTCTACAATTGGTGGATGGGGATAAAAACCCTATGGGATATCTATATGAGGCCATGGAGAGGGCCAAAGAGGCGATTCATCATTTGTATCGGTCAAATAGAAACGTATATGAACCCATATGGCACATTATTGATTGGAGGTGGAACTGACAACTCCACCAACATATTCATGTTGTTGCCTTATTAGTTGAACCTTAAGTTTTTTGTCTCCACTTCATTTAGAGTAGATGAGGAGGTTATGGTTGGTCTTGACGCATGTATTGAGAAGTTGGCCCCCAATGAGAACCTTTGAGACATCATACATGGTGAGTTACAAGTTTATAAGGGGTGGGAGGGGAGATTGCGTTCTTCACCTTTATGCATACCTAGGAGGGCCACTCTGCAACCAGGTAAAAAAACATATATGTTTAATTTTAGTTTTTTGTTTACTTTAACTTTTAAGTTTACTAATTTTTTTTACGAAGTTATAAATGTTGCCCTTGCAAATTTGTGGTGGAAAGGTTTTGGTGCAACATCATCTAATTTTTGAAAGTTTGCCATCTGCATTTTGTCCTAGCCTTGTAGTGCTTTTGGTTGTGAGCACAATTGGAGTGTTTTTGAGGCCATTCACACAAAGAAGCGCAATAGGTTGACTCAAAAAGCACTTGAACGATCTTGTCTTTACATAGTTCAACATTCTGTTGCATGCAAAGAAGGCAGAGGGGTAGGAGACATGTCATGTGCTTGACTTCAATGACATCAATCCATATTCAGATTGGGTTGCTAAGGATGTGGATTCAGTGTTTAGTTCTGATGAGATAGCTGATTTGGAGAGGGAGGCACTTGAAGTGCTGATGCAATAACTGATTTGGTAGCATATGAGGAGGCAGAAGGTGAGTTTAGCGGGCCATCAAGGGCGGGTTCATTGCATTCACCTCATGATCATATGCCTGAGGCTCCTATTGAGGATGATGTAGCTATACCATCTAGTTCAAGAAACACAATGGCAATAGATTTTTCTAAGCTTTAGTTGTGGAAGAAATTTATGATTTGTAATTTTTATATATATTGAAACTTGAAGTTCATACATATTGAACTCATTTTTTGGTCTATGATGTGTATTGAATGCTAATTTTGATCTATTATGAAGGAAATCAACAATATTTTCCATAAATTCAGTTTTTTGCATGTTTTTGAAGAATATTTTTACAAATTTATTTATTTTTTAATGTATAAAAATTTGCCAAGTCCCGAGTTTTTAATTTTTTTGGGTCAGCTGAGTTATTGTCAAGTCCGCAACTATGGGTACATCAATCATATATTACGTTTTAATATTTGTAAGAGGTAACATCCTTAAAGAAATATTGCATCCACTACCTACCAAGCAAGGAGCACAAGTGTCTTAGTTTCAGCCTGTGTCCCATGGGGACTTGTCACTAAGGTTTAGTTCCCTTGGTAAAGTTGAAATTTGTTGTGGGACTAGCAAATGCATTGGGGACATCCCCAAACCACCCCTTTGAAGAGAGCAACTTGGGGATGTCACCACATTCTCAACATGTCAGTCATCTTTTCCCAGGGGACTTGCCATTGATGCATGCAATCCATTGCCTTTGAAGGGGACAACTTGGCAACTTTGCCACCTAATCTCCTAGCTCATCCCCCTTTGGGATTCACTCCTCCCACCTCTTAGGAATGTATAATTTAACTTGGCTAGAAATAGGCAATATCTAAATTTACCAATGAGAATTGTAATTTTCTTCCTCCATTTATTGCGCAAAACAACTTGCCCTGTATGCTTCATTTCGGTGACATACACATTTTAGTAGTTTCTTTATCACTAGTTTGCCTTTGCTATTATAGGTTCACTGACCTCGAATATTAGGAGAGGCTCTAGGAGTTCTTGACTTTCTCCTAGGTTTGTCTAGCTTGGCTCCCTCAACCTTGGACATTCCCCAATGAGCATTCTTAGATTCAATTTGGGACTTTTGTATTGATAGATGATGATGTTGGTTCTTTAGGTTTGAGTGATCTGTAAATTGACGTGGAGATTCCACTATGTAGTTTATCAGCTACGGAATACTAACATACCAATGCCAACAATCTATATATGACTATAGACGGGGGAAAATTGCTTGAAAGTAACTACAATACAATTTGCAAGAACTTTAAAATAGAACTGTAAGTGCCCAAATCCAAATGGGCCTACATGCGAAGTCCATTGATGACTAAATCTAGGGCATGAGATTACATGGCATAAAACGTGAAAAATAAAATGCTCAGCTGATATCTCCAAGGTAGGATGCCACGAGTTAGTTTGTTGTCTTCTATTGTCGTCCTTTCGTTCCTGTTGTTTTTTCGTGTCATGCCGAGACATGTTTTTTGGCTACCATGATGAATTTGTCGCTATATTTTGAGAATTCGTTGCGGTGAATGTGGATTCGTCGTGGTAAGTTGTCAAAGGCCACGGTATGCATTTACCATGGTAAGTTGTCAAATGCCAAAGTATTTTATAATATACTGCAACAATACAGTTTACAAGAAGTTCAAATGGAACTATAAGTTCCCAAATTCGAATGGGCCGACATGGCAAGTCCAATGATGACTAAAAATCCTGTGCATGAGACTACATGGCATAAAACCTAAAAAATAAAATACTCAGCTGATATTTCCAAGGTAGGATGGCACCTGTTAGTTTGTTGCTTTCTATTGTTACTGATGGAGTCACAACAAGTTGCATCATCTTAGAATCTAACTGATCTACCATAGATAAACAAATTTCCACTTCCTCGAAAATGTAGAGTAGATCATCCTTTGACTGAGGCAGGTTTTCAAGTTTCTTGCCTGCTTTGGAAAGCTTCTTTCCCAAATCTTTTTCACTTATTAATACCATGATTCACAAGTTGGAAGAATTGAGACTGATGATTCTCTAAATGATAAATCATTGTTGAAACTCAAAACATGAAACTGCTGAAACTGACATGTAGCCACTGGACATTGACATACAATAGATGCAATCTGCAATCAATGGTTAACTTTCTGAATAGGCTGGCAAAACCACCAGCTTTGATACCACTGTAATGTCCCAAACTATTTTTTTTTTAAGTTTTACAATATTGAGAGTTGCAAATGTAAGTCCTTGCACTTTCTGATCACCTAGGTTCTAATGTGGGCAAGGTGAGAGCATGCAGCGTTTGGAAAAACACTATCTAACTGAATGCTATGCTGGAACAGTAAAAAGACAGCATAGCCGACCAGAGCATATAGGCAACATAGCCAACCGGATCAACACTTCTTTGGCGAACAAGTATGCGTGTATGTACAAAGCCACTAGCAGATTACAAAGCAGATCCGATCAAGCCAAAATGGCCGATAACAAGCAGACCTGATTGATGCCAAACGGGCTGGAAATAAAATGCAAATGCAAATGACTATCTAGCAGTTGAACTATCCAGATTTACAATCTACTCAATCTGGAAATTACTCTCTGGCGGTTGAACCATCTAGATTTACAAACTGAAATCAACTATAAATCTTAAATTATTCCTGGCGGTAAATTGCATAGAAGGCAATATAATATTAAGCTGAAAGCACTAACAAATTTCTGATTTTAGTAACTGCAGAAATACCCCTTCTATCATATATTCTAATCAGCTGAAATATGCTTAGAAATTGTAATGTCCCTTTCTAGAACATTTCGTATTTTTGCCCTAGAACAATAATCCTAACTCAAAATGATAATTGCATTATATATATGAATATCACTTTATCTAAAATTATGAATTTTATTATAATATTCGGATTTATAACTCGTGCAATAATTCTGAAATTAGAACTTATCTTTATTTTCTGCTATGATTTTCCTTTAAATTTGCAGCTATTCTCCTTGAATGCTTGTTCCTAATGTCTACCCAAGTTAGGGGTTTTCGTCCACTAACTTGCTAAGAGAAGTTAAGGGGATTGTCCTTAAATCTGTTAATTAAACTTGGAGGGGCTTCGTCCTCTTTGGCTGTATCCTTATCTTGTATTCCACGAGAAAAGATATTTGTGACTTCATGATTGATATATTTGATTGATCGATTATTCTTCCTCCTTGAATGATCTCCCATATATATCATGTCCTTTCAAGAGACACAACTCTTCATATGTTGGTTGACCATTCTAAACAACTTATTCTTTATTTAATTTAGTTTTGTGTAATGTTAATTATTCTTTATGAGCGCTTCCTAATAGCTCTTGTCTTGCGATTCCTCCCAAGCGCTTATTAATCGCATTGTGGAGGATATCTTGGTCGTGGCTAAGGTATGACATAGAAGTGCAATGGATGTCCTCACTTATTTTACATATTTGTAATCCCCTAATTTGCCGCTCAAGGGACAATTATATTATTTTTCTGTTGCTGTCAGACCTTGTCTGCTGAAAGTGTTGATGAATATTTATTGAATGGCTCCTACCCATACCTTAGTGTATGGTGGGGTCCGCCATACAGATCGCCATACAGATCTGCTAAAGGGTTATTAATGATATTATGTGAAGGGTATATGTTTGCCAAGGCTATCGTAAGCAATAAGGAAGTGTTTAAGACCAAGCTTGCTGCACTAGGAGGAGACAACCTTTGACAAACCTGCCAACTCCAAATCCAACACAACAATCAAATGTATGTCGGATGCCTTCCAATTGTGAATCCGGCCTCAAGAAATGGAGTCAAATCTTCAGAAATTCCCAAATTATTGTTATAGAAATCTGAATCAAATCTGAAACATTGGTGTGATCAGCACCCAAATAATTTCCAAAGATGCAATTAGCAAGTATAAAATTTTAGGGCAGCCAAGGAGGAGAGTTGGTGCAAACAAACTAAAATTAATACCTTTTAAATAGCTGATGATGGGACCCACTTCACAACATACAATTGCTGAAATTGTTGTACAGTCACTTCTTAATAAAATTAAACCCCAAAAGTGTTGTGCTAGTCTTCAAGGATTGTATGGCATCCACAAGGAGACAAGAATAAACTTGTATGGCAGAAAAAACAAGAATTTGGTCAGAACTTGTTCCCCATAAACTACAAATTATCTTTCAATTGTATGGTTGGACCCCAAAAGTGTTGTGCTAGTCTTTAAGGATTGTACGGCATCCACAAGGAGACAAGAATAAATTTGTATGGCAGAAAAAATAAGAACTTGGTCAGAACTTGTTCCCCATAAACTACAAATTATCTTTCAAGGTTGGGAATAAAAGACCAAAGAAAGCTGCACATTAATTCTTTATTTTCAGCTCTACCAAGATAGCACAACACCTTCCTAGAAAGTTATGACATTCCCAAACACTCCAATATTGCTGTGACTCCCTCCTCAAAACCTCACGCCCACCAATCAAACTTGTACAGCTGTTTTT
The DNA here is from genome assembly GCA_027924645.1 of Cunninghamia lanceolata. Taxonomy (NCBI): domain Eukaryota; kingdom Viridiplantae; phylum Streptophyta; class Pinopsida; order Cupressales; family Cupressaceae; genus Cunninghamia; species Cunninghamia lanceolata. Next base: position 708,644 of record BSBN01000687.1, on the reverse strand, counting down.
AAACAGCAGTTTGCAAATATTAATAGCTGCATCCTCTTTTCATACTCAAACGCCTCTTTTTGAAGAGTACAGCCTGTAAGGAAGAGGTAATAATGCAGCCACAAATGGCATGGCCAGGTACTACACTGAATTAGTACGACCAAATTGGATATAATTATTTTGAAAATCCAACCACACACAAAATACTGGAAACCACAATCACCCCAAACATCACACAAACAAACCAATTGGAACTGATAACTGCAAACATTCAACTCACTGGTGATTTTTGAATGAAACCACCCAAATGGTTAAGAGGGTTTTTGTCCTCAAAACCAAATCATGAAGCACACAGGTAATTCCTATATGGAATTACTCAATTATCTAGGAGGGTTATCGTCCCCGAAATTGGCCTTGCCAAAAGGGTTTCTGTCCTTAGGCAAACAAAGAAAAATTCTCTTTCATTCTTATAAATAAGAAATGGATAATAAGCTGGAATCCTTCTTTTGTGCACAACTCCTCTTTACATAGGCACTTTTGAGGAAATAAAATATTATTTTCTATTTTCATCTTTTCCCTCCAATAATAAAACAAAGGTGACTTGAAGACCACTTTTTAAATAATATCACTTTGTACCCCATGCCTAGCGACACTTTATAACACCACTTAGGTTCTCTCTTAAAAACACTTTATAATAATTGAACCCTAAGTTGCTTTAATTAAATAAAGTTACTTTCAACAACTAAAGTTAAATTATTAATTTATTGAATGTACTGCAATATATAAAATCACCCCAACATATGATATGTATTGCAGTATGTGACTGCACTCCAACATATGATATGTACTGCATTATATGAATTCGCTTCAACATATGATATGTACTGCAATATATGAATTCACTCAATAACTGATATGTGTTGTAGTATAAAAAGGGGACATGTCAGTTCTGTATTGACATCCCTAGGTTTATAATCGGACCAAATTTCCTCTGGTGTAGCATGCAAAGCAAGATCAATAAGTTTGTATAAGCCTTTGTACATACCATTTGGCCTACTACCTAGAGTAATTATTTTATCCTATTTTACATAAAAAACAATGCACTTCATCTCACAAAATTGAACTAAAATGTTAGGATTTTTTGTAATTTGACTAATAGAGTAATTTTTTGTTCGAGCCTAGAACATATCTAACATTCCATACTAAAAGTCTGTTGCCGTTATGGAGTACAATTCTCACAGCACCTATCTCTTCAACTGTGTGACTTGTCATCACTTGACATACCAATCCTTTCAAGATGTGAAGTGTCTAGATGCGCCTAAATCAAAGAACTAACAATTGGTTTCAACATTGTTTGAAAAAGCTATCAATGCAAACTTCTCATCATAGTCTTCCTCAATAGTGGCCACCACATTATCTTCATTTTGTGGCTTGTGGGGTAGATTATACTATCTTTTCATGCTATCTTTCTTCACATGCTCAACTGATAGTAGAAGCACTATACCTTTCTTCGTGGTTGTAAAGTGGGAGGAAAATTGTAGTTTGTATCTTGGAACCATGTAGCAAGTACACTATCTGAATACTCAGAAGTAACTTCACTCATTTGTTCTTGGCGACGTTCCTTCCATAATAGATATGAATTGACTTTGTCAAAGGTCAAAGTTTGGATTTCCATCAACAGGTTCAAAGACTCCACAAAAGTCTCAAAGGAGGGTGGTAGGTTGTTGATGATCAAAGCAAGCATATCTTTCTTGTCCACTGGTTTGTTAATTGTGGCAAGATGATCCCTAAAATCTTTGAATTTTAGAAGATGCTTTGACAAAGACCCACCCTCATACAATATAGTAGAAAATGATAGATTTTTTAAAGATAGGACATGTTGTGACCTAATCACACATTGCCCCATTGCAAATGGGTTTGTAATTTTGAGCTTGTGCAACCGCTAGGAAGTGTCATTCAATCAGTTCTCCTCTACAAACTGAACACTGAGATCAATCCTGATGCATGTCTTGAAGCCCTGAAATTGACTAAGTTTGGTGTCTTGAAATCTTGATATCTTGGAATTCTGAAAAATTTACTAACTTTGAAATCTGGTGGATCCTCAAAAATCTAGAATTTGCATGTTAAATCTCATGGATCCGAAACCTATCTCAAACATCCTGGAAGTGTATTTCAAAATATTTAAAGTATATACTTAAATATATTTTGAAATATACTTGGATTTCTAGTGCTAAAAATTGACTTTGGAAAAGCACACTTTTTGAGGGTCTTTGCATTGTGAAAAACGAACATCATACACAGAGGCATGAAAAGTTGGCCCAAAAGCACACTTTAGAGGAAATCTTGCATAAAACAGTTTATACATGAGGACTCAAAAAGTCCGCTCATCCTCTTTGGTTGCACCTATTGAGGGTGCCTGCATTTGTAAGTTTATACATAGACACATGAAAAGTCCGCTCAGACCTCTAGGCGCGCTTAGGAGACGACCTTGCAATTCGCAAATTAGATGTTATGCAAGCCAACATAAAAAGTCCACCTAGGCGCTTCTAGAAGAGGGTCTTGTAATTTACAAGTTTTGTGCTTTATATGAATACACTCAAAATCAGCGCTCATTCCATGTTTGGCGCACCTACACAAGGTCTTCGCATTGCGAAAAATGCAAACTATACATACTCAAGAAAAATAGCGCCTATTCTCTTGGGGTGGACTTTTAACTAGACCTTGCATGAGCCTCTTCAATACATGCATACACAAGATCAACGCCTAACACTCCTAGGCGCACATTTCATACTCTTGTAATCAACGCTCCATTCAAACTAACACAAAATCAGCACCTCTTTTCCCCCTAGGTGCACTTTCACCTTCATCTTACATGAACATTCAAATGTACAAGTACATGAAAACTGCACTTTTTACAATGCATGCATGCATAAAATCAGCGCCAAAGTTAAGCTCATACATTAGGTCGACCTAGTATGAAATGGAGGTGAGAGAGGTATAAAAGAAGGTCCAAAATACATTGCAAAACATGTTTTCAAAAGCCAAATTAAACTTATTTAAAGCAGACCTGCAGTGCTTAAGGCAGAAGTTAAGATAATTTTGGGTGTCAATATAGGAACGGGTTAAGGAAAGTGCATGGTTGGTCATTGGATTTTCTCATATACCCTAGTATGATTTATGATGTTTCATTTTGTAGGTGAATGATAAACTTGAACAAGGCAAATTAAAGTGAGTCAGGGGATTATTTCAAGGAAGGTGAATGGCAAGAGTCTACATAAAAGATGGAGGAATATTGTCAAAGTCATTAAAGGAAACCATCTCGGAGCATTCGAAGAGGAAGCCATCATCTAGATGCTCGTTCCACATGCAAGTTCCAGAGTCATCCATTCCATGTGCCAGACAAAGAAAGACATCCATCATACACCAGTCTACTCCAAGATTCATACACAATCATCCAGAGCCAGAATCTTGCATCTAGCACAACAACATCATCATGAAAGTCATGAGAAGAGAAATGAGCGTGAGCATCAAAAATCCATAAATTACACTAAGGCATAGACAACAAGAAGAAATTCCAAATTTCCCAAGTTTCAAGTTCGAGGCAACCAAGTTCTAGAGGTGTAAATCCAAGTTTGAAGACTACTCCAAATGATGACAAAATTTGGGAAAATATTCCAAGCAATATGAACACAAAGAAAATCAAACCAGTTTGCTCGATGTTGAGGTGGCATGTGCACAACATTGATCCAATCACAGTCTGCCACATCATTTGTCCACATTCAATGTTTTAAAAATAGTAACTTTTGTAAGAAACTGCCTTGTTGTCTCAATCTTGGCCATTGATTCTCAAATCAATCCTAGCCGTTCATGTAATTTGTGGAGCCTATATAAGGCCCATTTCTCTCATTTGTAAAGTTTGTTGTTAGCTCTCTCAAGAGGAGTAGAGTAGGAAAAGGGTAGAGGAGACTTCTCGAAGTCATTGAAGAGACATTGTGAAATTGTTGTAAAAGGACTTCGAAAATCAATACAAGCTCATTGTTGGTTATCATGGTGATTTGTGTGATTGTGGAATGTTAGCATGGTTTCAAATTCTTGAATATGATGGAGATGTGTTTCCAAGTAGCTTAGAAGTAGATTAGAAGTTCATTGATGTAATGAGTATATGCAAAGATATTTGATGAATTCCTCTTGGTTCATACTTTTTGTGGATTGTTGAAGGCAACTCACTTTGCAAAGTTAGCCTGACCCTCCATTTGCTTTAGTTCGATTGTGAATACTTGTTCAAGCTGCGCTAGCTGTGGGTGTTTGGATGTGTGTTTGCAATATGAAAATCATTGGGTTACCTTAGAAGATTGCACCTGTTTTGTGTAGTTGTTGGTTCTCCTAGCGAAGCAAAATTAGGTTTATGAGGAGTTTGTCTATCTTAGCATGTTTCATTATTTCATTGTTCTTAGATTAGACTCTCTTAACCCTTGCCTGTTTTCATTTTCTTTCATCGCCGGTTAGAAGTAAGTTCCACTTCAGAAGAAGGAGAATAATATATTTAGAGTGGAATAAGGAGTCAATTCAGTGCAAGTCCCTTTGTGAGTTTCAGCAAAATCACATCAACTACTGAGTCTATCCAGTGCAAGTCAAGACCTAACATATCATGAACCTTGGAGTTGGCTCACTGGATCACATAGTTTAGCCTTTGAGAGACTTTGTTCAAGAGAGGATATAATACTTGGTATTTTATTCTGAGTTTGCATGTGCATAAAAAACACATCAACAGGGCTTGACCCTTTTCAAAAGTTTGATATTTATGTTTGAAAGTATCCCACAATGCACAGGTAGACGTAGCATTATGGACTTTGGGGTTTAAATCATCAGAGACATAATTTGAGCAATAATAGGGCTTATCTATGACACTTTTTAAAGTCATCTGAATTGTTGGTTGGCCTAGTTTCAGTGCCTAACAATATTCTATTGTACATCCGATACTCAACGATATTGAGTATTTTGTGACTCCATACATTAAAATTTTGACAATTTAACTTATGATTATTTTGCAGTAAAATTTCCACTATTTCACTTATGATTATTTTGCAGAACAAGATTTTGAATATTGGCTATTGCACAATAGGGTTATATAGACACACAAGATTCAAACCCTGCAACCCTTTCTATTTAATTTAGAAAATAAACTTTTCCTGAAACCCTAATCCTTAGATTTTGCAAATTCCTTAAGACTTTAAACCTCTTCAAGATAATTTTTTTGACTATTCATCGACTTACACAAAATTCTAATTTTTCACAAAATTTGTATAGACTTGTGCATGAAAATTTTATTTCTATAGACCTTTTTCAAAATTTTTAGACTCAAAATTTCAACTTTTACAATCTTATTTTTTACACAAAAACTAGACTAGGGTTTGGGAGAGAATAAAATAAAGAAATACCCATGATTTTATCTGCTCACGATTGCAAAAGAGCTTTAAATCCTTGATTGCAAACTCTCGTTGTGCCCTAGCACGACTACAGAAAATAAAAATGCAACTGTTAGATGTTGCCCTTCAGGCTACCTGTGACACAATCCTTTTGCTTGTGCTTGCAGATTTCCCATACAAATCATGTTTTTTGCAATTTCCATGTGCCCTAAAAACAAATTTTTGCCATGTTTTGACTTTGTGAGTTGCGATTGGAAGATCTTGTTTTGATGCGTTTTACAATCTTGTGACTCCCAACAACCTCTGCAACTTCTGTTTTTTCGACAAAAAGATGCATGGCAGTTCTTCATTGACTAGGGCTCATGATTTTTCAGCCACAAAAACTTTGCAATTTTTGACATCCATGAGCTTTGCAATTTTTAACCTCCTTCCCGTCGCGATTATGTAATGTCCCCTTTTAGGAAGTTCAAAAATTTCTTAACCTTGCACACAATTGACTTATAAAAGAGAACATTAGTAACCAATAAATCCTTCTAATATCAACATATTGCAATTAGAGTTAGTAACCACATAACCATAATCAATATCAAAGTTCATTACATATATGCATTTCACATTTTCTCATTTCTATCATATAGAGATTTCCATGATATAACTTGGGAGGGTTATCCATGAGCCTGATCGTTAATCTACTCTACGCCACTCAACCCATATGAGTTGGATACGTTAGGGCGCTGGTGTAACAACTCACTGCTATAGGCCCAAGGGGTTTCATTACTACACCCAGTAATTCTTCGCCTTCTTGGCTCAAGGGGCTTCATTACTACACCCGGTAATTCTTCACCCACTTGAGAGTCACCTACCGTTAAGCCATTAATAATATTTAGGTCTACGCTACCTTAGGCCCAAGGGGCCTCATTACTACATCTGGTAATTCTTTGCCTTCTTGGCTCAAGGGGCTTCATTACTACACCCGGTAATTCTTCACCCACTTGAGAGTTATTAAAATAAATTAGTTAGTTTCTATAATGGTCAATCTTTGTTTCCTATTAGATAGGTTCTTTTTCCGTCTTTAGTTTTGTTTTGTTCGTTGCAACTTTTTTACAAGCTGTCAGTCTTTTCTTAGATAGTGTAACTTCTCTTTAAATAGAGCATCGCTCTATACTTGTATGTAACTTATTTTTGATAATACATTATTCAGATTCTTAATCATGTAACATGGTATCAGAGCTAGAATAGGACTATATATCAAGATATCATCAAAGAAGATCAACAAGAACTTCTGTAGTTGCTTCCGGAAAGTGTGGTTCATACATGATTGAAATGTTGCCGGAGCGTTGGTCAGTCTGAAGGGCAGGACTAAGAACTCAAAATGGTCATAGTGACACTGAAAGGCCGTTTTGGGGATGTCTTCCTCTCTCATCCGGATTTGGTGATATTTGGATCGTAGATCAATCTTCGAAAAGTATCTTGGTCCGTGCAATTCATCAATAAGTTCATCCACCCTAGGAATAGGATAGCGGTTCTTAATTGTTTGTTTGTTCAGGGCTCGGTAGTCGATGCACATTCTCATAGTGCCATCTTTCTTTTTCACTAGGACTACCGACGATGCAAAGGGGCTGGAGCTAGGTTGAATGTGACCCATCTCTTGGAGCTCATTTATAGTTTTTTCTATCTCCTCTTTGAATTTTTGAGGGTGCCTATATGGTGTTGTAATTATGGGTTTAGCACCTTTCTCAAGCTCTATAATATGTTCAAACCCTCGTTTTGGGGGTAGACTGGGGGTATTTCTTCAAACACCTGTTTGTGTTTCTTGAGAATGGGTTGGGTGTCTACGTGAATGGCTTTTCCCATCGGGGTTGATTTATCTAATATCATGCATTGTGCTGCCCATTCTACTTGGTTATGCTGGAAGGTTCTTTCCATTCTTTTTGAAGAGATCAACCTAGGTGATCCATCGAACAAGCCATGTAAGGTAACTCTCTTTCCTTGGTGTTCGAAGTTGAGTTCTAGTTTAGGGAAGTCCAAGATGAGGCGGCCTAATGAATGTAGCCATGGTACCTAAGATCACATTTGTGTCACCCATATTAACCACATAAAAGTCATCTTGGATGGGATGTTTTCCTAGGGCCAGATTAAGTTGTGGTAACATTTTAAAGCAATTAGTCATAGATCCATCGGCTAAAGATACTTTAAAGCCCTCAAAGTCTTGGGTGTCAAGTTTTATTTGTTTGGCCAATGCTTCGTCTATAAAGTTATGGGTGGCTCCACTGTCTACTAGGACTGTTACCTTTCTACCCTTAAGAGTGCACCTAAGTCTAAAGGGATGGTGCTTTGATATTTTGGATATAGCCGCTATAGACACTTGCTCTTGGTTGTCACATTTTCTCCTCTTAGTTGGATTCTCTTCTATCTCCCCATCGGATAAGGCTTCTAGGTTGCGAACTTGCCCGCATTTGTGCCCTGGCCCCCATTTCTCTTTACATTTAAAGCATAAGCCTTTTTCTCTCAATTCATCCTTTAGACAAGTATGTCCTGGTTTCCATTGCTCTCCACATTTATAACATGGGTTTTTATCCTTTCCCTCACCCTTACAGTGAAACGGTTTTGGAACTTACCCTTTTCAGGGAATGGCTTGGTGTAGGGTTTTGGTTTCTTATCCTTTTCAAGTCTTAGTGCCGTGTCTATGACATCTTCTAAGTTTGTGGGTTTGAAAGCACTCACTAGGTTTCTTAATGATTCATCCAAACCCTCAACGAATAGGTACGTGAGTTTGTCCTCTTCGACTCCCGAAACCCTTACGGATAATTTCTCAAATTCTTGGATGTATTCCTCCATCGTCCCATGTTTTTTTCAAGTATGTCAACTCTTTAAAGTCCTCTTGCGGGTGCCTTCTATCAAATCTTTTGATGAACTTACGGGAGAAGTCTTCGTAAGATGTTATGTTTTGATGGCCTTGGGTATGCTTTCCATGGTGCCACCATTCATACGCTAACCCTCCAAGTGTAGGATGGCGAATTGCAAGGCATCCTTCTCGGTCATCGGACTTAGATGGAAGTAATCATTGAGTTTTTTGTAGCCATGCATGGGCGGAGATCTTGTTGAAGCCATCAAAGTTGGGTAGATAGACCTTGTTTGCCTTGTGCTTCAAATCTTTGGTCACAGGTCTTCTTTCTTTCTTGGCTATCTCATTTCTTTTTGAATTGCTGTAGTCATTAAATGATACTACCCTTCTTACTTCGTGTTCCAAACTTGCATAGGCTCGTGCAATATGATCCGTACTCATTGAATTCAGAGTAGACTCTTTCGTTCTCGATGTTTCTTCTTCAGGAAGAAAGGATGGTATAGGAACCTTTGGGATTGATGAAGTATTGCTATTTTCGGAGTGGTTAGGTCCCACTTCTTTTTCATTGGTTGAGTGAGTTTTGAGATTGTCGATCACATTTCCCATGTTTTGTAATGTTTGATGAAGTGCTTGGTTTGACCTTTCATTTTGTTCCATCATAGCCTTGGTTTGTTCCATCATAGCTTGGGTTTGATCCATCATCGCTTTGGTTGTCATTTCCATAAAGGCCTTCAATTCATTGTTCATTTCCATATTGTTGTTGTTACGCGAGGAGTGTCTTGTGTAATGTTGCATTAATTTATTTCACAGTATGGCAGGATGACTGCTCTGATACCACCTGTAATGTCCCCTTTTAGGAAGTTCAAAAATTTCTTAACCTTGCACACAATTTTGACTTATAAAAGAGAACATTAGTAACCAATAAATCCTTATAATATCAACATATTACAATTAGAGTTAGTAACCACATAACCATAATCAATATCAAAGTTCATTACATATATGCATTTCACATTTTCTCATTTCTATCATATAGAGATTTCCATGATATAACTCGGGAGAGTTATCCATGAGCCTGATCGTTAATCTACTCTGCGCCACTCACCCCATATGAGTTGGATACGTTAGGGCGCTAGTGTCACAAGACTCACTGCCATAGGCCCAAGGGGCCTCATTACTACACTCCGTAATTCTTCACCCACTTGAGAGTCACCTACCGTTAAGCCATTAATAATATTTAGGTCTACGCTACCTTAGGCCCAAGGGGCTTCATTACTACATCTGGTAATTCTTCGCCTTCTTGGCTCAAGGGGCTTCATTACTACACCCAGTAATTCTTCACCCACTTGAGAGTCACCTTGGTGCTAGATCCTAACTGGCCTTCCCTAACTCCACTCCCATACTCGTAGGGTGTGTAGATAGATTAATGGTGAGGCTCTTATTCTCATCCCGGGTATTCCCTATTTTAAAGTTATATATCATGTCTTCTAAGAACTTATCCGTACTATCTCGTGATCCCCATGGATCATGAGATAATCATTTGATCACAATGTTCCTCTATGGGAACTTATTATTGTACCATCTCATATGATGGTCAATTATAATACATTGGTTTCCACATATTCATTTATCATTCTTATCATTATGATAACATTACATATATTATTCCTTTGGATCTTATTATTATATCATAATATTATTTCTTTGAGGACTTGTCCAATTTCTTATTATAAACACCCTCTTTTGATTAACATATTGAGATTATATGTAATTCATTATTATGAAACTATGTTAACTTATGATAAAGAAACATACCTTGAAGGAGATTGCTGCAATATGAATGATGTTGACTGTATATGCTGATCACTTGGAATAGATAGCCTGCTGACAGTATTTATGTATTAATAGAATTGTGAGTTCGCTGTTTGCTGCATATGGTGAGATGAAGAATGCTTTGACTGATATATGAGAGTGATGAATATTCGAATGAGATATGATATTCTTCGATAGATGAGATGTGAGTGTGATATTCAGATGCCACATTGGAGTCCCAGCGATCCCTCTAAATACCATCGATTCTTGGGAGCAGTCATGATTCTTGAAGATTAGACACCACCCTTAGAAGAGGATCGACGCTTGCTTGTATGATCAATAACTTACAATTAATAAATTCGTCTCTTCAATCATCGCGCCATGTCATCTATGAATAAGACAAGGCTTGTCTTGTTAAATAAAACATTGCTTCATTATAATGTTTCCGCATCACTTTTAGACTTAATAATTTTGTCTTATTCCAAATCCTTGTCTTATGTGAGAATTGAATCTTATTACAAGTTCTTCAAACTGCGATTCCTTAGTGAGTTTTTAACCGTAATTGCTATTTTCCCAAGTGTTAGGCTGGTCGATCTGGTGCTTATATCTTTCCTGCCGATCTTTGTTCCTCATTGTTATTAGTATGTAGATGGCTGCTCATTCCAATCTTTAATTGGAATGAGAAAAATTTGATTTGTTTTTTGAGATGACTTTACATAGTAGTCAAATGGTCATTGCATTAAAGAGTGATGTTATCTGAGAATGCGTCACCTATATTTATGGTTGCATCGGATTGAGGAATGCCATCATTTGAGTTATTGATTGATGGCCATGCTAGGAGTTGAGTCATCATATTTTGACGATTGACACTTTTCCTGCCAAAGTTGCAACTTTTTGAAGTGTTGATATCTACTTTCTTTGGTTCGAGAGTTTTTGGTGTAGGACTTTGACTGGTCCACATATGTATTAGTGTACAATTGCGTGGAACACTTGTTTCTTGCTTTTAGGGTTACTTAGTTGATATGCACCTGAGTTATTGAGATTATTTGCTTTCTTTGGCACATGGTGGTGAGATGGATCTGCTGGATAGATTCACTCTTTTGCGGCCTGATTTGTGACTTAAGATTAGAGGGGGAATAATTGACATGTTTGCATATCTTGTAGCTAATCCAATGTCTACTCTGACTTTGGATTATAGGGGGGTTTGTTGGATATATGCTCACTTCATACTTTGGTTTATATTTCTTCCCTATGTTTCATGTCTCTTGATTATACATTAACCACATCCTAATTACCATGGGTGGTTAGGTGGTTACTTAGTGGTTTCTCCACTTTGGATATATATGTACATGATGCATCTTTGATTGATAATCTATGGAATGAAAATAATATTGCTGAAAGACGCTCTCTGTTTGTACGCCATTCTTCTTCTTCTTCCATTGACCCTGTTGGCGTGTCTTATCATGATATATTGTATTCGATGCATATTTTCAAATTTTCTGGTTTATTTTCCTGTATAAGAGCAATAAATGCTAATGATGTAAAATTCAAAGCCTGGTATTCAAGTGAATTTATCTGCACAAAATTTCTAAAATTTAAACTCTCATTGAGGGCCAACTGAGGTCATTTATTGTTTGAGAATGAGGTATTAACATGCTTGTCATAGTATAACTGTAATTATACTGTATTTTATCAGACTGCTGTAAAAGTTGCTTTGGCTATTTTATGTTTGCACTTTCTATACATCCTTGGTGTCTATGTTCATTGTTTTAGAATGAGGTAATAACATGCTTTTGTATTATAATTGTAATTATACTCTCTATTTTATGGGACTGCTGTATAAAGTGCTTTGTCTAATTTATGTTTGCACTATGCTATACATCCTTGGTGTCTATGTTCATCGTTTTAGAATGAGGTAATAACATGCTTGTCATATAGTCATGATCTTTTTTACTTCTGATGACAAGTGTTATTCTGTTTTGGCCTTGGTAGCTTTCAATTTATAACATGATGTGCATTTGATACTAATGTTTATGAGAATCATTATTGGTCTCTTTTTGTCACAGGCAAATAAAAAAACAGTTCCTGTCAAAGCAAATGCACGGGATATTCCAATGGAAGATGGTGATAGACCAAGTGACCTGAAGGTTACAGTTGAGCAAGACCTTGTTTCACAAGCAGAAGAGGATGACATGGAGGCTCTTCTCGGCACGTTCGTATATTCTCTCTTTCATTAAACTTCTTTATAGTGTAGATATCTTAGTGAGGGAAATAATAAGTATCTGGGTTCAATATCTGTTTTGTTCTTCATACTCCAAAGCCAATGTGGGGAATCATTTCATTTGATGTTGTTCAATTAGCTGTTGAGTTGAAGGTCATTTATTGTTTTCCAACTGCTTTGTGAATTTAGATGGCTGAAAACTCTCTTTTTAATGATTGTTTGGTAGTAAACAAGGATTTTTTTATAGTATGTCCCACAACCATTGGGACACAAGGGGGAGGGCCCAGCCCTCAGCTGATGCTAGAGCATGTGTTACCCAAGGGAAACTGAACTTGAGTTTCCTTTTGTACAGATATACGCAGTTACCTTTTCACCACAACCCCTTGGCTAGTTGACAAAGTACTATATTACCTGAATAATTTGCTTAAGAATAGAGGTGATATATTCTAATAAATAATTTAATTTTCCATTGGTAATATTTTAGTTGGGTTGATATGAGGATTTGTTAACATCCAGGGGTCTAGCATTAGGTGTATTTTCAGCATTAAAATATTGCTTAACTTTTGGTAGTACTACATAATTTATGTGATTGATAAAATTTAACAAAGGAGTTTATGGATAATGAGTTTAAATGGAGACAAATGCATTGTCTCAAGGTTTAGGGAGCTAAATGGGGATACCATAGTGTCATGAACCATTTGGATGGTCATTGGTCAGAGTAATCCTGGAAACACATTTCCTGTTGCCACCCCTTCCCTCCATTCTCAGTTTCCTCATTTTCGATACTCAAGGACGTTTAGGCGACTGTTCCTTACTCTCTTTGATCAAATTGTTTTTAGGTAAACGTTTCCAGTATGGAAACCAAGTAGGGGGGCACTTCTGAAACGTCCCCGAAGTTTCCTGTGAGAATCAGAAACCCCTAGCTGTTTCTTGTAGTTTCTAACATTTCACTTCACAAGTCTAGATTTTCAAATGTTTCGATGTTGAATGTTCATACTCTTAGGCTCTTAGCTCAATAGAATAGAAGTTTTTTGGTTATAAAATAGCTATGGAAGTTGAAACTTTCATATTTTAATGTATCCCCAGCCATTTCGGGCAATTTATGATTTCAGAGTTCATTTGAATATTTAATGTTTTTTTATATTTCACTTCATAATTTTCAATGTTGAATGTTCATATTCTTTGACTCTTAGCTCAATAGAATATAAGTTGTTTTATTATAAAATAGTAGCATTCCACGGGGATGTGTCCCCTCTTAAATCATCACGTTTTCACGATGAGGATGTCCTTGGGATGCTGGGGAGATGTTCCCCTTCCACCCCACTCCCCCCACTGCCATCAGCAAAGAGGAAACATTCTTGGGACATTCCCCTCAAAGCGGGAAAGTTTTTGGGATGCCCCCCTCCCTGATGAGGATGTTGAAGGGATGCCAGAGAGCCCCTGGAATGGTGTGGGGACTTTGTGAAGTCCCTCAACAGTCCCCAAAACTATGGGATGCCTTAAACCCTCAAGAAAACTATAAATAGATGTGCCCACCCTCAATCCAAATCACGATCAACACTTTGTAGTTTATTATTAGACTATAACTACTTTCTATTTTTAGTATATTTTCAATCATATAATGTGATGCTCTCAACTAGATAGCATGTCACCTCTCAATTTTGTTTCTTTGGTCTTTACCAACATTGAGATGACCAAATCTTCTATGCCAAAGAGTAGTGGATGAATTTGTTTCTACTACAAGGGCCTTGTCTTCATGGGTGACATCAACCAACTAAAAAATTTTATCGATCCTTGAGGCACAAGCAATGACTTCACCATTTTGAGTCTTGTCCCCAGTGAGACATAGTTTCTCACCATTATAATTTATATCTATCAAATTCAACCTTCAAGTTGTGCTCTATTAACTGACTTACTGATAGGAGATTCTTTGTCAGCCCTAGAACATAGAAAACCTTCGTAAGTCAACACTTGTGAGTCTTCAGTGGTAAAGAAATATCCCCAATACCTTGCACTTCATAGGAAGTATCATCACCAAGTGAAATGTGCCCATAGGAAGTTGATGGGGTGAGGTTATAGAACCACCCTTGATCTCTTGTCATATGTCTGGATGCACCAAAATTAACATATCAGACGAGACTATTAGAAGCGGAGCCGTGAGTCTCCATAGCATATATAAAATCTTCTTCATTAGAATCACTGGTCCAAGCAGCATTTCCATGTTGTTTGTGCTTTTTTTGCCAACGGGGATTCTTCTTTTTGACCCCTTGGAGAGTTTTGCTATGGCTTGTGCTGGCTTGATCCACCATTGGCAAAGGAATTGCACCAACATTCCTAGAGATTGTGTCCCCTTTTGGCACAAATGAGACACTTTCTTTTCTATATAGATGAATTGTCTTGTTTGGATTTTGATGAACCTGATGGACCACTTCGATGTTTAGGTTTCTTTCCCTTTTGTTGAGATGTGAGGGTCTGAGTTCTCATCATGAATTGTCTCTTCTTGTTGAAGCAAATTCACCAACTCAAATGATGGCTTTCTGCTAGCCACATTGAGACATGTGACAAACACGAGGTAGGAGGCAATGCTCTCAAGATGATGGGTATAAGAGAGTCATCTAACATAGTCTCCCTTAACTCTTGTAGTGATGTACTCAATTCTGCAACTCTTTTGAAAAAACCTCGAATTTTTCATCATTTTGCATTTTCAAGTAGCATAACTGATTCTATAAATGTAGGATTTGATTATTATTTTTTAGTTCATAGACAGTTTTGAGGCGATCCCAAACCTCTTTAGCTGTTGTTGCTGGGCTAATGTGAGGTTGAACCTCATTTGAAACACCTAATAAGATGATCAATTTGGCCGTTTGATTGGTCTTATCAAACTTTCTTTGTTCATTTCCAACTTGTGCTAGTTTGTTGACTCTTCAAGAAACAACATCCCACAAATCTTCATACTCAAGTTGAGTTTGGACCTTGGTTTTCTAGGCTGAATAATTGTTTACCGCAATATGGTGTGTTTTACAGAACATGAAGTAAACAGAAATAAGTAGTATAGTGCATCATACAACCATAACAGAATTACTCAGAACGAAATATTGTATTTATCGTTGATTCACAGAACATTACAATGTCATGACAGCAACATACATATTCATTGTGACTCCAATGTCTACATAATAACTATTGTCAATTCACTGATTATGGCCTCTGCTACATACCTTTTCACCGGGGTTTTTATTTCTCTTGGTAATAAGAATTCGAACTTATCTCTTACCTTGTTGCACTTGGCTATCCACCGGTTCCACGCCTGTTCCTCCTCATTCTCAGTGTCATCAGTGCCATTTTCAATAATGTCGCTATCAATTATCCCTTCTCGAATGCCGGTTTGCAGCGTTCTTGGCCCAAAAAACCCAGTTACAGGTTCATATGGTGCACTCCGGAAACATATTCCATTGGTCCCCTCTGTTGTCTCTTCCAGCATTGTGTATCCCAACATATTGATTTCTATTGTTTCTTCCCTTTTTTGCTTATATTTCTTCAGTTTTGATCCGTTCACTGTGTCCTTGATTTGGGTTCCGTCAATGTTGTCCAGCCTTACAGCCCCATTGTCCAGTATTTCCCGTACCCTGAACGGTCCCAACCAACGAACTTTGAACTTACCCGGTTTAATTTCGTTATGGCTGTTATATTTGAGGACTAACTGCCTTGGCCGGAATTCCATTCTCCGTAGGTGTTTGTCGTGCCAATACTTTCAGCGTTTCTGCATAATTTCCATTGACCATTGAGCCAAAATTCTTTTCTCGTCCAATTTATTCAACTGGAATAGTCTTTCTTCTAGACTTTCTGTATCTCCTAGTCTGTTTTCCACTGCAATTCTCAGACTTGGAACCAGGTATTCTGCTGGTACTACTGCTTCTTGCCCATACATCAACTGAAAGGGAGTGTGTCCAGTCGTTACCTTATAAGTGGTTCGGTAAGCCCATAACACTGCTGGTAACCTCTCTTCCCAGTCCGACCCTTCGATACCGCATGACTTGTGGATTACCGAAACGAGCACCTTGTTTGTTGACTCTGCCTGCCCGTTCGCCCTTGGATAGTACGGACTTGATAGGGTGTGCAGGATTTTGAACTTCGTAGTCATAAGTCGGATGATGTAGTTGACGAAATGTCCCCCACGGTCACTCGTCAATTGAATTGGAATCCCATACCTCGTCACGATCTGCTCGTATATGAACTTTGCCGTACTTAATGCAGTGTTATCTTCCAGTGCCTTCGTTTCCGCCCACTTCGTCAAATATTCCTAGCCACTATTATGTACCGACATCGGTGTAGTTGGCTGACTTTTAGTGGCCCTACAAAATCCAACCCCCATCTCTCGAAAAGCTCTTGAGGTTGTGATGGCCATAGTGGCATATAATGTAATGTCCCCTGCTAGCAAGCCAAAATTTGTGCAATCTTGCAAACAATTTCAACTTGTAAAGAGCACATTAATATTCTATCTTTTTCTTTTAATGTTTAACTATGTATGATTCCTTTCTTAATTATATGCTTTCCTTGTTAATACTTCATGAATTACCTTGGGTGAGATAACCTTAAGCCCATTAATCACTCTTTCCAACTCATGGGAGAAGATACTTAAGGATGTAATGTCACCCCAATCCTCATGGGTCCATCATTATTCCTTCAATTCTCTAATTGAAGGCCTAATCCTTCGATTATCTAATCGAAGGCCTATTATTCCTTGGTTCGTCAACCAAGGCCTATTAGTCCTTGGTTCTTCAGCCAAGGACTATTATCTCCTTGGTTCTCTAACCAAGGCCTATTATTCCTTGGTTCTCTAACCAAGGCCTCTCCCTTCAATACTAGATTGAGGGCTTCATTCCTTGGTTCTCTTACCAAGGTCTATCCCTTCAATACTCGATTGAGGGCTTATTATCTTCCTTGATTCGTCAATCAAGGCCTATGACTTATCCCATGAATTGGTCAACTACAATCCTTGTTTTCCACCCCATCTCTATGGTGAAGATGATTAATGTTTAAGGACTATTATCTACCCCTTAGGTAATCATGCCTTTACAAATCTATTTCATATTCATAACTATGTACTTATAACCTTCTTTTACTCATTAGCTTAT
The DNA here is from genome assembly GCA_027924645.1 of Cunninghamia lanceolata. NCBI lineage: Eukaryota > Viridiplantae > Streptophyta > Pinopsida > Cupressales > Cupressaceae > Cunninghamia > Cunninghamia lanceolata. The sequence goes on along the minus strand of BSBN01000687.1, from coordinate 691,226 downwards.
TTAAACAAGAATCATGCATTTATGTAGAGCATCTATTAGTCTCATATTTACTTGAGTTCATAAGACCTCTGCCTTTATATCTCATTCATAATGGATCATCTTTTCTTACTTATATGCAGTTCTAAGACTAATCTTATATTGTTATTTTCACACTTGTAGATTCCAATTAGACCATATATATATATATATATATATATATATATATATATATATATATTTCTATTATAATATTTATTATAATCTCTATATTATATTATATATATGTACTATGCAAAGTTTATATTATTTATATTACATAACAATTATTATTATTATAATAATTAATCACTATTATTATAATGATCAATGATCATTATTATTGTCATCACAATATTATTATATCATTATCCATATGATTTTGTAATTAATTCAAATTGTGTCTTGGTTCTTATCTGAATATCATAATTCGCTTTAGAATATCTATATACTTTTAGAAATCCAAAAATATATTATTTTCTTCTATACACCCAGCAGATATGTATATATATTTGCTAGCACTTGAATTCTATTGTTGTATTATTATTAACATTACTTTATAATATATTACTTATTTATTATCATTATAATATTATTATTATAAATATATATAAACATCATTTAATTATTAAATAATATATATATTATTATAATATTATTTATTATTGTTATTATAATATCATTATTATAGTATTATCATAAATATAATTTTTAATATTGATTAATCGTGCCGATCTCTATCGCATCCTTGTCTACTATATATATATATATTTTCTTGAGTCATTTCTCCCTTTTGCTGCTGATGTACATATCTCTATATATATTAATTTATGATATCTTGCCGATGATGTTTTCCTTCTATCTCACAACCTTAATTTATTTCCCTTTCAAGGGATATGTTCGAAGAGGCACGTCTTTTATTATGCTTGGTGGTAAAAGACATACTTACCCTCTTATAATTTTTATATTAATTCCCTTTTATGGTAAAACTAGTTCTACCCATACGTAACTCCCTTATCATAAGGGGATAGGTTAAAAGATGTTTATTTATATTATTTGTATTTATATTATATCATTATAATAAATGATATATTATTTATTCATATTACATCATTTATATCATAATAAATGATATATGATTTATATTATATTATTTATATTTGTATTACAATATAAGATAATAATAATATTTGTATTTATATTATTAGATATATTTATAATATATTATTTATTAATGTGATCGCTCGTGTCAACCAACTTAATCGCTGCACTTATAAATATTCTCTTTCGGCCTCCCCTTAATCTTTTTAAAGTACATTATTTATATATAATAATATATCTTATTAATTATTCACATAAATATTATATTAAAATATTTATATTTATAATATATCTAGTTAATTAAATATATATATTTCATATATTTTATAATATTTAAATTATATTAAATTAATATTATTTATTAACTAATAGATATTAATAATATATTTTAAATAAATATATTATATAGTTAGTTTATATAAGGCTAACTTATTATTTAAATAAACAATTCAATTATAAATCATTATAGGGACATGACATATAATCCCTCTTTAGTGGTTTCCCTACCCTCTGACAAGTGTCACATTGAATTACCGACTCTCGGGCATCTATGTGTAACGTCGGCCACCATAGACCGACGAGTAGAACTTTTCGTGCAGTGGCGTCGAGACCCATATGTCCCCCTGCCAGTCCCTCATGTGCTTCTGCCAATACACCCCTTATCTCTTCTTCCATCACACACCTTCGGAGAATTTGATCGGGCCCCATTTTGTAGAGCAGCCCGTTTATCAGTTGAAATGTCTTACTCTTCAGTGCAATCTTCCGTCGTTCACTTGTAGACATTTCTGGCAGAAACGTTGAAGTGGACAAGTACTCACCAATTTTCTCGTACCATGGCGGCAGGGCAGCTATTTGGAATAGGTGGGCATCCGGGAAGTCTTCATTGACTCCATCTCCTGGTTCTCCTGATTTGATCCTTGAGAGCTGGTCGACAATTACATGACTTTTTCCTGGCTGTACAATAATGGTGAAAGTAAATTCTTGCAGGAGTAACAACAATCTACTGATTCTGCCTTGAATAATCGGTTTGTTGACCAGGTACATTAGAGCTTGATGATCCACATAAAAAGTGAATGGTGTTGCCAAGAGATAATGCCTGAATTTCTATACGGAGTAGACCATTCCCAAAGCCTCCCTTTTCGTAGTACTGTAATTCCGTTCCGCTTTGGAGAGCAACCGACTGGTAAAGTACACTGGATGATCCAAACCATGAGATCCTACCTGTGCAAGAGTGGCACCAATTGCAAAGTTTGATGCGTCTACGTGCACGTGGAATTCCTTGTCCCAGTTTGGATAGGCTAGGATAGGTGCACTGATGAGTCTTGTCTTTAGTTCTTCAAATGCTTTCTATTGTTCCTCCAACCATACAAACTGCACCCCTTTCTTTGTCAACATGTCCAATGGGTGCGATACCTGAGCAAAATTTTTGATAAATCTCCGGTAGTAACTGACATGGCCGACAAAAGACTTTACTCTGGTGACATCTCCTGGAGCCTCCATTTCTACAATAACCCGAATCTTGTCCGGGTCTGCTTTTAGTCCTGCTTGGCATACTATATGGCCAAGAAGTTTCCCTTGTGACACCATGAACCGGCACTTCTTCGGGTTTAAGGCCAACCGTGCGGCCTTGCAACGCTCCATGCACTCTGTGAGGGCTTTGAGGTGTGTCTGCTGGTCGCTGTAAATTGACCAGTCATCGAGGAATGCCTTGAAGTTTCCCACCGACATTTTGTCAAATATGTGTAGGATAATCCTTTGAAAGGTGGCTGGTGCATTGCACAGACCGAACGACATCCGGTTGTCTGCATATACCCCGTTTTCAATCACAAATGTTGTCTTTAGTTTGTCTTCCTTGGTGATGCCAATCTGGTTATACCCCGAAAATCCGTCCATAAAGGAATATATTTCATGACCGGCCATTTCTTCCAAAATGGAGTCTGTGAATGGGATGGGAAAGGGATCTTTGATTGTTACTGCATTGAGACATCTAAAATCCACGCAAATCCTGATTTGTCCCCCTTCCTTCTTAAGTGATATTACAATCGGTGACACCCACTTACTCGTTTCTACCTCAAATATTATTCCTGCCTCAAGTATTTTTTCAATTTCCTCTTGTACTTTTGCCGTGTAGTTCTTATTCATGCGATATGGCCTTTTCCGTACTGGGCGTGCTCCTGGTATGAGTGGAATTCTGTGGACGCACAGTTCTGGTGGTATCCCCTTCAGGTCCTTGTAGGTCCAGGCAAACACATCCTTGTACTCTAGAAAGATTCTGAACGCTGTTGCCTTGAGTACTGGATTCCAGTCATCGCCGGCCAGAATTATCTTTGGGTTGCTTTCCTCGCTGAGATTAATTCTCTTCGTTACTGGCTCTTCATACATAATCTTCCTTTCCAGTTCAAACTGATGTGCCGGCGTGCTGTCTACTTCTGCATTCCCTTCCTTATATTCCCCATATGCCGCTGGGAACATGTGGGCCACTTCCTTCCCCTGATCACTTATCCGTTCCAATGTTTCACCGTCGTCTTTCTATTCATTCGTCATTCCCGAGCTTTCACCGATTTTTTTTATTGAAATCATGTTGCATTGTGGCGGGAAAAACTCGTAGTCTTCCATCTACCAATGGAATAGCCCATTGAATGAATTTGTCTCGTCTTTTGAGAATTCTTGTAATTTCAGCACCCCTTCATCATCGGACTCCATCGGCCCTTTCCCACCTTCTGTCGAGTCCCCTCCATCCGAGTCAAAATCTGAGGCCAACTCTTCATTGACGGTTTGTGTCCTCAAGTCAATGACAAACTTCTTATGTCTATTTTCTATGGACAGAGTGTTTTTCTTCCAGTTGTGGTTGGCCTTGGCGGCTATTAGCCATCCTCGGCCGAGTAATGCATCGTATGATGCATTCTGTGCTGTTATGACTACGAAATTTAACAAAAATTGCTGGGTACCAATTCTTACTTTTTGAGCCATTAGCACTCCCATTAAAGTGAATTGACAATAGTTATTATGCAGACATTGGAGTCACAATGAATATGTATGTTGCTGTCATGACATTGTAATGTTCTGTGAATCAATGATAAATACAATATTCCGTTCTGAGTAATTCTGTTATGGTTGTATGATGCACTATACTACTTCTTATTTCTGTTTACTTAATGTTCTGTAAAACACACCATATTGCGGTAAACAATAATTATCACCTCTCAGCAACTGAGAGTCTAGAAGCATTATTTTTGAAGCATTTGAAGACTTTTTTCTAAATGATGGGTTTTTATCTTTCCAAAGGATAGGTAATTTTTGTAACCCATAGTTACCATGAGACATAAAATTAGGGTACATAAATATATTTATTAGGGGACATAAAATTACCTAAAATTAGGGTACATAATTTTTGTAACCCATTTTTATCTTGACAATAAAATTAGGGTACATAAATATATTATTAAGGAGACGACTATATCATATGTAAATGTAGTCACTAGGAATTGTAGGTATGGGGAAAGGTATGTGGTCCACTTTCCTATACCAGGGTTTCTTGGAAGCTATGTTGTAACTTGATTTCTCCCCGAAGATTTATAGGGTTGATGCAACAGACTTCATTGTTGTAGCTTTATTACGCATTAGATGCAGTAATGTGACACGACGACTTTATTTGTAAATGCGAATCAGAGGCACCGTACTGAATGTTGCTTGTTTCTTACAAAAGTAACAACTAAATGGCTTGTATAATTTCAGTTTTGTGAACAGGGCCATGATTTATTGTGCAAAATAACTTTGGTTGCCGATCTTCCACACTCCCGAGAGGGCTACAAAATGCATAGGTGTTTATATTATTATTTGTAGATTAGGACGACTTTTGTTAACTTGTGTTTTAGGAAAAATAGGACAACGCTGGGAATATGGTGGGCACTACTTTTGGGGCAGTTTTTTTCTTTAGAAGATAATCCTCCATGTAGTGTATAATCTCCCTCTCCAAAATTAGATGCCTCTTCTACAACCTTTTTATGCTTTTTTTGGTTTCCTCTCAGGTCTATTGGCTTTTCAACTATTGCTTTCAAATTCTTCACAGCTTCGTCAATTCATAGGCACACAATCAATTTGCTTTAGTACCATAATAAAAACGGGAGGCAATATGTCATATTATTATTGAAGGCAGATTGCATTATATATAAAGAAAAGTCAGTTTAAAAATATAACTGACCAGGCCAGACATACCTGACCAACTACCAAACAACCTATGTTAATCATAGTTGGAAAACTCAAACCTGGCGCAGACTCGGCAGCCCAAAATTTTGACTCGGACTCGAGACTTGGCAAAATAAAACATAATTACACAAAAAAGATAAAAACTAATGCATTTAGAGAACACATAAGTCTATTCTAATAATCAATTTGTCATAATTCAAAGTTTACATATGTCATATGACCCTCAAACCAATACATTATGCTTTCATTACAGGACTTTGAGTTTTTTACAGGAGTCATAGAGTTTTAACAAGGCTTGGCAAGTTTCTTTTAAAACATGACAAGTTTTTACAAGACTTGGACAAGACTTGACAGGTACTCGACAAAGACTGGATGCGCGATTCGTGTCGACTCGGTGCGTTTTGTTCGGAGACTCGCGAGTCGCGCTGAATGTGCCGTGTTTACAACCTATGATGTTAATAATAATATTTATACAATGATGTAATATAATATCAAACATGTATTATAATATTAGTCAATAATATTATTCCAACAACTTCCTTAGGGTTGTTGATTGTTTAGGGCATCACAAGGATGCTGATTATCAATTTTAAATGCTTAAAGATGCTATTGAGGAGGTTGACATAGAGAATGTGGTGTAGGTAGTGATAGATGCAGCCTATGTGTATAGAGCAACGGAGAAGTTGATTGAGCCGACCTATGAACATATATGGCGGACTCCTTGTTGTTTGCATTCTATTAGAGGCATTGGCCAATGGTATTTCAATTTTGAATGTTATCATCATACTAAGGTTTTGAATGTAATAATATATTGATGTTCAGCATTTTCATTGTCCAATGCGTTGTTTTTAATAGTAGGTAGTTTACAGTTTAATATGTTATTTCTTATACATTTTTTAATAACTAATTTTTCAAGTACTATATTATATTTGCACTGCTTTCTCCCTGCCATCCTGAAATTTAGGTCCTTGGTACCCCCATCCTCGAAATCCATTCCCCTGCTCACCCATTCTGAAACTTTGTGGATATATGTAAAATAGCTATAGAAGGCCTAAGTTTTGTATTTTAAAAAAATTTAAAATAATACTATATATAAATATATAGCTCACTTGTCTGGTCGGTATGCCTGCCACAAAGCAAAGTCTGGCAATCGTACTCACCATATGGAATATGGAAAAGAGAAGCAAGCTTGATACCCACTTTTAATAAAATCATTTCATGTGAGACAGTTCTCTGTTGTGGAATGCTTTTGGAGAACATAGAAATAGGGGTATTGCCTCAGAGCAGTACTGCAAATTTTTGTCTGTATAGCAAGCTAGTATTGGCAAAAGTATAGAAGATGAAATTTCAGAGTACAGTCTTGACTGTCTCACCGAACAGTCTGCACACTGTCTGCACAACTTGTGCACTGGATAGTTACCATTAAATATAATTTCTGCTGTTTTTAATTCTAATACACAAATATTGCTAGTAATTACTGTTTTTTTCTAAGCTTTGGGCCAGATGTCCCACAAGGAATGATTGATAGGCAGGAATCTCATGATGATCGGAAGCAATAATGACTAAGATGTTTGGATATGAGTTCCATAAGGGATGTTAGTTGAGTCTTAGTCAGCAGTTGGGCAAGGCATGATGGCAGACTATTACCTAGCACTCCTGTGAGAAATGGTGATGATTTTTTAGAAGCAGTCTATAAGTAATTCTATCAACATTAAAAGCAATATTAGTTTTACTTCTAATTAAAATTCTAACAATACATTATATTTTTATGAAATTATCTGATTTACTTTTATTGCAATTTGAAGATGGAGATGATGTTGGTTGTAGTACAAAATTTGTGATGCTTTTGGGGATGAACATCAAGGAACACCCATCTGTAGATAATGGTTTGATGATGATATTTACTAATGCCAGACCCATCATGTTTTGCTTCTTGACATGTTATATATGTGTGGTTATTTAAGCTTGTGATCTTCTATTTTGTTGTTGTTCATAGTTATCCATTGCAACAGTCTGTAACACCTGTACATTTAACACATATAACCTTTCAACCTTTTGATCTTAAACCTTGGACTAAAAGGGCTGTATACTTTGGCAGATTATTTGTGTTTCAAATTGTCCAAATATCTTGGTGCCATCTAAACCAAATTCTACCTAGAATGTTGCATGCCATCCCTATCTGCAAACAAGACCTAGAATTTTTCTCTCCATTTTTTTGTGCATAAAAGGCAAAATCTTTCGAGCTATTCAAGTCCATGATTATCTTCTGTTTGAATCTTTTTGTTACTAGTATTGATCTATGGCAATTGAACATCAGAAAGTGACAGGTATCCATACTATTATTATTCAAAGGTTTGGAAGCTTTAGTAAATTTTTTTGTCATTTTTTGAGTGTCCTGTTTATTCTTAATGCATAGATATTGCAACCCGATGCTTGGCTGCTGAAGCAGTTTTGATGAAAGTGAAAATGTTGGATCTTAAGTATCCTTAGTGCTTTTGGCTCTTCATCTGAGAATCAATTTCCAATTACTGTACAGTCACCGAGAGAAATATTAAGGGTCTGAACCTATAAATAAGTGGTATAGGTCAAGTGCAATACAATTAACCTGAGTAATCAGATCTCTGCAGTGCCTTAATGTCTATATGTTGGTATCAACTTTGTGGATATAAATTTCATAAACAATTCCATCTCATCTGACTGAATGCATCTCAATTTCTTCTATTTATTATAATTTTATTGGTAGATTGTGCTTTTGTAGCACTGTTTGGAAGTCAGTTTCATTTTTTACTGTTCTGAAAAGTGAATTTGCTATCAGATCATATAACAAATAATTTGATCTTTAGTTTTCTTTTGTTTTTTGTATGACAGGTATGTCCTGGGAATTGATGAAGCAGAGGCATTTTCTGAACGTTTAAAGCGGGAACTACTTGCTTTGGAGGCGGCAAATGTGTATGCTATTTTGGAGAGTGAACCTTTAGTTGAAGAAGTAAGAGTTATGTCTTGGCAAACATTATGAAGTGAATTGTTTTTCAACTATGTGAAATTTATTGGCTGGGATAGTTGTTTGTGTGTTGAGTCTGGAGCTCAAGTGTGGAGAAGTTGGATGAAACAGTTATTAAGCTTCTTCACATAGTTTTTAATATTTTACCTTTCCTTGATCCATATTTGGAAGGACCATTACCATGATTTGAGACATGTTTTCAGGTTTTACAAAGTCTTGAATCAGCCATGGTTTGTGTAGAAGACATGGATGAGTGGCTTAGCATCTTCAATGTGAAGTTGAGGCACATGAGGGAGGATATTGAATCGGTAGGTGCTTAATATTTCCAATGTTTTGTGTTGAAGCTTCATCACTATTTTCATAGGGCATATGCAAATACTACCAGTATAAAACAAACTGTTTTGCATTATGTTGTTTTGTACAAGTTACTAGGATTTTTCATCCTGCTTTAGAATGCAAGGTTGTCAGATGATGCTCTAACCTCTGTTCAGAGGTAAACATACTTGAACAACAGTGTTAAAATCAAGCATTCTGCACGGAAGTCTGACCATGGGATGAAATATTTTATGCAGTATGGATGAATAATAGTAAAATACTAAAATGCATAGGACAATGTCTAATTGATTGTGTCACGATGACTGAGTGATGTTTGTGTTGTGACTAACCATTATCATCTGCAACAAAAGGATGCATCACATCTCTGCATGTTCAAACAAGCTATAAAACTGGTTGGCTTTGGTGGTAAGTTATATATGTTTACCAATCATTGTCAATGCAAGGCAATGCTTGGTCATCTTTTCTCTTTTATTCTGTTATATTGCCAGAGCTTTGTTAATGCAAGGCAGTGCTTGGTCATCAATCCTGTATAAAAAGGGTCTCAGTTTTAAAACTAGAGGTATTTTAAAGAAAATTTTAGACTTTCACTTTTCACTATGATGTTGTAGTATGGTCATGGATTAAAGAACTGCCTTAGAATCTTTAACTGTTAGAAATTAATTCAATTGGCTTTGAAATGAGCAGCTGGAGAATTTTTTTTTTGTCTGATTCGTTGGTAAACATTGTCTACAATGGTTTTCCAGGTCATTTATTGTGCTGTTTTTAATTAAAAATTGACTTTAAAATGTCCGAAATTGCTGAACTTGTCTTGTAATCCCAGATTCATTTTTATCATTCGCTCAAAAAATATTGTATTCTTCAAATTTTATGAAAATGTAATTATTGTTCTTGGTGATGGAATCTGCATTTGGGACAAGGTAGAAGATCCTGTGATTATTTGGGGGAAAACATTGCTGCACTTGTAAAAAGAGGATTAGTATTTCTCACTCCAAATGGTATACTCCCCAAATGTTTAAAAAAGTAGTCCCAGATTTAGGGCAAGGCAGAAGGTCTCACATTGAAGTGAGACAGTTGTGTGATTGTCTCAATTGAAAGCCTATATTTGTATTGTTGTACCCATAACTTTTCTTATAAGCATTGCTTCCCAGTTTGTTGCAAGTCGTTTGTCATTTAAAGTGTTAGTATGTAATCTTTGTCTCCCATGTTCTTGGATGTTGTACTTGTAGGTTTTAATTAGTGTCATTGCATAGCCAACAAAAGGTACTTTACGACACATCAAACAGGACGTAAATTGGAGCTTGGATGTGAAAGATATTCAAAATTTGTTTAAAGCATGAAAAAGTGGCAGAGACAACTCTAACAAGTTGCTTTTGCCAATTAGCCAAAATTTGACTAAGGCATGAAAAAGTGTCGGAGTCTGGAGTTGTTCTGCCAATTTGCCAGAATGACTAAGTACCAAATGTTGCGGAGACAATTTTAGATAGTTGCTTCTGCCAATTTGTGTAATGTCCCCTTCTAGCAAGTCAAAATTTCTACAACCTTGCACAGAATTTCAACTTGTAAAAGAGAACATTAGTAATCAATCCAACTTATAATATCAACATATTACTATTAGGGTTAATATCCACTTATTAATATCAATATTAAAGTCCATATACTTTCCACATTTCTACTTAAGTTTAGTAACCTTATAATCATAATCATATCATTTCTCTTAACATTATAAACATATGCATAACATATTCACATTATTTCTCTCACAACTCTCATGCACTATCTTGAGGGAGTCTTAGGGTAGCCCTACCATTAATCAATCCTCTCTCCCATATGAGCATGGTTTGTTAAGGCATCCATATCCATCCCATACGGAGGCCCAATGGTTTCACCCACACCTGGGGTCCCTCACCAATTGGCTCGAGGGGATTTCATGCACACCCGGCATTCCTCGTCCCATCGAGAGTCACCTACCATCGGGCACAATTATAAACAAAATGAGCTCATACTTACCATAGGCCCAAGAGCTTCAGTCACACCCGGAGTTCCTCGTCTCTTGGCTCAAGGGACTTCACACACACCCGATGTTCCTCATCCACTTGAGGGTCGCCTAGGTTTAATTATACATCCTTAACTAACCACATACTTCACAAGTGGTAAGATGATTAAGGGTGAGGCTTGACATCCGTCTTGATAGTTTATGAGATTATGAGTTATGAATCCATTTTGATAATATTATCCTTTTCAGATCATGATATCATATTTCTTATTCCACTTGGGAATCTTATCATTACTTAGTCATAGCCTCATACTTGGCTTATTGACAATTCAATTTATACTTATCCTCTTGTTTGTGATTTCATTATCTTATATTTGATGTTATTCATAAAATAATTGTTCTAAGTTAAGAGTTCATTGTATTTCCTAATCATAATTAATTTGCTCTTATCAATGTATTATTCCTTATAACTTATTTAATCATTGTCATGTTATTTATTCATTGGCAGCATGTTTGCCATGATCCTCTTAATGTATTTACATATCTAACTTAAGACATTAATTCATTTTCTAGTTATAATCCATTATAATCTACTTAATTTCTGATCGTATCATTCTTATTATAATGTCAAACTATTTATTGATCAAATAAATACTTACCTTTTTCGTTAAGTGAATGCTGGCTGTTATAGGATCTAATGTTGTTGTTTCTTTGAAAGATGAGGGCATTAGTTATTGTAATCCATCACAATCACTAGTGCGTTAGCCTTTCATTGATATTTCTTCCATCCCACCAGAATATCAATGACAAAGACTTGATTTGTTTTCAACTTAAGATGTGGTTGTTTTGCCACAAGAATCTTGGGTCACATAGTAGTGGAGACCAATGTTGTACTATTCCACTATTCAGGTTGTGCGGGAGGATGATCTTCCTACATCTAATGCTCGATCCCAACAAGTAAGGAAATAGATTGTTGTTTTAGATGAGCGCATTCATTTTGCTTTATTTTGATATTTTCAAGGTGTCTCAATCACAACGATATGCCAAAGCTAAGGAAAAATCTGAATGGGAGGGTGTCATGCAAGTTATGTCTGAGGCATTGATGAAGAATCATACCTTAGAGTTACTAGAGTTATGTGCAAGTAAATCCCATTGGTTGCAAATAGGTGTGCAAGATCAAATGTAAAGATGGTGGTACTTTGGACAAGTACAAAACTCATCTTGTTGTGAAGGGCTATTCTCAATAGGAGGGGATAGGCAATGAGTAAATTTTTGTTCCTACAACAAACATGGTCACATTTAGGTTGTTTCTCTCTATAGCAGCCTAGTTTGGTTGGAATGTGTTTCATATGGATGTGAGAGTGCATTCTTAAACAAGGATTTGGGCAAGGAGGTTTTACATGGTGCACTTGTTTTCGATTTATTGTACAACTTTATCCTTGGCCATCCCTAGACAGGTGCCTCAAAGGTTGTCCCTCTTTTTAAGTTTGCATGGTTCAATTTGAACATGATGGCAATATATGTGCCTTTTCAGTTGATCTTATCTTTGGGCTTGGAGTGAGGACAAAGCTAAAGCTATATATGAATCACTTATCTCAACCATATTACCCAAGAAAGAGAGAAAAAAAGATATTATATTAATGTCCATGAATGACTAAAAATAGGTCAAAGGGATTGGAGTGTACAACAATTACAATAGCAAAGAACAAGGACAAAAAGGCCCTTCGACACAAAGCATATACAATAGAACAAGAAAAACCAAAAAAAAAACAAATAAAGAAACCCATGAGGGTCAACCTAACAAAGGTAGGTTAACATCCAAATAAGTACAAGTAAAAATAGAAGTGTGGGGTAGACCCCACAAAGCAATGGAAGTAGATGAAGACCAACTAAGTAAGAAGCAAAAATTATTGGGTGTTTGTATTTTGGAATGTGTTGGAGAAGCCAATGATATTATCATCAATCACTGTAGGAGTAGCATTACGGAGTCTAAGAATGCTCATCGGAAAAAGTCTAGGGCTAAGGGGGTCGGGTTGGATAATCCTATGAGGTAGTCGATTCCACATAGAATTTCTATAACATTCAAGGTTGAAGAATTGCTGGTGGTAGAAACTAAACTAGTAATGTGGATCTTGTTCCTGAAATCTATGTAGTGAAAGAGGGGTGATAGATGGCCCCCAATGTTGAGAAGAGATAGAGCCACAAACATTTGAATGAGAATTAGGGTTCTAAGGAGTCTTAGCCTTAGAAGACCCTAAGGATGAAAGAAACTATACTGTTTTGTTTAATTAGTACGTGAATCAGTAACATCCAAGGGATGCTTTACGCCTCTAACATCTATGATGGGATGAAAGAAGGAAGAGTAAATTTAGTAGATCTTGAATCTCCTCCATGGAGAGAGTTATGCCAGGAACTGGTGATCTTGCGAAGAAAGAGGGCCAAGCATCTTTGATCAAGGTAGCGGAAAAAAGTGGATAGAGAACCACGAGAACATATGTATAGACAATGGTACCTCCCATGGATTTCATAGTAGACCGGACACTGGAAAATGAAATGCACCTCAATCTCTACCTTTTGGAGAGAACAAAGGTGGCTGACCCTTTCACTTTTTAAATTATCGTGGTCCATCTCAACGTGAAGCTAATGAGAGCACACTCACAATTGACCAAGGGGAATCCTCAAACCATGAGACCAATGTTGCTGAAGATAATTGGGCTGAACAATGGTCTGATTAACAATCTATAAGAAGAAGTGCTTAGCGTAGGAAGCTAATTTGGGGCTGAGAGAGATCAGATGGGAGGTCAAGGTCCAGGTAACCTAGATATGCTGATGGTAAATGTCCTCTTTGACGGATAGATTGAGCTTTGTTCTTCTTTAGTGCATGGATCTTCAAAACAGATTCTCCTCCAATAGGTATCACGGGTAAGCTCATCTTTTGGCACATCTTCATGGGGACCATATTTCCTTGTCTCATGCCTTAATCCATCATACGAATGACTTGTGCACTCTAAGTTATCATTTGCGAGACAGTGAGTCAAATGAGTGTGATCCTGACCTTGTGCTTTACAGTGCATGTTACACACCTCTGCTATCCCAGATCCTATACAAGTGTATTGCCTGCCATTGATATCAAATTCTTCCCTGTCTGATACAAAGTTAATGCATCTGATACATCCGTGAACTGTATTTTGCAATCTAGCATGATTGATGGGCCATTGACAAAAATACCAACACACTTCACACCTAACATTAAAATAATGTACAACATCAGAACTGTGTGTAAAGATGTGTGCCTTATGGAATTTTATTTAAAATGCTGGGATTGGGATGCAACAGTTTCTCGGTAGTCCATTTTATTTAGAGACATGGTAAAAGGAACATCTTTTGCTTTGAAATCTGCATGTTCGTCCACACACTCTTATTGGTGTTTTTCTTTGGTGCTATCACCGATGGAGACACCCAATCACTTGTAGCTGCCTTAGATATTAGACCAGCTACTATTTTTCTTTCAATTTTCTCACGAAGTCTTTTTGCATACCTCGGGTCCATTCCGTATGATCTCTTTTGTGCTGGTATCACTCCAGATATGAGATCAATGTGATTTTCACATAGCTCCTGTGCTATCACTTCCAAGTCTATAGGTGAAGACAAACACTTCTTCGTGTTTGGTAGAAAACTTGATTGCTGCTCTAGCGAGATTCAGGACCAATTCTGAGCTATGTCAATTGTTGTTTGAAAAGAAAAGAAAACAAATAATTTGTAAACAAAAAAACATAAGGTTTTTTCAAACATTTAGTTTTATTATCATTGATAATATGACAATCAGATATTGATATGTACAATGTTATATTCATATTTCAATGTCTCACTGAAATTTGGACTTCAATTTATAATGGTTAATGTAAAATATTTATTGTTCAATGTTCAATGTCATAGATGTTATTGTTATTTGAATTTCAGCTATTTAGAATGTTTAATGAATGTTGTTTTCCTTCATAAACTTTGAAGCACTTGAAGAGATCATATTATTTACTCTTGGTTCGATATTACTAGTAGCTTCTTCTCTATAACCTAGTACTTGAGTATGTAACCTCAAATCTAACTTATGTTGGTATAAAATTATTTGATTTTTTATTTAATTGTTATTTTCAGATAGAATCTAGAAACAATAAGATGGAGATGCAGTCCGTCAATAATAAAGCTCTCATTGAAGAACTTAACAAGCTGCTTGAGCGCCTACGTATACCTCCAGAGGTCTGTTCTATCAAAAGTCTAGCAAGCTCATTGATGTTTATAAAACCGGTTTCTTTATTGCCATTGAAAATAGCTCTTGGGTTTTTTTTTTCATATTAGTCTCATGTTTGATTTTATAGAGCATGTTTTGCTTTGTGAGGTATAAATTCTGTTTTTGTATGTGGGACTGCTGTGGACAGAAGAAACTTGTTTTTCTTGGCCGTTACTGAATCCGAGAGTTTGATTGCCTTTGCAGTATGCATCTTTGCTGACAGGAGGTCCATTTGATGAGGCAAGGATGCTGCAAAATGTTGAGGCTTGTGATTGGTTAGCTGGTGCTTTGCGTGCCCTTATGCCACCAAGTTTGGATTCTAACTATGCAAATATGAGAGCGGTATGTGTAGGCATCTGGCCAAAAATTTGTTGTTCCACCTGCATTCACTTACTGGGATTATCCTGGTCATCAAATGCTGTAAAACTAAATGCAGTCTGATAATAGTTGTGTTTAGTGAGTCTTGTTCATTGCATTTTGTATCATTGTTCTTCTTATTAATTACCACAGAAAGCATTATTTCATTTTTTCTAAAGATGATATGGCATAGAGGATTATTTGATTTCTGGATTTGGTAATGATATAATGTGTAGGTCAGAGAAAAGCGTGCAGAACTTGAAAATTTGAAAAGCACTTTTGTACGCCGAGCATCTGAGTTCCTAAGAAACTATTTTGCTAGTTTAGTGGATTTTATGATAAGTGACAAAACATACTTTTCTCAGGTAAATTTGTTTCCACATTTAAGCAACTGGATTTCTCTTAAGTTGAATATTTTAAGACAAATTCTAATTCATTAGCATGATTTATATTGGTGGACATATTTATTTTTCTTTGCAGAAAGGCCAGCTGAAAAGGCCTGATCACGCTGATTTGAGATACAAGTGCCGAACATATGCACGGATGTTGCAACACTTGAAGGTCTTTTGTTTGATTGAGCATTTGATAAAGCTATGTAATTGTTGTTTTTATATCATCTTTTTTTTGGGGCTATTTCTAATGGATGACCTCTCCAGAGTCTTGACAAGAGTTGTTTGGGGTCACTTAGAAAAGCTTACTGCCAGTCTCTCAACCTGCTGCTTCGCCGTGAGGTGAGAGTGTATCTCATATGAGAATATCCTCTGTAATTATGAATTTTGGAAATATACATAAATTCAGTTTGGTGTGTGAATCCATTATGTTTTGTTAATTGCATAATGATCCAATCCAGAATTTTCTAATAGATTGTCTTCCTGGGGTTTGGGAGAGATACATAAGGAATAAGTATAATTATATAAAGCTTGTTTTTCAAGAAACTCAGATTGGTTGCATTATGTTATTGGATCTAGCCCTTCTATTGAATATTTCTCTATTCATGTTTTTTGTAAAATCAACTCGCTGCCATCTTCTAAATAAGGCATGTTATACCATGCTTCTGTTTCTTCCCTCCAACTCAACTCTTCCTTAACTTCAGTTATGTCTGTTTTTTTTTACATTACATAATCATTTTGATAGTTCTGCATGAGCTTTGATTGGTTAACCTGCATTCTCAACATGTTACTCTTGTTTGAGGAATTTGAACATGTACCCACAACTTAGGATTATCATGCTGTCATTAAAGCATCAAGATTGTATTTGAATGGACATTTTTTTAACTACAGAGGGGATATTGTACAGGCTCGTGAGTTTGCAAATGAACTTCGTGCTAGTACTAAAGCATCAAGAAGTTCTACAGTGTGGCTGGAAGGATCTTCTGGTTCCAATTCAGGAACCAATGCAGACACTTCTACTGTTTCAGAAGCATATGGAAGAATGCTCACTATTTTTATTCCTTTGCTTGTAGATGAGGTGTGTCATCCAACAAAATGCTTCAAGATGCTTTTCATATCGTACACTGTGAGTGTAATTTCAATGAGTTTGCATTTGAATCGTCTTTGATGTTTGCTGCAGAGTTCATTTTTTGCATCATTCATGTGCTTTGAAGTTCTCCCTCTCGTTCCCCCAGGGGGCCCTTCTAGTGTTGGCATGGAAGGATCCAATGATGATGAAAATGACGACGATTTAAGCCTCATGGACCTTGATGGGAACGACATTAAGCCTAGTATACTTCATTTTCTGAATGTTAAAGATGATAATAGTCATTTTTTGAATGAAATTAAATTATGCCAAACTTCTCAATGGCAGTTTTGTCATTCAGGAATTCAATTTACAATAAAAGGAGTATATACTGTTCCACTCTTCACCAGGGTTTTGCTTCTTATATGCTAAATTTGTCTTTGTTACAGACCAAAATTCTGTGGAGCTGGAGGCCTTAAATGAAGCTCTTCAAGAATTACTTGATGGAATCCAGGTGAAGTTAGAATCTCCTGAGTCAATGACAATGCTTTGCAAAATTTTTGAGATAACAATTCTGGACAGTACTTTTATACTGATTACAATGGCACGTATAGAGGCCAATATTGGTAGGAACTGTGTTACTGATTCTCTGTTTTTTTTTTCCTTCATTTCTTTTATTTAACAAAAAAAGTTTGGTTGAAGAACTGCTTTACCATGCTTCTCAACAGTGATATAAAGTTAAACTAATACTAACACTATTAACTAAAGATGAAGTGGTCCCACTGACATTATCTATTAAATGAGTGGACGCCACTAAATAACATAAGAAAAGTATATCTCAGATTTATATTAGAATATAATGATCATGAAATATATTTGATTTCTGATAATAGTCATGTAAGCATGCTGTATGTGAACCTGTTTTTTAGTTTTACAATGTCCCTTATAGTGGGATCTGTCCATTGTGGCTTTATTCTTTCTTTATTGGTACATTAATTACAAAAGAATGTAAATCTCTTTGGTCATTCATAGTTTGTACTGGCTAAGGTGATGGATGATAAATCCAATTGCTGAATACATGCCTTCTGGCAAAATTTAAACTGGCTCCTGTAACTAAGAAGGGATCAAAATTTTGAATTTCTAAATTCTTGTCTGTAGCAACCTATATTGGAATATTCACAACGGACTTGGCTTGCATTATTCGGTTGATCTGTTGCTGCTCTATTTTTGTTGCAAGCAGAGCATTTGAATGAGCCCTGACTGGTTGTGCTAGTAACTTAGTTGTTACCTTTTTGGCATAAGGTGTTAATGCTTCAGGATCTTTTGCAGGATCATATCTGGTAATTACTGGTTTATTCCACTCTGTATCAGATAGATCACTATCTGATATATCTGTGGAACTCTGGCTGCCATTGCCATTTTCTGTTTCCTCTTCTTCTTCGCCTTATTCTGAAAGCAAAATTTCTTTGCCTTTATTGGAACAACAATTTAGATCTGATTCTGAATAATTTTCAGATTCTTCTTCTTGTGAAGAAATCATGAAAAGCTTATGGATTTGTTCAAGTTCTGCTTCGTCTGGCAGATCTTTTTGATCAAATTGTGGACCTTGATAGAAAATTTCTTCAGTTTCTTCTATGGCAAAGATATCTGTACCATTCTTGCTGAGATCAAAATAAGCTTTAACTTGTTTAGGATCTTTTTGTGGGCAATAGTGTGCATAATACCCTTTTTGTTTGCAGGCATAACAGCAAACATTCTTTACATCTTTCTTTGCTCAAGGTTGCTTCCTTATCTTAAAATATCTATAAGGTTTAAACTGTTTAGGTCTAACAGATTTAAAACAAAATCCTGATCTTTTCCTTGAAGCTGGCCTTCTATTACAACCAAAAGTATCAGCATCAGCAATTTCATTACATGTAGTTACAGGTATTCTGGGAAGTGCTTGTTGGGCACTGGCATGTAAGCATATTCTTTTGATTTCATTTCTAGCTGCTTCTATCAGATCTACAAAATACATTGTAGATATATCTATTTTATAGGAGTTTAAGTTTTCTAATTTTTTTAATACTAATTTCTCTAATTCTTTTGTCAAGGCTCTAAGATACCGAACTTTGACATATTCATTTCTTTCTAAATTTAAAGAACAGATCTTGCGCTTATATTCAGTGGAAAAACTTTTCAAACTGTAAAGTGTCACAACATTTCATAGCAGCTAAGAGGATTTGTTTTTCTTTCATAGCATCAACAATTTCATTACATGTAGTTACAGGTATTCTGGGAAGTGCTTGTTGGGCACTGACATGTAAGCATATTCTTTTGATTTCATTTCTAGCTGCTTCTATCAAATCTACAAAATACATTGTAGATATATCTATTCTATAGGAGTTTAATTTTTCTAATTTTTTTAATACTAAATTCTTTAATCCTTTTGTCAAGGCTCTAAGATACTGCACTTTGACATATTCATTTCTTTCTAATTTTAAAGAACAGATCTTGTGCTTATATTCAGTGGAAAACTTTTCAAACTGTGAAGTGTCACAACATTTCATAGCAGCTAAGAGGATTTGTTCTTCTTTCTTTTCATTTTTCTTGGTTGGGAACAAATTCAGCTACAATTGTGTCTAACAATGCTTGTAACCCTTGGGGTCTGACATTGTTTTTAGCATCTTCAGATGCATTGCCCCACCAATGCAAAATTATACCAGAAGTGCTTCTCATAGCTTCTTCTACTGCAGTATCAGTAGTCCAATTGTTCATCAGCTGCAAAGTATAGAAATGGTTTGCCTATACTGTTATTGATCTACAGGGTTAGAACCACCATCTATATTTAGTAGTAAGGATCCACTACTACTTACAGGAAGTATATTGTGCAATGGGACTAATTCCCAGCTGTCTGAAATGTCCCATTGGGTGTTTGCCATTAGGAAACATTTCATAGCTGTCCTCAGTTATCAGAAATGGGAGAACAGGGGATAGGGGGAAAATACGTTTCCAGGGAACATGGGTTCTAATATTTTGTAGTAGGAGGAGACATTATAGTTTAGCAAAACATGATATATATGTGGTATAGCTGAAAGCTTCAATTTTAGTATTCATCAATAGTTTGTAACATCTTATTTTTCACTGTTGTTCTGTTATTGATATTATGACGTTTGGCATTGAGTATGGGAGCTTCCTATGTATGATTGCAAGTATCATAGCAAACATGCTGCATGATATGATAGAGTGAATCCTATCACCATTGGTTTTGCAAGTGTTTGGAAAACCATAATTCAAATGGTTATAATTTCCAAGAATTTTTGCATCATACAGATGTACTATTTTATTCACTAGATTGTGTTCTCTGATGGAGTTGTCATTGCATTATTTGTATTGGGAGGATAAGGAAAATTCTGTTGGCCTACCCATATAATTACCAGCCTTATTTCTTGTTCTTGCTTACAAATAGAATATAGTTCTAACTTCATTTTAAGCATGATGCTTGTTTCCTCTTTTTCTTGTTTTAGAATTGGATAATCATTTTAAGATGTGAGCATATGGATTGTGAGTTGTGGGCTCTTTTCTTTCATAGAGTAAAATATTACAACTTGGAGTTCTTTCCACAAAATATGGCAAGTTAGTTCTTTGTGTGCTTTACCTAGGTTTTAAAGTGCATTGCTTAATTTTGGATGGGTAATAAAGTATTTAATTCATGTTTGTCTCATTGTTTGGAATCAGGATGACTTTTATGCAGTTGTAGACTGGGCTTATAAAATCGATCCTTTGCGATGTATCTCAATGCATGGAATTACTGAGAGGTATTTCTCAGGCCAGAAGGCTGATGCAGCTGGTTTTGTGCGTCGATTGCTTGGCGACCTACAAACAAGAATCACAACACAATTCAATAGGGTTGGTTATTTCTTTCTCATTTTCTTCATCTAAATTTATAGCTTTTCTAAGTGGTTTCCTTGGAAAGAAGGGTCGATAATTAACTGTGTTCCTATGCTGACAGTTTGTTGATGAAGCTTGCCATCAAATTGAGAGGAATGATCGTAATGTGAGGCAAGTGGGTGTCCTTACATATATACCAAGGTAAATTGTATTGTATCTCTACAGTCAGAACATCATTTCCAATATGAAATATGTATATGACTGTCTACACACACCCACACACACAGAGAGATATATAGATATATATTATATATCCAGTTTGTTATTGTAAATGAACTTTAAGACAGTTTGAAGGTGCACGCATTTAGATCACAACAATTATCATTCACAAGTTACAACCAATGTTGATTTTAGAATGATGTACGTGTGGATCAGAATTACAAGATCTCCATGGAATTACCATATAGACTTGTTTGTCTTAAAAAATAAGGGCATTAGCTGATACCTTTGATGAGGTTTGGGAGCTGTCAGTAGACGTGCTACTGAAGTTGCCCAACGATGTAGTGTTTCCCTGGTGTGCCGTTATCTGGGTATGAATGTGAGATGGATATGTGTTGTAAAGAGCTACCCCTGATCACTTTATTATTTGATGTTAACAATATTGTTTTATGCAAACACCATTCAATAAGCATAGAAGAGAGCTTCAAAGGAATATACCAAAGGAAGTGCTGCTGTCCTGAACCAGCGATCAGACTGGGACTGAGCATGTTGTACGGCAGCCATGGGCAGCAAGCATCATCATAAACCAATCACCAACCTTCCTCAAACTCTTCCAAACTATTCCTCTAGCCAAAACGAATCCCAAACAACACTTAGCTCCATCATATACCAGGCGACCAGCATGCAGAAGACTCATGCCAAGTACAAAGGTGTAGACCTGCTGTACCGTGCGGCAGGGTCTTGGAGCACACTAACAATTGGAAGATGTCTAAAAACCTCCCAGAACTGGGCATAAACCTGTTGCAAATGCTAACAAACCCTCAATGGATGCATCTAAATGAGTTTCATACACCATATTACCATTTCACCATGTCATGGTATGGCCACTGGTACAGTACGGCTGGGCTGAGAACTCTTCAGTCAGCACAAACAAAACCACAATCTGCTCAGAACTGAGCGATTACCTTGCTCAATGATGCTCAACCATCAAATATAAGCATATTCATCAATTTACAAAGCTTGCACTTCAATACCCAAGCTGCTGTACGGCTGGGGGAGATAGCCAGTCTGGGAAGAAACAAGAAGTAACCAAATTCCAAACAAGGAATTTCACCACAAACACACTCCAAAATCTCTTCAAGTTCAAACCCTTGAAAACAGCGTCACACTACAAACAATCATCTACATCAAACTCCATTTTTTATGCCCAGTATGATTTCTGAGTGAAACCATCCACTTGCCCAGCTAGGGTTGTTATTTCACAACCGAAACTGGATATTGATTTGAGGCTGAACAGACCTCACAAACCTCTGCTGATCAGCAAAGCGTACCAGAAGAAAAATGTGTTTTTTCCAACAAGCATGAAGAAGACTCCAAAATGAGCGAATAGTCAATATATCATACTTTCCCCACAACCCATGCCCAAGCAAGTATAGAAAAAACAATTAATATTCATAACTGAGCGCTCCACTCCCCAATGACCAAAATAGGTGTCCATCAAAAGGGGGGGCCCACCAACTCCAACGCTCCTCAGAGGAGTCGGTTTAATTAAACAAAAAAGATATAAGTTTTTTTTCCAAATGAATGGTTTGAGTAATAACATATTGGATAACTTATTTAATCTTTTAAGTTTATCATTTCCCTTACCCACAAGTTAGCCTTTGGGAAATAGATAATAAGGCTAACGTATTTTTTTTTCAATACTCACTGACGGAAAGGGGACATCACATGTGTCCAGATAGGCATGACCATATCTAGGCTGTATACATCTCAGTCCGAAACACTCTCCAGGTTTGGGCCCACAATAAATTAGTCTGACTCTTTAGCATTTACTATCTCGATCTACCTAGCTTAAGAATTTATTGTTGTCTTCATTGGAAAGAAGAAATATTAAACATCATATTGAACATCAGTGGAGACAAATATACATGCATTCATTGAATGATGTGTTATTAAATAATGATTTTAATAGAGTAACATGACTATTGATAGCTCTTTCCATCATTTACATTCCTCATTTTTTTTAATTTTTTGCACGACACATGAACTATTCCCATTTGCTATTGCTTTCGATACAAGTAACCTTTTACACCTCGATGAGCATTGACAAGGTGACCAGCGGTAACTAACCATCAATATTGCTATTACCTATTTGACAAATGTTGTCATAGCATTGAAATGTTGATTCTGGTATATTGTTGTTAATACATAATATATACATGTATTTTTCTCTTTCATATATATATATAGATAGCAAAAAAGCTCCAAATTAGAAACTAAATCTTCTTGATTTTTTAGGCTGTACGAATTAAAACCTTGATTTTTTTTGAAAGGGGGGTCAACATTGATCTAGTAGCTTTCTAATAGTTGAACTATTGAAAATTCTATATAAATTTCTACCTACTTTGAGATATTTGAAAGGGAAGCAAGGTATGTGGAAACGCTTCCTACGCTAATATTCTGGGGAGAGTATTGTGCAAACTTAAAATCTTTACGATTATAGGAAAGAGAAACACATATAAAACATATAAACAATGTACCATAACACAAGGTGTACGTGGGGAAAACCCTTTCAGGAGAAAACCCCACACTCCAAAGCAGCCCAATGTATTATTCTCTAAACAATACGGTTACAATACACCTGCAGAGCAAGCCTTTACAAGAGTATCACCAATATATAAATCTGGAGTATTTCGGCAGCATTACAGTACCTGCAAAACATCATACTAAGCTCCAACCCCAAGCACCGAATTTATAGAGAATACAATACAGGAACCCATCAAATGGAAACCCAAAACCATGAGCTAATACCACCCACAAGTGTGACGCCCAAATTGGGTCAAAATTCCAAAGCCCCATATCCATGAAGAATCAAATCCACCAAAAATAGTAGATTTCTTACAGCTGTCATATGTCATCATAATTCATAACTCATTTCTCAAATACAGCGCTCCATTGCAGGTGGATTGCAGGATCATGAGGAGTCATTCACTCTGGTCTATGTAATTTTCTAAGGTTACATTCCTTGAATTGCAAGCCTATATTAGGCCAATTTGACTTGTAAGTTTAGTTTACTGATATTCTCTGCTGTCACCTCCAAATTTGTGTACCTCCTATTTGCTGCCACATTGAGGACTCATTTTTCTGTTAAATCATTTAAAGTTGTTTCAGAGGTTGCTGTAGCAAGTACAGAACTGATAGTTGAGTGAAGAAATTATAATGCACTGTAATTCATTCCATACTTTGTTATGTTATGAATTCTTGCTGCTGTCATCAATTGACTGAATGAGTTTGGCTGCCTGGATTGTCTACCTGCTGAAGGTGCCCGATCCTAGACTGCATCAGTGTGGCAGCCTATTATGAGTTAGCTTGGAAATATCTGCAGAACCACAAAAATTGCAAAAGGTGTTATAGGGTACTCTGCCTCTGTCAGTCACTTTGTGGGTTTTCCAACGCAAGTCCAAATAAACTAACTTCTACAAAACAAGTGTAACATGGCTATGGCCTATGTCACAAGTTCGAGTTCGTGTTCAGCAACGATAAAATTCAGATGAAGTTCGGCAAGGGGAAAAAATTCAAAAAGAAATTCATTATTAAATTTGCCTTATTTAAATTTGTTTTTTCAAAAAAATATAAGTAATATATATATATATATATATATATATATATATATATATATATATATATATATATATATATATATATATGTTATTATTTTTGATAACCTAGGTGGTCCCCGCGACTTCCCCCAGCCCAGCGTCACTTAGAGGCGAGCGAAGGGGAGGCGAGCGAAGTCCCGGGGATGCACGCAATTGCTCGCAAACCACGTGCATTGGGTAAGCCCGGGCAGGGAGTCGAACCCGAGACCTTGGGGAGCATACCCAAGACTCAAGCCAACTCCGCTACACGTGCGGGCTAATATATTATATATTATTAATAAATATATATATATATATATTATAATATAATATTATAAACATTATAATAAATAAATATAATATTATAATATAAATAGTAAATACTAATAATATAAATATAATAATATATTAATAATACATAATAAATTATAAGCGGCCGCATTGAAATAGAAGTGAGGATTGAGATTTGACTTGTACAAGGCCATGGAGAAATTCCATTTTCGACGCCCCATATAACTGCAAAAGTTAGCCAACCCGAATTACTAGTATGATGGGTTGAGATTGTTGATGTTTTGCGTTTTGTCCCCACAAAATATTGTCATGCAAAACCTAGGATTTGCAAGAGAAATCACTCAGTTGAGTGCTTATACACATTACCACTCCACCGGTTGTATCGGTAGTAGATAGGTCGCCCAGTAAACGGAAAAAATTAGAGTTTAACCCTGAACTATAGTTGGCGGTGGGGGGTGGGGTAGACCTGCACTCTAAGGCTTTAGTTGAGTGATTTGATGATGTTCCTCTTGAAAGTGGAAAGAAAACCCGGAGAGATGAGGCAGGTTTTGCTAGCGATTGTTGTTTGATTTGTTGGTTCTTCAAAAGATGGTTGTTTTGGAAGGAGATGCGGAAGAAAAAACCCTTATTTTATTAAAAAATAATGCCTTTGTTGGTTCTTCAAAAGATGGTTGTTTTGGAAGGAGAAGATGTGGAAGAAAAAACCCTTATTTTATTAAAAAAATAATGCCCTTTTTCCATATGAACATTTGACGAATTTGAGTGAATTTTTAATACTGTTTTGAAACCCGCTGAATTTTGAACTCCATAGAAGAAATTTGGCAAAACAATATAGTAGTTAGGAAGAATGGAAATATGCAAAACCTAATCACAAGGCTAAAAACCCTAAATCAAGGAAATGGAAAGGAAAGACAAAGAAATGGATAGAAGGGTATGGGGATCAAGAGGAAGGCTTGGGATGATGGAAAAGGAAGGGTATGTGGAAATGAAGAGAGAAATTGGATTCTATGGATATGGGAAGGAAGAAAATGATAGCATAATGGTAAAGGGATGAAGGAAAAGGAGAGTCACAAAAGGGCAAGAACTAGATTCCAATCACTCCAAAACAGGAGTTCTTGTTTTCTTTTTGCATCGCAGGAGTGCATAGCTTCTCCGGGTATCATAGTGAAGTGATTTTTGAATATGTAGTTCCCAAGCAAAAGCACATAGACCAGGCTTAACATCTATAGTAAATTGCTAGTAGAAAAGGGAAATACGGTAATACTAAATAATGAGGATAGTTGCTTGTTACATTAAACACCCTTCTACTAGAATTCAGAATATTACACTAACAAACACAAAATTCAACCATGTTTATATTTTTAAACTGAGACAAGGCTTACTTAAGAATTACTTAATACCATTGTTGATTATTAAGAATTACTTAAAAGTTAAAGACACTCTTCACATACTATTAATGCTAATGGCAGTAAAACTTAGATAAATTATATATTTAAATATATAATTTATATAATAATAAATATTATATAATAATAATATATTATTATATATAATAAATTAATGATACACAAAGAGAGAGCTGTACCTGTACCGAGGGGAATTTTTGTGATGTACTAGCATGCCTAAACACCGAATTACCCTTTCCCGTACCCAAACCGACAACTTAGTTTAATGTTTAAAAAATTCATTGAGTTAAAAAAATGCAATAACTTGCCAAAATAAACAATATTTTTTCTTATCTAACTGTGTGCTCATTGCTAGTCATCCTTTGGACATAGAGAGAGTTATTAGGTAGGATGTAGTTCTCATCATGTTTATTGTTGTAAAGTTACAAATATTTGTTCAAGTCTTGGTTATACCTATAATATTTGGGCTTAAGCACACGAATAATTTGTCTTGCCTATAAGCTTTTCTTTCTAAACAATTTGCCATAAGAAATTAGCCTTGAAATCTTTTAGTTTGTGTGAAGTTTTGTAAGAAAATTAGTCCTAGGAATACTAACAACTATATAAAAAGTAATCAACTTAGATGACCTTGACTGGAGAATTACAACTTACAATCTGATTGTGTGATAGTTGGCCCTTGTATACCATAATTTGTCAACTTAGTTGACCTTGACTGTGTTGGGTCCCAAAATAACTAATCCCAATCCCTAGAACACTTATTGACTCTGAGGCTAGGGATGTCGTCAAGGAAGTAAAAAAGGGGGGTTCATCAATAGGATGAAGGTGATTAAGGGCCAATTGGTAGGAGTGGGTAATCTCCTCTTCGCTTTTTGTTCAGCTAAAGCATGGAGGGTATTCCGAGAGGTATCCCTAAGCAGGGATTAACTATCATGCAAAAGATATACTGGACAACAACAAGGGCAGTGATATCTGAAATGTTGTTCTAAACCTTCTAATTGTCACTAGTTCAGACAAAAGCTCACTGCCTCAAATAACCTCTCTTTAAGTTGAAAACAACATTATTGCTGCAATGCAAGATGCGGGTATACATGCTTGTTCTGACAGGATAAAACATAACTACTTTTCCAAAATATATACCCTGACTTCAACATAGAACAAGGACACATAGAATTGTAACTACACATTTCAATTGATATATTGTTTGAGTTTTAATGAGTGTAGGTGATCACAGGCCTTTCAGATCGGTGTCTATCCAATGGGCTACAAAGTTCATGTTTATCAAAGGAAAACACAAATAAAAGGGTGTATGACTGCTTATCTGATAGATTCATATGCACAAAAGTCAATATCAAACCATGAGAATACTTATTAATCCAACACCATACAACATTCATCCACATATAACTCTGAAATGACCATTTACAAAGCTTGAAATGGATTAAGAATTGTCATATTCATTCAAATCAGGAATTCACACCACAAAATATGTTAAGAGAAAACCCTAATTGCACTGGTTTTCCTGCAAGAACACTTACAGTACTGGAGAAAAACAAAGACTGATATCAAAGTTACAATATAATCCACATACAACTTTGTCAAATGCTTCCTGAAGAATTGAAATTGAACAATAGATGAAGCCCTAACTGCCTTGGATGCCCAGCACCTGTAGAGAGAAATTCTGCACAAAATGACCAACCCTTAAAATGAGTTTCAATCTTCTATTTATAGCCTTGTCAGCTCGGATTTGATGATGGAATGGGAGGGAAAACCCTAACAACCCCACCAACTACATTAAATTCATCATTTTCACTACTCATCTCACATTAATGGCAACTTGGAATGTTTCTGCGCCCATCTGGAAGTCGTGGGAAATTGTCACTTATGTTTTTACGCTTTTTTGGTGAATTGCGGGAATCCGAGGGGGTATTGGATGTGGTTCGGAAGGGGTGTACTGGGTGCAGGTTGGAAGGGGTGTATTGGAAATATCTAGATCCACATGAAATCTCCGCCTGGAAGAGAGCGAAGAAAACCTAGTGGAACTAATGGGGCGAACACGATGGGCGGGGATTTGAGGGATTGCAGGATATATCCTGATGCATTTGAAACTCGCACATATCCTGATGAAGGTCAAACTCACACATCCTGATGAAGGTCAAACTCGCGCATATTGATGAAGTAAAAACTTCCGCATATCCTGATGAAGGTCAAACTCGCGCATATTGATGAAGTAGAAACTTCCGCATATCCTGATAAAGGTCAAACTTCCGCCAGAGACAGGAAAACTTAGAAAAACTTAGGATTTTTTATCATTTACCATTCTTATACTTTAAGTTATATTTTATGTATACATTGGTAGGATGTTTGAGAGTGGTTTAAAATCCATAGGAATTAAATTGTAGATTCTAGAGTTTGGAGGATCCCTCAGATTTCAGACTTAGTCAAATTTTCAGGGTTTCAAGGTTTTAGACTTAGCCAAATTTAGGGGTTCATCAACATGCATCAGGGTAAAGGCATAGGGACCCCTTAGGAAAAATTTGAGGAATTTGACAAGATTTTGCAATTTTGAGGCTTGGAAAATGGGAGTCCCAACAGACTAGAGAATCACAACTTACAATCTGACTGTGTGATGGTTGGTCCTTCTATGCAATATTCTGCGTGTTGGATGATATGGGAAGGAACCCGACAATCAGAATTTTACTTGTAGAAGCTTTCTTCCAGTCTTAGGTTTCTGGGGATACAGGGCTTTATTATGTAAAACAGTATTCATTTTTTACTCGATAGACATAATCTCATGTATAGTGTATCATATAAGTATAGGTCATATTCTTTTTGATTGTGGAGCAGATTAAAAGAAAAAATCAGATTGGCTATAAACCAGTTTAATAGTGATCATTATCCAGGCCTTACAAGAGCAAATTCACACCCTCTTTGATATCAACTGTAATACTATATGATCTAGTAGGGGTTTAAATTCTTGCTGTACTCTTCGGTTCTTTGACTCCTGATTTGTGTCCAGAGAGTTTGCACTTATATCTAGGAATGTTGTGAGACCAATGGAAGCTTTACACATGAGGTTTTATGTGTTCTTTGAAGGTTTTATTTTTATCTGATTGTTACTAATATTTTTTCCACAACACGAGTGAGTGATAATATTGATTTGTTTTTATTTTCCATCTTACTAAGATATTTGTTACAGTTTTTATGAATACACTGGTTATTGTGTTTTGTTCTCGAAACTGGTAAGTGGTCTCAGAAACAACTTGTTGAGTTTACCAAATTTTCTTCTTAAGCACGTTCTTTACTTTGATAAACATCTCACCCTTGACAGAAAATGGTAGGTTTTAAAATAAGTTGTAAGCATCCAAGGGATTGAGCTTAATTGGTTAAAGTATTGGGTTCTCATTGTGGAGACCCAAGTTCAAATCCCCAAAGGGACATCTAATGTGGAATTCTAAGTTATGACTCTTGGTCTCCCATTGTAGGTTTCTAGTGTGGTTGCTCAAAAGAAGCTTGTAT
The DNA here is from genome assembly GCA_027924645.1 of Cunninghamia lanceolata. Taxonomy (NCBI): domain Eukaryota; kingdom Viridiplantae; phylum Streptophyta; class Pinopsida; order Cupressales; family Cupressaceae; genus Cunninghamia; species Cunninghamia lanceolata. The sequence goes on along the minus strand of BSBN01000687.1, from coordinate 661,537 downwards.
TGGTCTCATGTTGGTGCTTGTATGAACAGAATATTTGTAAATGAATTGCAATATATATTTCAAAAACAAAATTTAAGCAGAATTTATGTATGTATAATTTGTATACCTGGTTGGAATCAGATAAGTAATGTGATTAGCTTATGTTTTTTAGATTAATTAAAACAAGTAGCAATTCATTTAATCCTTTCATTTAACAGATTTGCATCACTTGCGAGTCGTATGGAGGAATATATCCAAGGGCAATCTAGGGAATTAGTTGATCAAGCATATACAAAATTTGTAAGTATTCCCAACACCTTATCTCTCTTACCATTGCTCAGCTTGTTTTTGCAAAAGCACCTTTCTCTTTGCCTTTCCTTACTTTTTGTTTATTTCTCTTAGGAATTGAACAAGCGATGGCCTTGTGGTAAATGCAAAAACGTTTATATTTTTCACAGTTGTCTTTTATGAGTTTACTGAAAGGGTGTAACTATTAGAATAATATCTTTCTATTTATGTTATTAATGGTCATCCAGTAGTTTCTAACTTCGTCTTGTGTTAACGATTGTTTCTTTTTAGAAACATTGTCCTTGTAATTCTATTTAAGAAGTCTTCGTCTCCTCTGTATAATGAACAAGATTGATTCTTTGAACATGGTATCAGCGCAGGCAATTTGAATGTTTCGCTTTGATTTTTTTTAGAAAATAAATTCTCTGGCGCCTCTCTCTCTTCTGAAATTTGTGATTTTTTCTAAGAGAATGTCTTGAAAAATTCGCATCTCTTTTGTGAAAAGAAAATCGCGATCTGTGCAAAGTCGTGGTTTAGGGTTCTCTGGGCGTGATTTTTCTTGGCTCGAATACTTCTGTCGCTTTGTTTTGCCGCATGAGAAGCTATTTGGGCACGTTTTTCATCTTCTCTTCTATTCGCGTGTTTTCTAGAAGCGATTTCGTGGAAAAATCTGGCATTTTTTCTACGTTTGGACGCGTTTTGTGCTCTTCGAGGTCGCATTTTGTTTTCTTTCCTTCTGAATGCGATTTTCTGTGACCAGGGTTTCGTGCGTCTTTCTTTGCCTGCGCGCGACTTCGAGCTATGGTTTTGATAAAACCCTCTGTTATTTTTTTCGGTAGCTCTTTTTGGCGGATTTATGAGCTCGATGGGGGATTTTTTGTACTGTTTTCAATTCTGGGCAATCGATGTTCTATTTGGGTTTTAATATTTTTTGGCCTTAAAAAATCTGTTCTGGGTTTTATTAATTTTTCTCCTTAAAAAATTTTGTATGGTTTTTTGATTTTTTCCCTGAAAAAATCATGGGAGGGTTTATAATTTTTCCTCAAAAATTAAGGGTTTGCTCCTGTATGCCCTAGTCAAGGTTTTCGCAGTTCGGGAGGGCTCTCTGGTTTCTGGATATGTTTTACCCTTTTTTCCTTAAAAACGATGATTTGTATTCTGATGTGTCTCGGATTTCGTGTCTGGTTTTGATCGATTTTTATCCTGGGTTTGGCGATTTTTTTCCTCAAAAATTGTGGTTTGCTGCAGTCTGTTTTGGTCGCACCTGGCGTTGTTGGGGCGAATATCTGCACAACTGGTTTGCTGCAGTATGTTCTGGGGCGTCATGCTCATCTGCAGAAGTTTGGAGGGTTTGTCGATTTTTCCTAAACATTGTGGCAGCTGTTCTTGGTGTATCTCTGGTTACAGGGAGGGATAGTTTTCCAACATTAGGTTGGACGATTGGTGTTGTTTTTCTAGAAGTTCTACAGTTTCTGGGAGGGTTGGTGGCAGACTCATCTCAAGTGGCAGAGTCAGTGGCAGGCTGTTGTCTTTTGTTGCAGAAGCGTTCTGAGAAGTAGGGGGCAGCCTTCTCTGTTATCTCTTTTCTTTGAACAGTAACTTAATATTTTGAACAGATCATTTGCATCAGATTGGATACCAAGTTATAGATGGTACAATTAAACTCCTATTTCTGGGGGATGAGTAATGATATCTGCATGCTAGTAAGATTTATTATCTAGCTAGTGTTGCAAATCTGTTGCTTGACAATGAAATGAAAATAACCTCTTACGTACTAGGAAGGTTTATAGCATCCCTAGGTCATGTTATGACACATCTCCTGATATTGATGTCTAGTCTGTTATGCATTTTTTCTCCAAACGTTTTGGTAACTTGTTCATGTTTGTGCATAAGAAGGAGATCCATGTTTAATTTATTTGATTATGTACACATTTAAGGGCATGATTATCAACCCAGACTCAGTCTGATCCGCTCCAGATTAGAGTTTAGTAAATTATCAAAACATAAAGTCTAATGTGAAAATATTAAAAAAAGTAAAAAATTTGAAACTACAATACGTAAAAATAACAAAACAAAATTGTTGACTTCATGGTGACGGAGACTGAGAGGATTTGACATAAAATACACATTCAATCCTGTCCAAAATCTCAATGAAAGGATTAAAGTTGTGGTTTAATTTCAAATAAAACTCCTCTTCCATGGCAAGAAATCATCCATGTTCATACCTACGACGTCCTTTCAAGCACACATTCCCTCTCTATGATATGATAAGTCCAAAGAAGAATTGACTAGAGTTTGGACTCTAAGCCAAGAGGAGAGAGCAAAGAAAACAGTTGGTTTGGTTAATGCTTGAAAATCTGATCAATTCTAATGCTAGGTCACTCACCATGAAATGTTTCACGATAATATTTTTTATCTTGTCTCTTCCACATCTAATGAACACCCAAGTCCACCACCTACTTTTACAATTTGTGAGGAGATTTTGTAATACTTCTTAAGTTTGTACATATAGGTTAATATGGTTGAGTGGAAGCTACCCATTTATTTATACTATGAATAGTGGTTCTAAGTGGGTTGCACTGTGTGGTAGATTTACTGTTATGATATTAGATAAATTGGGGCTCTTGTGGTATAAGTGGATGTGTAGTCATTTTTGGCATGCAAGCTCAATGAATCAGCTGCTAAAAAAACAGTGTCAACTGGGACCAATTAAAACTTTGATTTTGTGAGCACTCAGTTGCAAAAGATGTACATTTGCATATTGAAACATTTGGGGGCAAAACTGTGTTAGTACCACTTTTTAATGCAGTATTGTTCAACATCGGTATATAATTATGGAAACTGTGTGCCACTCTCATATTAGTAGGGTGACTTATATAGCTTACTATATGCGAAAGTATACATACCCCATGGTCTTTGGCAGGTGGACAGATGAGCAAGTAATATATTAATTTGTTTGCTGAATATATTCAATGCTACGCCCTTAATATTGGTGTACATTGGGTTATGAATAGTCGGCTTGTGGCTATCTTAACTCCTAATTAAGTCATGTTATCATTATTACATTATTATTTAGTTAGTTAGGTCGGCCTAGGGCTTATATAGGGGTGTGTCTATTCGGTCTAAGCATAATTAGGTATATATAGGAGGATGTGAGTTTTATTTCATCATCATATTGTGAATTGTGTTCTCATTGGAGATATTTGGAGGTTTGCCCCCTCGAAGTGGCTTGTTATTCTCAGTTATTATCAAGTATTTGCAACATATTTCTTATCATATACTTCTATTGTGCAAATTATTTCATTACAAGTGGTATTAGAGAATGATCTTGGCACCGTAGAGGCAAGGTTTTTTCTCAATATTGGAGACGATTTTGGGAAGAGCATATCTTTCAGATTTTACCGATTTTTTTTCTGATTTTTAAAGGGTTTTTGAAGATCACATTAAAGAAGCTACAGTCCAGATTTCAAAGGAATTGGAGCAGAATTGAGCTAATTATTGCAGAATTACGGTTTCTACACAATTTATTTGGGATCTACATATCTCTCACATCTTACTGAATTGGAGCCTGATTTTTATTAGGTTTTTGAAGACATACTAGAGGAGCCTATAATCCAAAATTTGGAGAAATTGGAGCAGAAATAAGTGAGTTATTGCAAAATTAAGGTTTCGACAAAATTCGCTCTCAAGGCTGCAAATCTGCTTATTTCTTGGAGATTTTTCTGTGTGAGGTATTTTGGCCCTAGTAAGTTACAGTAAATTTTTTAGAGAATTTAAGTTTAATTTGTGTGATTTATTTCAAAATTATTGGTTCCAATCATGACGGGGCCTGCAACAAGGGGCAAAAAGAATGTTGTCACACCGGGGAAGACTCCTGATAAGGATGGGGTAACAATAGAGGATATTAATCCTAATGAGGAAATTAGTAATGTCAAGGAAGACATTTCCTCAATGAAGGTGGATATATGTGACCTAAGAGGAGATATATCGGATATACGAAGCATGTTAAGCGCCTATATGAATGAACCAAAAAAGGAGTTCTCAAGCAACCAAGGTGAAACCTCCAAGTCGGCTAATACTGACACAAATTTTAATACTCTTATGGGATCTAGGAATTTGTTTCCAAAGGTGGATATGCGCAAGTTCAATGGCAAAGATCCTCTAACATGGATAAACCAAATGGAGAATTTTTTTGTACATCAAATCCCAAATGGACAAAAGGTCATGATGGCTTCCCTATATCTAGAACCAGATCAATTCATTTGGTATCGTTGGCTTTGTACTCATCAAAGGAGAAAAGGGTCTTAGCGTCTCATGGTCAATTTTTACAGAGGAACTCCAAGCACAATATAGCAATAGTGTGACAGACAACTTCTTCACCTAGCTTGCTAAACTTTAACAAATAGGATCAGTTAAGGATTATATCCAGCAATTCCAAAATCTATCCTTAAGAGTGGATACAATTACAGAGGAGAACTCGAATGATTTATTCTTGGTTGCTCTCAAGGATCACATTCAACATGAGGTACGCATGTTTAGTCCTAGCTTTATAAATGAGTCTTTTATCTTAGCACGAAGGCTAGAGGAGAAGTATTTGATTCCTAAGAAGCAAGGGGCTAATGTGACAAGAGAGAAAGGATATTCAACAACTTCTCTTCCTCAACCTACTAGGTTGACTCCACAACAAATTGAGGAGAAAAGAGCAAAAGGGTTGTGTTTCAATTGTGATAGCAAATACAGTCGAAGACATAAATGTAGTGAAAAGAAATTGTTCTATATTAAAGGTCCAAGTGAGGAAGAAGAGGAGGAACCCATATTAGAAGATGATAGGAAGTCAAGTGAGGAATCACATGATTCTCAACCAATCATTTATTTTCATGCACACTCAGATTTCAGTACTCCACAAACTCTCAAGGTAGTGGGTTTCTTAAAGAAGCAAAAAGTAACAGTGTTGATCGACTCAGGTAGTACTCATAATTTCATCAACAAAAAGTTGGCGACTTGTCTAAATTGTTTTATATATCCAGCTCTAGAGTTTCAAGTTTTGATTGCAGATGGGGGTATAATTAGTTGTTCTCAGAAGTGTCATAGTATTAAATTATCCATGGGAGATTATCAACTTGATACCCCAATGTATGCGATATCCATGGGTGCAACAGATATTGTTTTGGGAGTACAATGGCTTACTACATTGGGAACAATTGACATGAACTTCCAAGAACTATTCATGAGATTTCAATCAGAAGGAAAGGTAGTAGAGCTAAGGGGGTTGAAGGCAAAGTCCCCACAGATGGTAAGCTCTCATCAAATGCAAAAGTTGCTTAAGAATGGAATGGATGGATTTGTGGCCCAACTATGTTCATTAGAAGTCTCTCAATCTAATGCTCCTACTCATCCAGATTTACAAGCAATAATTGATTGTCACTCAGTGGTTCTCGGAGATATGCCTAAAGGACTTCCTCCTAAGAGGGATCATGATCATGCCATACAACTAGTTCCAAGGAGCCAACCAGCAAACATCAGGCCTTATAGGTACCCACACATACCAAAAAGTGAGAAAAAATTGTTGAGGAGATGCTAGACGCAGGAATTATCAAGCATAGCCAAAGTGCTAACTCCTTGCCTGTGGTGATGGTATGTAAGAAGGATGAAACTTGGTGCATGTGTCCGGATTATAGAGTGCTCAACATGTACACCCATTAAAGATAAGTTTCCTATTCTAGTCATTGATGATTTGCTAGATGAATTGAATGGAGCTATGTATTTTACCAAGTTAGATCTTAGATCTGGTTATCACCAAATTTGGATTAAGGAGGAAGATATTTGTAAGACAACATTTCGGATTCATGAGTGTCATTATGAATTTTTGGTGATGCCATTCGGTCTTACCAATGCACCAGCTACATTCCAAAGTTTGATGAATTCCATTTTTAAGTTCTTGAGAAAGTTTGTGTTAGTGTTCTTTGATGATATATTGATTTATAGCAAGACTTGGGAAGAACATTTGCAGCATGTAGATCAAGCATTACAATTACTCGAAGATCATCAACTCTATGCTAAGCCATCCAAGTGTGCTTTTGGTCTTAAGGAGGTGGAGTATTTGGGACACATAGTTTCACATGAAGGAATTAAGGTGGACCCTAACAAAATTAAGGCTATCATGGAATGGCCTAACAATATTACAAGCAAATTGGGTGGAAGAAGCCAAAGCAGAGTGGCAAAATGATGTTGCAACAAGTAATCTCATCCAACAATTAAAAAGTGATCCTAGTAGTTTAGATAAGTTTTGTTGGAAGGGGGATACTCTTTGGTATAAAGAGCGTTTGTATCTCTGCAAGAATTCCACTCTTAAACACAAGATTCTCACAGAACTGCATGAGTCTCCAGTGGGTGGTCATTTAGGATTTTTGAAGACATCATCGGGTCAAGCAAGATTTTTTTTGGGAAGGGCTAAAAGGTGATGTTCAAAAATTTGTGGCCGAATGTTTGGTTTGTCAAAGGAATAAAGGGGAGACAAGTAAGACACCAGGTCTCTTGCAACCCTTATCTGTTCCTAGCCAACGTTGGGAAGAGGTATCCATGGACTTCATCACAGGGCTTCCCAAATATAAAGGTCATAATGTCATCATGGTAGTAGTTGATCGCCTCACTAAATATGCATATTTCATTGCATTATCACATCCTTTTACAACAAGTGCAGTGGCAAAAGTTTTTTTGGAGAATATCCAAAAGCTACATGGTACACCTAAGGTTATTGTTAGTGATCGTGATCGTATCTTTACTAGTCACTTTTGGAAAGATTTATTCTCATTTTTGGGTAGTCAATTGGCCCATAGTTCTTCATACCACCCTCAATCAGATGGGCAAACTGAGGTTGTTAATAAGTGTTTGGAAGGATATCTACGTTGTTTCACTTCAGAGAAACAGTCTCAATGGGTAGATTGGCTACCACTTGCAAAATGGTGGTATAACACTTCTTTTCATAGCTCATAAAAAATGTCTCCATTTTTGGCACTTTATGGATTTCATCCTCCTTCCATCACATCATCATTAAAGGTGTCACCAACAGTTCAGGTAGTAGAGGACCACTTGCGTCATCGACAACAGGTACTTGCAGGACTCAAGGAGAATTTAGCCGTGGCACAAAATCGAATGAAACAGTAGGTAGACCAACATTGTAGTGAAAGAAGTTTTGAAGTTGGGGATTGGGTCTTCTTGAGATTGCAACCTTATAAGCAAATCTCACTGAAGCAACAAAAAAAAGAATAATAAGTTGTCTCCAAGGTATTATGGGCCATACCAAATGATGCAAAAGATCGGTAGTGTTGCCTACAAGCTAGAGTTGCCACCAACAACAAAGATACATCCAGTTTTTCATGATTCTTGTTTGAAGAAGGTAATTGGGCATAATATTCCTACTCAAACAGTACTACCAGAGCTCAATGAAGAAGGAAGAATTATTTTGGAACCAGAGTGCATTTGTCAAACACGCACGAAGAAGCTTAGGAATAGAACTCTCACTGAGTATCTCATCCAATGGAAGAATTTACTAGTTGAAGAGGCCACATGGGAGGACAATGCTTCTTTGAAGGGGGGGGGGATGCTACGCCCTTAATAATGGTGTACGTCGGGTTATGAATAGTTAGCTTGTGGCTATCTTAACTCCTAATTAAGTCATGTTATCATTATTACATTATTATTTAGTTAGTTAGGTTAGGCTAGGGCTTATATAGGGGTGTGTCTATTCGGTCTAAGCATAATTAGGTATATATAGGAGGATGTGAGTCTTATTTTATCATCATATTGTGAATTGTGTTCTCATTGGAGATATTTGGAGGTTTGCCCCCTTGAAGTGGCATGTTATTCTCAGTTATTATCAAGTATTTGCAGCATATTTCATATCATCTTCTTCTATTGTGCAAGTTATTTCATTGCATTCAAAGTGTATGGTTGTATTCTAAACAATTCCCAGAAGTGTAACTTAAGCTTTGAGTACTCTTATATGCACTTATACATTTCATTTGCTCTAGCATCAAGTCTAATTTCAGATATATGGGATCTCATGAACTGCAACAGATGGTAATTTTGTATGGCAAGATTCCATTTTCTGACTATAACACACATAGAGATCTTCTAGAGTTTAAAATTGGGAAGGATGGCAAGCTCATATAAGAACATCCATATTTTATGTCTTGCCTATCTTCACTGTAGTGAATATTATGGTGGATTTTTTTTTGTTTTAAAACATTTTAAAAAGTAAGACTGGTGTGGGGGATGTCTGGCTGTCCTCGGGATGTCTCAGGCTGGCTTGGGGATGGCCAAACATCCCCATGATGTTTCTTGTCCATATACTGTGTTTCCGAGATGTTTCACCATTTTCAAAATTTTTGGCGACGGCCAGGGGATGTCCCCTGCTGTCTCGCCGTACTTGAAACTTAGTTGGGGATGGGGACTGGGGTTTGAGGGCTAGGGATGCATCCTCATGGAACATAGATTACAATTAATTTGAATACATCTATGATCTATCCTTGTTTAGACAAGTTGGCATCTTTACCCACACAAGTTCTAATACATGACTTTGAGAATTATTTGGGGGGAAATTGAAAAGAGATGAGGAAGAAGTCTTTGATTGTGGAGGCGTTGAAGTAGATGGTAAAGGTGTTGCGACATAAGAGTGTTGCTGTGTGAGATGGCTTTGCTTATTCCACTGACACTTTTATCAACCCGGACTTTCAAGGTCCCACTATACCAGCATTGAGCTGCTTCTCCTGACTCAAAGTGCTTGCACCTCCTTTGTTTTCTTTACTTCACCATCTATATCACTTCTCTCTATTGGTCATCATGAGCTGATCTCATTCTACCTCTATTTTTCTCTCTTGCTCCAACCGACCTTTATGGGATGCAAGGTTAGCCATCATCACATGCAACTCAAACGATTGTACATCAACCATTCTCCTTTGATCGTTGAAGAATAGTTTTCAAGCATATACAATGCAAAACGAACTACTACAGTTCCAACTTCCTTGCAACATCTCAACAATAGGTGTGTACAATGAGCAATCCATCACATAAAAATTGTTTTGGGGGAAAAATCAGCAAACCAAAAGATTAAGATTTTTTCAAAAAATTGGGAAAAATTCAGATTCTCAAGAAATGTAAAAAAATGCAAAAAAATGAAGAGAAAAACCTGCTGTTTCTTAATTTTAAAGGCATTTCAATAGCATCCATTTGATTGGTGAAGCCAGACTCTATCGACTCATTTGAATCAAACATTTGCTTCAAATTCATTTTCTGTTGGAAAAGAGTTTGCAATGCTAGGAAGTGCATGACAAATCTTGTCACCCCTGGCCAAACTAGCTCCTCCTTTGGGAAGGAGCACATCGTACACCAATTTTTTGTGATTGTAGATGAACTTGGTAATAGTGCAAGCCTTTTGCAATATCTCCTTAACCCATTCAAGTTTTCCAATGGCCTCTAGGGTTAGATCAAGACAGTGTGCGACGCATAGGGTAAAAAACAAACAGGGATACTTGTCTATCATGAGTCTTCTAGCAATGTAAGATGCTACCCCAAATTTTTTTAAATTATACAACAATGATATTAGTGTTAGCATCAATTGCATAAACCAACTAAATGCCTCACACTTTCTGATCACCCAGATCCTAGAATGGGCAAGGTGAGAGCATACGGTGATTGGCTTAACAATCAAAGCTTGCAAATGAAACTATTACAATCATCTGCTATAGAGCAGGTATCCACTTATGCAGTGGGAATTCATCACTTATTCAGTGGGTGTAAATACAAGAAAGATATACAATGTCATCCACTTATCCAGTGGGGATACTCCACTTATTCAGTGGGTAATTGGAAAAGAAAGATAAGCAATGGAAATTCTTCCACATTGGCGGTAAACCATCCAGGGGATATTATGTGAGTTACCAAGAATAAATGATTACAATGAGATTCAATGCCATAACAAACAGAATTAAAGATTAGAGCTTGATTTATGATAACCCTTTGAAATCTTGGAGCCCAATAAGATTATACCCTACATAGCATCAATCTAAAAGACATATTACTATCATTCCAGACAATAATCACCCTGATTAACAACTTCGTGGTAGTGCTGAAGCTATTCTATAGGATGTAGATTACCATATCAGCACAGAAACATTATCACAGCAGTCCCCCAAACCTCCTTTGCATGCTCAACCCCTATGCCATTAGCAACACCTAACATATGTGCTTAAATCACATATTCATAACTGCACAATTGCTGATAATACTAAAGTTATCCTTTGATGTTCAAGACTGTACTGCAGAAATCAGACTGTCCTCTAGTTGCACGGCAGCCCTGGATTAAACAAAGCTTCACAAGATGATCAAATTTTAAGATCTCCCCTTTCAAACAAACATACACATAATGTTAACCCTTTGGCAAGACCAATGCAAGAAGAAAATAATGAAAAGAATAGGCGATCTGCACACACAAGTCAGTACGGCCCTGTAGGGTTCAGCACTATTAAAACACACTAAAAACTGCCCAGATATCAATGAGACCAGTCAGCATCTAGTCGCCTATACAAGGTAAGAATTATCAAAGCATTAATTGCTTCAAATCACTGAAGAATTTATCATAACCAAAATTACTCTTCTTCATGTTACGGACTGATCTGTACGGCCCAGCTTAGAAATCAACATCAAACTCCAAAGATTTATTAGAATACTCAATACAATCAATCCAAAATAACATCAACACCAAAACAAAATACCACAAACTCCATGAAGCTCAATGGCAAACTCTGTATAAGCTTGCTCCCATCGCCGTCTTCAACACAATGGTGATTCCTATATGAAACCACACCAACTTCAGCTAGGGTGGATCTCTCACCACCGAAACCGAACTACTCCATGAGGGTTTTCGTCCTCAAGAAGAATTTCTACAAGAGGGTTTCCGTCCTCAAGAGAAATGGAAGAACTCGCAGGTTCATTCCGGCAACATAACAATACAAATCATAAGCCTCCTCAACAATGAGCCCATCACCTCCTTTTATAACTTTTTTGAGGGAAATAAAATATTATTTCCTTTATCCCTTCATATTTCTCCTCAACAAAATATAAAAATAACTCATTATGTGTGCAAAACTTAAAGTCATCTTTTTAATTAAAAGCCCCTTTTTAGCTCCAAAGACCCCTTTATGAAAATAAATGAAATATTTGATTCACAAGGCCCCAAAATGATGCATCCATGATTTAAAACTTTTCATCCCCTTTCCAACGAGCTATAACACTTGAGTGTTAGATGAACATTTCCCAACCTTATCAAGTGTAATAATTAATTGTTTAGCTCATTAATTCAACTAATTTTACGGAAAATCTCAAATATCATCAAACTACAAAATTAAACATACCAACATACTCCATGATGTTTAGGAAGATGAATGATGCCTTCCGGGTGACTTACTATATTTAGACGGCTCCTCCAAGAATCTTGGAGAGGAATCTGGGAGCCCGATCAAACTTCTGAAAACATCACTACAACCCTGGATATCCACTGAGCTCAATGCCAAAGAGAATTAATCCATTTTTCAGAAGGAAACCCATTATTTAATTAATATTACACTAAGTTGCAATAATTAAATATAACCTTAGGCAACCTTAATGAAATATTAATTAATTATCAGAATAATAACCCCAAGCCAAATAATCACCAGAAATGAATTGATAAATAACTTCGACCAATCCTTGATGAAAAGAAGACTTGAGACACACTACTTCTCTGTAGATAGAACCGCGACCACTCCAAGAACTTTGGAGTTCTTCCAAAATGCTGGATAGCCTTCACAAGACTACAATAATCAATGCGCCAAAAAATGGAACATTACAGTCCTCCCTGTTCAAGATTGCTTGTCCTCAAGCAATCCATGCTATCCAACAAAGATACCAACATGATCATCAATAATATACTTGGATCTCAAATCAACCTCAAGAATGCTCCATACCGCTTCTGCTGTGCTACACTGATGTAACTGCAAACTGCACACCTGGAACTCTTCTTACAACTATGAAACATTCTTCCAAACATAAATCTTTTTGGATCCTAGACATCAATAAACCCAATGATGAAAGAGCTAGTAATCATCAATACAATTATCCAACATGAAACTATTGCTTGGAACCAAAATTTGAAATGCTCCTCCAACGAAGAACATGAATCAGCTTGATCACAAGCTGAAAACAACTCCGAACAACCATGAATCACCTGATTCTCACCATCTAAAAGAGCAATAATAGCTGTAACACTAGTTGTTTTTAGCTGAAATCTTCTATCATCCTTCCACAAAGAGCTAAAAACAACAAAATGATCAATCTCATGGCTGAAAAATTCTGAATTAATCTCCTGACAATCATATTTCAGCAATCTGAAAATAGGACAGCAACAACAAATTGAAATCTTCTGAAAGTAACAAGAGATTTAGGCCATCTCCAGTCAAAATATATCAAAGTCATGACCAAAATCTCTCTCCAATCCATCAAAATGTATGCAATTGTCAACTTATTATGGCTGATACGAATAAGGACAGCAGCTTTGTGACATAGATTTGTCTTCAAATTTATGCATGAAATTGTTACAAAGCCTTGAAGATAAAATCTATAATGAAAATAAGCCATCCTTGCACTAGACCCATTGCATACCTTAACCTTATGCTCACTTTCAACAACTGATGAAAACTTCCAGTTGAAGAAGTTTTTGTGAAGAGTAACATTCCATGAGTGTTCCTCACCCGGATCCCATTTCCTGTTACTATCTTCCTCCATGTTGCAAATTTCATTTTGGTCTTCATCATTCAATATGAGAGGTGAATTGTCTTTAGTTAACTCAACTTCCATCATAAGAAGGAAATGCTCAAATGATTGGAAGTTGTTCTCACGTCTTTGTTCAAACAATTCATCAATTTGCTCCAACTCTATATCTGCATACTTAGGAAGTTGTCCTAAGTCAAAATCCCCTTGGAGCAAACCAAGCTCTTCAGTTACCAGCTCGATATCATCTGCTCTTGCAACTTTATCTTGCTCCCTGAATTGATGGACATTATCAAACTGATTTTCTACTTCTAAGAGAGCCATTTGAGTGCTCTCTAAAGAATTTATAGTTGATTGAAGCTTAGATGCAATCTTATCAACTTTAGCCTCTCTTCTCTTCAATGCATCATAGGCTCGACCAGCAAACTCAAGAACATGATCTCTATCAGAAAGAAGGTTCAAGTAATCTGATTTCAATGCTTCTAGAGCCTCTCTGACTATACACCAATCTTCAAGTGAGGATCCTTTTTCTATGCCCATTTGTTTGCTTTCAACTTGAGCTCTCCAAATGTGATCTTCAACAAACTTATGTGAGCTATCCAAATGTGTTAGAACTTGCACAACCTTGGCTTCGGTGACTAACAACTGATTCTTAAAATTCAAATCAGCTGCACACAATAAATTTTCTGTCATATCCTTATAGACATGATCCTTGAAATCAGCTACTTTTAAGTTGTCCTCTTCATGTCCACTTTGACTACAAGAAATAACATCACCGAAATCCAATGTTAAGCCAACCTTTGAGGCTGATCCAAATTCTTCAACAAGCTTTCCATCAACATGCTCTTCAACTATCTCTTCAGAAAGGACACTTGGCTCTTCAAATTGCATGGAAATTGAATCTTCTTCTTCATCACTTAGATCAAATGATATGGTAGTCTCATATTCGAACATTGAATCCTCATCAATGGCTGATTTAAAATCTTCTTCAGCATACTCTTCATCCTGGATCTTTGAGGAATCAATCAGTTCTTCACTAGGCATGGAAATTTCCCACTCATAATCAAGACTACCATCACTAGAATGGTGGAAATGCTCTTCATTAGGTGTTCTGAAATTTTCAGCAGCATCAAGTTTTTCATCTTTTGTGATTTCATTGTTTTCTATGTCCTCAACAAGACACTTTGCTTCAATGCTCTCAGGCTCACTTACAAAGTCACCGTCTAGCAATCTATCGATCATCTTCAACTCTTCAAATGTTGTGGCATCTTCAGGATCTTCGTCAAATGAAGGACTTGCTAAGTCCCACACCATTGGTTCATATTCTTCATCAAAGTAAGGCTTAGCTTCACCAAATTCTGTTGTAACCTTCCCCAAATCAGCAAGCTCCTTAAAGCATGCCTCTTGATTAGTGACCTTCTCTTCATCATACAAAGACTCAAACTCATGTCTTTCAGCTAACAGGTCTTCATTTCCTCTGTTAGATTCCTCATCAATCGTAAGGAAAGAACATGTGGGAAAGGTTGTTGGTTCATCATCTTTATTTTTGGATTGGTGGTTGGGCTCCCAAGAGTCTTTGCATAGGAAGCAAAGATTTCTTCTCCTCAGTTCATTCTTGCTGTCCTCTTTTTTCCTTGAAATGGAGAAGTTCTTTTTCTGTTGGCTGGAAGATGATGTCTTGGCATTGTATCTGATCTTTGCCATTGAAGTTGATAGCTCAGGCTTCCCTAAAGTTATTTTCTTCTTCTCATCTTCATTCCTTATCTTCTGAATGTATTCTATAAAGCCCTTTTTGTCAGGATTCCCCTCTTTGATGATTTCCAAAAAAACATCCCAAGGAATTTGATGCTTAAAACCAAATAGACTTTCATATTCTTCAATAATTTTTATGGCCTTTTGGTGATACTTCCTTTGATCCAACCTCTCTTGAACTGCTCTTTCTAATTCATCCTGACTTTGCCTAAGAGAATCAAACAGAACATCTGTCTCACTTCTCTTAAGAGATGCCATAATCTAACAACCACTGAGCAACCTCTTTCAACTGCCACACACTGAACAACATGCAAGTGCTGATCACTCACAAGCAAAGCTAAAAATTGACTTGCTCAACTGAAAGATCTCCAACAAATTAGCTTCCCAACAGGCTGGCAAGAACATACCAGCTCTGATACCACTGTAAGATGCTACCCCAATTTTTTTTAAATTATACAACAATGATATCAGTGTTAGCATCAATTGCATAAACCAACTAAATGCCTCACACTTTCTGATCACCCAGATCCCAGAATGGGCAAGGTGAGAGCATACGGTGATTGGCTTAACAATCAAAGCTTGCAAATGAAACTATTACAATCATCTGCTATAGAGCAGGTATCCACTTATGCAGTGGGAATTCACCACTTATTCAGTGGTTGTAAATACAAGAAAGATTTACAATGTCATCCACTTATCTAGTGGGGATACTCCACTTATTCAGTGGGTGATTGGAAAAGAAAGATAAGCAATGTAAATTCTTCCACACTGGTGGTAAACCATCCAGGGGATATTATGTGAGTTACCAAGAAGAAATGATTACAATGAGATTCAATGCCATAACAAACAGAATTAAAGATTAGAGCTTGATTTATGATAACCCTTTGAAATCTTGGAGCCAATAAGATTATACCCTGCATAGCATCAATCTAAAAGATGTATTACTATCATTCCAGACAATAATCACCCTGATTAACAACTTCGTGGTAGTGCTGAAGCTATTCTATAGGATGTAGATTACCATATCAGTACAGAAACATTATCACAGCAGTCCTCCAAACCTCCTTTGCATGCTCAACCCCTATGCCATTAGCAACACCTAACATATGTGCTTAAATCACATATTCATAACTGCACAATTGCTGGTAATACTAAAGTTATCCTTTGATGTTCAAGACTGTACTGCAGAAATCAGACTGTCCTCTAGTTGCACGGCAGCCCTGGATTAAACAAAGCTTCACAAGATGATCAAATAAAATATAAAAATATCTCATTATGTGTGCACAACTTAAAGTCATTTTTTAAATTAAAAGCCCCCTTTTAACTCCAAAGACCCCTTTATCAAAATAAAGGAAATATTTGATTCACAAGGCCCCAAAATGATGCATCCATGATTTAAAACTTTTCATCCCCTTTCCAACGAGCTATAACACTTAAGTGTTAGATGAACATTTCCCAACCTTATTAACTTAAGTGTAATAATTAATTGTTTAGCTCATTAAATCAACTGATTTTACGGAAAATCTCAAATATCATCAAACTGCAAAATTAAGCATACCAACATACTCCATGATGTTTAGGAAGATGAATGATGCCTTCCGGGTGACTTACTATATTTAGACGGCTCCTCCAAGAATCTTGGAGAGGAATCCGGGAGCCCGATCAAACTTTTGAAAACATCACTGCAACCCTGGATATCCACCGAGCTTAATGCCAAAGAGAATTAATCCATTTTCTAGAAGGAAACCCATTATTTAATTAATATTACACTAAGTTGCAATAATTAAATATAACCTTAGGTAACCTTAGTGAAATATTAATTAATTATTAGAATAATAACCCCAAGCCAAATAATCACCAGAAATGCATTGATAAATAACTTCGACCAATCCTTGATGAAAAGAAGCCTTGAGACACACTACTTCTCTGCAGATAGAACCGTGACCACTCCAAGAACTTTGGAGTTCTTCCAAAATGTCGGATAGCCTTCACAAGACTACAATAATCAATGCGCCAAAAATGGAACATTACAAGCAACAAAATTGCCTATAATAAATTGAACCACATTTGGTGGCCCTACGTCCATGACCACCTTTGTCAAAGAATTTGAACAGTGCAACTATGGATTTGATCCTAATTGATGCATCCATGGATTTCAAAAAGATCGTACAAGGAAGTTGATGAGAGTTTGGTTCTATTTGTCGACCCATATGACATTATGGTGCATCTAGTCTGCGCCCACTCTAATCAATGTTTGTTAGCAACATCTTTAACATCTTGTATTGCGTCATTGAGCATATCAACCTCCAATGTCTCGAATGATGTGGCTTTGAACCTAGGACCTATAGTTGCAATAACATCCACGATACCTTGCTAGTATGGAGACCTAGCAACATGGAATGACATGCTAGAGTAGAACCAAAAAATTGCAATTGCCTTCTTTGCCTGTTCATGGACTTTCTTTCTCCATCTTGTACTCTCCAAAGTGGTTTGCAATTCTGGTGAAGTATGAGGTGCAAAGAAATAATTAATGTTTCCTACACCGGTGTTTGGGCTATGTGTTGTAGAAGTAGGTGTTGATTGCCCCTACTATCTGCAGAATTGGAAGCCACTTCTATCCTAGTTCTTGCCTTTTTAGCCTTGCCACCAAAAGTTGCGTGAAGAGCTTGTTGTTTCTAATACGTTTTATCTGCAGGGTGCTTTGGGCACGCAATGGTGTCATGTCTTGGCCACTTCCCCAAATGCCATTTGAAGTGGTATATGCCTCCATCAATATTAGCCAAGAAAAAAATGTATTTGACCTTATTTGTACCTGAGACTGATATGCAATATGTTTACACAAAGTCTCTCTGACACGACATGACCAAATCTGGAAAAAAAATCTGAATTCGGTCTTTAATATGTTTCGAGGTTATAACTTTTGCCTTATAACTTGCAAAAGGAACCCTTATCGCTCTAACCTTGTCACCCTCACCTTTCGCTATGCCTAGATCCCCAATGCCAAACTGCCCATTATATGAAAGTGATGGTATAGAAGAGCAATTCTCTCAATAAACCAAAGCTCTCAATATACCCAACCTTCCGATATACCTCACATTCCCATATGCCCAAAGGTCCATGGAAGAGTGATCGTACGTGCAAGAGAGATGCATGTTAGAGCATAGTGGTATGGGAGAGTAGAATTGCATCATAAGAAATGACACATGAAAGGTCTTGGATCTATCTAATGGCATACCTTCTCACAAGAGGCAGTTTAGAGCACGCAGGCATAGTTGCCCATTTGACATTGTGACCCCCACCCCCTTATGTCAGATTTACGACTGAACAATAGATCATCAGAAGAAGAAAGAGAGAAGAATAGATTAAATGTAAGAGAAGACAACTGCAGGGAAAAGTATTTGCACTCACCTTATCACCCTAATCTCTATAGCCCTCAAATATACCTTTGGGGCATCACTTTCTAGGGTATGAGAGAGTAATCTTATCGAATGCTGTGTTTGGTGCACTATAAAGGGGCTTAAGGACAATTTTTTTCCAGCTGAGTATATTGGACTCCTTGCAAACATTAGTACTTCAGAATAAAATAAAGTCAAGCATGTTCAAGTTAAATAGGTTTTCAATAACATGACAACAAGTAAATTTGATGGAGAGATTAAAATTAACTTTGTTTTATTAATTGCTCAAGCTTAGATTTCATTTTAAGTGTCTCATTTGGAGGTTCAACATACAAAAATGCCAATTTATTATTAATTGACTGTGTCACCTTTAACCATGACAAAAGTATAAGGCACCAAATTAATATCAAGATTGAGTTTGTTCAAAAGTTCAATTATTTTAGATTTAAAGAAAACTCACTGTAGTCCTTCCATTGAAAATCCTTTCCATGTGAAAGGAATTCTAAGCTTAATTTTAATAGACTGAGACTCTAGTTGATACTTTGAAGTTTAGATAGTCTATGTTGCATAAATTTTTTTTTTATTGATTAAAGATCACCATGTTAATAGAGGTAAAAAAGGGTGTTCCAAAAATGGCTAGCAGCTAGCTGGTGTTAGGGCAGCTGCAAGGAGAACTAAAAGAAAACTACCCTCTAATAGTAACTGAAAAAGCTAGTAAAACAGCAAAGCAGGCACTGAGACCAAGAGCTAGACAAACTTAACATGCAAACTGCAATAAAGAAATAACAATCTCTCATTTAACAAATTGAGCTTTTAAAAACCAGAGATGACAGTATGCATGACAAGGAAGTGGATGCATCTCCAATATGTATTTCATAGAAGCAGATACATCTCCAATATGAGAGATGGGTAATGAGAAGAATATGTTTCCCAGGCCCGTTGTGCCAAGAGACATCCATCCAATTATGTTTTGTGGTAACAAGAAGGTTATTTTGTGATTATCTATGTCTTTCTAAATCATGCAACATAGCAAACCATTCATCCCAAAGCATTTATATAAGTTCAACTTTCACATGCTTTCTATTTTTAGGGTTTTGGATTTTTTGTAGTAAAAAAAGAAAATGATACCAAAATCAAGTCTTGGTATGTTAAAAACATTTGGGTTTTTCATTTTTTTAAATATGTTTCATAAACTTTTTTTTTTGTTATTTGTAAAATTATAATTTCATACTTATACGATGTGATTTAGTAGGCCTCTCCTCAGCTTATTAGGCATATTTAGTTGGGTTAGTTTTCAACACCAAGTCTTGGGCATATTCTGTAGTAGGATTGCATTTTCTTTTCTCGTGTAACCCATTGTCTGATGGAGTTGGTAGTAACTTAATATTACAGACTAATTTTTCAACCTATTTCATGATTTCTGATAAGCAGTAGTCAAAATGTAAATGTGAATGTGAAAGGTTGGCGAAAGAGATTTGTGACTACTTTATCCTTTCTGATAAATAGTGGTGAAAGTGTGAATGTAGATATATGTAAATGTGTCATATGTCGCTGTCCATCGTTGCAGTTGAAACTTGAAGTCGTTGCAGTTGAAACTTGAAGTCATAGTGAATGTCAAATACCAGGTAATTGCAAGGTAAAAATGCCCTAGCCATCATATCTGAAATGTGTGTTGGAAATGCAAGAAAAACATCACAAAATTCCTTCAAATGTGTGAATATAATCCCTAAAAAGCCCTAACAAAATTGCGGGTAGGTAAAAAAGCGTTGAAATTCAATCAATATTTTCAAACTCGCATGTTAGATGGTTTATCATGACTTTATCGTGATTAAATGCCAAAAAGTCAGACCAACTCATGGTCAAAGATTTCTATAAAAATACGCAATTTTTAGAGGGGAAAATCATGACTGGCAGCGATTTTTGATTAATCATGATTTTTCCTGATTATTGCTTCTATGGAACAATCAATAATAGGTTCTTACAACAATTGGGATGTACAATGCACAAGAGGGGTTTGTATTGGAGCAACTGTGGTGGTCATAAGGTCAATTCATACCATGTGTGCAATTGGGTGTACGTCTGACACAAACCCTATGCAGTGTCAATACAGACCCATACACAAATGGCCTTATGAGTAACACAAACACATGCAAATTGTCTCACAACCAACACAAACTTTGCGTAGATGGTCATATAGCTGACACAAAACCTTATGCAAAGGTCAAAATATGGATGTAGTTGTACCAACAATTTTCTGAAGAATCAGAGCACAGTCGTATGGACAATAATTTGAAGAATGATAGTTGCTGTACGAACAAGTAGTAATGTGACATGTGATAAGTTAGGAGGTAGTACTACAAGTGGACAAGTAGTAATGCGATAGGTGGTAGGTCAGGGTGTAGTACTACAAGTGGTCATATGATAGGTAGTAGAACAGAAGGGGTAGTCATGACTCGTTACCTTGGTCCTAGTGAAGTTGAAAATAGCTTATATTCATAGTTGAATGTATTTCACCTTCCATGATCATCTGTAGTTTATTCTTAGATCCCAAATTCACTCACCCTCACAATAGTTAGCCCCTTGTACATCATGTCAACAATGCTCCAGAACTTATGTGTAGGATTATCATCAAGTTGCATATTGAAGGGAAGACTTTCAAGAACTTGACATGATTGATTCCTATTCGTCTTGAATCATGTTGCCCTCTTCTATCTCCATGTTCTTGACATAATTGCACTTAGGATGAAAAAAAACATAGTTTCCCCCTTGCCTTGGGATGTAAGTGCATTTGCATCATCTTAGAAGCATTGCTACAACTACAACACTTCTTTACCATTGGAATTCATTGCTCTTTAGTCTGGGTCTTCTTTTGAATTTGAGTTTGAAGAGTCAAATTACGGGTACTCACTTGGTGCTTAAATTTTGAGGTCAATCACGTACCTCCTGCTTTTGCTCTCTCTAGAGAGAAAATTCTTCTTCAAATTATGATAAGCCTTTGTCACTATCAACTTACCATGACCAAACAATGGATCATAGGCCTTCTTCTTCAAGGAGATGACCATAAAATTCAATGCAAATGGTTAGTTTGCAATGAGGAATTTTTGTGCTATTAATACACCCAATAATTTTTGTTGTGTACCTAGGCACAGTATATCATTAGATTTATTTTTTACTTATTAGTCTTAGTGTCATTGTTTCAGTGACATTTCTTCTACCTAAGATTAATGAAGGGTTAAGTCATATATTAAGTAGGGTTTCCTTTCCATTCAGTGTATTGTAAGGGAAACCCTAAAAGATATATTTCTTTCAATTCTGTTTTTTAATGCAATACAATGAGTCATTGTTGTGTGTACTGTTGCATTTATATTTGGATTTGCAAGTGCAATCCATCTCAGGCAAGCAAGTGCCCTTTGCATCTTTATTCCCAGTGTGTGAGTACTGTTGCATTTATATTTGGATTTGCATGTGCAATCCATCTCAGGCAAGCAATTGCCTTCAATATCTTTTTTCCTACCATTCAATATTTTCATCACTTGCTTTTTGCAAATAGAGTAGGAATGCAACACTTAATGCCATATTGGTTTGCTTTGAAAAGTTGGAAGGCAGTTGGTCAAATGGTTGGCTTCTCAAGCTTCTGTCATGTCTCCTAAAGGAGGATGTCCATGGTTGAACTTGAGTCCCAATCAACAATTGTGTTGGTAAACATCATCCCAACATCTCCGTGTGCACAATAATCAACTTCTATGCTAGGTTCATCATTAAGAGCATTGATTATTATTCCCTTTATTATGGGACTTGCTAAGTGTGGTGGGTGATGTGGACGGTTTGTTATGTGTAAAGAATAGCTGCACATTTTTATTCTTCAAGTTGAATGAGTAGTGTTTGACAAAATGACCTGCTATCTAACATATCTCATACAATATAGTTTTTGGGAAGTTAGTTCTTATGTGGCCTTCTATCTTGTAGCTAGCACACAATAT
Organism: Cunninghamia lanceolata; assembly: GCA_027924645.1. NCBI lineage: Eukaryota > Viridiplantae > Streptophyta > Pinopsida > Cupressales > Cupressaceae > Cunninghamia > Cunninghamia lanceolata. Next base: position 639,339 of record BSBN01000687.1, on the reverse strand, counting down.
GTCCTTTCTTCCCTGTGTCCTCTTTTGATTTTTTCATCAGATGCAGGTTCATGGTTCACTTCATTGTCATTGCTTGCATCAAAGTTCTCACTTTGCATTCTTGAGTCATGGGCATTTCATTATTGTTTTCATCATCCATTGCTTGAATGCATCCTCATACAACACAGGTGGGACTAATCTCGTCTTCTTTCATAGAGAGGGTAACCACTCCTTAATGAATCATCATTTCTTCAACTCGTCAGTTGGTTCTTTTTTACTTTTCTCAACAATTCTTTGAGTCTTCAATTATATGCACACATAGATTCATGCTTACCTTATATGGTGTAGGTTTCAGCAACAATTTCATTGTCCTGTCTAAAAAACTTGAATTCTTTCTCAAATGTTTTCTAAAGTTTCTCCCATGTATTTTGCTCCTCGGTATGTATTTGTGTATAACAAATGATCACCAACCCTCTAAGTATGGTTGGAGATGATCACAACCAATGTTCGTTCATCTATCCATTAGCTATGAAAAGTGCAACTTTCTCTACAATGACAAATCAGGTCTTCTGATTCATCATCAATAAACTTTGATTGCTTCTACCTCCCATAATATGACTCAGCGGGTTAACCATGATTTTGTTGGTCTCTTGATAGTGCTCCTCTTGCATGATGTCCAACCTTCAGAAAATTTGTCTCACACATTCCAATGCTCTCTTGGCACATTCAACATGCCTCGACCTTCGACTCTTCCCTCGGTTTGAGTGATTTAATGGCACTTTGGTTGCTTTCCCTTTAGAGTTAACCAATCCACTTCATTGATAGGATAATCCCTAGTATGCCTTATGTTCTCAATAAAGGCATCTTTGTTCTCGTGCTATTGCAGACATTATTTGAATTTCTAGAAGATAATATATTCTATCATCAAATATATATATTTTTATATTGCCAATTGTTTACAAATATTCTGCTCATACGAGCATCAGCATGAGACCAATACAAGCTCTTGCGAGCACAACCATGAGACTAATACAAGCTCCTTTTGAGCAACCACATTAGAAACCACCTATGGAAGACCAAGAGTCACAACTTAGAAATCCACTTATTTAGAAACCACCTCCACACTATAAGCCAACTATGGAAGACCAAGAGTCACAACTTAGAATTCCATATTAGATGTCCCTTTTGGATTTGAACTTGGGTCATGTCCCTTTCGTTTGAACCACATGATATTAGTTATTTTAATAATAAAAAAAGTGTTTTTTTAACACTATTATAATAAATAATACCTATATAATAATATAAATTATTTTAATAATAATAATAGTACCTTGCTGGGCGCCGACCCCTTGGGCTTTAGAGCGCCAAACTGACATTCAAAATTTCATAGGCCGACTCACCTTTGAACTCTCAGGCCGACTTGCATACATTGTTGCGTTAAGGACAGGTATTAAAGAAGGAAGAAGATCGCTGGGTAAGGCATCCGATTTTATTACACTTGAAATCTTGCTAATTTGCAAATAGTAATACCTCCTAATCTGAGAAGAAAACCTCAGTGCTGGGTGCAATAGGTAGGATGCAAATCCTTCTCATTGCAGTGAATTGAGAGCAAACTCTGCCTTCAGGAGTTTGTATGTGCTTATGGTATGTTTATTCCATTTTCAGGTCAATAGATTATAGAGCAAGTCCTGTCAGTTGCGCCTACATTCCAAGGAGTAATTGATTTCAGAACATTAGGGAAAGAGGGTGTGAATCATAAGGGAACGCTACTGGGGATTGAAGACAAGGAGCGAGACATTAAGGAGATTCTGCCACTTTCAGATCATGAGAGCATCCAACATGGAGTGGACTGAGTCATTAAGAAGGGCCCCATACTCTGTGAATCACATCTCGATCAGACGTCACTACAGAAAGGACTGTAGATACCAGTTGAGTCACTGAAAAGGGCCGTACACTAGCGCATCACATCAGATCAGGTGCTGTTACAGAAACTTAAAGGACTGCAAAAGGTATTAAGGTGTTTGCGACACATTCCTTGAAATGCCTTACTAAGGATGCCTGCAACAAAAGGAGACAATATTCGCAGTTATCACTTTACATCTGGGCGAAATCACACAGAGGCGCAGAAGGTCTAGTCCATTATATCACGCGTACTACCTGGAGTTGATGTTATTTTGAACAAAGTTTAACCAGTCAACATATGTGAACTTGCTATGTTTGTTAGAAAACTGTATTGTTCTTCACAGTGGAATCCCTTTACGGTGATCATTCAATAATATTTCTGTATGAGTGTATATGTCTGTTTGCAGTATCACTGTTTGGTCTGTATGTATCCTGTTGTTGCAAATATGAATTAATGGTAATTTTCTACGAAGGGCATAATTGTTATCTGGTAACCATAATAATTTTGTTAGGAACATTACAGTGGTATCAGAGCAGGCTGTCCTGCCAGCCTAAGGGAAGTTAGTGTATGTAGGGTAGTCTGACGTAGAGAGATCAGAGTGCCCTAAAAAGAGAAAGGAAGAAACAAGAGGTAGAGGCAAAGCAGATCGGAGTTGGTATTGGAGGCAGAGGTAAAACTGAGATGACAGATCGGGATGAATGGAGGATATTCATGCAGCAGATGGCAGAAAGACATGAACAAATAATGAAACAACAAGAGCAAACAAATCAAATACTCATTCAGATGATGCAAAACATGAATAATTCCAACAGACCTGCACAAAATAATGGGGCAAAATGCAGTAATACAAATCAGAATGGAGCTACAGTGCACATGAATAACAACAAAATTCAAATTGGATCAGCAACACACCCTACTCATTGCACATTCCTGCCTAGAATAGAGCCACCCTAAGAAGAAGAGGAGCCAAATCAAGCAACGTTTGACACCAATGCCTGCGTTGATGAATATTCAAGGATTGATCTAGATGTCAAACGTGATGTTCCATTCATACAATTCTTCAATGCTAGGAATGGATCTAGGGGAAGACAAACCATGCAACAGGGCAGCAGAGATCTACAACAAAGATTAAGTAAGATGTCACTTCCAACATTTGATGGTTTCGAGAAGGTCACTGCAAGAGCTTGGGTTAAAAAATTGGACACATATCTCTCACTCAGCCCGATGATAGAAAATGAAGCTACCAAGTTTTCTATTCTTCATTTGGATGGGATTGCACATGAGTGGTGGCATCATGGAATTATCACACAAGGGCATCAACATATTGTGATGTATGCTGATTTTACACAAAGGCCCATGGACAGATTTGACCAAAAGAATCCGGAGAGGTAATTTCAGAGAATTGACACGGCTGAAGCAGTGAGGTTCAGTAGAGGAGTATATTGCAGAATTCCAAAGGTTGTCAGTCATGGTATCAGACATTGGTGAAATTAGACTCATGTACTTGTTTATGGAAGGATTGACAGAGTCACTTAGGGGCGTGGTTAGTGCTTTGGAGCCTACATCTTTACAAGACGCAATCAAAAGGGCATTGAGATTGGAGGTTACTACAACTAGGAGCAAGCCCTACCTTAAGAATACACTCGCGGAACAGCATAAAGAAGATGTCCCTTCATCGATGGCCCTACCTCCTAAACCAACCAAGGTTGAAGAAAGTAAGAATGGGCTTTGGAAGAAGTGTTTTTTCTTATAGAGAGCCATGGGAACCCGGTCATAGATGCTCGGGAAGAGGGAAAATACATTACATAGCAAGTACTCCTGAAGAAGATTCAGAGACGGAGGAAACCATACCTAAGGTGAAGATGGATGAGTTTGAGAGTTTTCCAGGAAACACTCTTGCCCTCCTTTCGGGAACACCCAAATACCATGCTTTTAAAATTCAAGGAGTTTTGCAGGGACACGAAGAGTACTAATTGATAGTGGGGCCACTCATAATTTCATAGATGTAAATTTGGCTTCGAAGAAAGATTTGGAGGTGGAAAGGTTTGATGGGTTCAATGTTATGCTTGCGGACGAACTTACTATTATGCCTTGTAGAGGACGTATACATCACCCCAACTTATCCTTGGGAGGGTACCAAGTTAAGGATGATTTCTATGTTGTGGGATTGGGCGAAACAGACGTAGTGTTGGATGTGCAATGGTTGCGCTCACTTGAGAGATTTTGGCAAAGCTACCAAACAATGGAGTTCCAATTCAAAGCAGATGGGATGGACGTGACACTTCGAGGCATTACAAATGGAACCCCAAGCATGCCTGAAATGAGAAGAATGGAAGTGTGTGTTCGGGAGAACCAATTTACTCAAAGAATAAAGATAATCAAGGAACCCCTTCAAAGCAAGATACTCAACTATGATAATGTATGGTCCATTTCGAATATGATCATGGGAACACGCCAAAAATGGCCTTCATATGAAGTATCGGCAAAAAAGGAAAGTTTGAGGGGGAATTATCATCCTAGCATGACTGTTTGGATTTTGGAATATTGGAGCATGGGGAATCATGATCAGAAAATGTAAAGTGCCCAGGATTGACGTGCATCGCGTCATCGTACACTACGTTGACATGAAGTGGATACAGCTTCTGGAGTTGTCATTGCTTGACGACAAACAATATTTGGGACGGGAGGACTGTCATTTCCCCTTTGATCGAACCATATAATATTAATGATTTTAATAAGAAAAGTGTTTTTAAACACTATTATAATAAATAGTGCCTATATAATAATATAAATTATTTTAATAATAATAATAGTACCTTGCTGGGCGCGACCCCTTGGGCTTTCGAGCGCCAAATTGACATTCAAAATTTCATAGGCCGACTCACCTTTGAATTCTCAGGCCGTCTTGCATACATTGTTGCACTAAGGACAAGTATTAAAGAAGGAAGAAGATCGCTGGGTAAGGCATCCGATTTTATTACACTTGAAATCTTGCTAAGTTGCAAATACCTCCTAATCTGAGACGAAAACCTCAGTGCTGGGTGCAATAAGTAGGATGGAAATCCTCCCCATTGCAGTGAATTGAGAGCAAACTTTGCGTTCAGGAGTTTGTATGTGCTTATGGTATGTTTATTCCATTTTCAGGTCAATAGAGATAACCCTGTCAGCTGCGCCTACATTCCAAGGAGTAATCAATCTCAGAACATTAGGGAAAGAGGGCCTGAATCAGAAGGGAGCGCTGCTGGGGATTGAAGACAAGGAGCGAGATACTAAGCAGATTCTGCCACTTTCAGATCGTGAGAGCATCCAACGTGGAGTGGACTCAGTCATTAAGAAGGGCCCCATACTCTGTGAATCACATCCAGATCAGACGCCGCTACAGAAAGGACTGCAGATACCAATTGAGTCACTGAAAAGGGCCCTACACTAGCGCATCACAACAGATCAGGCACTGCTACAGAAAGGATTGCAGAAGTTGTTAAGGTGTCTGCGACACATCCCTTGAAACGCCTTACTAAGGACGCCTGCAACAAAAGGAGACAATATTCACAGTTATCCCTTTACATCTGGGTGACATCACACAGAGGTGCAGAAGGTCTAGTCCATTATATCACGGGTACTACCTGGAGTTGATGTTATTTTGAACAAAGTTTAACCAGTCAACATATGTGAACTTGCTATGTTTGTTAGAAAACTGTATGGTTCTTCACAGTGGAATCCCTTTATGGTGATCATTCAATAACAATATTTCTGTATGAGTGTATATGTCTTTTTGCAGATCTCACTATTTGATCTGTATGTATGCTGCTGTTGCAAATATGAATTAATGGTAATTTTCTGCGAAGGGCATAACTGTTATCTGGTAAACATAATAATTGTTAGGAATATTGCAGTTCTATCATCAAATATATATATTGCCAATCGTTTACAAATATTCTGCTCATACGAGCATCAACGTGAGACCAATACAAGCTCTTGCGAGCACAACCATGAGACTAATACAAGCTCCTTTCAAGCAACCACATTAGAAACCGCCTATCAAAGACCAAGAGTCACAACTTAGAATTTCATATTAGATGTCCCTTTGGGATTTGAACTCGGGTTTCCACAATGAAAACTCAATACTTTAACCAGTTAAGCTCAACCCCTTGGACTTCTATCATCAAATATTGTAAACAAATAGACATATTATAGGTGATATCTTCCATTTATGTAGTCAATGTTCTCTTCCTATCAGCTAGGTGCCTTTCCATAGTAACGAACACCTTTCACGTTGGTGCTCTCTATTATTTGGGGCATTCATGCTCTTGATTCTGTTTACTGCTATATTGTTACATTACCAATTGCAAATGTAAAGAAAATAATAATGCTTGTCGGTTAGATCAAAACCATTGGTAACTGCATACAACTACCCAAAACTGACACCAACTAATTAAAATAAGCTGGCTGCACAAGTATTAACAAACTATGACAAAATCTATCCGTGCTAACTGCATTATCCCCTTCAAAAAGAAAAGTCATATTCATAGTTGGCAAGCAGAGTAGAAAATTAGATATATCACAGAATGTCAGGGGAAGTTACCCATATTTTGGGTGTTGGTGTAGAAGGTGAAGTTCCTCCTGCTTGCTGGTTTTTCTCTCTTTCAGCCACAACAGCATTAGTGAACCCAGATTATTCAACAACAAAATTCTATGGAAACCCTGATGAGGCTGATTCCTCTGGGCAACCAGCTTTGAATCTGCAATTCTTTCTTCAAATGGAAATAAAATTGGGAACTTGTTGATTTCACCATGTTGGAGATGCGTAGGGTTTTGCAAAGTGTATGGTGAATGTATGTTGTATTGGCCATACAATTTAAGTAACTGCGATGGTCCGTACTGACAATTAATTACAATTTCAATACTATCACTTTAAGCATAATTTGAAGACCAAATATTGCTCTGGATGGTAGCAGTTGATGGTGCCCGCAATGGAGATTGTATGATAGTGCGAATTGGCACTTCAAAGTTTGTAGATGGACATATAATTGGTAGGGTTGTTAATACTGTAACAGGCTGTACAACAGAAAGGGCAGCTGATTTGGTTGACTGTACAGTGAGGGTGGAGGTTACGGAGGTTGCTGCTGTCACCACATAAATTTCATGGTGAGTGGCAGCATTGATATTTGCAGAGGGGTGTATGGTAGGATTTTTAGATCATCATATGGAAGAAACATGCTCCAGCAATATACCTTACAGCAGGAAGAAAATATGTTTGGTAGTAGGATTTGCACAACAGTGTATGATTGTTGCATTGGGTTGTATGGCTGGTGTAGAGGGTCATACTGCATGACAGAGTTTGAGAACAATACGACATGGTTTAAGTTTTAAAATGCTGCACATAGCAAGCACTAAGGGCCATATGTTGGGCCCATCACATGGTGAAGGAAATTATATGATGACTGCAACAAAATCAGATGTTGCCAACCTTTCAGAATTTTGAGAGCGTACAACTGGTTTTTCAACACATGCTATGACAGAGGATTCACATGCAACCTCTAATTGATGGTACAACCGTACGGTGACACTTTTTCCTTTGACATCTAAATAAGATTGTACGGTTGTTGTCAACTATACAATATTAAGAGGCCGTATGGTGCTATCTTACATGGTAGGGGACTGTATGGTAGAGTTTAGTAACAACAAATCCCAAGAGCCCTTTTCTATGAAAATAGGCTTAAGCTTGCCGATTCAACAAACATGAGGCCATTGGTCTTTTATAACATTGCTTAGGGCAACAATTATTTACAAACTCTAATTATATTATTTTTTTAACTTTATTACTTTGTCTTGAATTCTAACCGAGTCTACTTTTCTATTTTGGTTGGAACACCATAATTAATCATATTAATTGCTTTGATCCTTTGATGATGAATTTTTAATTTTGTACCATTCATGACATCCTTCACACTCGTAGCATCCAAATTTTCTAGTTGCACTGAACTATTCTCCATAATTTCTTGAATTTTAAATGGTTCCTTCTTTTGCATCTTTGTCATCTCTTTTTACTTGTTCATCTTCATTAATTTCCATGATTTCAATAAAATTCTAGTTAGGCTGAAATACTCTATGGTTCTCCATTTGCCAATGGAACAAATCATTGAGGGAACTTGTTTCATCTTTAAAACATGGATGTAGTTCCAAAATTCCTTAGGCATTCAGCTCCATGGGGCCTTGATCACTCTTCTTTGGCCACCCGACTTTGAAGTTTGAATCTGATGAATCTAAGGAAATTGCTTCTTCACTCACTGCGTGATTCCTCAAATCAATTATATATTTTTGGCCTTGATTTTCAATGGACAATATGTTCTTTTTCTAGTTATGGTTAGCATTGGCTGCTACCAAGCCAACTCTGTCCCAACAATGCACATAATGTCATGTCCTCTTTTCTAAATATTTTAACTAAGGAAATAATTAATAATAACTTAAGTTGTCTTAGTAACTTTATTTTAGAACATTGTAAAAAGGACGACTTATGTATTATTATCAAAAGAGGGTCCAATGCAATATTAAAAAGTGTTTATATGAAAGAGGGCCAATGTAATGTTATATTAAAGAATGTTTCTAGACACTTTTAGATTGAGGCAAGAAAAAGGAATTTAAAATTAAAAAGGTGATTATATAAGGAGAAGTTGGGCTCAGAAGATCATCCATTGTCTTTTATGATCAAACCCTTTTCTCGAAGATTGAGCACTTGTGTCCATCGTTTGGCAATAGGATGAAAACCCTCTTGGTGAAGGGGATTTGGAGGACAAAAACCCTCTCGATATCCATTGTGGATTGAAGGATGAAAACCCTCTGATTCATTTGAGGTGATTCCATCGAGGGATTGTATTTGTGCTGAAGGATTTAAGAAAATTTCAGTTTGCAGAGTTGTGTTGAAGATTTCTAGATTTCAGTTTGGTTTGTGGTTTCTCAGTTTGGTAAAGATTTCCATGTTTAGTTGTTGAAGCGTTTCAATCTTAAATTTGCCGTTAAGGGTTTAGACTTATTTGTGTAAGGTTTCAATAATATACCAAAATTATTTGCTGCATATTGTTTGTTGTCAGCCCGTTGTACAGTTTCTGGGTAAATCATAGCACCTAGAGATATTATTTCTGACAGCATATTGGGCATACCACTTTAAGTACCAGCTGCACATATTGGAGAGACCTACCATATAGATTTGGGAGGGATTTGTGTCACTATTTAACCTATCGCAGTGTATTCTTTGGGGATCACAGCTTATTTGTAGCGGCTATAACACATTGGACTGTTGTACAGCCAGTTGCACCCTATATTGAGTGGTGCAAAAGTTCCTATTAATCGCCAGCCTTCCGTACCTTGACTTTTGTACCATTTCAGAACTTTGAGGTTAGCTACTTTGGTAAAAGGAATATTTTATATTTCTAATATTCTGTTTATATTTGGTTTGTGGGTTATCTGGTTAAAGTTTACAACTGTACCAGCAATGTTTACCAGCAATGTTTAAATATTGTACAACCATCCGTATCCAACAGTCATTGATATTATTTATGTATTCTGTGGGTATTTGGGGTGTTGTGTATATAGTTACATCATTTGGGTTTTGATTGATATTGGTTGTACTTGATATTAAATTCTGTCATTATTTAGAAGTTGCAAATTAAGGGTTTCAAAGTTTATTTGTGGGTTTTAATGCTACTGGCCAGCATTCATAATTTTTTTGCATTTGCAAAAGAAGCTTTGATATTCAATCTTGATATTGATATTGATATTATAATTGATAGTGAATCCTGGAAGGCATTGCCACTAGGTCCAACTTCAATTCAGATTTTGTAATTGCATGTTGTGCGGCCTGTCGCCAGTAAATATCATTGATTTAATTTTTGTGCTAATTGAATCATCGTATGTTCTCATCCCACCCAATACGAGATCTCGGTGTTCAAAAGGTGCTGAAGTTTATGCATCAATATTAAGAGATTTTTTTTTTAAGTTGGGGACATTACACATAATGAGATGATAATGACATTTAATAGAAATGCTTGAGTTCCAATTATTACCTTTTGGGTCATAGAACTCCATGCACTTCTATCCCTTGTTGGTTTGCTCCTACCAACTAGAAAGTTGGGAGCCAAATAGTGGACTTGCCTAGGCTTCGCTAGGTATCTTCTGGAATCATGTTTGTGCCAGTCCCACCATTAGTTATATTATTCACAAGGTTCTTCCCAAGAATCTCCATGTCTTCCACCACTAGTCTTTGAGCTAGATTCACTAGTACTTGCCTTGCAATAATCTTATTCGATTCTAGTCGATTCATTATTGTATCTGCATGTTCATTTGAGTGGGCTCATTTTCTATGGCATGCTCGACCTTGGCTCTTGTACATATTTTGCTATAGGGGTTGAGACATATGCCTTGCTTTGCTTGGCCCCATGTAATGGCCAACACTTCATCCTAAGCTACATTAGTCATGTTGATGTTTCGGCTGAATTTTTGCTTTGAATATCCATTGTCATCATGATCACTGTGTCCACACCATCTACAAAGTAGTCTTGTACTACTTGACTTCTTGTCCAGTCCCTTGCAAAGTGGCCCCATTCACTCCACCTTCAAGTTTGTATGATAGGCCGACCCCTTTAGTCATATTGTATTGGACTTCGACCTCCCCCACTATTATTTTGGTTTCCATAACCATTATTATTCCTCTAATTATGATAGTTGTTTGGAGATGCACATTTATTGTTCTATGGCTTCAGAGGTGTAGTTGGTGGGGTTGATTGCTCTCCTTAGGTAAAAAGTATGTGTACTTTTATTCTTCAAATTATATAGACAGTCCTTTATTGAGTGGCCTATGATTTAGCAAATCTTGCAAAACATCTTTTGGTGGCAATTAGCCTTGGAGTGGCCTTCTAGCTTGCACTCTATACACCATAAGTACCTAAGTCCCTTGGCTCTTTTCTAGTCTCACCTTTGAATTCCTTAATCATTCGCAACATGTCTCTTCTTAGAGCCTGAACTATTTTTGGTTCATTGTCATTGCTTGCATTTGAGTCGTCATCCTCATCATTCCTTCTTCGAGGTTGTGAAGACATTTTACTTTCACTTTTAATGCCCATCATCCTATTGTATGCATTTTTGTACAATGGGGGTGGCACATCCGTGATTTTCCTCGACAAAGAGGATCTCAACGCTTTGATGAACCAATGTTTCTTCAATCCATCTGTCAGTTCTTGCTGTAGTTTCCTAAGAATTTCTTTGAGCTTCCAATTGTACGTTTACACATTCTCATGCATCCCTTGTCTAGTATTGTCTATTTGAGTGACAATTTCATTGTCATCTTGAAGAAGTTTGAATTCGTTTTCAAAGCCTTGTTGTAACTCCCACAAACATCTATTAATTGGTTTGATGTCTGTGAACCAATCAATTGCCACTCCCTTGAGGGTGGTTGGAAATGAATGCATCTAGTGGTTTTGATTAGTTTGCCTATTGACTGTCCAAATAATTAGACATGTTTTGCAATGCCGTACTGGATCCTCAAATCCATCGCTAGTGAATTTAGGCAGCTTTCTCTTTTCCACACTTAGATTGGTTGGTGGAGTCACCATTGTTGGTTGTCCTTGATGTGACTGTAGAGACCGAAACCTTTGTCTCAAGAAGTTCTTATCCAGACATTCCTTTTCTCTCTTAGCACTATCGGACATGTTTGAATCCTCGACCCTTTCAAAGACCTCAATGATCCGTGCACTACCGATATTGCCTTGAAGCTTCCTTCTCTCCAATCCAATCCCTTGTTCTAGCATCGTTGGCTCAGTATCCTCAGTTAACAATTCTTCGATCCCTCGAATATTTTAGTCTTGTATGCTTTTCTTTCTCCTCTTGCAAAGAAGTTCTTAGACTTTGTCTCAAAATGAAAACTTCCATACTAAGAGGGGACTCTATCTGCTCCGATGATGTGGTCGAATCTTTTACTAAAACTTCCAACTCGAATTGGTCACTGAGATGGATAGTTCCTTCTTTAGGAAGAGGATGATGCTTGACAACTTCAACTCACTTGTCTTTCATGATTTGTTTCTTCAAAGTTGTTTGGATGTATAGATTTAGATTTGTTTGTTCATGATTGTGGCTTTGACTTACATTTCTACTTTAGCTTACACTTTTGCTTCGACTCTTCAGCTCTGACTTTCATTTCAGTTTTGAAATTGGATTGATGGATTGTTGGAGTCCACTGGTTGAAGGGATTGTTTGATTTCACGGTTTACCCTTTGACTGCATTGTGATCTTCTCCCACATTTGTTCGGGTTTAATGTCAATGTTTTGGGGTACAATGTTGGTCTCTAGTGTAGTTGTCAATAGGTATTGTTGACCAACTTTGGTTCTATTAAAATCTAATCCAACTTCACAAAGGCATGGTGCCAAATATTTATTGCTATATATAACACTACCAATTACAATAATACCAGATTGATTGTACGGGTATAACATATTAAATGCTTTATTAATTGTAGTGCTTACAATGATAGTAGAACAGGGAGGATTGTTTAAGGATCAGCCACCTTCCTTAACTATGACAATTCTCTATAAATGGCCCTATAGCTGTTGGTTAGACCAAGATTTTTTGTAACTGCATACAAGTACCCAAAGCCAACCCCAACTAATCAAAATAAGTTGGCTGCACAAGTACTAACAAAATATAACAAGATCTATGTAATGTCCCCTTTAGGATATTTCTGATTTATTTACCTACATACAATAATAATCATTAGAAAGGGACATTAGAAATATTAAAGACCAATAAATTAGGTAATAATCAGTTCATAGTATTATTCATATTAAAATTCATCTATCATTCAGATTAAGTTCATCTATCATAGCATAAGTATTAATGAGATCAATACTCACAACATAAATAATGAGATCAAATCATCAAATCATCATAGCATTATTGATATTTTTAATTCAAACAAATATTAACAAGCACGAAGTATACACACCATACACGAAGCATAAACGGAATGTTGGCAGATGGTCAACGCTCCCCTTGGGATTCGTGACATGGACTAACCGCCTCCCGTGGATTCATTAACTTTGGTGCTTGTATCGGAAATTGACAGGTCGACCTTTTGGTTTAACGACAATCGTGGGCCAACAATTGGTATCAGAGCAAAAGGTCACAGGTTTGAATCCCCCCGGGTAACGCTGGGGGGAGTTTGTTGGCAGATGGTCAACACTCCTCGTGGGATTCGTGACATGGACTAACCGCCTCCCGTGGATTCATTAACTTTGGCACTTGTATTAGAAATTTATAGGTCGACCTTTTGGTTTAACGACAATCGTGGGCCAACACGGAATTCACAGAGTAGACATATAATCATTTCAGGGTTATTCCCAATTGTCAACCACATAATGAAATTCCATGAGAAAGCATATAGGGCGTCGGGAGCCTGGTACTCCTCAATCAAGCCCAAGGGCGGGTATGTCCATCCCGGATAATTCACCCCTTGGCCCACAAGTGGCAGGAACTCTCGTCCATCCAACTTGGGGTGGCATACTTGATGACCAGTGTTGCTGCTTGTCCCTTAATATGCATTTCACATTTATTCCAAATGTGATGGCTCATTGGGTTAAAAGTACCTCTTGACGGATTTCAAGTTCAGTTCAAGAATTGTAATATATCCTTCTTTGCTGTTAACTCTTGTTGCATAGCCAATATATATACTCGTCCATCCAACTTGGGGTGGCATACTTGATGAAGGGACTAGTGTTGTTGCTTGTCCCCTAATATGCATTTCACATTTATTCCAAATGTGATGGCTCATTGGGTTAAAAGTACCTCTTGATGGATTTCAAGTTCAGTTCAAGAATTGCAATATATCCTTCTTTGCTGTTAAATCTTGTTGCATAGCCAATAGATATATATACATACTTGATATATTTTCTTTTGCTTGAATCTTATATGACTTCCTTCCAATGAAGATAACTTCCTTTGATTGCTCATTGATATCTCAGATATTTGCTGATTTGATTGATTCAATAATAGACTTATAGAATGATAGAATGATAGAATAATATAAGGATAGAATAAAAGGATGATATAATAATAGAATGATAGATTGATAGAATAGAATGATATAATGATAGAAGGATAGAATGAGAGAATGATATAATAATCGAATAATAGAATGATGGACTAATAGAATGAGAGGCTGATAGAGTTATAACATGATAGAATGGCTGCAATACATAATTCTCTGCTGCTAACGATTATTGCATATATGTCACTGCTGATGTATGCTCGCAGATTTATTTTTGCTAAAATATATATTTCTTTCTTCTTTTCTTGCTGATTCCCTTCACACCTTTATCACACATCACAAACTCTACTCATATATGCTTTGGAGAGAGACAACTCATTTCTAAGGACATGCCTTATCATAAAGGAGGCCATCATTATAATAGAGGCACCTTTTCATAATGATCAAAGTGAGATCGCTGCCTTTTAAAAACTTTAATCGCTGCCATTTAAAGGTATACTAATCGCCGGCTCTTCACACTAATAGCTGCACTTTATATATATATTTTGATATAATTACCTTGGTTGGGGACAAGGGACCCATCAAAAAGAGGGCCAAGCCACCCAAGACATTGAGTCTGTAACAAACCATGTAATCCTTACAACTATATCGCCGGAGTGGGGCAAATTACAGCAGCCCACACTCCATTAATAGTCCAGAGAAGAAACAAAAAATTGAATATAGAAACTTTAAACACTACTTATCTAATTTTCCATCCAGCTCTATCACAACACCATCTTCATCGCAAGCATAGGAAAACAGGGGGTGAACACGAGAAGGTACCGGGACCTCCATTTTCACAGCCATGCCTTCGACCATTTCCCTAGTATCCATCACACCCAGTAGAATATCATGTAGATGACCCAGAGTAGGCTCATGGTTTTCTGCATTTTGCCCCCCCGACTCGATCATGTCCTCGTGAGTGAGGATAGAAGCTGCTGCCATAGAAAGCATCATCACCACCGCCAGAGATTGAGCCGCACCAAATACATTCCATCTTCCCCTAGAAGTCCCAAGATCGAAAAGCAAATGAGCCATCGCCTCCCTCACATTCACCCCTTCTTTACCGTCAACCTCCTTCGGCATCTTTAACAACCTGTAGAGCCATTCACGTAGAATGGGGTTCTTAATTTCACCTTCGATATCCTTCACAAATCCTGCCGTCGCCTCCTCTGCAAGGATCTTTCTCAGCCGCTTCCGAGGGGTGTATTTTCTCTTCATCCCACCCCCAACAGAATTGCTAGGAGCAACACGAGGGATCTGCCGTCGAGGAGGTAAGCCAATTGGCTGTTTACCCTTCACCTTCGAGCTCGAACCACTAGCTTGAGCTCTGTTAGTCACAGACAAAACTAGAACCCGTAAAGGAGATAAATGGAAATGGTGCTGATCAAAACGCCAATTGCCTTCCTCTACACGCCTTAACTCAGAGTTATTACCTTTCTGCCACCTATTCATAATTACCAGTCTAATATGCTTTCCCGTTATTGGGAACTGCACTTTATATATATATATATATATATATATTAATCGCTGCTTATATAAATGATAATCTCTTCAAGTTTATTTACCAATGGGGTCGGCCTCTATTGAAGATAAACAAATTATTTATTATCTAACATGGAGAGTCGGCCTTGCTGCTTATATATATATATGTGTGTGTGTGTGTGTGATTTCAATTTAATTTTATTCGTCTTTGGTGCCTTCATATGGAGAGTCGGCCAGCATGTACGGGACATTTCAATCTAATTGTGCTAACTACAGATTTTGTTTTGTGACAAGGACTTTGTCTTGACAATGTGGATGACTCTTGATTGATTCCTTCACCAAATCATCCATAAAACTTTCTAGCTGAATTTAGTTGGCAAGGTCTGCACCTCCATCTAGATGGGGCAATTGCTAGACATTCTCAATCCACTCATTGTTAGTTAGTGACAAACTTTTTAGTTTTGATTGCACTATTCTTTGGCTTTGGCTTTGGAGTTTTGTTTGATCCTTTGGTGGTATTTTATCAAAATTCTATTGGCTTTGGCTTAGGAGTTTTGTTTGATGGTTGGTTCTCATTTTTTCTCTTGCCATATTTTGGGTGAAGCTTTGGATGGAGTCTCCAACACTTGCCATCCCAATGCCCTTCAATCTTGCAATGAGAGCAATGGTTGTTAGATTTTCGATTTTTCACATATTCAAATCAATGGGCTTCTTATTTTTTGGGTTTGTCTTGATATTTCTCCTACCTTTGTTTGGGAGAGTGGCTCCTTCTCTTTCCATCCTTGCTATGGAACATAGGCTCGTTATTGGTGTTTGCTTTCCATATTATCCTGCATTGTTTACTTATCTCACTAGTACAAGGAACAAAATATCTACATTCTTGTGTAACATGTCCTTGTTATTGAAACAAAAGACGGGCTTTTTACCTTTCATATACCCTCTTTGAAATTTCCACATGCTTGCTTGCCTCTTCCAAGGCCCAACTAGTGGTGAAGTAGGTGGAGTGTAATCTCCCCATTTCTTATTTACATCTTTTTCTCCTTTCTTATCTGAAGGTTACTCTTTACCCTCTTGAGGTAGAGTCTTGCTTCCCTCTACTTGCTTTGATTGTTGCTCATGCTTTGGAGACAATCAAGAATCAATTTGAGGCTTCACAAAATAAATAATAGAGGGTTTTTGACGTTTGTTGGGCTGTCCTTGGTTTGTGAATGGTGTAGACTCCTACGAACATTCACCAGTCTCCATGCTCTTATACCCAAGTCTATCATATCGAGTTTGTTCCTCAACTATAATGTGTTATATCCCTTGACCTGCCTTGCCCAGTCCCCTCCCATCATAACCCATCCATGTTAGTAATTTGTAGCCTATACCCTTGTTATGCTCTTCAAACTTGCAAATGGATTTATCATAACTAATCTTTTGAAAGAAAACATGCTCATGGGTTGTCTTCTTTGTATACCTCATTAAGTTTTTGTTCCTTTGGAGTAGAGGCTAGTTCACTTTCCTTTGTAGACTCTTCTTTCCTTCCTTCTCCTTCATGTTGGAGCTTTGACAGTAATTCATCTTTTATCATCAACTCTTTTTGCAATTGCTCAAGGATTCCAATTTAGAATTCTCTTTGGTTCTCTCTACTAGCTTGCAAGCCTTTGTTTCTCTCTTCCAAGTGATGCACTTGCTCCAAAGAGCTCTATTCTCTTCTAACACCTCCTTATGGGATGCTTGGAGATCCTCGAGCTTCTTTTTGAGTAACTTTGTCATGGTTGAACCACACCTTATCAAAGATCTAAAGATATGGTTATACACAAATCTCTGATGCCTCACCAAAATACTGACATGCCTCAAGGAACTTACTGCTTTAATACCAATTGATCCGTAATCAACTACAAAACTATGCTTGTGTAAGTTAGTGGTCAAACAATTTATCCATGTCATTCTACTTGAATTTCCATTCAAATGATAGTGGAATTCTTCACAAATTAGAGTTAGACTATGCAATGAAAATGGAAAGATAACCAGAAATAAGCAACACGCTAGAGAGACAGATTTTTATCCTGGAAACCTCAAGAAGAGGAAAACCAGCTGGAAGTGGCAATTACACATCTTCTGAGCATTATTTTGGTAGTGAAAACAGTTACAAGTGTGAGGAACTCCATGCATTTCCTATCTTCGTAGTACTCTTGTGTATTCTGCCTAGAAATTACTTTTTTATGCATTGCACTCTCACTCTGTGTGCCATGCTTGGTAGATTGCTCTCAATCTTCCAATTGATGGTGTATTCACTATGGAATGTGTCCAATGGTCCAATTCTACCTCCTCTAGTCCTTAAATAGGTGCTGGGGAATCCCTCCTATGCTTTAGAGTCAGAATTGGAAGAACAAATGTCAAATTGTTCGCTTCACATTCTTGTTTCTGTCACCATGACAAAACCGCCCCGTTGTGCAGACTGGTGGTTTTGTAACTGGTGTGACAATTTTGTAATTGCCCCTTCAGGGAATGAGAGGTTTCAAAATTGCCCCTTGTCAAAATGGGCAGTTTTGTACTGCTAGTTCCTGGGGTGCATTTCTGCACCTGAAAATTCTGAAATGATTCCATGTTGTAATGTATTATCTTTTCCTAGATCCTTATGGATCAATAGTGAATCACCGAATTCCCTTCGTATATAATGGTTATGAGAATGTGGGGCCTTCAACTAGAGAGAAAAGGAGTTTGTCTACAATCTCATGGATTGAAGATGCATGGTTAGAAAGGATACATCACACATGATTTATTTTTTTGTGTTATGAACTTGTTCTGTCTAGCTATAATAGCTTTGATTCAGATACTCTGCTATGCATTATTCGTCGATGAGAATTTTTTTGCTGCAGTACTGCAATGATTTGATATTGATCACTTATTTTGGTTTGGAGGACTAGCAATCTCATTAAGTCATTTCCTAGACCCTTCCAAATGCATTACACATGAAGACAAGACTCATCTTGGTAGATATAAGACAAAAGGCAGCTTTGAACATAGAGGTGGAACAATTGAAGGGAACCATCTGGGTGATCTGGAAACCTAGGGGGACTTCCCAAGCGTTTCAAATTGCCTTAATTGATAGGTTTTACCATGGTTGAATCTGTCAATGTTAGATAGTTTGCAAGCAACATATTCAACTGTGGTTGAACACATCATGTATAGTCAAAAACATAGGCAACAGCTGAGAGCAGGGGAGTTGGTCAGACACGTTGCATCTAGCGAGAAACACAGGCAATAGGCAAAAGTAGGGGAGTTGGCATTACTTTGAAACTTTGGAGCTTCCAGAGATGTCAGGCTTCTTCAAGATTCTGTTGTAACTGAAGAAAAAGCTATAACAAGCCTTTGTAATATGTAGAAGGGATTCTTTTCGTGTTATTGGACTGTAACTAGGCATTTGAGACCAGTGTTGAGAGTTTTGTATGAGTGTTAGTGCAGTTGAATGGTCTGAGAATAGGGGCTTTCTCTGTTGTAGGAGTTTGGATTCCAGTTCATGTTTTAAGATGTCCATGAAAGCCTCAAGGAGGCAATAAGTCTTGTAATCAACAATTGGAGATAATGGTTTGAGGGGATTTGATTCATTTCTTTCGGAGTTTTCACCAAAATTGGGTTTCTCGAAGTCAATTCTTGTGTCACGCATCAATTTTCGGGTCACACTACTCTCTTTTACTGTTAATTATTTTCCTTAATACTGTTTTGTTGAAGACAACTTCATTTTGAGACTAGATTTTTGTATGCAAGTTATACTTCTAGAAATAATAAGTTTATCAGTCCTTCATTGATTGGACCATTTAAAGTTTTCATGTTGATAAAGCAAGGAGGGGAATATCATGCACTGTTGAATATTTATAAGCATGCAGTTTTTTTCAAAGATATAATTTGATTTTAGAAATACCTTGCTTTGCTTTGGAACAGGTTGGGACCATGTTTACAACTTTGGAGCGCATCGCACAAATTGACCCTAAGCATGCAGATATTGTCCTCCTTGAAAATTATGCATCATTTCAAAATAGGTATTCATTCTTTTTCAGCTAAATATTTATTTTCACATGTTCCCTTGTTTTGTCAAAATCTTGTTGGTAGTTTTGTCCTCACAATATCGTGCAATAGGAGGTGTTTGAGCTATGAATATCTTTCAGTCCTTCAGCTGATATTGAAGTTATCTTTTATTTTCTAGCCTTTATGAGCAGGCAAATATGGTTCCCACACTAGCAAAGTTCTACCATCAAGCAAGTGAGGCATACGAGCAAGCATGTACTCGATATATCAACTCTATCATAAATTATGTAAGCTTCGTCATCTTATTGTGAATACAACATGGTAACAAAAAACATAAGCAACTCCCATGAATTTGATTTACTATTCTTATAGGTGAAACAAAGTGACTTCTGTTTCCCTATATATGTTATAAAGTCATATATAGATAGATAATTGTTTATCCTTGTTTATCAAAAGAGAGAGGGCTTTGCTTTCTTTGCCGCTTAAAAGATATTTCTGTTTCTTGGGTTTTTTCAAAGATACCTGCTAGCATGCACCAGATCTAGACTGTGTCTTAACTCATTTGGCTTATCTTATTTGCATTCATCTTGGCAGCAATTTGAAAAGCTATTTCAGTTTGCTCAGAAAGTTGAGAATTTGATGTACACAATTACACCGGAAGAGGTATGTGGATTAACACTAAGGACTAAAATGTGTCTTTTTGAGATTCCATCAACAAATGAGGGAAATTTGAATAAAATTTCTGCCATAATCCTAATTCTTTTATGTGATTTTGGCATGGAATTTCTATAGTGTTTGGAGCATTTTGGCGTAGGTTTTGTCACATTAGTGTCATGTTTATAGATTGAATTGAAGTTAATTTTTGTTGTTATAAAATAATGTTTGTCTATGGTTCACTTTATTTAACATGTAATACGTATTAAGCTATAACTATTTTACATATTTTATTATATATGAATCTATGATTAAATATGATTTGTTAAGTTTTCTTGTTCAATTTCCAATTTGCAATGCTAGCTCTTGTGGAGCTCTATTTTGCAAATTTTTCTTGGACATTTTAATTTTGAATTCAAATGCATCATAGTATATAAACCCAGAAAGACTGTTAGGATTTCCTCTGGAAGAGCCATTTCCCATGGAGTATATGTCCCTAAATAATGGAAGTAAGTAGCAAGTAGTTTCAGATGGCTTTAATAATGTAGCCCCCCTAATGACCTGAAAGTTGGTTGTGACTTTAGTGATATTTTCCACAAAATATATGCTCTAGTAAAATTTTCTTTGATTTGATCAATAGCGAAATCCTATATGAAACCATTGTTTTCTGAGATAAATCTTATCTAAATTAAAAAGCAGCCTGGATTGGTCCATTAGCGTACTGAATGTTTTCCTGTTTCTTTCCCACTCTCATCTACACAGATATTAAAAATATATTAGCCTTATAACATGGATAGTGATCTAAAAGGTTTGCATCTTATTTATATTAATAGTAATATATCTTCCTTATTTTGACCTCTACCTGGCTATTATTAAATTCTATTGTGTATTTTTATATTGCATTACATAGTACTACAGTGAAGTCTACTTTTCCCTGGCTCTAACATCTCTCACTGTGGAAAACTATATAGCCATGATGATTGTTAGTACTTGCATGTACATATGTTACATGACAAGTACTATAATAATAAATAAATGTATAGCTGTCAACCTTTGTGTGATAGCGTATTGCATCTAGTTTTTGTGTTTGTATTTAGCATGCATTTAGTGTTTGGGCTTAATTGCATTAGTAGTAATATTTCTTATTTTATCCTAAAGTTGGCTATTATTAAATTCTATTAGGTATTTTTATATTTCTTTACATAATACTATAATAGTTAATACTACAGTAAGGTCTACCATTCACTGGTGGTACACTTCTCCACCTTGTAAAACTCTTCAGCCATGATGCTTGTTAGTACTTGCATTTACATATTTTATGAATAAATGTATTACTGTCAACATTTGTGTGATAAGGTATTGCCTCTCACATCACATTTAGGTAGGTATTTAACATGCATTTAGTGTTTGTGTTTAGCATCGTTTTTGAATGTTATTTATGTTATGAAAACAAACATGCTAATTCCTTTTTGTGTAATAGTATTGATCTTGCTTTCCATTATGTTTTTTCTTTAATCAAGTAGTTAGGGATCTATTGGGGCTCCGACTCATAAAGAAGGAAACAGATAATACATAGATTAAGTTTTTAACATTAAAACACAGCTCTTGTTGAGAGGGTAAAGATTTTAATTTCGACTTTCTCCTTCAGACGCTAGACCAACTTTCTTTAAATGGAGTCATCAGCTCCAAGTCATCCATGGATTCCCGATACATGTCATTCTCTGAATCTAAAACTTAATCAGAAAAAGAGAATCTCTCAGGAACAAGAGAGCATTCAGCCTCATTATTTGAGGACATCTGCAAAGTATAAGTACATCTTCCTTAGGAAGATCTAAACAGGTAGTCGTGTTGCTTCTAGCAAGAAGAGGAGGCACCTCATCATTCAACTTTTTGTTGCAATGGGAAGCCAGAGAAACCTGTAAGTCACCTACCAAGGGCAATGCAATATCATAGAACATAACCAACTCTTTTTTGTGAATGAAGCAAAATTCTAGACTAAATAAAAAATGTCATGCTATCCAGATCACTCACCAGGCAATTAATGCAGGCCGCCATTCACACAGTGTGGCAGCGTGAGTAATTTAAAGGGAAAATGCATATAAATATGAAACCAGAGAGCAATGAGAGGCTTGACCACCAACTATCTGATGTTTAGGGTCAGCATTCTTCTGTCAAGAAGCCTTCCCTGCTATCTTTTTACTCCAAGAGCATTTGTTTGCAAGATGCCCAACCATAAGGCAGTTCCAGAAATGAAATGCCTAATTTTCATAGCCAAGAAGCTGGGCCCAGGTTACATCCTTCACCTAAACAAAATTTTTGCAGGAAGTCCCCGCGAGAAATCCATCTCCTCTAGAATCCTAGCACAAGTAGTATGTGTATGCTTTAGGGTATTAGAATATATAGAGATATACTTTACCCAAAGAGTTTCTTATACTTTTAAGAGTAGACAACAACCAAAAATGGATTGGGAGATTCGGAAGCCTAGCCCACACCAGAACTATTTTAAAATTTTCTGTCAGCGGATTAAAACCTTGGTGCCATGGCTTGATAAAAAGCACAATAGAGTCCTAATACTAGGGACCCTTCACTAAAATATTCTCTGCCCTCCAGGCGGCACACATTGATTAAAAAAACCTTGGACACAGAGGTATAAAACAACTGGATCTTCTAAAAATGGCTTCCAGTTTCAGTTTCAGATGTTGAGAGAGGCCATTGAGGAGGTTGGTCCTCAAAATGTAGTGCAACTGATTATTGATGTAGCAAATGTTTGTAGGGTAGAAAGTATGTTGATTAAATCTACATATAAGCACATCTATTGGGCCCCTTGTGTGCATGCTATGAACAATGCACTGAAAGACATTGGAAAGATAGGGTGGGTGAAACAGGTGGTCGGGGATGCAAGGGAGGTGCAAATGTTTATTTGCAACCACCACATTTCATTGGCATTGTTTCAGACCTTTGCAAAGAAAGGATTCCTCAAACTAGTTGAGACTCGATTTACTTCCTATTTCATGCTACTAGAGAGGATGCTTGAGTTGCAAGACCCATTGCAACTTATGGTTATGACACAAGATTGGAACAGGTGGATGGAGTCAAAGACTAAGCAAGGGAAGAGGGTGAAGGAGATTGTGATTAGTGATACATTTTGGTTGGATGTGAGATACATCACATCTTTTGTTCAACTTATTTTCACTATCATCAGATTTTTGGGATTCTGATAGTCCTAGTCTTGGGGAGATGTACGAGTGCATTGATAGCATGCTTGGCCAAATGAAGGCCACCATATGTGAGAAAGACCCATTAGATTTGGGGATTCTGATAGTTCTCAATGAGCATATTCACCCCATCATCCAGAAAAGCTGGAACAAGTTGAACACCCCTCTACACATGGCTGCATATGCTTTGAATCCAAAATGGTATGTGGAAAGAGTTGGTAGAATTCTTCCTATGAATGATCATGAGGTGAGGAATGGCCTCATGAAAGCCTTCAAAAAAATGTATAGTTTAGAGGAAGCTTCATTGATTAGAGTTGAGTGGATTAAGTTCACAGAACTAGATGGCTACAAGACTTCGGCAAGGATCGACAAGCACAATTTGGCACAGGAGAAGCTAGTTAGTTGGTAGACAATCTATGGACCTCTAGGGCCATTGCGCACACCTGCCATTGGTCTTCTCTCACAAGTTTCTAGTTCCTCAGCTGTTGAGAGGAACTAGTCCACATATAGCTTTATCCACTCTTTAAAGAGGAACATACTTACCTTTGTGAGAGTAGAAAAGCTCATTGCAATGCATTGTGCCTTGCGTTTGATTGATTGCAAGACACTTCATTATAGGAAAAAGCCTAGCATAGAGGTGGGATGTAGACCCTGAGGAGCCACAACAACTTGATGACGACCACGATGTGTAGATGGCATTGGAGGATCCACTTCCATCCGACAGTTCCAGTGATGAGGAGTTTCCTACATATGCAGCTGCCGATGAATGATGATTCTGATTTTTGAGCTTTTTGGCTTTTTTCTCAAACAAAAATAGCTATCATTTTTGGCAATTTAATTTTGTCATTATGATGCTTGTCACTTGTATAATGAGATTATGAGACTCTACTTGGTACTTTGAAATTTCAAGCTGCTTATAAGTTATAACTTGAATATTTCAATTTGAAATGGATTCCAATTTTAAGCTACTATGAGTATGAACTATGAAGTATGATGATTCATGAATGATCATTGATATCCAATTGTTCAATGTTTATTGTTTAGTTTAATTTGCTTGTATCTCTTTTTAGTTTTTAACTTTTTTAACCTATATATATTTTTATTAAAATATATTATTATATAGCCGTCCCCGAAATTTTGGAAAATTTTTGCTGCCCTTGGAAACCTGTCCCCCTGTCCCATAAACTTAGAGAAACTTTGTTTACCACTTTCTGTAACAAAGGCTCAATGAGACTTGGAACCGTGGGCCTAATGGTATCTTTTCTAACTTAACCAGTAGTGACCGTGTCATCTTCAAGTTTGACTGCTCGAGTTTGGGCTTCTTCTAGCTTGTCCACTTCCCCTGTTTTGAGAAAGAGAACAATTGATGAAGCAATGCAGGAGAATTTGTGAAGTCCTTAAAAACTATCGATTCTTCCAACAAGTTGGTTGAATCCTGCTACCAAACTCTCTCATAGGTTCATTGTGATCTTTCTTTACATATGAGAGTTGAGCAAAATGAACATGACTATCTTTTGCCAGGTTGAAGCATGAGAAATTTAGAACGCATACTCTCCCAATTAGTGATGCAACTCGGAGTGAGGTGATGGAACCAATCTGCTAGTGCTCCAACCAAACTTTTTACAAAGTCTGATTGCAACATCTTTATGAGAAACCCCCAATATGTTGCAAGTGACAATAAATATTGAGATATGCTCATCGGGATGTTGTGTGCATGCTATCACCATCAAATTTAAGAAAATTCTTTCTTGAGCCTGGTGGAAAATCATGGCCAATTGCAAGTGTCAAAGGACCAATGATGGCTCCCTATGGCAATGAAAGTGGAGGTGGATCTTTAGTTTTGTGAACATCATTAACCATTGCTTGTAGTGGTTCTAGATTTTTGAGATTTGGATTTCTTGTAAAAGTATTAATGAGTTCCCAAATTGTTGATGAAAATGAATCTTCACTTGAATGTGCTTGAGGAGGTGTCTAAAAGACCGGATCAAGGATTCCGGATCAAGAATCCTTGTCTTCCACTATGATTTGGTGTATACTTTATCAGCCAGGATGGAAGTGATAAGATATTCTGCTTGGTGATGTTTGTTGAAAAGATGGGAAGACAGTTTGTTATATAAACTTTTAAAACCAAGATTGATCAGTTCCACGCAAGAGGAGGTAAGATGGGTCTTCCTGCTGCAAAGTCAGCTTTCTGTTCATCTTCGTCGAAGATGGCAGAAACAATTCTTCAATGTGCAAACTCTTCTTTTGACTAAATGCTCTCCTTGTTATAACTTAGAATTTGATAAATTTGAAGGTATGAGCTTGCTGATACAGTTGGAAAATAAACGCTTTCTAGGTATAGCCACTTGTAACAGTCTTAAAGGTATGAATTTGCATGTATGTGTCTCTATGACAGTTTGATATGCAAGGATTTTCAAGTGTGTTGTTGCTACAACAGTTTGATATGCAAGGTTTTTCAAGTTTGTTATCGCTGCAACAACCTGGAACAATGATAATTTGTAGGTACAATTTGAAAGTAATGACTTTTCGAGTCTGAAGTTGCTGCAGCAGACTAAAAATAGGTGATTTTGTGACATTTGTAATAGTGATTTTTTCAAAGATACCGTTGATGTGTTTTTTATGCACAAGGCAACATGCAAAATAAAATACTAAGTATTCTATCCTCTATTGAACAAAGATACTCAAAGGCTAAATTACGTGATCCAGTGAGATGACTCCAGGGTTCCAGATGTCACGTTTTGACAATACGTTGGATATAGACTCAGTATATATATGATGTGATTTGCTGTTAACACAAAGGGACTTACGCTAGATTTACTTCTTCACTCACTCGACTTATGACTACTTTTCATGGAAAGAAACCTTCTAGTTCCACTCTACAAAGAAATGCAAAAAAGATCAAGGGTTTAGAGAGAATCTACTCTACTCCTAAGGACAATGAGACAATGAAAGATGCCAAGATAGACAAATTCTGTGATGTCCCCTTCTAGCTAGATACTTTAGTCTAGCTGTGGTTTAGCCTATTTTTGGACCCTCGTAGGCTATTACAGATGGATAGGGGGGTCAGTTTGGACATAGGAGGTTTGGGTTGTTCAGTGTTTTTGGCTTTCTCAGAGTTTAGTGGTTGGTTTGAACTTAGAGAGTTTGATTTAGGCTTCATTTGAGTGATTCTTGCTATTTTTAGCATGTCTTTTCAGGTACTTGGGAAATAATCTCTTGGACTCCAGTTTCAGAGGGTTTGGCCAGATTCTCAATATTGAGAGAGTTATGATTATTTCAGTGAATTCCAGCATGTTTAATGTTTAATGATTAAATATAAAGTTAAATTGACTTTATATTTAAATCACTTAAGTGATGGGTTTATAACACATCGAATGGGGCCAATTGAGTATTTTATTTTGGAGGGGAATTATTAAAAGCTTTCCCTAAGTTTAATTTAATTAAATGTTAATGATTTTATTTGATGTTATTTCATTAAAAAAAAATCGCAGCCTTGAAGAGGAATTTTGATTAGGGTTTTTGGGGGCATATTTTTGTTTGAGAAAAGAAGAATGTGGTATCCATTGTTATTGCTATCATTTTGAACACAGGTTTTTGTGCTCTGAGAAGGGTTTCAGCCATTGCCATTGAAGAACGTAGTTTCTTTTGTGAGTCTCCATTTGAACTAGTGAAATATCCAGCGAATTTGGTATCCATAGAGTTTCATACAGAGATTCTGATTTGTGCTTCAGCAGTTGTGAGGAAGATTCAGAAATTTATAGGGGTTTCATTGCAGATCAGAATATTTAAAGATTAATCATTTGCTTATTAAAGTTTGTACCTGCTGCTACAGTACGACCGTGAACAGTAACGCTTGAACAGTAACGCGTGAACAGTACCCGTGAACAGTGTGTGAACAGTGCGCTACAGTACTTGGATCAGCAGTTTGGGCATTTATATCAGGTTTCCTATTAGTTACAGTTGTTTTTGTATAAGCATTCAATAAAAAGTTATAGTTTTCCATTGTAAGAATGAGTATTTGTTTGCATTCAATATAGTTGTCTATCATTGCAATTTCTCTTCCTTATAATTAGTGTATTAGAAGTAGTTTGCTTTTTATGTCAAAACCCTCAAAGCACAAAAAAATCAGAAAATACAAAAACAAAAGAATTACAAACAAACCAGCACAGTTGCAGCTGATAATGAGTTTAGTGATTGAACCAGTTGGGGTTCCTACATTGGTATCAGAGCAAAATCCTGCCATCCTGAGGGTTTAGCAATCACATGCAGCCACCTGAGGCTGGCTCTCATAGATATTACACTCGTAGGCGAGCATTATTTGACAGGGAATTGGTTGTAGACAGGCAGCCGAACATCATGGGTGACAGGCAAGAAGGTAGCCCACCCAGAGGCAACAGGAATGAGGATTAGAACAAGTGAATTTTTCAGAGCAATGGTTACAGGACAGCAGCAGATGGCTCAGGGCTTGTAGGCACTCACCACCATGGTTGAGCGCATGAATCCACATGACAGACAGAATCAGGAGCAAGGGGATAACAGGAGTGCAGTGGGATCACCTAGAGCTCATAGGACTCATTCCAGGATAGCAGACCGGCCTACTTGTCCTACCTTCATTAGAGATGAGCCTGAGGTAGCACCTACAGAAGAAGCAAGAGAGGAGATGTTCGCAGATATTCTCATGGCTGCAAATGGCGAATGGGAATTATTAGCTCCACAGGTGCGTGAGAGGATGACATTTGAGAGGTTTGTTAATCAGAGGAGAGAGCATTACAGGGCAGCAAGACAGGATAGGAGACCTCGTGGCCAGAATAATGAATTAAAGCGTGCTACAAGCAAGCTTTTCTTGACTACATTTGAAGGTAGTAGCAGAATGACATCGCAGGCTTGGATTCACAAGCTTGATACCTTCTTAGCACTGAGACCTATGACAGAAGTGGAGCCAATAAAACATGCCACGCTACATTTAGAGGGAGCTGCACATGATTGGTGGTACCATGGGATGGTTACCCTTCAGCATAACCAGGTGACTTCATATCAGGACTTCATGGACAGGTTGGTAGAGAGGTTTGATAAGAAGGATCCAGAAGTCTACTTCAGCGAGTTGGCATAGTTGAGACAGTCAGGCGGATTGGAGTATTTCATTAGTGACTTTCAGAGGCTATCCGTTATGGTGCCAGATATCTCAGATAGGAGATTGGTTGTTTTGTTCACTGAGGGATTATTCGAACCACTGAAGGGTTGGGTAAAAGCCTTTGATCCATTCAATTTGCAAGAAGCAATTAAGAAGGCTAGAAGTATGGAACAAGCAGCCCCAATAAATAAATTTCAGTCAAAGGGTGCATCATCTAGCAAAGATAACAAACCATTCTTCAAGAAACCTGAGAGGAATGAAACAAAGGCTGAAAATAAAGATAAATCATTCGCTCCCTTGGATAGAGAGACATTGAATGATTTAAGGAAGAAAAAACTTTGTTTTATTGCAAAGGACCCTATGACACGAACCATGACTGTCCTTTGAGACCAAAGGGGAAAGCAAACAGGGTTATGTGGGCTTACTATGAGGATTCCAATTCTGAAAATTCGGACCAGCAAACTGAAAATGAGGAATCCAGTGAACAAAAGGAAAATTTAGATGATGAAAAGCTCAAGCAAATGTCTACCGATGAAGAGAAGGTGGAAGGTAGGCTTAAGGAGGCCCGTCTCACTAGTGTGTAGCAGGAGGGATATTTAGAATGAGAGGAGTGTTGGCTGGACAGCGAGTTATTACATTGCTAGATACAGGGGCCATGCATAATTTCATTGATTCCAGGTTGGTTAAGAGACGTGGGATCTAGATTGAGTAGTTTGAGGGCTTGAGAGTGAGGGTAGCTGATGGCTACGTCCTCAAATGTGATAGAAAGATCACATGTTTACCATTGAAAATAAATAACTTTGAATTCAAGGCTGAATTTTATGTGGTTAACATGGGTGACACAGATTTAGTACTGGGCATGACTTGGTTGCATGATATTGGAGAGTTCACTCTCAATTTGAGAGAAATGGTGATGAAATTTCAGATTGATGGTAAAACTCACATACTTAAGGCCATTCGAGACAGTGAGTTCAAGATGATGTCTTGCAGGCGCATGGAGAGTTTGTTGCGTCATGACCAGGTTGAGTGGGCAGCCCATTGCACGTTGATGCCATCACAGGGGCAGCAAGAATCAAAATACCATCCAGACATACAGGAGCTGAGAATTAAGCATTACAAGGTTTTCAGTGATATTCCACTAGGTAGACCTCCAGATAGAGGTATTGAGCACATCATTGAGTTAGAGGAGGGTGCTAAACCCATCATGATTACACCCTACAGGCATTCGAAGAGATTGAAGGATGAGATTGAGAAAACCATCAAGGAGCTACTTGCTATGGGGCATATTAGACTGAGTAAATCTCCTTTTGCTTCTTCTGTGGTTTTCGTGAAGAAGAAGGATGATACTCTTAGGATGTGCATTGACTACAGGGTCCTGAACAGAAAGACAATTAAAAATAGATACCCCATCCCACAGATTGATGAGTTGTTAGATGAACTACATGGAGCATGTTTCTTCTCCAAAATTGATTTGAGATCAGGCTATCATCAGATCAGAGTTAGAGAGCAAGATATAGAGAAGACAACATTCAGGTGTCATTGTGGCCATTTCGAGTTTGTAGTTATGCCATTTGGGCTAACTAATGCTCCAGCTACCTTTCAGTCCACGATGAACAGGGTCTTTCAGCCCCAGTTGAGGAAATTTGTATTAGTCTTCTTTGATGACATTCTTGTGTATAGTAGAACATGGGATGAGCACTTGCGACACTTGGATACAGTGTTGAGCATTCTGAGCAGGGAGTCCTTGTATGCAAAGGAGTCCAAATGTGATTTGGGATTATCTGAATTATTATATCTGGGGCACATTATCAGTGTACAGGGGGTACGCATGGATCCTGAAAAGATTCGTGCTATTGTTGAGTGGCCTACTCCAGTGAACCATACATAGTTGAGGGGATTTTTGGGCTTGTGTGGGTTCTACAGGAGGTTTGTTAGTGGTTATTCTAGGCATTCAGCACCCTTGACGGATTTGATGAGGAAAGGGGCTTTCTTATGGACTCCTGAGGCATAGGAGTGTTTTGACATATTCAAGGAGTTGATGACTTCTTGTCCAGTGCTAGCATTACCAGATTTTAGCAAACCATTTGAGCTACATTGTGATGCGTCTGGTGAGGGCGTTGGAGCGGTGCTTATGCAGGACAAGCACCCAATTGTATATGAGAGTAGGAAGCTCAAGGGACCTGAGAGGAGCTTCAGCATTTATGATAAGGAAATGTTGGCCATAATGCATGCTTTGGCCAAATTCAGGTAGTACTTAGTGGGCAGCAGATTTAGCATAAAAACAGACCATAACAGCCTGAAGCATTTCCTAGGGCAGCGAGATCTTAATGACAGGCAACATAAATGGGTAAGTAAATTGCAGGCATATGATTTTGATATTACCTATTTCAAAGGGACACAAAATGTTGTAGCAGACGCCTTGTCACAGAGACCTCATTTGAGCTTGATGACAGACATATCAGAGGACTGGAGGCATTTGATCCTTGCAGAGTATGCAAAGGATACATGGGCATCAGGATTCATAGATGGATCGGTCCAGGATAGTGATTTCACCCTTGTGAATGAGCTCATCATTTACAAAGGGCACATTTATTTGGTGCTAGGATCAGAGGTGAGGAGGTTGGTGTTGAGAGTTTATCATGACTCACCTATGGCAGGACATCCAGGTTTTTATAAAACCTACCGGCAGATTCGTGAGCATTTTTCTTGGAAAGGGCTCAAAGCTGAGGTGTTATAGTATGTTAGAGTGTCCTACTTGCCAGCAGAATAAACAGGAGCACACTTGTCCAGCCGGTTTACTTCAGCCACTTCCGATTCCTGAGAAGAAGTGGGAGTGTTTGTCCATGGACTTCATCACAGGACTGCCGAGAGCCCAGGGCAGAGACTGTATATATGTTGTTGTTGATTGGCTTGTGAAGTTTGCCCACTTCTTTCCGATCACTGCCACATACACTGCTACGCAGGTGGCAGATTTATTCTTCAGAGAGGTATTCAGGTTGCATGGCTTACCTCGGAGCATTGTTAGCGACAGGGACAACAGGTTTATGAGTCACTTTTGGCAGGAGTTGTTCAGATTGTGCGGGACAGAGCTCACTTCGAGTACTAGCTACCACCCCCAGACAGATGGTCAGACAGAGATAGTGAACAAATGGGTGGAGGGATACCTCAGGAATTACATAGTAGGGCAGCAGAAGGCTTGGGTTAAGTGGATATATTTATGTGAGTATTGTTATAATTCCACTTATCACATGTCTATCCAGATGTCACCATTCATGGCATTATATGGATATGAGGCACCCAGTTTCATGGATTTGTTGTTATCAGATAGTAGAGTGCCTAGTGCTGGAGACTTAATATAGGAGAGCCAGGACATTGTAAAGGCTCTTAAGGAGAATATCACTAAGGCACAGAATCGGCAGAAGTAGTATGCTGATCAGAAGAGGACTGAGTGGACGTTTGAGGTAGGTGATATGGTATATTTGATGCTGTAGCCTTACTACTAGTCCACTCTCAAAAAGAGTGGTGTCGAGAAACTTAAGCCACGTTATTATGGGCCTTTTAGGGTGATCAAGAGAGTTGGAGAGGTGGCTTATGAGTTAGATTTGCCGGCAGATAGCAGAGTGCATAATGTTTTTCATGTATCACGTCTCAAGAAGGCGTTAGGACATCAGATTGTTCCTTCCACCGTGCTTCCTCCCTTGGATGATGAGGGAAAGTTGGTGTTAGTACCTGAGGCTATCATTGAGTTCAGGGAAAGGAATTTGAGGAGGCGCACTATCAGAGAGTATTTGGTCAAATGGAGGGACATGCTGGTTTAGGATGCTACTTGGGAGAGTGAAGAGATTTTACAAGATCCAGAGTTGAGATTGCTTGAGGACAAGCAATTTTAGGAGGGGCGGAGGGGCGGTCTGTGATGTCCCCTTCTAGCTAGATACTTTAGTCTAGCTGTGGTTTAGCCTATTATTGGACCCTCGTAAGCTATTATAGATGGATAGGGGGTCAGTTTGGACATAGGAGGTTTGGGTTGTTCAGTGTTTTTGGCTTTCTCAGAGTTCAGTGGTTGGTTTGAACTTAGAGAGTTTGATTTAGGCTTCATTTGAGTGATTCTTGCTATTTTTAGCATGTCTTTTCAGGTACTTGGGAAATAATCTCTTGGCCTCTAGTTTCAGACGGTTTGGCCAGATTCTCAATATTGAGAGAGTTATGATTATTTCAGTGAATTCTAGCATGTTTAATGATTAATGATTAAATATAAAGTTAAATTGACTTTATATTTAAATCATTTAAGTGATGGGTTTATAACACATCGAATGGGGCCAATTGAGTATTTTATTTTGGAGGAGAATTATTAAAAGCTTTCCCTAAGTTTAATTCAATTAAATGTTAATGATTTTATTTAATGTTATTTCATTAAAAAAAAATCGCAGCCTTGAAGAGGAATTTCGATTAGGGTTTCTGGGGGCATATATTTGCTTGAGAAAAGAAGAATGTGGTATCCATTGTTATTGCTATCATTTTGAAAACAGGTTTTTGTGCTCTGAGAAGGGTTTCAGCCATTGCCATTGAAGAACGTAGTTTCTTCTGTGAGTCTCCATTTGAACTGGCGAAATATCCAGCAAATTTGGTATCCATAGAGTTTCATACAGAGACTTTGATTTGTGCTTCAGCAGTTGTGAGGAAGATTCAGAAATTTATAGGGGTTTCATTGCAGATCATAATATTTAAAGATTAATCATTTGCTTATTAAAGTTTGTACCTGCTGCTACAGTACGACCGTGAACAATAACGCGTGAACAGTGTGCTACAGTGCTTGTGAACAGTGTGCTACAGTACTTGGATCAGCAGTTTGGGCATTTATATCAGGTTTCCTATTAGTTACAATCGTTTTTGTATAAGCATTCAATAAAAAGTTGTAGTTTTCCATTGTAAGAATGAGTATTTGTTTGCATTCAATATAGTTGTCTATCATTGCAATTTCTCTTCCTTATAATCAGTGTATTAGAAGTAGTTTGCTTTTTATGTCAAAACCCTCAAAGCACAAAAAAATCAGAAAATACAAAAACAAAAGAATTACAAACAAACCAGCACAGTTGCAGCTGATAGTGAGTTCAGTGATTGAACCAGTTGGGGTTCCTACAAATTCCTTCATAACAAGCTCCACTTCGGCATGATGAATTCAACAACTACGTAGAACAAGTGCAATCTCCCAAGGATAACTAAGGATTTTCATATTGTAGACACAGATTTGAGTACCCACATCTGGCGCAACTCAAACAAGCATCGACAACCAAACTATTGCAATAAAAGGAGGTTCAGGCTAACTTTGCACAATGACTTGTCAGTGACAAACCATCAAAAGTATGAACCTAGGAATTCATCAAATATCTTCACAATGCATTCACTATATCAATGGACTTTATAATCTTATTCTACTCTACTTGGAAACACATCTCAATCATCTTCGAGAAATAAGAAACCATGCTACGATCCAAAACAACGCAATTGTCACCAAGCTTCAATGAGAAATGTATTAATCTTGGAAGTGATTACAACAATTTCAAACTCTCTCCAACAACTTTTGAAGAGCTTCCTCTACTCTACTCCTACTCTACTTGCCTACAACAACTCTTATCTAATGTATATCATTACAAATGAGGCGAATGAGCCTTTTTATAGTCCTCAAAATACAATGAAGGGCCAAGATCGATTTGAGCAACCACTGGCCAAGATTTTGCCACATTGACAATTAGTTACAACAACCAACTATTTTTAGTAAAAAGAAAAAGTTGACACAACTTGTGTACATAAAAACCCAAAGGCAATGAAGGCACATTTTCCAAGGTGATAAGCATGACATGTTGGAATTTTTGGAAATCTTCTAGATAGAGTGTCCTCTTTCTCTTGGACTTTGTTGCCAGTACATTGAACATGGACAAGTGACATGGCAAGCTTTGATTGATCGATGATGTATAAACGCCACTTGAGCATTTCTTGAGCAAATTTGCTTGATTTTCAATATTTTTTCAATTTCTTGATGCATTTTCCAAATTTCATATTCTTTTCTTGGTAAAGTCTTGAAACTTGATTTTCACCTCTCTTGAGCTTTCAACATGGAACTTGGGAATCTTGTCCTTGTTCTTTTCTCCTTGTTGTCTTTGTATTCCTGTAATTTGTGGATTTTCTTAATAATCTTGCTCATTCGACTAACTTGTCTTGTGATGCTTGTATAGGATTCTCGCTCTAGATGTTGAAGTAAAGGAGATGACTTAGGTGTGAACTCTTGGAGTCGACTAGACTTCACAATGTTTCCTCTTGATCTTCTTCTAGTGCATGAAATGGAAGGCCCTTGAAAGTGGAAGTGGTCTTCTGGATGCTCGGATGGTGGAGCTTGCAAGATGAATGATGAAGTTCTTCTCTCACTCCGGCGATGAAGTTCTCCTCTGGAAGCATGATGATGGCGAACTTGATGATGTTTCAATGAAGTGCAGTGTTCCGATGACGGCGCCTTTTTTGGATGCAAGGTGGATGAGCTTGATGATGTCTTGATCCTCTAGATGCTCCTTTGGATAGCTCGCCTCCAGATTCTCACATACCTGCAAGATAAAAATTCACAAGTCATAGTATTTGATAACATCAAGTCAAGTTCATTAATACATGTGAGAAATTGAAAGCTATTCATTGAATTTCACAAAATATTAGCTAATAGATCATGAGGCAAGGAAAAGCATGATGAAATAGAACTTTGATTCTTCACCCTTGCTAAAAAATTTCTGCTCCGTAGGCGTTGCTTCTGCTCTTAAAAGCTGCTTTTTCCAGTTTTGAATTGATATGTAAAATAAAGAATTGAATCCTCCTTTTATGGCGCTCTTACTTCATTCACTTATAGGTCGGCCTAGTTATGATTTTCTTTTGTTTAAACTCAATTTCTTCTCCCTGAGGACGACTTGTTTATGATGTTGGCGAATTTTCAATGCAGAATGGATGTCGGGATTTCCACTTGAGTGTGGAATTTGCACCATTTGAGCGCAATTTCTAGCCATGCTTGGAATTTGCGATTTTGGCATGATGTCTGCTAATGATTTTCAAAAAGCTTTTCAAATAAACTTCAAGAGTAGTTTCAAGATATTTCAAACAACTTTCTCCTAGTGATCCTCCAATGATTTTTCAATACTCTTCAAGGATGATTTCAACCTTTTCAAGTCAAATTTCTTCGCACCTTTTGCTCAGTCAAGGATTTCGCATTTTTGTTCTCCTTTTGCACAAAATCTTCTCCATATCGCAAATTCTATAAGGTTTTGGACAAGTTTTCGAATTGCAAGTTTTAGCTCTCCAAGATTTTCGCATTTTTCCTATGAGCTTGGATAAGTTTTGGCGCACTCCTTATCATCCTGAGGATCTTCCACATCGCATTTTCCTCATATTCTTGGAATTTGCGACTTTTTCCATCTCATGGTAGAAATTGCGACGTTCATGATATCTTCACACTTTACATTTACTTCTCTCATGATTTTTCCACGAAATTTAACGCCTTAAGAATTTTCGATGGATCCTCAAGGGTTTATTCCTTATCGCCAATTTTCCTAACTTGTGGATTTTTCAAGTTGCAAGTTCCTCCTGAGGCATGGAAGACTCCTTGAGCACAAATTTGATAAGGTTGTGGATTGTTTTCTTCGGCTCAAATTTCATTCACTCATTCTCCACTTTGCACTTTTAGAAGAATCATGAACAAATCATTGTCGCACATTTTGATAGGTTAACGACAAAATTTCAAGTCACGATTTTGATAGTTCACAGAATTTCGCATTTTCAAGTGGATCATGGATTTCATCTTTGTCACATTTTCACCGAGCCAAGGAATTTTGCATTTTTTAGTTCATCATGGACAAACTTTGGCGCAAATTTAGGGACCTTATGGATTTCGCACTTTTGAGTGCTGCTTGAACAAGTTTTGTCGTGCTTTTTGGCCTCCTCTAGACAAATGCAAATTGCACATTTTGATGGGTCTTGGATGAGTTCACTTCGCAGATTCCACTTCTTGGATTTTTCATCACTTTAACTCCTTATGAATTTGTTGCAAGTTTTGAAGGCATAGGAAATTTTCGCACTTTTCAGTGGATGGTGGATAAGCTCTTGAACACACCTTTTACTACTACTTGGAATTTCTCATTTTCCACCACCTTGTGGATTCATTCCTCATGTCGCACTTTTCATTACTTCCTGGAATTTCACAATTTTAAGGGTCCTAAGGATTTCACAACTTCAAGCCTTTTGAGGATTTCACAACTTTTACCCATCCTTGAAATTTCAGACGTTTGGAGAGGTCTTGGAATTTCCTTGTCGCATTTTTTTATGACCTCTTGGAATTTCACAATTTCCTTATGAGCTTGGAATTTCACAATTTTTGTAATGGCTTGGAATTTCGCATTTTCCTCATGAGCTTGGAATTTGCAATTTTTTCTTACATAGCCATTTTTTCAGTACCTGGAATCATGTATATTTCAAAATATATTTAAGTATAGATTTCCTATACTTTAAATATTTTGAAATATACTTTCAGGATGTTTGAGATAGCTCTTGGATCCATG
Source organism: Cunninghamia lanceolata (assembly GCA_027924645.1). Taxonomy (NCBI): domain Eukaryota; kingdom Viridiplantae; phylum Streptophyta; class Pinopsida; order Cupressales; family Cupressaceae; genus Cunninghamia; species Cunninghamia lanceolata. The sequence goes on along the minus strand of BSBN01000687.1, from coordinate 602,302 downwards.
AGATTTAACATGTAGATTCTAGATTTTTGAGGATCCACCAGATTTCAGACTTAGTCAGTTTTCAGGAATTTAGGACATCAGACTTAGTCAATTTCAGGATTTCAGGGACATGCATCAGGATGAAGGCATATGGATTCCTTAGTTGAATATCCATCCCTTAGGCAATTTCTTCAATCACTTCATGGATTTGAGCAAGAACTTGGCGAAACTTGGACAAATCAATACTACCAAACCTACAGACTCAAAGAAAACCAAAAAACTAAAGCAAAACTAATATAGAAGGCGAAAAAAGAGTGGATCCCCATTTGCAATGGGGCGATGTGTGAAAACGTCACAACAGATACTATTGCTGATACAGATTGATATGAAAGTATGTTGTGGGTATAGATTGGTATGAAATAATTTGTAAGTACAACAGTCTGCAAAATATGATTTGGAATGTGTATGTGGTTGCACCAATTTAGAAGGTAATAATGTGGCAAGTACAATGACTGGTATAGTCTGAAATAATGATGATTTTCTGGTGAAAGTGTTGTCACATAGATTTGGCAGACTTGAAATTGCTATAACAATTAGAAAAAGGCTGAGTTGCAGGCACAATTGTTGTGGCCATGATAATTTGCAGGTACTGTCACTGTAGCAGCGATTTGGCAAGTGTACTGTTGTTGTAGCAGTGATAATTTGTAGGTACAGTTGCTGTAGTAGCAATTTGGCAAGGGTACAGTTGCTGTGGTAGTGATAATTTGTAGGTACAGTTGCTGTGGCAGTGATAATTTGTAGGTACAGTCACAGTAGCAGCGATTTGGCAAGTGTACTATCATTGTAGCAGTGATAATTTGTAGGTATAGTCACTCTAGCAGCAATTTGGCAAGGGTACAGTTGTTGTGACAGTGATAATTTGTAGGTACAGTCATTGTAGCAGCAATTTGGCAACTGTATTGTCGTTGTATCAACAATTTGGCACATACTGTCATTGTATCAGCAATGTGGCAAGTGTATTGTTGCTGTAGCAATGATAATTTGCAGGGACAGTCATTGTAGCAACCATAGTTGGAAAACTCGGACTCGGCAAAAACTCACTAGGCTCAAAAAACTCGACTTGGCAAAAACTCGGCAACTTAAAAAATTGCTTAAATTTCATTAGAAACAAATGATTTTTGCAAAATTCAATGACAAGATGTATCTAATGAGTCCATAAATGAATACAAAAGTGTTTTCTATTAAATTTGATTGATTTGAATGTAAATTGAGTACAAAATTGCATCCTCATGTGGAATCTTGATGGCTGATAGCCTGATACAATAGATAGCTGACAAAGTGAAAATAGTAAAACTAAAAGTAAATACAACATTTTACATCTTCCTCTTCCCTAATCTATTGAAAACTAGGGGATAGGTAGAGGTTCTTGTCCTTGGAGTTTGCTGTGGCTCCTCGCTTGGCATGGAAGGAAGTGGCTCGACCTCCATCCTGGTAGTAGATGGCAATGAATCCTCCTCAGCCTCATCAATGTCATCCAATCCTAGATCTCTTCCTACACCCACCTCGTCCAATGCCTACCTCTCAAAATGAAGCAATAGTATTTTTAGAATATCATGACTCCCCTTGCATTGTTAGGTTATAGAAAGGAGTTAGAAATTTTGCATGTTTTGTCAGCTTTGCTCAAGTTTTTTGAGATTGATGAAGGATTGTTGACTGAGGAAGAGAATATTTAATACTAGGTACAAGTGCAATAACACCAATATGTCATATATTGTTTGAAGAAGATGAGGGCATGCAAGTATCCAAAGATCAAATAGGTCTTCTAGTTCATATTGGTGTGCAAGAAGACCATGACTGCATAAGGGATGATGATGAGTCAAATGTCAAATTACTTTTTCTATTCATTTGAGGGACTATTTGGAGAACCTTCTCATGACAAGGCTAAAGAATTTCAGTGCACTCAAGAATCTTAGTCAATATCTTCTTTGGAGATGGAATGTCTAATGCAAGAGGCTTAAGTTTTTCTTTAAAATCTAACAATGCAGGGGGAGTCCGCGCCAGAAACTCGTCGAGTTTCTAGCGAGTAAACACTAGGAAAACTCGCTGGCTCAAAAAACTCGCGAATTTTTCAAGACTCGGCGAGTACTTAACGAGTCTTCCATCCATGGTAGCAACAATTTGGCAAGTGTACTATCGCTGTAGTAGTAATAATTTGTAGGTATAGTCATAACAACAATTTGGCAAGTGTACTGTCTTTGTAGCAATGATAATTTGTAGGTATAGTCGCTATAGCGAGTTTTTCAAGACTCGGCGAGTACTTAACGAGTCTTCCATCCATGGTAGCAACAATTTGGCAAGTGTACTATCCCTCTAGTGGTAATAATTTGTAGGTATAGTCATAACAACAATTTGGCAAGTGTACTGTCTTCGTAGCAATGATAATTTGTAGGTATAGTCGCTATAGCATTAATTTGGCAAGGGTATAGTCAATGTGGCAGTGATAATTTGCAAGTACTGTCACTGTAACAGTTAGGGGAGTGCTTGGGTGATGAAGGATATTGCTGGTAACTAGGGTAAAACCAGTCCAAAACCCTTATGCATCCTCTTGGTTATGCTAGAATGGCACCAAAAGCTATTATTTAAAATTGCCGCTTTGCTGTTCTTGTCTTGGATGGCACTAAAACTTGTTCCTCACCTTAACAAGCTTGGGGATGGATGGAAGAGATCTTTCACTTGTTGAAAATCTGGGAAGGCAAATTTGGTAGGATTTGCTTTCCATCTTCCCCTTGTGTAAACTTTTAGGGCTAGGATTGATCAGTTCCATGCTAGAGGAGGTAAAATGGGTCTTCTCGCTGCAAGGTTAGCTTTCTTCTTCGTCTAAGATGGCAGCAACAACTCTCCAATGTGTGGGACCCTTCTTTTGATCAAATGCAAAATGCCTTAAGCTATCCAAAATATCTTCTTTATCCTGTTCAATGCAATTTAAGTTAGGTTGCAAAACTGGAGCTTGAAGGCTTTTGAGAGTCATGAACATGAAATTTGGAAATTTCAGCAACATGTGGCCCATGGTGGGCGCCACGTTAATTTGTCACATTTGTGACAACACAAAATATAACAATGGATGAGGAAATCCTCTCTTCAAATTCATAGGGGAAGCTCTCTGGTTTAATCTACTCTAAAATCTAAAACAAAAACAAGCTTGCTAATATGAACACTATACAATCTATTCTTTGGGGTTTTGCATTAAGATAAAATAAGTAAGCAAATTTGACCTATCTGTTTTTGATCTCATAGGCTAGAGCATGAGACTTTGAAGAACTCCTATTCTCACCAATGAATTTTCTCAATTTATGACAACTAAAACATAAACAAGAATACTATCCGAGGATTAAAACAAAGATCCTTGGAGTTGTATCAATGATTAATTTGATTTTGAAGAAAACATAGCACACACCTAGAAAAAGAATGGATGAAGACAATTAGTTATCACAAAACATTCAAAGCTACTTAATAGATTCAAACATTGATGTCAAACAAAGTTAACGCAAATATTCTTATTAATTGAATTCTTCCTTGAATGGTCACAACACTTGGGTTTGGATTTGAATGGAAATATTGGTAGCATAGGCAAGCTTCAACTTCTCATTCTTTACACAAAGACACATAACAATTTAATCGATCTTAAACTTGAATGACAATCTTTGTAGCATAATATTGGCATCAACTTTCATTACATTGTATGTGTAAATGACACATATTAATAGCCTTCCAATTGCAGCTTCTTGAAGCTTCAAAAGTAATAAAAATAATTGCTTTGAAAGCAATTCTATCCTCATCCTTTGAAAATAATATAGAATATTACTTTCTTTCCATTTATGCTTCTCATCTTGAGCGTCCATTTGAATCAAGGGCTCCGATCTTTTGATTTTGTCTTTAATTTGCTTTAAGTGATCCTCAATCTTGGCTTGGGCGTCACTTTGAATGAAGGGCTTAGATTCATCGCTTTTTCTCCTTTATTTTGCTTTATTTGATGTCCATTTTTCACTTGGGACCATATACTAACTTGGGCAATACTTTTGCTTTGTTTCCCACTTCCTTTTGGCAAGAAAAACATGATATTTTAGTGCTTGATTGAGTTTAGGTGCCCATTGCTTTTTGGCAGAAGTTTTGGTTCATTAATGCCAATTTTTGAAGATTAGCTCTCAACTTATTCAATTTATTCATTTTTGAATTTCTTTTAAATTTATTCAACTTATTCATTTTTGAACACTGATTTAATAAAAATTCCATTTCTCATTGCCTTTCATCTTTTTGAATTCCATTTTCACTTGACAACGTTTGAAATTGTTATGGTAATTTTCTACCTCTTACCATCCACTACTTTTTGTTGAAAAAGAAGAAAAAGCAAAAAAAAAACAACCTTCTAAAAATAAAAAGTTCTGATTTTCTTGCCTATTTCCTCAATTCGAGACACAATGAAAAAACAAAAGCAAAAAAAAACTATGTTACCCCAAGTTTCTAGGATGGGGACGACAGGGGACGGGGGGACGAGTTTTGCAGACAACTTTTTTTGGGGCCATTTTTGGGGATGATAGGAGACGACAAAGAGGACGTCTATATAAAAAATAGGGAAAAATATACAGGAAAATTTCAAATATTCATATGATAACATTGATGAAACATTCATCATATACATTATAGATCCTTAATACATAACATTTGTGTTGAATTGAGAGTTCACATGAGAGTCAAACAAATTAGAAAATGTCAAAACTTAATTGCTTTCATAATTCATTGTCAATATGCATGTGATATTAAAAAATAGTATACAAGTTACAACAAAATGCCCAAAGGTTGCAAGTTTCAATTTCAACTATAATATGAAAATACAAAAACACAGAAAGTATGTTGTTGCCCCTTATTTGCATTTGCCAACACTGCATCAAAATCAAAGTCCTCCTTTGAGTCACTGCCACTGTGAGGGTTTGCCTTATCCAATGGATTCCTAATCAATCCCTCTCATGCCTCCTCATCAACCTGGGTGGCATCTTTGGGATCAACATTCCACTGTAAAGCAAGAGTCTGCAAATACTCTAGAGTCTAACCATAGTTTCGGGACTCACCCAGACTCGGCAAGTCCCGGGTCGAGTCACCCCTGCCGAGTCTAGGGAGCTCGGACTTGGACTCGGCTTCAAGAAATGTGTCTTGGCATTTACGTGATATGGCTGATGTAGAAATCAAGGAAGAAATGTTAATTTGTTTCAAGAAAGAACAATAAGTCAAATACATTAGAGAAAACGATGAATCCAATAGCTTCTTTTCTTCATTTGAAGGGTTGTTCGTTGCATTGGATGTAATTGATGGAGGTCAAATCACTCAAGTTGTTCAGGTGATATTTGTTGAAGAGATAGAGACTTTGCTACCAAAGGTTGTTTATTTTGTTCATGATGTTATTGAAGAATCAAAGTTAGATAAAGAATAGTTTCTTCTTCTTGAAGACAATTCAGCTCTAGAGGCACTCATCAGATCAGAAGTCTTGTGATCAATGTATATACTTATGTGATCGATGGATACTTGTGTATGTGATCAAATTAGCTTCTATTTGATGATGTTATTGTGCCTTTAAGGTTTATTTAATAAAGGGTGCATGAAACAAGTTTTAAATCCTTAAAAATCTCTAAATTTCTTGGGTTTTTTACTTTGCCAAGTCTGGGTCGAGTTTGGGCGCCGAGTCTTGAGTCCCAAGTCGAGTCACCCTTGTTGAGTCCGAGTCTTGGAACTACGAGTCTAATGATCCTGAAGTCGTAGAGCACTATGCACAACCACTAGCTTCTTCGCTCATCTAGAGGTAAGCCTATTCTTCTTGAGGGAGTGAATAAATCCGTATGTCGACACCAATTCTTCTCTGTAGCAAAGGAACTGACAACCTATGAAAAGGAGGCGAATGACAAGCATCCTCAATTCTGGTGTATCCTTCCTGTGCCATGTCCACCATCCAATAGGGTCAATTTGAGCTAATGTAGCTCTAACTATCTTCATCTCTGGTTTACTGAATGTTGGACCACGAAGATTTGTGAAGACAAGCCATTGTGAGCGAAGTATAGTAGACTCCTCAACTGAATACATCTTTCAAAAGGACTTCATTAACCCTTCTTTCACTTCCAACCTTTGGTGCATACCATTTGGGATTTAGAGCAAAGACTGCCATATGAAGTGGGGTGTTCATGGTGTTCCACCTCCACATCACAATGGGTTTAATATGTTGCTCATATAATCCCAAACTAGAATCCTGATCCAAAATTGTTTGCTTCATCTTTCCAAGCATGTTGTCAAATGTCTCATATATCTCTCCAAAACTAGGAGAGTCCGTATCAACATATCTAATGACATCTATAATAGGTGAGATGAAGGAGCAAACATATCTGCAAAGTGTAAACAAAAAATTGAAGAAATAATAAGATTATGAGACTCAAAGTTAATTGACAAGTTAGAAACTTTGAAAGTTGAAACATTGAACAATAAAATTAAAATAATAAGATCAGAAATTTAGTAATAAAATCAGCAATTTAATATTTAATAAAATCAGCAATGTCTTACCTCACAGTGGACCACCAATCGTCATCAAGGATCCTTTGTTTGAGTAGAGCTTGAATTAGGCCATCTACTCCACTCAGAATTCACCATCATCAACTATAGAGATTCATGCACCTCAAGCATCCTCTCTAACAAAATGAAGTAACTAGCATATCTTGTCTCCACAGTTTTGAGGAATTTCTTCTTTAAAAAAGTCTTGAAGAGAGCAAGTGAGGTGTGGTGGTTGCAAACAAACATTTGAATATCTCTAGCTTCTACCACCAGTTGCTTCACCCAATTTATTTTCCGTATGTCTTTCAATGCATTGTTCAATGCATGAATGAAATATCCCTGAAGTTTTTATATTTCTTTTTATCACTGATATTCTACTCCAACATTAATGTTTACCAGTAGTCTATTATTAGAGATTTAAACAACAATACACTGAACAAAGATGTAATAACTAACTAAAAACGGATCTGGAAAATACATGTCATTTATATAGGCTCTGAGGCATGAAAATGAGTGGTTACAAGCGGCCTCAAGGGCTGATATCAGAAAACAAACAGCCTGACATATGACTGATTGATATCTCACTAATACAATGTAGGCGCTAATAAACAACAGTAATTCTGCTAACCTTGGTCCCACTTAAATCCATGGTATGTGAGTACAGTGATGTCACGCTATCTACAAGAAGTGATGCGTTGGCTAATAGCAAATTTCACCCTCTAATCTAGGGATCGCCAACCTAGACCTCGAAGTGCTAGTAGAAAGATTCTTCATTGCAACTTTGTTACTGGGATCCGCTAGTATGTAGGTGTGGCTATGCCCTTTATGTGTCGAAGACACTTCAAATTGTGCCTCAATTCCCAACAGCACCAGCGACTAGCAAATAACAGTTCGCTCTACACCTTTAGCTGCCAATGAATATCGCAATCACATGTAAATTGTTCAGCTGGTTCAGCAAGGCATTTGGATGAATTTGCTATCTTGTTTGAGAATTGTTTGCTGATATATATAACATTGGAATGGCCAATTCCTCTCTTGGGCAATACACCTCCTTGCAGACTTGTAGGAAAGGAAATTATGGTTAAGCCAATGCAAACTCCTGACCTGGAATTTTCTCACAAAGATCTAGCAGGGGTTGCGTCCTACCTTGATCTGCCCCTTGGGGTCTTTGTCCCAGGTGGCCAGAATACTTGAAGAACAGCTATGCTTAGAAAAATGCCAAAAACTGATGATGCAAAATGAAGAAATGAACCTGCTTGTATACCTCTCCCGGATGGGTCACAAGGGCCCAAAATGAGAACCTTATTTCAAATTTGATACTTTATTATTATATTATTAATATATTATATTATATTATAGGTTAATGTTTAAAAACACTATTTTAAAATAATAAGTAAAATGAATTTTACTGTTAGAAAGGTGGGGACATGACAGTCCTCCCTTCCCCAATTTGCTTGCCCTCAAGCAACTTCAGATTCGGATGATAAAAAAATTTTGCTCCTTCCCATGTGGCATCTTCAATAGGCAAATTCTTCCAATTAACCAAATATTCTAGAATGACTTTATTTCTTAGCTTCTTCTATCTCATGTCAATGATTGCTTTGGGCTCCAAAACCAATTTGCCTTCATCATCAAGTGGTGGCAACTCCAACGAAGGAGTGACATGCTGCTCAAGGACCTTCTTAAGATGAGACACATGGAAAACATTGTGAATTATGCTCTTCTCGGGTAGCTCCAGCTCATATGCAACCTCACCTATCTTCCATATAATATTATAAGGCCCATAAAATCGGGATTTGAGCTTCTCCATGTTGGTTCCCAAAACCACTACTCAACTTCCTAGGACGAAATCACACTCTCAAGGCTAGGGTTGTCGTCATGCAAGCATAATTGGTCCATCAACAGAATGTTGAGGGTTGAAGGTCAACTCTACAGGAGTGGGTTTCTTCCCTTGCACTTCAAGCTCGTCGTCTTTATTCCAAAGGTTGTCACTGAATCAAGAACGACAGGCTGTCACAAAACCCCTATATAGTTGATTCAACTTTGCGAATGTACCTGCACAGGAAAGACGGTTTTCCCCCAAAGCACTGGTAAATGTTTATGTTTGTTTAAAATGATGTGAGGTTGATGGGAATGGTTCCAGACCAGTGCCTACTCTATGGGCAACAGAGTCAAAGTTCATCAAGAAAATAACAAACTTAAATCAAAGGAACAATGAGCCATGCATTTGCATACACCACAGAATATGCGATCTTGCAACAAAACATACTTAGTAATCCAAAACATAATTGCATATACCCATATATAACATGAGAAAGATTATTACAAAGCTTGCAATATTTTCAAAATGTTGTCACATTCATCTGACCCAATATTACATTTTGCCATCAAACGTGGCAAAGGAAAATACCCAACTGCGATTGAGAAATCTTCCTGGGTACATACCCAATGACCTGGAGACATTCGACAACAAAACCCATATACAATATCAACCCCTTTGACTTTGTAGGTCTGCACTCCTCAATGAGCTAGACTGGCATTTCAATGTTTTCCCTGCAACTTCCTGCACCTGTAGCTGTCTTTTGGAGACCACACAACAAAAACCAACCTCCTCCTGAGTTCCATTCCTCCTTTTATACTTCACAACTCGGATTTGATGTTGGAATGGGAGGGAAAACCCTACCAATTCCACAACTTCATTAAAACCATCATTATTCGCTAGGCGGGAGTTCGGGCCTCAGGCTGTGAACGGATGTCGAAACTTGGGACCATGACCCAAAATCCCATCGGGCCCTAGAGGCCTGATGGAACCTGTTTGAAATATGTTGTGGGAGTTCGGAGAAGCGGGGGTTGAGCTGGCAGAGGAACTTAGCACCTTAGGATTTTTGAACTCGGACCAAAATTTCCACCGGGCCTCGGAGGCTTGATGGAAACCCTTCAATATGTTGGAAACTGGAGAAGCAGGAGCTGGGTCGGAAGCGGGGACTGGGCCCACGGAAGAACTTTGGACTTTTGGACCTTCAGGAAAAGGGCTAAAAACCTGGGGAGGCCCCAAGGTCCGAAAAGGACCAAAAATCCCAAAAGCCAAAACGTGAAGTTTGATCCAAATCAGCACTAAACACTTAGTCATTTTCTCCAAAAATTACTCAAAAACTCGATCATTTGCACCTAGAAATTGGACTTAGAAGATTCAGAAGGTTTGAGAATATCTTGAACTTTGGCAGGTCCAAATCAGCTAGCGGGTCTTGGGGTCGCAGAAGGAAATAGGAACCGAGGCACGGGGGCGAGGCAAGAACTTGGACCCAGGGCGCGAGAAGAACTTGGACCCTTAGGAAAGAGTCCAAAAACCTGGCGGGGCCCGAAGCTTCGCAGGGACCACATGTCTAGTCGGGTCTCGAAAACCCGACAGGACAACATGCTACATACTTAGCCAATTTTTAGGATTTACTCTTGCATTTCAAAAGGAATAAGCAATATCCCTTGATGGATTTGGGGCAAAAATAGAACAAACTGGGAACTGGATTTTCAGGTGTCAACACTTCGCACCACTCCTTTTGAGGGAAGATTGCCTATAGGGATGCAACCTTAAAAATACCAAGTCTCCTACCTCAAAATGTCTCTCCAAACGGTGTCGGTCAACATACATCTTTTGCTGATTTTGGGCTTGCTGCAAATTTTCCTTGAGTGCATTCAAAATATCCATGCTTTGTTGAACTAAATCTCTAGCTTTAGGGACTCTGCTGTTCGAAAGAATCAAATCCACAAAAGATAAGGTAAGCTGTCATATCCATATAGTGCTTTGAAAGGAGCCATTACCTATAGACATGCGATGAGTGGAATTGTAGCAATATTCCCCAAGATGTAGCCACTTAATCCATGTTGTTTGCTACTCTGTAACATAATTCCTCAAATACCCTTTGATCCCCTTGTTCACAATCTCAGTTTGTCCATCCGTTTGAGGGTGATAACTAGTACTGGGAGTCAATTTTGTATTTGCCAATTGGAAGAGTTCTTGCCAAAACAAATTAATGAACCTACTGTCCCTGTCACTCAGAATGTTCTTAGGCAGCCCATGTAGTCTAAACACCTCTCTAAAGAATAAATCAGCGACCTGTGGAGCTCTATACTTTGAAGATATAGCATAAAAATGCGCATATTTAGTAAGTCTATCCACAACCACATAAATCCAATCCTTACCCTACACTTGTGGAAGTCCTGTGATGAATTCATAGAAATGCTTTGCCATTTTTGATTTCGAATGGGTAGGGGCTGCAACAATCCAGTTGGAAATGTTTGCTCTACCTTGTTTTGTTGACGTACCAAACATTCTCTAACATGCTTTAGAACGTCCCCTTGAGGCATTTCCATGAAAATCACTCTCTTATTTGCCTGTATGTCTTTTAATATCCCTGATGACCAGCCAATGGTATGTCATGACATGCTCACAAAATCTTTTCTTTCATCTTTGATCCTGGGACAAGGTACACTTGATCCTTATAAAGAATGAGCTCATCAACCACCTTGTACCTGTCGTCTTGTAACTTGCCATCCAGAATGTCAATAGCAAATGTATTCTTAGCATACTTAGCTATTATAGAAACCCTCCAATTAGCAAATATGTCAGTCATGGAACATAAATAAGGTTTTCTAGATAATGCATCAACCACCACATTATTCTTCCCCTTAACATACTCAGTATCAAAATCATAAGCCTACAACTTACCCATTTTTGATGTCTATCATTCAAATCTCTCCATCCTCTTTGTTGAAACGACCCTTGGTGCTCCGTTAGAAAAGCCTTGAAGAACCACCTCCTTACCCTTTGATTTGAATTTCAGTTCCATAGTTTGATAGTTATGGGTAAACTCGCCAAGTGAGTGCAACCACTGCACACCCAAAACTACATCTATCTTATCTATGCCACCACATAGAAGTCATCACATACTCCGTGCCTCCCCAAGGTGATGTCAAGCTGCTAGATCCTTCATGTACATGGAATAGTAAATCCTTCGGCCACAATCACATTGAACCTCACAAAGTTATCTGTTTTCAATTTCATCCTAGTCACCAAACCCTCATCGATGAAATTATGGGTAGCCCCATTATCAATGAAAACTGTCACCTTATGACCTTGTAATAGTCCACGGACTCGAAAAGGATGATAGCTAGGTGCTCTTGAAAGAGTGGCAAGTGTGCCTCCTGAAGAACCTCCTTCTTCCTCATGTTCCCCCTCATCCACTACAACCTCAATCCTAGGTTATTCTATCTCTGCATCATCATTTGAAACTATCTCTATGAAATGCACATGTCCTGTGCCCAAACACCTATGCCCAGGCACCCATGGCTCCTTGTATGAGAAACACAGTTTCTTCCTTCAGAATTCGTTCTTTGACTCTTCATTCCTATTAGGCTTTCGAGGTAACGTCTTGGGTGGTGGAAAATTCCTTTGAAAGGGTTTCTTTTGCTGCCCTATTGGTGATGGCTTGGGGTTGAACTTACTTTTAGCTACTGAATCTTCCAAGTTCAAAGCTCTTCTGATGGCATCCTATAAAGATCTTGGCTCAAATGCCCTCATCAACCCCTTGAGTGAATCGCTTAAACCTTCCACAAAAAGCACTATGAGTCTCCTCTCCATCACATTCGAAACCATCGCTGCAAGTCTTTGAAACTCAATTACATAGCGCTCAATGGAACCTTCCCGTGTGCTAACTCTCTGAAGTAAATTTGGATCCTTCCTGTCAAACCTCTCTATCAGTTTTTGACTAAACTTCAAAGTGGTAATGTAACCATGCCCTTGTGTCACCATGCCATGGTACCACCATTCATGAGCTATACCCTCCAAATGTAACGTAGCAAACTTGATGGCTGCTTCCTCAAACATGGGATTCAATGAAAAATATGTATCCAACTTCTGTAACCATGCCCTAGTTGAACAACTGTCAGATCCATCATATGTGGGTACGTTGTTGTATGTCTGCATGGGGCTGCTCTTCATACCTTATCCTCCTATGCCCATTTGTTGTTTTCATCTCATAATACTCAATAAAAGACATGTCACAATGAATGGTTGGGTTTAGGACATTATATTCAGCATGATACCTTGCCATTTCGTCCTCTTGTCATGGTGGCATGAGTTCTTCTTCAAAGGGGTCTGCCTCTTCTCTTTGTAAAAATTTGGCTCTGAATGCCTTCGTGGGTAGGTTAATTGAAACCTTGTCATTAGCTGAGTTGCTTCCCGGCAAAATTCTGATTGGGTCTACCAACACTCCATTGTTGATTCATTCCCCTTAAGATCCGAGCTATTTCTACCATAGATTATCTCATAGAGAATTGAAATTCTCTAACCATTTTTCTGTTTTCCCTGCTGACAATCTCCTGAATATTTTCTCCATTTCTGTCACTCGTGGTTTCCTCTTTCTTCTTTTCCCTTCACTGATATCTAATTTCCCTATCACTCCTTTGCAAGAATCTGCATCACACAGTCCCACAAGTTGGCAAGAAAAAGTTGCTCTAATACCACTGAAATATCCCTGAAGTTTTTATATTTTTTTTATCACTGATATTCTACTCCAATAGTAATATTTACCAGCAGTCTATTATCAGAGATTTAAACAACAATACACTGAACAAAGATGTAATAACTGACTAAAAATAGATCTGGAAAATACATGTCATTTATATAGGCTCTGAGGCATGAAAATGAGTGGTTACAAGCGGCCTCAAGGGCTGATATCAGAAAACAAACAGCCTGACATATGACTGATTGATATCTCACTAATACAATGTAGGCGTTAATAAACAATAGTAATTCTGCTAACCTTGGTCCCACTTCAATCCATGGTATGTGAGTACAGTGATGTCATGTTGTCTACAAGAAGTGATGCCTTGGCTAATAGCAAATTTCACCCTCTAATCCAGGGATCGCCAACCTAGACTCGAAGTGCCAGTAGAAAGATTCTTCGCTGCAACTCCATTACTGGGATCCGCTAGTATGTAGTTGTGGCTTTGCCCTTTATGTGTCGAAGACACTTCAAATCGTGCCCTGATTCCCCAACAGTGTCGGCAACTAACAAATAACAGTTTGCTCTTCACCTTCAGCCGCCAATGAATATGGTGCGATCACATGTAAATCATTTAGCTGGTTCGGCAAGGAATCTGGATGAATTCGCTACCCTGTTTGAGAATTGTTTTCTGATATATATAACACTGGAATGGCGAATTGACAGTGGTTAATTCCTCTCCGGGGCAATATGCCTCCTTATAGACCTGTAAGAAAGGAAATTATGGTTAAACCAATGCAAACTCCCGACTTGGAATTTGCTCACAAAGATTTGGCAGGGGTTGCATCCTACCTTGATCTGCCCCTTGGGGTTTTTGTCCCAGGTGGCCAAAATACTTGAAAAACAACTATGCTAAAAAAAAGGCCAAAAATTGATGATACAAAATGAAGAAATGAACCTACTTGTATACCTCTCCCGGATGGGTCACAAGGGCCCAAAATGAGCGCCTTATTTCAAATTTGAAAATTTGATACTTTGAAGAAATCAGACATTTCTTCCTTTAAACTTGAAAAAAAAATTGTAAAATAAAATAAAATAAAAGAATGACTTAGCTCTTTCACTATTTTGTTGTCTCACTCTCAATGATGCCTTAGACCAGCTTCTCCTCCAGCTGCTCCTTCAAACCTTGCTAAAAAAATTTCTTTCTCCTTTTTGACTGCAATGTTTTTGGACAAACAAAAATCATGTGAAAATGAAAATGAAGTTGTTTTTGCCCATTTAGGGTGAGCTGGGATGTGGGGGTCCACCTTAAAAGCATTAAAATACCTTTTTTTTAAATGTTGGGCGTTTTTTTTTTTTTTTAATGTTTGCTTTTTGTTGGGCACAGTCGGCCGCCCCCTTTTATTTTTTGGGATGTCCCCTACATTTTTTCAAAATTTGGGGACAGCTTGGGGACATCCCCTAGTCCACGGAACGTTCCAAAAATGGGGATGCCCCAAAATATGTAGGGGACGTGTCCCCGGGTTTCCCTGCAAAAAAGCAAAAAACAGTTTTTTTCTAAAAATAGAAACTTTCTAAAATTGTAAAGTTTGATCTCTGGGTTTCACTGAAGCTTCTTGTCTTGAATATTGGACCTTCTAAAGTGACAACTTTATGCTTGGAAGACGATCCTCATATATGATTTTCTCTCAATATGTTGGGGAAGATTTGCTTTAACCTCAATCCTTCCTACCTATGCCAGGTATCTGCCATCATAGTCTTTCTTTGAACTTCACCACTTCTTTCCTCTGCTGGTGCTGGAGCTGGAGCTGAAGACTCCTTCAGGATTAGTAGCTTGGTAATCTTTGTGATAAGCAACCTGCATACATCATTAGTAGACCAAGACAGACCAATGCCTAAGGATTTAAACATTATGACAGAAAAGATAAACATATTTGACATTGATGTGACAAGAATGACCTCACATTTGGCTACAAATGTGATCAAACAGTTTTTTAGGGGTAACAAAATTTGGGTATCAAATGTTTGGGAGACGGATTGAGAGGATTTGGGTCTACAACAAGGGTTTAGAATAGAGGATTTTTCAACAATAGAGTATTGGGATAGAGGAATTTGGAAAAAGGAAAGCCCTAGAGGATAGAGGGACAAGATTGGGATGTGATGGCAAGAGGAAATGATGGAGATCACTATGAAAGCCTCAACAATGGGGATTTGCAGGTTTCAGATATGAGGAATGGATGTGAGGTTTGAAACTTGGTATGGAGAGTGTGTAGAGAATTCTTTAGCGATCCAAAATGAAGAAGATTGAATTTTAATCTCAGGCTTCATTCAAAATGACCATTTGAGAGGGAATTGGAGCAACATTAGGTTAGGGCTTTCGGGACCCAAAAGTTGGAATGATTTGGATGTATTTTGTCCCAATATGGAATATTGACCTGAGACTTTCAAGGTTGATAAATAGGTCCAAGGGTAGCATAAAACATATCAGTGACAGGTTTAGGCCAAGAAATAAGTGAAATGAGTTCTAAAACATGTCTACGGGAATGGACTCTGAAATGAGTGCAGAAATGTAAGGTGGAGATTACAAACTAGGCAATTTCCAACCTTACAATTAAGTAAGTTACAAAAATACCATAATTTTTGGATATAGGAAAAGAATTAATTTATCCCAAAAATCACATTTTTAAACATAAATGCTTAAAGCTTCTGAAAAGCAGGGAAGAAAACACTTTTAAAGCAAAAACTATTCTAAAGAAAGGATAAATAAAAAATCTAATCAAAGCAACCTAAACATAGGAACAAACTAGGCAATTTCCAACCTTACAATAAGTTACAAAAATATCCAAATTTTTGGATTTAGGATAAGAATGAATTTATCCCAAAAATTACATTTTTAAACATAAATGCTTAAAACTTCTGAAAAGCAGGGAAGAAAGAATTTTTAAAGAAAAAACTATTCTAAAGAAAGGATAAATAAAATCTAATCAAAGCAACCTAAAAATAGGCCTTCATGACCCTGTCAAAAATATAGTAACTCCAAAAAAGTGACCGCCAAAAATAGCCATGCCTAAAAATAGTTGTCAGATACGTTAATCTTCCACAATGATTCTAATGCAATTCCTGCTTTGAAACATGGCAGATCCTTTGAAGTATTTGCAACCCTAGGTCCTGCTTTCGATAGATCCGTAAAGATTGCTAACCTATTGATGGCTTCACCAATCAATCTTGGTGACTCGAATCTGATGCTAACCTCTTGCAGGTCAATGTATCTCCTCTTGCAACTGTGTGTATTCATGTTTTCAATGAGCCTGTTTTATTTGTCCTTCAAATTCTGGTTTAATCCCTACTTCTGAATCTCTTTCACTACAAATTCTAGTTCATCTCGAATCTCTTTCATTCTATTCCTAACATTCCCAAACCTATGCTCACTTTATTCTTTTAACTTCTTTTTGGTGAACTTTAATTTTTGGGCAGTTATAAACATATTAGAACTATTGATCCTTGTGTTCCACCATTCATTGATTTTGTCTCTCAAGGATTCCTCTTTTGTGCACATAAGCTCTTATTTGAAGGGGCAATTACTGGGTTTGATTTAATTGTTGACTGACAGACTGACTGGGCAATGATTGGATCCAATCTAAATGTTAATTATGATTGCTAAGTTTATATTTTTTTAATGCATATATTTAATTCCTTTTAATTTTACATAGTTGGACCTCCATGGACATATTGCATACCCAGGTTTTGCGGGTTTGCACCTGTACTTTTTGTACCCGTGCACCTATAGGTTAATTTCAAAAGCAATAATCATCCTCATATTACAGATATCTAAACAATTTCCAATTAGCTGTCATTTTTTTAGTCAATCATAGGTTTGGTATTATACTGGTTTCTAGAAAAAATCTCTATAAAGCTTTCTTGGAAACGTTTATCTTGGTCAAGGTGTTAGGGTGTCTCATTAGGTTTCCCTTGGCTAGAGGCAGAGAATTCCATACAGCGTGGGTGACACCGTTGTTTTTCTTGATGTTTCTATCTATAGTATCATTCATTTTTTGATGAGAAAGCATTGATCTCAAGTCAGAGAATCAAAGTATAACATATTTTATAAAATGAATTGCACCATACTCATTTGACACCCATCTTCAAGAACTTATATTGGTAAACATCATATTCATTCTTGAATGACAATGATGGCAGATGAATGGTAGAAATTTCTATGAAATCTGACACTGATACAAAATCATATGATTAATGATACATTAGAAGTGACATGCCATGGAAAAATGGGTCTATGTATATACTAGGCATGGATAGATTGTCAGCACAATCCCAGACATATGAGAGCTCAGCTTCATACATAGATCATGGCCATAAATTAACTAATTTTTATTTATTAACATCTAAGCATCCTTATGCAATAAGGATTTGGTTATTATTGGCTAATTATAAAAAGTGTGAGAATATATTTCATCCTTGCATTTGAGTTGTCCACATCATATGTAGATACAAACAAAATTCTCTCTCTACATAACATTATATACAAGAACATCGCATATGTTTGTACATGAGGACAATATTTGCATGTGAAATTGTAGGTTTTCTTGTTAAAAGTTTTTTTTTTTTAATTTATTTATTTTAATTTGGTTCTGTTTGTTGAATTTTTAATACTGTTTTGGCATTGTTTTTCATTGTACTATAGTTCCATTGTTTGGGTAACAATGTTTTCTGATCAAGCAATGTGTAAAGAAGCCTACTTCTCTGCAAGACTTGAAGGAGAAAAATAATATATGGAGTGTAATCTATCTTATTTTCCCAGGTACCATTTCAACTTGGATTGTCCAAAATGGATCTCCGAAAAACTTTAAAATCTAGCCTTTCTGGGGTAAGTCTTATTTTTCCACATGTTGGATGTATTGGTTTGGTATAAACTATAAACATAACATTTAATGGATAATTGATTTCCACTTCTTGGTTAATGTTTCCAACCTCTTGGCCTTCAAGATGTTTCAACGAGTTCTCACCATTTGCTATTTGTTGAACTAATTGATTTGGGTGCTACTTAGGTGGAAAAGTCTCTTCAAGCGATGTATAAAAGGATGCAAAAGAATTTGGCCTCAGAAGAGCTGCTTCCTTCATTGTGGGACAAATGCAAGGTATACAATGGAAGCTCACTCATACAAAATCTTGGTGTTTGTGTTTTCAAGAACATTGTTAATCAAAGTAGGCTGATATGTAAATTCTTTTCCTTCTCACTACTAATTTTAGTTATTAGTATATTTCATGTTTTTATCAAATAATCCACTGCAAATTAACAATTTGCATCCTGGTTAAATGTTGAGATAGTATTTGTCTTCTAAGTATCTCAAGTTGAGCAAATATTGCGTGTTAAAATTCCTGGGATGTGTCATGCTTAATGGTAGTCCTTCACTGTATGTGGCCTGCCTGAAATTCTATGTTCCTCATGTTATCTGTTTGTTTTACCATCACAGGCAGATTTTCTTGACAAGTATGAAAGTTTTGAAGGGATGATTGCAAAGTGCTATCCCAATGAAACATTGAGTCCAACATTTGCAGAGATGAAAGACCTATTTAACACAATCTAATTATCTGTATATTACAAGTTCCAATATATTTATTCTTCATTGATTCTT
The DNA here is from genome assembly GCA_027924645.1 of Cunninghamia lanceolata. Lineage (NCBI taxonomy): Eukaryota > Viridiplantae > Streptophyta > Pinopsida > Cupressales > Cupressaceae > Cunninghamia > Cunninghamia lanceolata. The sequence goes on along the minus strand of BSBN01000687.1, from coordinate 583,587 downwards.
TCCTACTTTAAAGTAGGCTTTGATTTTGTGTAAGTGGTTGTAGTTAATATGTTTCTCTAGTCTGAGTGCAATTCGTCTTTGAAAAACATGCCAATGCAATTTTTCTTTGTAAAATCTAGTCAGCGATTATTTGGACATATGAAAGGACAGTCAAATTTGTGCATGTTTGTAGCTTCGAGGTTTCCTGATGAAATTATCATTGAGTTACGTTATGTCCAATAGTTGTAGAGTTGAAGTTATAGCAGATGACCTCAGTTTCTATTAGCCTTGGAAATTGATGTACAAACAGAGATGTATTTTCACTTTCAAATGTATATTTTTACAAGAATTTGTATGGAGCATAATATCTTGCAGAATGAGAGTTCTTTTCTGCTAAAATAAATATATTGCATACAGACATTGTGATCTATATCACTGTATGTTACATATTTCATAATGGATAACATTTAGTAGGGTGGCCATAAAATTGAATTCTGTCGCTAACAAATAGTTTTATGGGTCAAAGCATGCATCTATGAGAAAAAACCCCATATTTCGAACATCCCTTGCACATTTCACTTAGATTTAGTACATGGAGCACGTCGATGTCCATTATTTATAAATGTAAGGATGTTACATTGTTTCTCTCTATTTTGTAGATATACTGTTTCTCTATTTTGTAGATTCTTATTTTGCAGATATCTTATTAGTTGTTACCTAGGTACATTTGCTAAAATAAAGGCTAGCAAAAAGATTCTGTCAAAGAATTGACACATCAATAATGATATGAAAGGATTTGGACTGCCGGGAATGAAACATCTAAACTTGGGGAAAAGAAGAAGACAAGATGAATCTCATAATAGAGGTGCACGTACATCCAACAAACTAATGGCTTGTGTAAGCACATGCTATCAAAATATAGCAAAACAACCAATTCTTTAGTTAGAAACGAAAGCCAACCTACGAGGTAGAGTCTATGCAACACAACACAAAAAACTTGATAAAAGATGGATATATTTTTTATTGAGATAATTAGAGCTATCCACAATGCAAAGCATTATGAATTGTATTATTACTTTGTAAATCTAATAACAGAATTTAAGTTCACTACTCAAAGATTTCTTTTGGCTGCATGTTGCTAGGAGGGTATTCAGTGTGTTCACATGTTTCACCAGAGGTAGTAGGACAACCAAAATCAAAATAGTAATTCACATGTTTGGACAGAGGTAGTGCAGAGATGATGTTACTCAGAGACGTAGCCAAGGATAAGCAAATTGGAAGCAATACTGACCTAACTTCAAGTCAATAAAAAAAGAGAATTTCTAGACAAACTTCTTGTAACAGGTATGACCTGAAAGCAAAATCATAATTTTCAGTGCTCAGAAAACATCATACTTCGCAATTTCTTTAACAATCATCCATTATAGTTTGTTAGTAATTACAAATAGCATGGTATTGATATTAATTATGATATTGAGCAAAAACCTAACTATCGTAAAAAATGAATTAGGCAAGTTAGACGGTTAAACCTTGTTAATAGGCATAAAAACCGATGCTGAATTGTAGAATTGAGATAATAAGAAAACCGACTTCTATTTGGGTAGTAAGTATTAGCGCCATAAATTTGGACAATTTTGAGCAAAATTGAAATTATTCTGCAATCGATAACCTCAAGTTCAGAAATGGAGCTCCATTCTTTTAATAGAGGCACGAATGCTACGTATCAAAAGCAAAAATTTAAATTGTTTTACAACGGAAGTTGGGTAAGATAGGATAGGGTTATCATCATTGCCCAACAATTTGGTTTAAACTATGTACGACTAAAAATAAAGATCTTGAGCAGTGGGATGTTTATGACGATCATTGAAAAATATACACTTAAACATCCACGCTTGAAATCACTTTCAACCTTTGGAATAATGAAAAACGACCGAAAATATGTTTCTTCTATTTTATTGCTAGTAGCTCATGTGACTTGACCAAGTGATATTTTAAATAACGACAATAAAAAAATGCCTTGAGATTTAATTTTAATACATGCATTGAGGACAATTTTTTAAACAAGTATAACACTTTTGGCATGATAATTTTATGTCATCTCCTAGATAGTTGCGATTTAAAAGACATGCATGTGTCAATATTTTATGGTGGACTTGCCATATTTAGACTTTTAAATGACATTTTTTAATTGGAAAGCCATTTAGAAAATTTATTAATCAAGCATTAAAGGTACATAAATGGTTTTGTAGTAAAATTAGGTGCCAAACAAAGCAACAAAAAATCAATAATTACATATTGAGGCCTAACCCTCTCCAAGAGAGTAGATTAGAGAACTTGACACATTGTCAAATCGAGTGGGGAATGATCATCCTGTGGAGGGTTTTAGACCCACACAAAGTGATCATTTAAGGAAGGACCTATATTATCCCAGCCATCCTACAATGAACAAATGCCAAAGAAACTAATATGCTACACCTAGGCATATGTGTAGATTAGGTAGGACCTGCCCCTCATAGTGTAGAGGTCCAATGAGAAGGTAGAGTAGCAAGATTTCCCACTAAGTGTGCATCCTCTCCTTTAATATGAAGGACAAGAAATGGTTATAGAGCATAAACAACTATATGAATGTTGTGCCTCCGCTAAGGCCCAACTATTGGAGGATTGACCATAGGTTGGTTGGACAAAACACAACTCATGATGCAAGGTGCATTTTCCCAATGGTTTAGGGGATCCTAGAGGCATTGAAACTTTGAATTCACTACCTATGCTTGAATGTGAAAAATGCCAAAGTGAGGATATGGGCTTTCTCATTGGTCTAAAAATCCTAAGAGATATGCTCATTACTTAAGCACTATATTTGGAATCTATCAAGAAATGCCAAATAAAAGCAATATTCTAATGAAATTACTTGGACAAGAAAATAATATAGTAGGAATAATATATATACCATACTTATGTCATGGAAGCCACCCAACTTAAACTAACTATCTATATTGAACTATAGAAATGATTGCATAACTTAGTTAAAGTTTATGCTAACCACAAGTTGGCAACACATATCCATATGCATGCTATAGGTTAAGGGCATAGCAAATATACTTTGGCCAACTAGCAAAATCCACATGTAGAGCAATTCACTCACTAAAAGGTTGAGGATGAAATGGTGAGAAAAGGCCATGGATATGCTTTCAGCCAAGTCCATGAAAAATGTTTGAAGATTTTGAGGCCTACCACAACTTAGACACCTAGGATTAACAAACCCCAAATGGTGAATTTCACCTATAGAAAGGCTTTGAACCAAACATCATACAAAGTGAGCCAACTTTAGCTATATTTTTATTTCTCATATGCGATTGAGGACTTGCAACCAAATTAGAAGTTGGCTATTCAATCTATGGATAGATGGTAAAACAAACTCTAAAGTCTTATGCAAAAGCTTGTGTGTATTCTTGAAAGTTATATCAAAATTTTGGTAGGCAATTGAGGCAATTTGTAACTTGATTTTACGAAGCATTATATTAGCATAAGCTCTTGAATTTTAGGTTTGAAAGGCAAGTAAGAGTGAAGGAGCTTGAATCCAATCCCAAGGAAAGATTGTCTCACACCATTTTATTACCTTTCATTAAAAATCAAAGAGCTTTTAATCCCTGAGGTTTCTGCAATATGAAGAATATGGGTATATAGTTGAAAATTGCATACTTTGCACTTTCGACTATGTTTTGACTCATTTTAATTTCCATCTCCTTTAGACATGATTACGATTCATTTTATATGTTACCAAGCCTAAAAATTTCACAGGTGTGCCAAACCACTAGCCAAGGCTTATGATGTTGATAAAGACCTTGTTCCTTGCACTTTGTAGTTTTGTGCCCTTTTAAACACTAGCACCCCCATGCTAGTGTTTGCAAAATTTGAATTATTTCACCTGCTTAAACCCTAATTCTTGCCATCCTAAGATTCTATAACAATCACATCATAAAGTAACTCTATAAAACTAGTTCTTGGACCTCTCTCTCTCTCTCTCTCCTATTCTCTTGCACATGCTATTGTATTCTCACTCAAGGTTTTCAATCTTACATTCCTCCAACATTACAATACTAGGTTTTTGAATCTTTATAACCAAATCTCCATTGTTGTAGATCAGCCATTCCAAGAGACTCCATTGTCAAACCCTCGGCACACCTTGTGATCTATCATCACCTTTATTCCTACTCCATGGCAATATAGACACCACCGTTGATTTAGTGAGCCCCATATTCCTTTTGCATGTCTTGCACACATCACATTCCCCAGTGTACCATACGAAGTGCACACTTGAGCTATTCCAATACTTAAGGCTAAAACATGATAAACAAGAGCTTGACTAAGGCATGATCCTAATCTGATGCAGGAGCATCCCTGGTTCAAGAGTAATCTTGCATCAACCAAAAGAATTTGCATTTCAATTCTTTCATTTTCTAGTTCAGTTCAGGCAATTCAGTCAGAAGCAATTTCAACTTGTGGTCTGGTTTTGGCAATTCACATCTTGCGGATCTAGACTTAGCATCTACATTCATTCATCTACATCATATCAAGAATTCAGAGCAGTTGGATCAGTTACTGGAAAGATATCGCTATCAGAAGTTGATTGTTTTCTCATAGCAGAGCATCTTGACAGTTCCTGATAATCAGCTGAAGGAGAAGGCTTGCAGATCATTCCTTGACTTATGGATCTCAATGACACATCATTCAATGTCCTTTGGTTCATGGCTGACCTACCCCAAGGGTCCGCACGTTGTTCCATTCATTTGAGGAAGTGTTCTATGCATTTAGGTCTGACCTATATATGAACACGTTACAACTCTTCATTGGAGTTGGTGACCTTCCTTAGCCGACGCGGAGGAATCTATTGGTCCGAAAATGATATATATATTGATGTAATAGATCCTTAGGAAAGCAGTTATCAAGATATACGCATAAGAAAGATCTAATAGTCTAGATTTTGGTGCAAAGGAGCCTCAAAGCTTTATCTTGCGCATGTATGTAATCAGGTCTATGAGCCCTAATTCTAAGCTCGCATGTTGCCGGCCAAATTGTATTTGAATTCTTTGATATACTGAATGACTAAATCTGCATTTGTTTGATATCTTTGAGTTGTTTCCGTTGTGTTTACTCTTGCTGCACGGTTCGGATTGTTCATTCTGTGAACCCTCCTACCGTGACTGCACCAAGTGGTATCAGAGCGAAAGTTCAATTCTTTGGAGCGAATTGGCGAAGGGGATTCCGTAAAATCTTGTTGTAAGTAGATCGCCGATCTGAGGCAAGTTATTTCCGCACAACTGATCACCGATTGAGAGGTAGTTGTCGCTTGTAGTTCGATTGCCGAATTTGAGGCAGTTTGCACTTGATCCTAGGAAGATGCCACCGCGAAGAGTTCCTCCTGTTGGTACAATGGCTAATAGAATGGATGAGATGATGGAATTGATGAGAACAATGCAAATTTGTTTGGATGCTGTTGAAGAGGATAGGCGAAGAGGATTGACGTCGAGAACTAATGTTGAAAGCGATGATGAAGAAGAATTTCAATCTGCTGAACAAACTGGTGAAACCCTAGAAGGTAATGAAGAAGAAGAATCAGATAAGATAAAGATGCTGCGAGCTATCTCGAAGATTGGAAAGAGACCTAGAGTTGATGTGCCGAACTACATTGGTAATTTGAATCCCGAAGAATTGATTGACTGGATAAATGACATGGAAGAATACTTTGAATATGAAGAAATTGAAGATCCGGAGAAGGTGCAATTTGCAAAGACAAAGTTGAAGGGACATGCTGCTATATGGTGGAAAGAAGTTTAGTTGGAAAGAAACAGAAGAGGAAAAGAAAAGATTACAAAGTGGGATCGGATGGTGACAAAGTTTAAGAATCAGTTCATACCTGCGGACTATGAGTTGGGATTGTTGAAAAGGTTGCAAAACTTGAGGCAGAAGGAGAAATCTGTGAAGTAGTATACTGAAGAATTTCATAAGATGATCATAAGGACAAGACATAGTGAAGCAAGCAAGGAGAAAGTGGCACGATACATCAATGGACTGAGATTGAACATTCAAGAAGAACCAAGTTCAGTAAGAATGACATCTTTGAAAGAAGCATATCAGTTTGCCCTGAAAGTTGAAGAGAAGCTGAATAAGAAGCATGATCAGTGACAGAGAGGCAAAGGAGGTAAATTTCAGAGAGGTAAAACATTTTCCGGATATGATAGATCGTTTGTGGAGAAGAACAAGTTTGACAGCCCATTTAAGAAGGATGACAGAGATAACAATGCTTACTGGAGAGATGACAAATTTTTACCGGAGAGAAAACCCTTGTGCATACCAGAATGAAGGATTTAGAAGAGAAGGAAGAGGATTTGATAAGAGGACATTTAGAGGTACTTGTGTCAAGTGTGGAGGTGAAGGACATAGAGCATTTGAATGTAATCAGGATAGTACAAGCAAGAGGACAGAAAATAGTGGAAGAGTAACCTATGTTGAAGAAGAACCTGTTGAATCAGCTAGTTTTGTTGGTAAACCTGAGAAAGGAGAATCATTGGTAATAAGGAGAACACTATTTCAAATAGAAACAAATGAGGAACCATCACAGAGGAAAAGTCTGTTCAGAATTAGATGCAAATCCAGAGGTGAGTGTTGTAAAGTTGTGATTGATAGTGGTAGTTCAGATAACCTAGTTTCAGAGGAGATGGTGACTAAGTTGAAGTTGAAAAAATTGAAACACCCTAAGCCCTATCAGATAGCATGGATTCAGGATGATCATAAGGTACTAGTGAGTGAACAATGTTTGGTGAAATTTCATATTGGATCCTATCATGATGAAGTCTTGTGTGATATTATGCCTATGGATGTTTGTCATATCTTGTTGGGTAGACCTTGGCAGTATGATAGAAAAACTATACATGATGGGAGAAAGAACACATATACTATAACAACAAATGAGAAAAGAATTACTTTGATTCCTTTAGAAGATGATTCTAAGGATGTGGTATGTGGGAATACTAGAATCTGTTTGGTAGATGGAAGGAAATTTTTGGATGGTTTGAAAAAGGAAAGTATGCGTTATGCCTTGATTCCTAAGAAGCCTGAAGCATTGAAGAAAGAACCTGAACCGAATGAGCTAAGAGAGTTGTTGACAGAGTATGAAGACATCAGTTCAGATAATGTGCTTGATGGATTGCCACTTATAAGGAGTATCAGTCATCACATGGATCTTATACCGGGAGCAAGTTTGCCTAACAAAGCAGTACACCGAATGACATTGATAGAGAATGAAAAACTGGATAGACAGATACAAGAGTTGCTGAAGAAAGATTTGATTAGAGAAAGCTTGATTCCTTGTGTAGTACCTGCATTGTTAGCACCGAAGAAGGATGGAGAATGGAGAATGTGTACTGACTCTAGAGCAATAAACAAGATCATAGTTAAGTATAGATTTCCTTTACCTAGGATGGATGATATTATGGATTGTTTGAGTGGAGCAAGATATTTCACAAAGATAGACTTGAAGAGTGGATAGAGTGGATACCATCAAATCAGAATCAGAGAAGGTGATGAATGGAAGATTGCTTTTAAGACAAATGAAGGACTATATGAGTGGTTAGTGATGCCCTTTGGACTGACAAATGCACCGAGTACTTTCATGAGATTGATGAATGAAGTCTTGAATAAATTCTTGGGTAAGTTTGTGATTGTGTACTTGGATGATATTCTGATTTTTAGTAAGACAAAAGCATGACATTTGTGGCATATTAGACAAGTTTTGCAGAGGTTGAGAGGAGAAATTACTGATAAATATCAAGAAGTGTAGTTTCATGAATGAAGAATTGGTATATTTGGGATTTGTGATTTCTGCGGAAGTATTGAAGATGGACCCTGAGAAAGTGAAAACAATTGTTGAATGGCCTACACCGGAGAGCATTGGAGAGGTTAGATCATTTCATGGATTGGCTAGTTTCTACCGGAAGTTCATCAAAAATTTCAGTTTAGTTTGTAACCCTATGACAAAGACAATGAGAGGTGACAAAGGATTTCAAGTGGACATTAGGAGCAGATAAAAGTTTTGAGTTGTTAAAGTAGAAAGTGACGGAACAACCTGTTTTGGCATTATCGGATTTCAATAAGGTATTTCAAGTTGATTGTGATGCTAGTGGAAATGCAATTGGAGCAGTGTTAAGTCAAGAAGGTAGACCTGTAGCATATTTCAGTCAGAAGTTGAACGATGCAAGGAAAAGATATTCAGTTTATGATCAAGAGTTCTATGCCATAATTCAAGCCTTAAAGAAGTGGAGACATTACTTGTTGCCTAAGGAGTTTGTGTTGTATACAGATCATCAAGCTCTGCAATATTTGAATAGTCAAGGTAAGTTGAATCAGAGACATATGAGATGGGTAGAGTTCGTGCAGAGTTATATGTTTGTGTTGAAGCATAGGAGTGGAAAATCAAACAAAATTGCTGATGCCTTGAGTAGAAGAAGAAATTTGTTGACAGAGATGAGAATTGAAGTGTTGGGTTTTGATGAATTGAAGAACATGTATGAGAGACACTGATTTTGCAGAACCTTGGAAAGCATGTAAGGAACCTGTTGTGACAGATAGAAGTAAGTGGCTTGACTATTTCATTCAAGAAGATATGTTATTCAAAGGAAGTCAGTTGTGCATACCTAGAAGTTCAATGAGGGATAATTTGATCAAGGAGAAGCATAGTGGTGGATTGGCAGGACACTTTGGCATTGACAAGATAGTGGCTTTGGTTAGTGAAAATTACTTTTGGCCTCAAATACATAAGGATGTTCAGAGATTTGTGCAGAGTTGTAGAGTTTCTCAAGTTGCAAAAGGGAGTAGTCAGAACATTGGATTATATAAACCTTTGGTAGTACCGAAGAGACCTTGGGAAGATATAAGTATGGATTTTGTGATGGGATTGTCGAAGACACAAAGAGGATATGACTCAATATTTGTAGTGGTTGACAGATTTTCAAAGATGGCTCATTTCATACCTTGTAAGAAGACAACTGATGCAGTGCATGTAGCTGACCTATTTTTCAAAGAGATTGTAAGATTGCACGGATTACCTAAGAGTATAGTTTCAGACAGAGACACAAAGTTTGTTGGATACTTTTGGAAGACACTTTGGAAGAAGATGAAGACAAATTTGAAATTCAGTTCAACTTTTCATCCACAGACAGATGGACAGACAAAGTAGTGAATAGGAGTTTGGGAAACTTGTTGAGATGTTTGGTTGGAGAGAAAACCAGAAGTTGGGATTTGATTCTTTCACAAGCAGCATTTGCATACAACAATTCAGTAAACAGGAGTACTGGAAGAACACCTTTTGAGATTGTGACTAGAGTGAATCCTAGAGGAGTGGCAGAATTGAGGGACATTTGTATGGAAGAAAAGAGAAGTGCTGAAGTAGAAGAATTTGTAGATCTTTATCAGTACCATGAAGTAGAGTTCCGTGACAACATGGAAGAAGACTTGAAGAAGCAGTTACCACAACAAGCACCGGAACGAATTGAAGACATTTTGGACAACAAAGTTGGACGCAACACTAGAGGAAGACAATACAAAGAATATCTTTTGAAGTGGAAAGGAAGACCAGAAGAAGATTTAGCATGGATTTCTCAGGCTGAGGTGGACCGTCTTGGTTCTCCCCTAGCCCCAACAAAGTGAGGGGCTCACTTTTTCAATAACCCCAGATGTCTTATGCAGGAGAATCCCTGGTTCAAGAGTAATCTTGCATCAACCAAAAACATTTGCATTTTAGTTTGTTTGCATTTCAGTTATTTCATTTTCCAGTTTAGTTCAGGCAATTCAGTTAGAAGCAGTTTCAGCTTGTGGTTCAGTTTTGGCAATTCACATCTTGCGGATTTGGACTTAGCATCTACATTCATTCATCTACATCATATCAAGAATTCAGAGCATTTGGATCAGTTACCGGAAAGATATCGCTATCAGAAGTTGACTGTTTTCTCAGAGCAGAGCATCTTGATAGTTCCTGATAATCAATTGAAGGAGAAGGCTTGCAGATCTCAATGACACATCATTCAATGTCCTTTGGTTCATGGCCGACCTACCCCAAGGGTCCGCACACTGTTCCATTCATTTGAGGAAGTGTTCTATGCATTTAGGTCCAACCTATTTGTGAACATATTACAACTCTTCATTGGAGTTTGTGACCTTCCTTAGCCAATGCGAAGGAATCTATTGGTCCAAAAATGATATATATTGATGTAATAGATCCTTAGGAAAGCAGTTATCAAGATATACACATAAGAAAGATCTGATAGTCTAGATTTTGGTGTGAAAGAGCCTCAAAGCTTTATCTTGCACATGTATGTAATCAACCCTGTGAGCCCTAATTCTAAGCCCGCATGTTGCCGGCCAGATTGTATTTGAATTCTTTGATATACTATTTGAATTCTTTGATATACTGAATGACTAAATCTGCATTTGTTCCATTTCTTTGAATTGTTTACGTTGTGTTTACTCTTGCTGCACGGTCCAGATTGTTCATTCTGTGAACCCTCCTATCGTGACTGCACCATAATCACTACTGCCTTGTTTGACACTAGCACCCAAAGGTCACTTGATATGTGAAAGGGTTCGATTTCTCTGCATGGAAAAATTAGGACTTGTATTATAGGTCCAAAAATAGGTCTTATATGGAATCAAACCCTATATATTTTGCATATTTGGTTTCCTCTCGAAAAGTTATGTAGTAAAAAAAAAAATGGTACATCATTTCAAGTTCATACGCAAAAGTTATGGCTTCCAAAGGAAAGACTATCCGAAGAGGCTATTATGAATTCATTGGTTCTTTTTTGAATCCATTGGGGTGTTTTTGAAATCATTGGGGTGTTTTCAAATTTGCCAAGGTATTTTTGAAATCACCACTTTGTTTAGAGAGGCAATTTTGTCAAGACAACTTTTTGGCATCCTATGATGTTCTAGTTTTTAGTTTTCTCTTCATTTTCTTAGTTGCTTCCAGTTCTAAAGACTTCCTATTGGTTATGAATCTATTTATACACATTGTAAGCTTGAATTAATTATTAAAAAGAGAGCAACTGGGGGATTTAGAAATAGCATTTAACAAGTTTTATGAGTTCCTAGTAACTGTTGCAAGCTTTTAGTGGGGGTGTGGGGTTCTTGAGAGATTGTAAGAGATTTAGAAGTTGAAATTAGTTGTTTCATGCCTATTTATCAAGCTCAAGAGTCTTAGACTATTGTAGGAGCCATTTGGAGTGATTTTAAGTGAGATATACTCATATTTTTTGGACTTTCACCTGAAATTGGTTTATGTAGGGTATATCTTTATTTGTTTATGTTTCTTTGTTTATAATTGGAAGTTGGTTTCAATCAGGTTAACGTTTTTAAATGTATCTATTGTTGATGAACTATTGGTGGAATACCCACTTTAATATTGATCATCACTAGCACCTTTGTCAAACACATGTGCCTAGATAGGACCAGTAGTGCCCTTGTTGGACATGAGCACCCCTGAGAGGTTTGTAGCATCTACAAATTTTCTTAAGAACCTTGTACCTATCAAAAAACTCAAGTCAACTTTCTAGCTTCCCACAACCACTTCTAGGCTCTTGTGATCATTCCAAATGCATTTCTATCTTTACACTTTTTTTGATAAAGGGTAAAAACAAGTTTTGAAAGGACCTGAAACCTTTTACTAAGGTAAGGTTGCGGCTTCCAAACAAGCCACACAACACCAAAATAGTAGAAAAGATGCCCCAAAGAGAACAACAGACAAACCAAACTACCTACACAATGCTTGACCCAGTCCTAGCAATCCACACACCCTTAGCCTGAGTATGGGATTTTGATATAGATTTAGGAAGCCCTTTCTTCCTTCTTTGGAAAACCATCCAAGTCACACCATTTTCAAAATCCTCAGATTGAGGGGAAAGGGGAGGGAGATCCTCACCCTTTGTCCCATCCAAAGAAGTATGGGAAAGTCTTACTGAAGAGATCAAATACAACATAGAGTCCATAGAAAGAGCATGAGCGAGGATCTCACCATAGCCCACTTAGGTGGGAGAAATGGAATCAATGAAGCAGTTGCCACAACCTGGTTTGTAGAAGAAATCCCAGTAGGGGTCATGAACTCGTCTGAGTCATGCCAACAACAGTAGATGCTACTAGGGCCACATTGTGTCCCATCTTTGGGGAAACAAGAGGAGAAAGTCCAACGTCTTGAGTGTCAGAGCCATTAGAAAGATCAACAATCAAGTGGTTGGGGAGGGTGTTCCTCCATGTAGCCACTCCATCCTTCTTATGACAAGAATAGGGGCAATTAGATGCAAAGTGCCCAGTAGCAAAGCATCACCTACAACAGAAGGGGGAGACCCTCATAATCGAGCATCAAAGTCCAAGGCCTATCCTCCACCATTAGAACAACATCCCTAGGAAGAGCCTTGGAGGTGTCAATGTCCACCAAAATGTCCACCAAAATATAGGCACAGGTAGTGTGGGAAATATTAGAAGTAACTGAATCAACCTTCATGAACTGATCGATAGAATTACCAATAGCTTCAAACTAGGAGTCATCCAAAAAGTGGAGAGAGATTGGGTAATTTGATCTAAGTTGGCATGATATGGAGGAGCTATGTAATAGGGTTGAAAGAAGGAAACCATGGCTTGAGTGAGAGATAAAGCTCACCCTACAACCATAACCTATCATCGTATATCAATTCCCTGTTAGCATGGGAAAAAGGAAGAAATAAAAAACCCCTTGCATGGATAGAGCTCAATTTTTGCATCCATGAGAGGCCTCCAAGACTCTGAAACCCACTTATGTAGGTTAGGAAGAAGGCCATACGTGGTTAAATCCGCATATCAAGCCCCGATGAGAGTAATGGCATACATTATCTATAACATCCTATCCACAAAGCATGATAGGGGAGGACTGAGAACACGTCAGGGGTTGGGCTTTGTCAAGCAGAGTAGGGCAAGAAGGACCTCCCGATCCCTACTTTTCATATCCTAGTTTCATTTCGATTCCCAACTCTAGTGATTGATTTTACATAGTATAGATTTGAAATTTACTATTTTTCTGTTACATATGAAAGAAGCTAGATTACTAAGTAGAAGAAACACACTCATAGAAGTTAAAGTACACAAATCTTAAATAATTTAGGATAAGGGACACCTTTATTTTCTATGAGGGGACTAGTGTCTTTTTTAATGGTGAATCTTCGCCAAATGGTGAATAGTTTAAATTGGGGCCTCTGTTTTTGGCAAATAAGATAATCTTGAAGGGGAGCTAATTCGACAAGATTTTACGAAAATTTAGATCAGTGCCATTAAAATTGCCCAAGCATTATTTTATTAAACTTTTAAATTGAATTATTTTGCCATTGTAAATGGTGTGTGATTAGAGTTTAATCATCTAAGGTTTATAATACACATTACAATCTAAATCATATTCACTATTAATATTACATTCCTGCTTATTTTTGGGGCCATATCACCATTACTAATGAATTACTATGTTTGGGGCTATTTTTTCTTTGAAATTAACTTTTGATGAGATTTGCCACTAATAAATTGTATATGATTAGGTTTTCAAGCATCGTGTTGTGGCCCCTCCATGTATGCTAAGTTGTAGACAAACCTCATAGTGTTATGGTGGCAACTAGACCATCGAATATGATTGTTTCTGATGCGAGAGCATCTGAGTCCATGAGCAATCCTCATCAACCAAAAAATATTTCCTTGCTCTCTTGCTTGTTTATTTTCCTTCTTGTTTTTGCTTGTCGGAGTTGGTGATCAAGTTTCTTGAGAAATTCCTAAGGATTCATGGCAAATTGAGGGGTTCATCTTGTTAGGGAGCCAAATGGGTGCTCACAGTTCAAGTTTGGTGAGATTTTGATCAAAATTGAGCAAACTATGCTTAGGTGGAGCTTTTGCATGTCTGGATATGGGCCTTAGGCTTGCATATGCATTTGTGGGTCTTTCGGCCCCTACCGGATATATCCCTTTTCCTGTCATATCCCCGCTAACCTAAAACTTGTCTTCGCCTTTGTTCTTCTAGCTTGCAGAGCTTTAGTGTGCATGCGGATTTGTGAGACTTTTAGTCCATCCCAGATCCCTTCAGATCCCCACAAGTCCTATTGGATGTGAAACCTCTACTGACCTGACTCTTCATGCTTCCTACATAGTTTTCTATCTACACCAAATATATGCTGATGACCCAACTATCCTTGCATATTTCAATGACCCTTGGACTTCCGCCTAACCACTTGAACATGCCCAGAAACGTCTAAAATAATTATAAACTCTTGTACAACTGATCAAGAGAGCCAATAGAGGAGTGACACATGTCCCATCATGTCATGAATGTTGGTGGTCACCTCTTTTTGCATTTAAAGTGAGATTTCACATTTTTGGGAGGATTTTCTTCAGTACATTTTACTTCTGCATGTAACACTATTTCTACAAATTTTAGATCTGGAGCAGTTTGTTTTCGGTTGTCATGGTAAGGTTAGAATGACATATCAGATCAAATCCATTAATGTTGTAAGGCTTAATGCGAGGGCATGTATGCATGCAAGTTTGTAATATCATTAAACTCCTGTTGTAATGTTTTCTATTGCAAATGATTAAAGGAAGTTTCTGTTTTGTTGTTTGTGTTTTGTTATATTGCTGCTTGGTTTAGTAGCTTGTCAAAGCCCTTGAACGTAGAGGAGTACTGTAGATGATGTGAGTGATAATGAGGAAGAAGTCAGTGAAGAAGCAGAAGGAGGAGGAGATGAACATGAGAGAAGGTTTTTGAGTGCAATTACAAAAATTACCAGTAAACCCCGTGTTGAACTACCTGGTTACAGTGGTAACCTGAATCTAGATGAGTTAATAGATTAGATTTCAAAGATAGATAAGTATTTTGAGTTGGAATCCATTGAAGACTCTAAGAGGGTAAAACTTGCAGCTACAAAGCTGAAGGGACATGTATCTCTGTGGTGGGATCATGTGCAAGTTGAGAGACAGAAAAGGAAAGGAGAAGATTAAAACCTGGGAGAGGATGGTAACTAAGTTGAAGGCCAAGTTCTTACCAACAAACCATCAGATCACCATATTCAAAAAGTTGAAGAACCTCAAGCAGAGGGAGAAAAGTGTGCAAGACTACACAGAGGGGTTTTACAGATTGAACGTCAGAGCTGGTCAAATTGAAAATGATGTTGAGAAGGTCTCCAGGTATGTAAATAGTTTGCATTATTCTATCCAAGATGAAATTAGCATGGTTATAATTACCAATGTAGAGGAAGCCTATCAATTTGCATTGAAGGCAGAGGAAAAGATCTCTAGAAGACTATAATTCTAGGGGAAGAGGTAAATACTTGAGAGGAAGAGGACAATCAAATCGTGGATGTGGTTATCAAGATAAGCTAGGAGAAGCAAGTACTTCTCTAGTACCCAAGGATGTAGAGGAAGGAGTGATTACCCCAGAGGTAGAGGAAATTTTTAAAGATGAAGAGGAAGAGGATTTAGTGGAACGTGTTTCCAGTGTGGATAGACTGGACATAGGGCATTTGAATGTCCTCAAGTACAACATAGTAGTGGAAAAGGAAAAGAAACTAGACTCTATATAGCACAAGCTAAGGAGGAGAGTGTGGCAAGTGTGGCCTCACCAAAATTTGGAGAAAAACTAGAGGATGGAGAATCCTTGATGCTGAGGAAAGTTCTAGCACCAGAGAAGGTACGAGGGGAACTAGAACAAAGAAGAAATATGTTTAGAACCAGGTGTAAGTCTAGAGGAAAATGCTACAAAGTCATTGAGGAAAATGACATCATAGACAACTTAGTGGCAGAAGAGATGGTGGAGAAGATGAAGCTGAAGAGGTTGAAGCATCCAACTCCCTATAAGGTTTCCTAGCCATGGAAGGGACATCGGTTATGTTGAAAATGAAGGTAGAACTGTTGCTATGAACTTTAAAATTTTGTGTAGCAAAGCTGAAATAAAGATTAACTTGTAAAAATTTACTCAACAATTGATTTGCACATTCAATTCAATATAGAAGAGAAGACAAGAGAAGAGAAGAGAAGAACTTGCACAGTATTTATGTGGAGAAACCCTTTTAGGAAAAAACTCCACACCCAAAGATATTTCCTGTTTGCATTAAATCTTCTTTGAAAGGATTACATTTAATACTTGAAATTTCTCTAAGTCCTTGATGTACTTCAAAAACTTCTTGCTTTTTTCTCTAAGTCTTTTTTCTCAAATCAACTCTCTAGAAAATGTATGGGGTTCTTAATTAAATAAAAGCACCCTCTTTTTTTAATTCAAGAACTTCTTTTTAATTTAAGAACTTCTTAACAAGAGCTTGAAACTCAAAATATAATCAATTACATTTGATGACATAGTTTCCAAAGCTCATGCAAAAATCAAGCTCACTTAAATTGAGAAGACTGAACTCAAACATAGTCCAAACACTGAGTTAACTGATCCTCCAAGATGTGGGCGCCCAAGTTGGCTAAAAATAGCTTTCCCATCATCAAACTTATCACCAAATAAAAGCAACATTCAAAACTCCTCTATTTGGGTGTCCATACTTGCCCAATGAGTTTCTGTTAATTGAAGTGATCGAATACACATCAAAATCATGCAAACAACATGCAAGATTGATGTCCCCAAGGTTATTCTGAAATATCTTGTTCTGTACATGCAAGTGACATGCAAACATCGGATCCAACATGTAACTAATACCCATTACCTAAAATTTTGAGAAGTACCATCCTGCAACTTTCAGGAGTTGGAGTGTCCTACAAATAATATCTTAAAACTGACATGCAAACATTTTCAACAACATGCAACTGATACCCATTTCCTGAATCACTGAGATGTACCATCCTGCAAGTTTCTGGAGTTGGAGTGTTCTGCAAGTAATCTCACAAAAATGACATGCAACTACATGCAAGGTCATATAACTGACATGCAAGAACATGCAAGGTCATACAAGTCCATAGGAATGACATGCAACAACATGCAAGTGACATGCAACAACATGCAAGCACATGTAAGTGACATGCAACAACATGCAAGGTCATTCAAGTCCATAGCAGTGACTTGTAACAACATGCAAGCACATGCAAGTGACATGCAACAACATGCAAGTCAATATGAACAACATGCAACTGCATGCAAGCTACATGCAAAAACATGCAAGTCCATGCAAACTATTCTGACCACATGCAAGCAATATCCACTTCATGCATTTCTAATACTGTAGTTAACTCCAACATTATATCCATGCAAGGTGTCTCGACAATATCCACTCATGTACATAAAAACGGACAACTCCAAGTCTAAAAATAGGACCCAAGTCAAACTCCCACTGACTAGGAGTTATCAAACTCTATCTTAAGACTTAGGAGAAGTCAACAAGGTCTACATGGCTCCCATCTCAAAGTGGGCACCCAAGTTTGATATTATTCATTTAGAACATATATGCAAAATTCAAAGTGTTGTAATTAATAAATAATTAATCTCTCAAAGTCTTAATGTGTTGGGGAACACATTCCAAGAACTTTGGAGACACATGAATTGGTTAGGTTTGCAAGTTAATGACAACTTATCCCAACAAGTTATTGGTAAGTGAACAATGCCTCGTTAAATTTCATATAAGGAATTACAATGATGAGAAAATGTGTGATATTTGAAGAACACACAATTATACTGAGAGGGGGGGGGTGAATCAGAATAATACAAACTTTTACTTTTTCACAACTTAACAACCATAATAATATCAATCACACAAGATCTATCAATAATGCACCACAAGAAGAACACAAGATTTACGTGGAAACCCTTACAGGAGAAAACCACGACAAAATATTGCTTATATATAAATCTCTTTTACAATCTTTGTAGGCTCCAACCTACAAGAGACACCAATCCCTTCTTATATGATTTGTGAGCACCAACCCACTAGAGACACCAATCCCTGCTCGTAGATTTTGTGAGCACCAATCCGTAACTAAGCACCAACCCAATAAGAGACACCAATCTCTTGTTAAGGCACCAACCTTTTACAGATCTTACTGGTCACTATCTTCTACAAATCTATTCACAACTCACACAATATATTTTCTTCACAAATCTTATCCAAAGCACACAATATCCTTCCTTTCAAATCTGATCCAAAATATAGTTACTCCCTTCCTTCAAATCTGATCCAAAACATGTATCACTTCTTCACATAAAATTGGTTATAATCATAGCATCAACTTCTCATAACTTTCTGCCTTGAGATCTGTCCAAACTTGTCCTCTATCTCTGCATAGACTCCTATATTTCTGCTTCTATCTCTGCATAGATCTCCTTTTATATTTATGCTCAAACTCTTCATCTTAGCTAGATCTTCTTCTTTTATATCAACATACTCTTCTTCTAGATTAGTATTTTCTTCTCTTTCTATCTGCATATAGTTCTTTTATAATTCTTACTCTTTTAAACTTCACATGCATATCTGAGTGTGTATTCTTATTATACTCTTTATATTTCATACTCCTCTTTAACCTTGCATGAACCCTCTTCACACATCTGCTCAAGAGGTCTTCATAAATCTTCCCATTAAGCCTTCACAAATATGCTCTATTCTCCTTAATTCTGTTCAAATATACTCTCTCCAATATGCTTCATGAATCTGTTGAATCTCCCTCAAAAAGTCTCTTCTAAATCTGCTTATTCATTCTCTACAAATCTGCCTTGACCATATATATTAATTCTTTTCTTCACACAAGGTTTCTAGTGTACATAAGATATCTTCTAATCTACACACTCTCTATTTGATATCACAAATGATATTATATATGTATATGAACAACTACGATCTTCATGAAGGAATGCATCCTTTTATTAAGAGATGCAACTTTGACTAATCACACTTCTCTTAAATTTAATAACACCACATCATTTATATTATGAATAAGACAATTTTTGTCTTATTATAGGGAGCACTTCATACCTTGTATTATCTATTTAATCACCGCACCTCTTATAAGACTTTTGTCTTATATGTTGATCGCTGCTTTGTCTTGTAATAAACCACTGCTCTTGAGATATAAACCACACCACCTTTTTTCTTTAACTAACTCCTTTCTATACATAACTCTTATCATATATTCAAGTCGCACCTATTTCTTTTATCGCTCCATTTCCTTTTTTTATCGCTCCACATGATCATTAATTTATAATAAACAACTTTGTCTTGTATCACTCATAATGGTCAACCTTCATAAGCAATTTTTTTAATATTTAAATATTGATTTTGTCTTCTACATATGTGGGGTACTCCATGTAAAACTTTCTTCAATCATAAGATATTTGTCTTATACGCTTTTCTTGGGTGAGTCGGCCCATAGGATAAATCGGCCACCTTGGATTTATATTTGAATTCTAATCTGGCACCAAGGAGTAAGTCGACCATCTGAAGAACTAATTGTTTAAATCGTTAATTTAAACAATAAACCTCATCTTCTTCAACAGAATAAACAATTTCCTTCTTGTATGTTTGACATCAATGATATTGCCTCTTTGACATCAATGCCTTCGTTGATTGCTCCATGCCTTGCATTCAATCATATTGCTATGTTAACATCAATGCCAACTATTTCCTATACTCTCGTCTGTTCATTAATGATAACAACCATGACTACCTTCTTGACATCATTGACAACATGTCCAACAATATGCCAATGGATGCATGCCACATTTTGTAAGGCAGACCTTGGCAATATGACAAGAAACCCATTCATGATGGCAAGAATAATTGTATTAAGATTAAGAAGGATGGAGATGAGTATGTGTTGAATTCTTTGAAGGATAAGGATGAAGAGGTTGAGAAAACAAATGGGGTTTGTCTAGTGACTGGAATACATTTCCTAAAGGATGTTAGAAAGGAGAAGGTATGTTTTGCCTTGCTACCTAAGACTGCTAAGGTTAGGACAATAGAGAAAGGGGAAGAAGTTCCCACAGAAGTCCATGAAATTTTGAATGAATTCAATGACATTCTAATGGACTTACTTGATGGATTATCTCCAGCTAGAAGCATAAGTCACTGCATGGACTTGATACCAGATCGTGCAAGCCTACCATATAAGACACCATATAGAATGACACCCATGGAAAATGAAGAGGTGAACCGACAAGTGCAAGAGTTGTCGGATAAGGGACTAATTAGAAAGAGCCTCAGTCCATGTGTTGTACATGTTGTACTAGCACCTAAGAAAGATGGGAAATGGTGAATGTGCACTGATTCAAGGGCTATAAACAAGATAATCATTAAGTACAGGTTTCCATTTCCTCAGATGGATGACTTGATGGACTGTTTGAGTGGAGCAAAGTAGTTCAATAAGATTGATTTGAAGAGTCGATACCACCAAATTAGAATTAGAGAAGGTGATCAATGGAAGACAACTTTTAAGACCAAGAATGGATTGTATGAGTGGCTAGTGATATCATTTGGGTTGACAAATGCACCCAACACCTTTATCAAGCTGATGAATGAGGTGATGAAGCCTTTCCTTGGCAAATTTGTCATTGTTTATTTGGATGGAATCTTAGTTTTTAGTAAATCAAAAGAGGAACACCTGCTACACCTTAAGGTAGCTTTGCAGAGGTTAAAAGAATACAAGTTATTTGTAAACTTTGATAAATGCAGTTTTATGTAGAGGGAACTAGTATATCTAGGCTTTGTAGTGTCTAAAGAAGGGTTGAAGATGGATCTCGAGAAGGTTAAGGCAATCATAGATTGGCCTTCACCTAGGAACATGTTTGAGGCCAGAAGTTTCCATGGTTTGGCGAGCTTGTACAATAAGTTCATAATAAATTTTAGTGGGATGTGTGCATCTATTATAGAGACAATGAAGGGTGTTAAGAAAGAGTTCCAATGGACAGTTGCAACAAAAAAGAGCTTTCAGTTGTTGAAGAAGAAGGTGACAGAACAATTAGTGTTGGCATTGCTAGACTTTGGCAAAGTGTTTCAAGTGGATTGTGATGCCAGTGGTAGTGCAACTGGGAGAGTTCTAAGGCTAGAAAGTAGACCCATTGCCTACTTTAGTGAGAAACTAAATGAAACAAAGAGGAAGTATTCAGTTTATGACCAATAATTATATCCTATAGTGCAAGACTTGAAGAAGTGGAGGCATTACTTGTTGTCAAATGAGTTTGTATTGTACATAAACCGTCATGCCTTGTAATACATCAATAGCCAAGGTAAGTTAAACCGAAGGCATATGAAACGGGTGGAATTTTTGCAAAGCTAAATTCTTTTGTCTTGAAACATAGGAGTGGTAAGTTAAATAGGGTAGCAGATGCACTTAGTAGAATATGCTTATTGATGTATGATTTAAGGGTCAGGTTTGTTGGCTTTGATGCAATGAAGGAGTTGTATCCTGATGATGCTGATTTTAGAGAAGCATGGACAACTGGTATAAGTCTAGTGGAGGGAGACATGACACCATGGTTAGACTATTTCATCCAAGATGGATTCCTGTTCAAAGGACATAAATTCTATATACCTAGAGGTTCAATGAGAGAGAACCTAGTAAGAGAAAAGCATATTGGAGGCTTAAGTGGACATTTTGGACTAGATAAGACATTGACACAACTAAGTGAAGGTTATTTTGGCTTGGAATGAGTGTAGATGTGAAGAGACTGGTACAAGGTTTTTAATCTTGCTAGCATGCTAAAGGAGCAAGACAAAACACAGGACTATATCAGCCATCGCCTATACTAGTGAGACCATGGGAGCACCTAAGTATGGATTTTGTTTTGAGTTTTCCTCGAATGAAGAGAGGTAATGACTCAATTTTTGTTTTAGTGGACAAATTTTCAAAAATGGTTCACTTCATACCATGTCAGAAGACTAGTGATGCATCCCACATAAGCTGCATTATTTTTCAAAGAGGTAGTTAGGCTGCATGGATTGCCTAAGAGCATAGTCTCAGACATAGACACAAAGTTTGTTGGCCATTTTTTACGTACATTATGGAAAAAGATGGGAACTGAGTTAAGATTTAGTTCATCCTATCATCCCCAGACTGATGGATAGACTGAGGTTGGGAACATAAGTTTAGGAAACTTATTAAGATGTTTGGTGGGAGACAAACCACATCAATGGGATCTTATCTTGGCACAAGTAGAATTTGCCTATAACAACTCAGTAAATAGAAGTGTAGGAAAGCCCATTCCAAATAGTTTATGGGTACAACCTAAGAGGTGTTGATGAGATGAGAGATAGTGTAAATTTAAACAGGAAGAGTGTTGTAGCAAAAGATTTTGCAGAATACATTCATGAGGTTCACAAGGAGGTGAAGGAAAAGTTGGAGAAATGTGCAAGAAAATACAAAGAACATGCTAATATACATAG
The DNA here is from genome assembly GCA_027924645.1 of Cunninghamia lanceolata. NCBI lineage: Eukaryota > Viridiplantae > Streptophyta > Pinopsida > Cupressales > Cupressaceae > Cunninghamia > Cunninghamia lanceolata. The sequence goes on along the minus strand of BSBN01000687.1, from coordinate 561,196 downwards.
GAGGGATCAAGAGTTCCAAGTAGGCTACTTAGTTTTGACACATTTGAGGAAAAGGAGGTTTCCACATGGAACATACAATAAGTTGAGATTTAAGAAAATAGGCCCATGCAAGGTATTGAGGAAGTTCTCATCCAATGCCTATGAGATTGAGCTGCCAGCTGGGATAGACATATCTCCCATTTTTAATGTTGTTGATCTGTACAAGTTCCATGAAGGAGAGACAAGTTCACAAGGGGGTACACACTCAAGTTTGCAAGATTCCCAAGAATGGTTAGATCAGTTACCTGAAAAGAAGATGGAAGAAATGGACATAGTGGTTAATTTTTGAGTGACTAAAAGGACCAGGGGAAATGACTACATGGAATACTTGATCCAATGGAAGAACAAAACTACAGATGAAGCTTCTTGGCTGAGTGTTGTAGAGTCACCCAAGTATGGAATTCCAGTTCTAGACTTACTAAAATGTTCATGAGTTCTAACTCATGGAACATTTCAGTTACCCGACATGTCTGATGTAGGAGCATCTGGGTCCATGAGCAATCCTCATCAACCAAAAAATATTTCCTTGCTTTCTTGATTGTTTGTTTTCCTTTTTGTTTTTGCTTACAAGAGTTGGTGATCAAGTTTCCTTAGAAATTCCCAAGGATTCATGGAAAATTGAGGGGTTCATCTTGTTAAGGAGCCAAATGGGTGCTCACAATTCAAGTTTAGTGAGATTCTGATCAAAATTGAGCAAGTTATGTTGCAAGTATGTGCCTAATCGATGTTGTCATTAATGTCAACATATCCTTGTTGTCATTGGTGTTAATTGTATCTTATTCTATTACTTGTTTAGAAGACTTGTATGTTGAGGATATTTAGAAAATTAGCCTCTTAGGAAGAAACTAGTGAGCTACAGAGAAGTGCAGTATAGACAGTAAGTTGTATGTTGAAGAACAATCCAGTAAACTGCTCCACATTTACTTCTACTTGAAGATCATGGTCTGTGAATTGGAAGTAAGTTAGAGGTATGACTAAGGATGTTGCATTCCAGGTTTGAAGCCTCCGCATGAAGATCTGAGTGAGCTGTGTTCACCAGAGTGAAACCTACTTTATCTGTAAGTTCAATTGGGACATGAAGAAAGTATTCTGCTCCACATTCCTCTGCAATAAAGTATTTGGCTTTGCGGTTCTAGAGGGTAGTCTGGGATGATGATAAGTGCCTACAGTTGCAATGGTTTGTGGTTTGCTGGTCCGTAAGGTATCTTTCTTTTATGAGAGTCGAAGACAGTGAAGTTCATGTGTTTCGGTGAGAAGATTCCTATGGATAAAGTGGTTAAGGTTTGTGCGGTTGCTCCTGATGATTACAGCGTGCTTGTGGATGTCTCCTAATCATGTTCCTATCTGGACTTTGGTCTGCGTTAAGAAATTGAGATGGTGTGTGAAGATTGTTCCCAGATAATGTAGTGTGTAACCAATTTTAGTCAACTTGGTTGATCCCAGTGATTGCGGAGATCTCTGGAAGATTGTGGAAGCATGTTGTGGCATGGAAGATCATGTTTGAGTCCCAACTAAGGCATGGTGTGATCCGCATTTCATTCCCTTTGCATAATGTTGCAATAGGTCAGGACCTATTTTGTAAATGTGTAATACCGACCTTGGAGATTGTTCCAATGGTTGATGATTGTGATGCCGACCTTGATGATTATTCCAAGGTTGATGTAGTGTATAAATACTTGTAGTTGAGTTACACGGAAAAGGTGTCCTTGAGCGAAAAATGAAAATATATTAAGAAAAGTCCAAAAGGCAGAGCAGAGAAGAGGCTGAGGAAAGAATAGGAAGAGCAGAGTAGAGGAAGAGTAGAGCAGGGGAATTATTTTACTTTAATTGCAAATATAGAAAGGTGTTGATCATGGTAGTGACTCTGGCAGTAAGCCACTAGTAGGGTTTAACAACCCTTATTGTAATCTTGTTAGGTTTAGGGTTGAGGCAATGAGCTTGCTAGACCTAGTTGTTCTTCATGGCAGTAAGCTAGTATGTTTAGGCCTGTGGAGTGACCAAGTCTGAACATCATTATTTCAAGATTGCAATATATATTGAGAGTTAATCCTCTCCATGGTTTTTCCCCACCTTGGGGTTTTCCACCTAAATCTGATGTCTCTTGTGTTTGATGTTGTATCTGTGGTTACGTTTCTGATTTCATGCACTCATTGTTAAATTATAATAATTGTGGATAAGTGATGAATGTTTAAATTGCAGAAAGTGTTTAAATTTTTGTGACAACTGATTCACCCCCCCCTCAGTTGTCCGGCACATATCAACAATTGGTATCAGAGCCAAGTTCCTCTAAAGAAAGTTTAACAGCTTGAGGAAGATCCAAAATGTCTTACAAGAAGGAAGCACCGCATTTTGATGGAACAAATTATGTTCTCTGGAAGGCTCAGATGAAAAGCCATCTTTTTTTCTCTTGGTTACAAAGTTTAGAAAGCTACAGAAATAGAATACACCATACCTCAAAATGGTGCGACGACTGAAGATGAAATCAAAGAATATGAGATAGATATCAAGGCAAAGGATGCTCTGCTAAGCTCATTAACCGACTCAATATTGACAAACGTGGTGGATCTTGAAACTGCAAATAAGGTATGGGAAAAGTTGAAAAATCTGTATGAAGGAGATGATTCTGTGAAGGAAGCCAAGTTACAAAGTTTGAAAGTGAAATATGAAAGCTTGAAGATGAATAATGATGAAAACATATCAGCTTTTATGCAAAGATTGATGAACTTGTTACAGGGATAAAAGCCATAGGCGGAACTCTCGAAGAAAAGGAAGTTGTTATGAAAATTCTCAGATCTCTGCCTAAGTCCTACTGTCACAAGGTAGCCGCGATTGAAGAATTCATACAAGTAAAAACCATTAACATGGATCAGTTTCTTGGTAAGCTTACTACTTTTGAAATGAGGGAGTTAGATGATGCTCTACCGAAAGTCAAGACAACATTCAAACCCAGTACTCCTAGAAGTACTTCCAGATCAGAAAAGTACAAGGTAGAATCTGATGATGAGTTAGATGAAGTTGAAGCCAATTTTGTGGATAGACTGCAAAGAGGGTTTGGTAAGTATAAAGGCAAATTACCTTTCAAATGTTTTTTCTATGGTAAAGTAGGTCATTTTGCTTCCAGATGTCCTGAAAGAATTGAAAGAAATAGAATAAGATATGAGAACAGGCCTAGGACCCAAAAGAAGTGTTATTAGGTTGAAGATTTTGATGATGATGGAGTATCAGATAATGGTGAACCAGATAATGCTAGTTCCTCTGTAAATGAATGCTTGTTCATTGCTATTAAGGAAGATCTCATGTCTACTAATTCTTCTAGCTGTGTGAAGGAAGAAAAACCAGTGGAAAGTGCTTTGGTTGCTCAGGTCATTAAGGATAAGGATGAATGGGGTATTGATAATGGTTTCTCTCACCACATGACTGGTGACAAAAGTAAGTTTGTAAGTTTGGAAAGATATGATGGTGGACTGGTTAGGTTTGGAGATGATATAGCTGGTAGGATTTGTGGGAAATGATCTATTTCTTTTGATGGCAAGCATAATACTGAAGATGTCTTGTATGTGAAAGGATTAAAGCACAATCTTCTGAGTGTGGGTCAGATGTGTGACAAGGGCTATGACTTAAGCTTCAAGGACAATGGATGCAAGATCAGGGAAAGCTTTGGAATAGTCATTGCAACTGGTAAGAAGACCAGAGGTAATATCTATCACTTGAAAGGAACCGAGAACTATTGCTTGTTGACTCAGACTGATGAGAGTTGGTTATGGCATAGAAGGTTGTGTCACATAAATTTTGATAATATTATGAAGATAAGTACTGCACAAATTGTTAGAGATTTGCCTCAGCTTGTGAATCCTGCTAATCCAGTTTGCAAGGAGTGTCAATTTAGGAAACATAAAAGAAAAAGTTTTAAAAGCAAGGACTAATCGGTTGGAGGACTACTTGAGCTAGTGCATACATATTTGTGTGGACCTACCAGAGTAAGAAGAACTTGCAAGGGGATAGGTATTTCATGTTGCTCATTGATGATTATTCTAGAATGCCTTGGGTCACCTTTTTGAAAGAGAAAGCTACAACTCTATATAAATTCAAGGCATTTAAGGCAATAGTGGAAAATGAGATGGATTTGAAAATCAAATGCTTGAGGTCTGATAGAGGAGGAGAGTTCACATCAAATGAATTCATTTTCTTTTGTGAAGAACATGGAATAAAGAGACAGCTATCTGTGCCTAGAACTCCACAACAAAATGGAGTTGTTGAAAGGAAAAATAGAATAGTTCACGAAGTTACTAGAACCATGATGAAGGAAGCTCATCTTCTGGAAGCATATTGGAGAAAGGCAATTCACACCACAATATATATCCTAAATAGAGTTCAAGTAAAAGGTAACAGTTCAAAAACTCCCTATGAATTGTGGCATGGTACAGTTCCTACTGTGAAATATTTGAAAGTTTTTGGTAGTAGATGTTACATCAAAAGAGAAGAAGATTTAGGCAAGTTTGATGCTAGATGTAATGAAGGAATCTTCCTTGGTTACTACACCAAGAGTAAGGCCTACTAGTGCTATAATAAGAAGCTGAATAAGATCATTGAAAGTGCAAATGCTAAAGTTGATGAATGTAAGGAAAGGTCTTCAGAATTAAGTGGATATGAGTCAGATGATCCAGATGTTTCAGTAGTGGTGCAGATTGAAGACAACACAAATGAAGAAGAACAAGCTCTGGTAAGTGCTACCAAAACTCCAAGATATGTGAAAGGAAAATTGCAGGATCAAAGTACTAACCAAAACATGCAAAGCAGATAAACAACACAAGAAAGATATTACCAGATTTGTAAGATGCACTAGAGACCAACACCAAGATTTTGAAGGGGGAAAAGCAAAGAAAAACCCTCGTGAATATGCAAGTGGCAAGAAGCCAAAAAGAAAGATTACAGAGATATTTGAGATATTTGAGAAGCTTCTTAAGGAGAGAAAAATGAAGGAGAAGAAGATATCCGTGAAGAGGATGTGTCCAGAAAGAGAGAAAGACACCTCTTAAATAGAGGTGGAGAAATGGAGTTATGCCTAACTCCAATATGCCACCTTGCATAAGGTGTGCGCCACATGTTTCCTCTTAAGGAGGAATCTACCAAAATAGATTTATTCCTGCAGGAGGAATAAAATAGGTGTTACCTAACATGTGGGGATAAGCACCAAAAATAATAAAATACAAATTATAAAATAATCTTCACAAAGTAAAGATTAAATTCTAATACCCCCCCTTAAGCTTTACTTGGGGAGATTTATAATAAATCCATCAAAGGATGATTACAAGTTACATGAATGGCATTAAAGCCTTTACAATGAATAAGAATATATAATTTAAGAAAAACGCTTGATGTAGAACCAAGTCTTCAAGTCTTCAAGGAATTGAATGAACCAAGGTACTTGTATAGATCCGTTGAACAATCTGAACATTGAGCTCCTTTAGAGCCAAGATAAGTGAAATTGAAGGTTCATGAATTGCCAAGATATTGAACCTGTTTCATCAAAGAGACCATAACCACAAATAGATTTCTCATCATTGGGATCATCTCCTAGATCATATAAAGAGATATACATGGCAAAACAAAAGTTTGCAGATAAAATGAATCAATTTTGAGTCATGAAGCCACAAAGGCAAAGGTTAGCTTAGCTAACATAAAAGTGAAATTAGATAACCGTAAGTCTTGAATAAGAGTGCTAGAGTAGCACAAATCATGGCTTATAGCCCAAATTATAAAATGCCAACATATAGGCATATCAATAAAAGTTCTAGGTTGCTTCTCACTACATCATTTGTTGAATTGTAAAGGGAACTTATATCAATTTTAATTATAATGGACTTAGTCCTAAGATCATAGTGCCATCATTTGAAAATTCAATAATACGGACTTTGAAAAATAGTCCTATAGATGGTTATAAAAACCATAATGCCTTTATAAAATATCAGAGGACTTTTGAAAATAGTCCTAGAGATGGTATAACAACCATATTGACTTCAATAGAAGTATAGGAACATGATCTCCAATGATCAGTTCATCATAAAAAAGTAAGTGCATACCATCAAAGTGGATGGAAATATTTTCCATGGGGCCCAAACAACAGTCCAATGGGACTTAATAGAGCTCCCTATGCAACATTACTACAAATGCATCTTGCGCATAAAAAGAACTCCATTGAGACTAGATGAAGCATTGGACTTTGCAAAAAAATTAGTATAGATGGGATAAAACCATCAAGAAGGTAGAAGCTTCATTGAGCTTTTAATATCTCAGATAAATGAGGCACAAAAAAAAATAGATTCCCTTTATCAAGACAACATTATCATAGTTGACAAGAAACACTAGACTTGTTTTAAATATAGAGATAAATCAAGACTTAGGTTTGAGAGAAAGATAAAATTCACAACTTGAGAGAAATGTTATAAGCAAGAACCTATCATTAGGTTAGAAATGATGAATAAAAAAAAACTCAAAATGAGACAATATTCATGCATTCGCGACTACATGAATATCCTCTATTATAGAAGACATGTTCAAGGTTATTGGGTTGATCGAGTCCAATAACAAAGTACATGTTAAAACTATAGGAAAAAAAATTCAAAAACTTTCAGAATTGTGTCTATAATTAGCATTAGACTTTTTGAAACAATCACTAGTCCAATGACCATCTTTGTTACAATAATTACAATGCAACCTTTTAAAATTGTGTTGATTATTAGAAGTAGTGTCCTTGCGATTATTAAAAGTATGATTGTTGGGAAATTGTGAATGGAAATTGTGATTTGAATTAGATGAATTATTATGTTTCGACATAAAAGCATGCTCATTATTTCTAAGAGTATCAAATTGAATTAACTTAGCTTCTTCTTGTCGTAACAAAATTTGAAAAATATCGAAAGATAATTGAGTAGCTAAGGTAGGAATAACTAATTGAGAATGAATATTTGTAATAAATTGTTGAAATGGTATAGGTAAACATTTTTTAAGAATGATATGAATCAATCTAAGATGTTCAAGCTTAACTCCTAAATCAGTCATTTGAGCACTAATATCATTAAATTTAAGAAGAAATACATCCATGGTTTTGAAATCTGTATACCTGAGTTCTTCGAGTTGATCTTGAAGTTGAATCTTCTTAGATTCATTTACACTGTCGTAAATATTTTTAAGAATGTCCCATGCGTTATGGGCTTTTGTGCATGCTCCTATGTGAACATAGAGTTCAGGGGACATCGAGAGACCTATCAGACCGAGAGCTTCGTCGTTTTTGGCCAGCCATTTGTCTTTTTCATCCTGAGTTGTGGTAGCTACAGGTTCTAATTTTGAATCAGTCGCTACATCCAAAAGATGCTTAAATCGAAAAATAAAACTAATGTGTTGCTTCCATGAGTGATAATTAGTCGAATTGAGTTTAATTTCGGAAATTAGGGTTGACATATTATAAAAATTAAAATTGACGAAAAATATACCTTCTTATGAAAAAAATGCCTAATTACTTAAACAAAAGGCAAAATTTTTTGAAAAAGTTACCTTTATTAGAAATTTTTTTAAAAAAAGCCCTAAAGGCAATTTTTTTGAAAGGAAAAATTAAAAGAAAAAGCAAAAAAAAAAAATTTAGAAGGCCTAAATTAAATGAATTAAATACAAAATTTTAAAAACATATATTCATGTTAAAAAACTTATTGAGAGAAAAAAATTATAATAAAAAAGGCTAATAACTTTTACAAAGAATGAAATTCTTTTAATAAAAGAGAAATCCTTTTAAAAATTTCGTGAGATAGACTTTTAAAAAGAACTACACTTTTAAAAAGAAAGTTCCATTGTTAAAGAAGGAAACCGAAATAGTAGAAAAGACTTTTAATGAAAAAAAAGGTTTTGATTTTTTTGGTGGAGTTTTTGAAAAAAAAAATTGCAGAAGCCACAAGGTTATGCAGAGGCTTATGTGGCGACCGCCTGCGGAGATGGCTTAGTGGAGGCCGTTGGGGAGACGGGCGGGGTGGGATCCCCTTCTGCCCATAAAGGGTTGAAAAAATTTTAAGTTCTAAAATGATTTAAAAAAAAAAAAAAAACAATGTTGTTAATGTTTTAAAAAAAAAACTTTGAACAATCTTTGAATATTGTTCTATTAAAAGAATAGTTTAAGATTTATGTAGGATAAAAACAAGGCCCTTTGGAAGCCCTAATAAATTAGGGTTTATAAATTAAAAAGGCTTTGAAATATTTATTTTTTTAATTTTTAAAATAAAAGCTTTGTTTAGATTTTTAAAAGAATAATAAGATTTGCTTAAAATTTTTTTAAAGAAAGACTATAATTTAAAAAAAAAAAAAAATAATATGATGTTTAAATTTTTTTTATTTTTATTTTTGGAACTTTGTAAAAAAATTTAGAATTTGATTTAAAAAAAATTAGAAATGGTATAGAAGAAGGAGAAATTTTTTTCTCAGAGATCTAAATAAAATTTTGATAAAAGAATTTATATTGTTTTTTTTTTATAAAAAAATTTCACACAGAAGTAAAAAAAAAAATTTCTTCTAAATTGAGTAAAGAAAAGTATATATATTTTGGAACAAGCTAATATTGAATCTGAAAAAAAATTGAACCAGATAATACTTCTTATCTCTATTTTGATGTGTGCAGGTTTCCAATGTCACCTACAGAAGATCTTTCAAAAAAGCTTGCACAGAATGATTAATAGTAAGCTCTGATACCATGAAAGGAAAATTGTAGGATCAAAGTATTAACCAAAACATGCAAAGCAAATAAACAACACAAGAAAGATATTACCAGATTTGTAAGATGCACCAGAGACCAACACCAAGATTTTGAAGGGGGAAAAGTAAAGAAAAACCCCCGTGAATATGCAAGTGGCAAGAAGCCGAAAAGAAAGATTATAGAGATATTTGAGATATTTGAGAAGCTTCTCAAGGAGAGAAAAATGAAGGAGAAGAAGATATCTGTGAAGAGGATGCGTCTAGAAAGAGAGAAAGACACCTCTTAAATAGAGGTGGAGAAATGGAGTTATGCGTAACTCCAATATGCCACCTTGCATAAGGTGTGTGCCACATGTTTCCTCTTAAGGAGGAATCTACCAAAATAGATTTATTCTTGCAGGAGGAATAAAATAGGTGTTACCCGACATGTGGGGATAAGCACCAAAAATAATAAAATACAAATTATAAAATAATCTTCACAAAGTAAAGATTAAATTCTAATAATATGTAAGAATCAGTCATTCTGAAAATCAAATCATAGGAGATAAGAGCAAAGGGATCTTAACCAGAAGAAAAGTTGTAGAGGAACAAGTAAATTCCCGTCTAATTTCTAAGATTGAACCTAAAACTGTGGATGAGGCTTGCAAAGATGAGAATTGGATAAAGGCTATGGAAGAGGAATTGATGCAGATAGAGAAGAATCAAACTTGGGATCTTGTTCCCAGACCAGCAGACAAGAAGGTAATTGGTACAAAGTGGGTCTTCAGAAACAAAATGAATGAGAATCGTGAAGTGGTAAGAAACAAAGCAAGGTTGGTATGCAAAGGATATGCTCAAGTTGAAGGAATAGACTTTGAAGAAACTTTTGCTCCAGTAGCAAGGATTGAAGCAATATGGATGTTTCTGGCTTTTGTAGCACACAAAGATTTCAAGGTTTATCAAATGGATGTGAAGTCTGCCTTCTTAAATGGAGAGTTGGAAGAGGAAGTCTATATTGAACAAATGGAAGGATTTCAGTCATCAGAACAAGGGGACATGGTATGCAGATTGAAGAAAGCATTGTATGGATTAAAACAAGCTCCCAAGGCATGGTATGCACAATTGGACAGGTACCTGATACAAATAGGGTTTAGTAAAGGTACTACAGATAGTAATCTCTACTTCAAGATCAATGATGAACAAACCCTGATGGTTGCAGTTTTTGTTGATGACATTATTTTTGGAGGCAATGAAGGTATGTGCTTAGTTTTTGTTGGAGAAATGCAAAGTGAATTTGAAATGTCTATGTTTGGAGAGATGAACTTCTTTTTAGGTCTGCAAACAAGTCAATCAGATAAGGGTATCTTCATTTCTCAGTCTAAGTATGTGAAAGAGTTGTTAAAGAAATTTGGGATGGAAGACTCTAAACCAGTATGCACACCTATGATAACTGGTTGTAAGTTGAGAAAAGATGATAACTCACCCATGGCAGACGAAAAAAAGTATAGATCTATGATTGGAGGATTACTTTATCTGACTCAAACCAGACCTGACATAACGCATGCAGTGTGTCTTGTGGCAAGATTTCAGGCAAAACCCAAGGAATCACATGTGATGGCGGTCAAGAGAATTCTAAGGTATTTAAAAGGTACAATGGATCATGGTTTGTGGTACCCTAAGGACAGTGACTTTATTTTTAGTGCATATACTAATGCAGATTGGGTCGGAGATATGGATGACAGAAAAAACACAAGTGGAGGTGCATTCTTCTTGGGAAAAAGGATTAGAATCTTGGTTGAGAAAGAAACATGATTCAATATCCCTGTCTACTGCAGAAGCAGAATACATTGCAGCAGCATGCAGTTGCACTTAAGTGTTATGGATGAAGCAGACTTTGAAGGACATCGGAATTATATATAAAGAACCTATTGCAATCTTTTGTGACAATAGAAGTGCCATAAACATATCAAAGAACCTAGTGATGCATTTAAGGACCAAGCACATATCCATTGGGTATCATTTCCTTAGAGAAAAAGTGACAGAGAATGAAGTCAAGTTGGAGTATGTTTCTACCAAGGATCAAATTACAGACATTTTTACCAAGCCTTTGCCTAAGGATACTTTTAAGTATCTTAGAGAAAAGTTAGGGGTCATCACCCCTTCTGCTCTAAACTAAGATGCACAGTAGTGCATCAGTCCGGAGATCCTCAGAGGTCTGGATTGATACTTTTTAGGGCTACTTCTCTAGGGGAGTAGTTAGAGAGTTCAGAAGAGATATTAGATTAGAGCAGATGAGTGCAAGTATGTGCCCTTTCCCATTGATGTCAAAGGGGGAGAGAAGTCATGTGAAAAACTTAGAGTGCAGATGTGTAAGAGAAAGGGGAGAATTTTGGAGAAAGAAAGAGGCAGGTGTGTAAAGAGAAAGGGGGAGAATCTTGTCGTGATGGTTGTTGCAGTTTTTCACATCATATGTTGCCATCAATGACAAATGGGGAGATTGTTGCAAGTATGTGCCTAATCGGTGTTGTCATTGATATCAACATATCCTTGTTGTCATTGGTGTCAACTATATCTTTATCTATTACTTGTTTAGAAGACTTGTATGTTGAGGATATTGAGAAAATTAGCCTCTTCGAAAGAAACTAGTGAGCTACAGAGAAGTGCAGTATAGATAGTAAGTTGTATGTTGAAGAATAGTTCGGTAAACTTCTTCGCATTTACTTCTGGATGAAGATCGTGGTCTGTGGATTGGAAGTAAGTTAGAGGTATGACTAAGGATGCTGTATTCCAGGTTTGAAGCCTCTGCATGAAGATCTGAGTGAGTTGTGTTCACCAGAGTGAAACCTACTTTTTCTGTAAGTTTAGTTGGGACAGGAAGAAAGTATTCTACTCTGTATTCCTCTGCAATAAAGTATTTGGCTTTGCAGTTCTAGAGGGAAGTCTGGGATGATGATAAGTACCTACAGTTGTAATGGTTCATGGTTTGGTGGTCCACAAGCTATCTTTCTTTTATGAGAGTTGAAGACAGTGAAGTTCATGTGTTCCAGTGAGAAGATTCCTACGGATAAAGTGGTTAAGGTTCATGCGGTTGCTCCTAATAATTATAGCGTGCTTATGGATGTCTCCTAATCATGTTCCTATCTAGACTTTGGTCCACGTTAAGAAATTGAGATGTTGTGTGAAGATTGTTCCCAAATAATGTAGTGTGTAACCAGACTTGGCTGACCTGGTTGATCCCAGTGATTGTGGAGATCTCTGGAAGATTGTGGAAGCATGTTGTGGCGTGGAAGATCGTGTTTGAGTCCTAGCTAAGGCATGGTGTGATCCGTATTTCATTCCCTTTGCATAATGGTTCAATAGCTTAGGACCTATTTTGTAAATGTTTGTAATACCGACCTTGGAGATTGTTCCAATGGTTGATGATTGTGATGCCAACCTTCATGATTATAATTCCAAGGTTGATGTAGTGTATAAATACTTGTAGTTGAGTCATGGAAAAGGTGTCCTTGAGAGAAAAATGAAAAGATATTAAAAAAGGTCCAAAAGGCAGAGCAGAGAAGAGGCAAAGGAAAGAAGAGGAAGAGTAGAGTAGAGGAAGAGTAGAGCAGAGTAGGGGAATTATTGTACTTCAGTTGCAAATATAGAAAGGTGTTGAACATGGAAGTGAGTCTGGCAGTAAGCCACCAGTAGGGTTTAATAGCCCTCAAGGTTTAACAACCCTTATTGCAATCTTGCTAGGTTTAGGGTTGAGGCAGTGAACCTGCTAGACCTAGTTGTTCTTCATGGTAGTAAGCCAGTATGTTTAGGCCCATGGAGTGACCAAGCCTGAACATTATTATTTCAAGATTGTAATATATATTGAGAGTTAATCCTCTCCGTGGTTTTTCCCCACCTTGGGGCTTTCCACATAAATCTAGTGTCTCTTGTGTTTGATGTTGTATCTGTGGTTAAGTTTCTGATTTCATGCACTCATTGTTAAAATATAATAATTATGGATAAGTGATGAATATTTAAATTGCAGAAAGTGTTCAAGTTTTTGTGACAACTGATTCACCCCCCTCTCAGTTGTCTAGCGCATATCAACAAGTTATGCTTAGGCAGAACTTTTGCCTATGTTTGGATGTAGATCTTAGGCTTGCATATGCATTTGCGGGTCTTTCGGACCCTATTAGATATATTCCTTTTCCCGTCATATCCCTGCTAACCTAAAACTTCTGCCTTCACTTTTGTTCTTCTGGCTTGCAGAGCTTTAGTGTGCATGTGGATTTGTGGGACTTTTAGTCCATCTCAGATCCCCGCAAGTCCTGTTGGACATGAAACCTCTACCAACCCCACTCTTCATGCTTCTTGTGGAGTTTTCTATCTACACCGGATATATGTCTGTGACCCAGCTATCCATGGATATGCCGATGACCCAGTTTCTTTCGCCATATGCCGATGACCCTTGAATTTCTGTCTAACCACCTGAACACGCCCAAAAATGTCCAAAAATGGTTATAACCACATTTGTAGCTAATCAAGAGAACCAATAGAGGAGTGAGACATGTCCCATCATGTCATGAATGTTGGTGGCTGCCTCTTTTTGCACTTAAAGTGAGATTTTACATTTTTGGGAGGATCTTCCTCAGTAAGTTTTACTTTTACATGTAACACTACTACAAATTTCAGATCTGGAGCAGTTTGTTTTGCATTGTCATGGGAAGGTTGGAATATCATATCAGACCAACTCCATGAATGTTGTAAAGCCTAATGCTAGGGCATGTATGCATGCAAGTTTGTAATATCATTGAACTCCTGTTGTAATGTTTCATGTTGCAAATGAATAAAGGAATTTTTTGTTTTCTTGCTTGTGATTTGTTATATTGATGCCTAGTTCAGTAGCTTGTCAAATCATATGAACCTTGACCTACACCAGTTTCTCTCCTCTTTTATCATGTCCTCTAAAACTTAGGGCATACAAGGCCTCAAATTTGATGATTATGAAGAATATAGGTAGCATAGAGTTCATGTATTAATATTATTTTTTAAAGTTTGTATGGATAAGCAATGAAGATCTTGTTTGCAATATGTGATTTATTTTCTTTATATAATGCTCGCAATGGCTCCTCTATTTGTTAAAGTCCACTTGACTCAAGAAGTTGGTTTAGTCCAAAGAAGTAGAAAGATCTTCACAAGACCTACAATAAATTAGTGTCACAGCAATAATCCACCATAGAGAGCCTTAGAGAAGAATAGAGAGCATGAGAGAGAAGAAGAGAGAGAAAGAATCCTTCAAGAAGTTAGAGATAGCTTAGAGATGTTCAAATGAATAAACTAACTTGCTTTTATATGCATTCTCGCTCATAAACAACGAATAAAACCAAATGGAGCCAACATGAGGAACCACTTAAGATGTCTTAAGGCAACATACCTTTAAAATAGGTTCAGGACTAAATGAGAGACCAGGGCGCTTGGGCACCCTTGCCCTTTAGCCCTAAAAATCCTGGCATAAGTCTCTTTAGGTGTTCTTAGTTCAATCTCATAGTTATTTTTTCAGGTTTTATGATCGAGATTTAATCATTTAATGTTAAAAAAAGTGTTAAAATAGGTCCTAATTAACAAGTGTAAATATTTTAGGTCCACCCAAGTGCTAAACTAAGTGTAAAATGATAGTGTACATAGTTTATGATGTAACAGGTAGAACATTTTCTTCCTCAATTAACTAAAAGAACCATTTAACTTCTAACTTTTTTATAAGATTTTGTAGACAATTTTGCATTTCACCAATCCACAACTACATGTGCATTTCTAAGTCTTGCTGCTTCAAAAAATTAGTTGTTCCTTGGCAAGATATTTTTTCACACATGCTCCAGCTCCATAATGCTCTCCTTTACCATACCTAGCTTTAAAGAAACTCCACGTGTTGGGCATTGTTTTCTTTATGAGCCCTACATAGAAAATAAAATATTCATTTTAAAAAAAAATTTCCTATACAATTGTCTAACCATATGAGATGTTGTGTCATCTAGTTTCTCTTTCCTTTAAACTATCATAAAATACATTGAAACAATACTACACAAACTCTTACAAATGTAATTGGTTATCACTCAAATAGAAATGGTACTCCCTCAAAAAAATTATGTCATCTTCTATACTATCAACGATATGTCTATACATGAACAAAAATGGCTACATGTACTAAATTATAATATTGAGATTGAACTTCCTCTTATGCAGCAAGATTGTAGTTTTTTGTAAAGTCAACCATTGAAAGTATGGTTCTCATTAGAAATGTATCTCTACATATGTGAAATTGTACATCAAGGCATTGAGCATATTGGGAGTGTTTCACATATTTGTAGACAATCTTATTCTTGAATTTTATGATGAATGCATGTACATTAATTTGCTCTATCACTAACACACCATGCTTTCTAAAATTTCCATCATTTAATGGATATTAAACATTCTTGAGCCTCTTTGCATCCACTAATTGTTTTCTAAAATCATGTGAACTATCTCCATGCATGCATTATTCTAAGAATGAAAGGTTACCACATATGTTACATTCTCCATAAATACAATCTTGAGTAAACTTGCTATAAACTTCCGAATTATTGTAGGTGGCATATTAATACCACATTCCTACACAATTTGGTTAGTATGTAAAGTACAACATATATATTGAAAAACATCATAATAATAATGGAATTGCACATACACTTTGCAACAACAAGTGATTCATTGTTTATTCATTTTGAGATACCAATGATTACATTTCTCAAATGACCTTTGACTTATGTTAAATTTTGTTATAATTGAATAATCTATAGTCTTTTTATATAATTTTTTAGTCATGTCTAATAAATTCTTTAGATGAGGATCATGTTTTTTTGACCCCATTTTTAATTTCAAAATATCTCTAATATTAGATGATACCCATATTATCATGCCAATATTTTTCAATTAAACACCTAGTTTTTAATTTCATGTTAGACCTTGGAAGTATGTTGCTAAAAGCCCAACACTGGCTAATTAGACCATCTTCAATATTTAATCTTATCTTTACTGCTCTTCTCAAAGTTTTAGCATTTACATTTAGAATTTGACTTGTTATAGTTATATCATTATTTTTTAGAACTAATTTATTAGCTAAAGTAGTTGTTATTGCCTGTCGTGCTACATTAGTATATTTAGATCAAGTCTTGTTACCAATAGCATGAACAACAACAATAGCACTAGAGATAATTTGTTTAACTAATTCATCATCTTTTTGTTTTATGAATATGCCTACTTTTTCATTACTCTTCGCGTTTTTGACATTCTAATTAGTTGCATTACTAGTTGACATTGAAATGTTCTTTTTGTTAATTGTTCATACAATTTGTTTGCATTATTTTGAATTGTTCTCTAATTTTTCTTACCATGATGATTATCTAATACATTTATTTCAATTTTAATAAAAATATTTTCATTTTAACTCCTTTATAAGGGGTTGAAATATCAATAGGTTTGACATCTTTTTCTACTTGAATGTTTAAATTTTGGTTTACATGTTTGATTTTCTCTACATTCGTGTTTAAATCATTGTTTATGTTATTAAAATATCTTTTGTGTTGGTTTTATATAATTTATTTCAACAACAGTACATCCACCTTCCTATAACATACCAGTGTTGGTTTCTTCATTGAGTGCATTTGAAGACTTACCTTGACTCATTTCCATAATCATGATTTTCATATTCTCCTCTTCCACATTCACCATTTCCATATTTGTCTCTTCTATACATTCACCTCTTCCATGTTTTTCTCTGCAATGTTCTCTTCTTTAACGTTTGCCTCTTCCATAATCACCAAATTGGACACTTCAATATTCTTCATTTGTCAAATCTTCTCTCTTCCATCTCTTTGTCATTTTTCTTCCTTCTCTTGATGTGCTTCCATTTGTATAGGTGTCAAGATTGTTAAAGTTTCTTTTTTTTTTGTTTTTGATATTGGTAAGCTGCAAACAAGGGTGCATATCCCTATCACAAAAGGCCACAAAGGTAGCAAAACAAGACGATAGGCTACGAACAACAGAGCAACAACTAATTAACAACTACAAAGCATGATAGAGTAAATATAGAACCAATACCAAAAACAAAGGCAAAACCAAACACTACTTAAGCAACATATTCCATTCCTCCATGAGGAATCCCAACAGTTCTTCCTTGCTAGCAATGTTTCCCTCCTTATCTTGCTTACCATCTTGAATATCTTGCAGAACAACCAAAGAAGCGGCTGCACGATGGGTTACTTTGGAACACAAGGTTGTCATCACCCTCATTTTATCCTCAAGGTAGGTCATCATGTTCTTCAGGTTATCCATGTCCTTTTTAAACTGACTGCAGCTGTCACATTTCTTCACACTGGCCACCTCCTTAACTAGAGACTCCATCACCTCAACCTCATCCTCCTCGGTGCCATAGAAGGAATTGTTCAATTCTTCAAACAAACTGGCTCCCTCCTGGACCGTTAGCTACTCAGGGGTAGATTTAACTTCCTTTATCTCCACTTCCTCCTTAGGGTCAGAGGCCAAGGAGTAGTCGACAATTTTCAACACAAGGGTTTAAACTCCCACAAGCCTGCTTGAACAACAGATGCTCAACCTTCTTGCAGATTTCCCCTTAACATCTTCTCCTTATCCTTCACAACTTCATCTTCCTCCTTACCCTGAATATCAGTGTGACCCCTTTCTGGTTCAGTGAGATCCACACTTTCAACATACTTCCTAGGCTCAGAATGCGCACTTAAATATCTTTTCCTCTTCTTCTCACTAGAGTGAGTTGGACTATTTTCAAGATTACACAAACCCTTAGTCGCCACCTTTTGAGCTTGACCAAGGGATCTAGTAGCTCCACTTGAAGGGCTGGTTAAATCATATGGGCCCGATAGGGTAGGGGTTTTCTTCTGGGAACTAGGCAGGGTTTTGACTCCTTTTTTCTTATGAGAACAGGGTGCCAAATTATCAACAGACGGGGCCTTAAGGTTTTGGGGGGACCTAGTAGTTCCTGAGGATTCTTTCACAGTGGGATTTGAGGCCTTACTTTTGGCTGGGCTGCCATATTTGACACTCAGGGGAATATTATCATCCGACTCTTCATCATTAACCTCCTCAACAAGACAAGCTCTTATGAGCTTAGGAGGGCACAAGGCAAGATGAAAGTGGAACAAATAGATGATCAAACCTTGGTGGAGCAGCACGACCACAATGCTAGGGTTGTTCTCATGAGCCTTTTTGACAACATTCATAGAGGATTCCAAGAATGACAAAAGGTAGATAAGGAAATTGACAAGCAACTTATGGCAAAAATGATTCAGTAAGGCGAAATGGTAATGGTAATAACACCTAAACCTACCTTCCAAAGTTATGTACTTCATGATAAAGAAACATACCTTATCTCATGGGTAGATAAGGCTCTCCCTCTCAAAACCTCCTTGCAGGCGTACAAGTGTCTCACCATCTTTAAAAGTCTCTTCATGCTCTCTGGGTCTTGAAATTTCATTTATTTTTTTAACTGTTTCCCTTCGCACCTCAAGCCAATGGATTTGGCTATCGTATCCTCACTAACTTGAAAATGAACACCATCCACCCAAACCGTTCGGTCATCATCCCAAGACATGGCAAATTGAGTTGAAAGGCTTTCATCGTAACCATTTAAATATTCCAACAATGGGGTGGCATGACCTGACAAAGATGTCTGCTGATTGGATTTTCATTAGGAGAATTGAATGTGAGCTTGAAAGTGCATCCAGTGTAGGATGAAGTTCCATTGAACTCCATATTTTCCGCAGGAGGATAAGGCCCTTGGAATAGATCTCTGATCAATTTCTTCCCATGTTCTTCATTTAGCCAACGATCTGGGCTTTCTATTGGAGGATTGAGAAATGAAATAGGGAGAATGAAGTCTCCACACTAGTTTTGAAGTATATGACCAACATTAGGATCAATGGGTTTAGCTTCGGTTGAGAATTGGAAGAACGGCCTGTTAGTCCATAAACTTGGATACGTTAGTTGTAGTTTAGCTACTAACATTTTAAATCGATCACAAAGGATTTGATAATTTAAATGCAAATATTATAAAGTAAACATTATAACATTGCTTTATAATGTTTGAGGCAAAAAATAAAAGCATTTCAATCGCTGAGCGCACAACCATTTTTTTCTCTCTTCTTTTGATGTGCGATGGTGCGAAATGGCCTCCTCTGAGAAAATTTTGGTCTGCAATTTTTTTTGCAGTGTTGGTTGATGTGTTTCCTTCTCCATGGAGGTTTCTATGGGGCTCACTTGGGTGGGATGAAGCAGATTTTGTTGCAGAAGAACAACTCACATTTTTGGCTTTTTGGGGGTTCTATTTGGCTCAAAATTGCTACTCTATGGCCTAAATTCATCCCCTGACCATTCCTAATGCCTGGGAAAAGATTTTAAGTATGTTCGTGATGGATTTTGAGTGCTAGAATGACTAAAAATGACCTAGTAATAATAAAAAAATAAATTGGAAGCTGCTATAGTGCCCCTCCATTCTCACTTTGGATGAGTAGGTGGTCAGATTAAGGAGCATGAAGAAGGTAAAATACTCGGAATGCTTAGGGTATGATAAACATGTTGATGGTAGGCTTACTGTTATGATGTAGTTGAGGACACTCATTGATGTTTAATATGATGACACTGTTGATACTTTATGATTAGTATATTATGCTTACGTTGTGATCAGTTATAGGTATTGATTATGTAGATTAGTTTTACTACGTAATTAATGCGATTATTTGTCCATGTTATCTGGTTGTTTAGTTACTAATAAATTTGTTTAATGTCGATACTTGTGATGTGTTTTGTGAAGGGATAATGTAGTAATACTCATAATGAGTACCCTACTACGCTACGATTCCCTGTCACTATGTGCCTTCTTGGATGATTATATGTATGTATTCGACACTTTTGTTTGCTATAGGTTGCAGGTACTAGGCATCGACTCCACCTTAATTGGTAGGTCTGAGTGTGCCTTCATACCAATGGAAGTTGTTAAATGGAGATAACATATAGTCCCCTAGCCTAGCCATCATCCTTGAAGAGCATGAGTATCCGGTTGTGTACCCTGTCAGTGTTGTCAGTTTGGTCATGATAGTCAGTCATTGTTGTGGTGGTCTTTCTTTCCGATCTTGCATAGTAGTCAAGTATGGTTTGACAGTTGGGTTATTTTGTTGGTATTGTTTTGGTTATTGTTGCCTTAAAATAAAATAATTAGTTATGAAGCATTTTTGCTAAATAAATAAATTTATAAATGTCCTTATGTAAATTTAGTTTATGAAAAATATATTATTCTAGAAGTTAAGTTAATAAATAATAATAATAATAGTAATAAATGTAATTGCAACTAGAGTTAAATAAATAAATAATATTTATGTGTTTCCATAAAATATATTTATTTTGGTCTAGTTGTAAAATGTTAAAAATAGTAAACTGTAAGATATTATTCATGCAGAAGTTATTGCCTCTTGTGGGGGGAATCTTCTGGAAGATTTTAGGGGATTTATTTCTCTAAATAGGGAGTTTTTGGCTGTATTTAGGGGGGGATTTCTCTCTCATAACGGGCTTCAAAAGATGGAACTTTTGGGGAGAGACTGGTTTGTGGCTGCAGTAGTTGAACCTGGCGTCTAATCTTTAGCCCAGTCAAGCAAGCAAAATCAGGTTCCTTTGGTTGTAATTCCTGTTTGTATGATTTATGATTTTTTCCTATTGATTGTAATATGCTTAAGAGGTTAGAAACTTTGTTATCAGATCCAATTGTGCATGTCTGTATCATTGCATTTTTGGGAATCACCAATTGATGTGACTGTCTATCTCTCGTCCATTTCATCTCTATTTTTTATAGTCTATTACGGCATCAATAACTTTTATTTTACGAATTGGGTTTCTATAAATTTTTGATATATGGTGTACGAGCTAGTTATCTAAATTGTATCCAAAATTTGTGCATACCCAGTTTGTTGTTTTGGAGATATGAGTGTTTTCTGACTGTCTACCTCTCAGCCATTTCGTCTCTGTTTTAGCCATCTATTGTGTTAGACATAACTTTTGTTTTACGAACTGGGTTTCTCTAAGTTTTTTATATATGGTGTACAATCTAGTTATCTAATCATATCCTAAAATAGTTCATACCCCATTTGTCATTTCAGAGATATGAATATTTTCTGACTGTCTACCTCTCACTAGTTTCGTCTGTCTTAAAACAGTTAGTTGCGTCACCAATAACTCTATATTTTTGAATTGGGTTTCTCTAAGATTTTTCAACAAATTCATTTTGTGCATATCCTATGATCATTGCTTTCCATAATATGAATCTCTTTGAGGCATTCCATGAACCAGTCTGCATGCTCTATCTATGCTTTCACATTTTACATTGTTGTAAGCTTCTAAAGCTTTCTCAAGAAATTTATTTTGTGATAATCCTATCTTATGTATGTGGTTAAAAGTGTGGTAGATTTGATGAAGATGTTAGATCTATAAGAATGTTTTATTGTTTTGTATTCCTTTCCTCTCAAGCTAACCTTAGAACAATGTTCTTTCATTGTAGCTTCGGGTTTCGTATCTTGTGATTCTAACTAGTGTAAGATATTTATAGTATTCTAATATTATAGGCTTTTAGCCTTTCTTTTACAATTATATTTAATAGTATTTACAGTTATCTAGATTATTATTATATGTGTATTAATCTAATTATTATTAGAGCGGGTCTCTTTAATTTACTAGTGTATGAAATTAAGATATGTAATTAGTATATGAAATTAAGACATGTAATTATGCCTATTAATTTATGTATTGTGAGGGAATGGAATAAAGGTAATTTAATGTATTGAATATTTTTTTATAGGTTTGAAAATAAGAGTTTTAGATTAATGTAATTAGTTTGGTATTAGAATTTTATTATTAATGTTCTATGAATTTGGCTATGTTGAGAGAACATTGTATGGTATTGAATTAGATTATAGATGTGTTATTTGTCATTAGTTTTAAATCATCATTTTATCTGAGTCGTGTTGCAAGTGATATCGTTGAAGTATTTTGATAACCGGTTTGAGTTAAGATCTTACTTGTTAGAAACCTTAATCTATGGTTGGAATAGGTCAGTTTAGGGGTTGTTCTACTTCGAAAAGTAATGTTGGTTATCGTCTTGGTCATTAATACCATTGTCTAGAATAATGATCCTGTTAAGGTTTTATTCTATTAATTAAATAAGTTAGAATAATGTCATTATGATCATCATTTGGGAAATTATAATCCTAATCTTATGTTTTCTCTTTGATCTATTTGAAGGACATGATATCTTATACCATTCTTGAAATCTAGTGCCTTAATGAATGTTATTAAGTGTGTAAGTAATGCGAACATGAATCATGCCAATCTAGTAGACATGAGGTATATAACTTTAGAAGATATTAGAGGGGTGACTAGTTATGATGTAAGTGCTAGAATATTAAGTCCTACACTATAGAGATAGATCCACCTTATGTTTGTTGAATGTTTGACCATGTTTGGAATCAATGTTACATTCTTTTAGTCCCATGCGTGGTACAATATTTCATGTGTTTCCATTATGTGTTGTAAGTGAATTATTGGTTATAGTTCTTAGTCTATGTTGTGCATTTGGAAGTGAACGTCAATATGGAACCATTGTGTTACAAAGGTGTCATGTGTCTGTGTCATTAGGGAAGTTGATTCCAGAGGCCTAGAGGGGGAGTCGTGTGTATGACTCTAGTGGTTTTATGTAGTGTTTACTTCCCTCTGTTTATAGATTCATGTGGTTATGATGACTAAGCAAGAATGATAATACCTTGTTCAGTGTTCCTAATTCGTGCAATTATGTTTAAACTCATGTTGATGTTGTTTTTGTGATGAGGTGGTAGAGTCCTGCTTTATTGTTGTGGTTCATTATTGTATTAGGCATGTAATAAATTTCTGTGTTGGTTCATTTTATGGTTGAGATTTTGGGAGCAAGAGGACCCATGCCTTGCTCTGAATTACACTTTGTTTCAGTTGAAATTTTTGGGAGCAAGAGGACCCATGTCTTGCTCTGGATTACACTTTTTTTCAGTTGAAATTTTTGGATCAAGAGGACCCATGCCTTGCTTTGGATACTTTTGTTGAGATTTGTATGCAAGAAGGTAAATGCCTTGCACGGTATGTGGATACTTGTTGCTATGCTTGTTGGTTAAGGGTCTTCTAGATGTAGGAGGGGAAGTGGCTTCTAATGTGGGACCGCCGCCCAAAGTAGCTGTCAAGGTAACCCATTGGAAGTTGTTAATCCAGTGATAACTTAATAATCAAAGTTGGAGGGTTGGAGAGATTTCACATTAATCAAGATAATTGGATGCCTCACTCATGCCTGTAGTGCTCGTTCAGGTTAAGGATTAGATGAGAAGGCCGTGGTTGGTAAAATCAACTTCCTTGTACTCATGAAAGGAATGTTGATTTCGTATGTATCACCCTATGGGGCCGGCGTCTAGTGAGAGACTGTCAGGGTAACCATAGATGGGGGCCCGCGCCTAGGGAGAGACTGTCAGGGTAACCCTTGGATGGGGGCCGACGTCTAGCTAGAGACTGTTAGGGTAACCCATGCTAGGACCATGTGATGACATTCATCCCTACTACAGTTTAGCATTCCCTCTTGTTGTTCATCTCTATGTTGTTTGACTGCCTCTGGAAGTTTTGTTAAGTGTGGAAGTGATGTTTATGTTGCTTGTGTTGTCTTGTTGACCCGTGTTATACTTCAGTCCTGTGTAGTCCTTACACCTATTAGTCTTCTATCTTCTTGTCTATTGTTGCTGTTGAACCTTATGTTATCTCCTAGCACAGGGGGTGGACCTTAGGGTTCCACATGGTCGGGTGGTTGTGCTATTTTCTCCATTGGTTTTCCCTTGCTACTGTTTGTGTGCAAGAAGAATGGACCTTGCGTTGCAGTTCCAGATCATGTCCCAGATTGATGAGACATCTATTTATTCTCTTGTACTAGTTTTGTGTATCAGATATATCATATTGTATGTATTCCAATGTAATCCAGAAAGTGATAGTGTGAATGATGTAATGATGTACCTTTATGTATGGGAAATTATATATGTACTTGTAGTTCTAATTATATGATCTTGTCGATTTCTCATTTAATGTTATTTCATGGAAATGTATGTGCTCTCACATGTGAAGCAATAGATTAGAATTGAATTATTGATGTTAGTTAATTCTTGATCCTGTAAATAGTTTAGTAAGTAATGCAGCTATGAAAACCTTAGAGGAAAATATAGTTTAATGATATGTATGGATGTGTTTGACATTACTCTGTTATTTCTATCTTCTTAAAAAAAAATTGTCCTATTTGTTAGCTTATTTGTGTTGTCCTCTGGGGTTTCCTGGCGGGGCGTTACAGTTGCTACAATGTATTCTGTGGCTGGGTATAGTCAAGGAGGTTGAGAAGGGGCCCCGTGGCCTCATATTGCTGCATCATAGAGGGATGAGGAGCCCTTTGATGTGTCTCTATGATAGTGCAAAAATAGAGGTTTGAGGACAAAATTGATGCCTGACAATTGCAAATTAAGAAGTGGACAAGTCAAAAGGGGAAAAAAAATTAAAAACATTTGGCTCCATGTTTTATCTATTATTTTGTCTTTTCCTCTTTTATGTGTAATTTGTAATTTCCCCAGGCTCATTGGCGATGACTTGTAATGCAAGACTCACCTAATCACCATGATGTAATAAATTTTAGGGCAACATGTTCTTGTGTCTATAAGAGAGCATGTTGTTCCACTTTGTAGGGGGATTTTTCTGGGCTTTGGATACAAGGTGTCCACATTTTTGGGAAGTAGCTTTCTATAGGAGAAGGTGACTGGATTTTGGGTTGCAGAGGCATATTTTGCTATGTAAATGAATAATTTTTGAATGATAACTTTCTTTCCATGTTGAGTTATATGAGTAACACATTCTGTGTGGATTATTTATGACTGTCTCCTTGGGTATTAGCATTTTTCTTTTGAACAAAGTTGCTAAGGGTTTCTAAGTTCTTCAATACACATTCATTATGTTTCATGTTTGATTTTTTACATCTATTCAAGGAGTAGATTAAATTTTCTTTAGATAAAACATGGAGAAAAATGTGTAATATCAAGGGATTAGTGAAGCATATGGTCATAGATGATTCTCTTTCTTTGACAAACTACTGTAAGATAGTAATTTCATTGTTTTCTATCCTTTGGTTATGAGTTTCTACTGTCATAAGGAAACATTTACATTGTTGAGTCTGACTCTGTCGCCCAGATAAAGCATTGATCTGGAATATGTTTACCCAAAGGTCTAGGAAACCTAACAATTTAAAAGCAAATCATACAAACCATTTTATGTTTTATTTTGTTTTAGTTTAGGTGTTGCATGTTTTCTGAGCTGAATAAGTGAGATAATCTAAGAATATTGCTAGTCTAGGGTTAATCTTACAAATCTTGGTGCATACATGAGAGCATTATATCTGAGTTAGTCAAAGATAAATCTTTTGGTTATGAACAAGGGAATACCCCCTAGGTGTGGCAGAGCTTGAAGTAAAGGGGAGATAAGCGTGGGCAAATCCCTCACCTTGTTTCTAAATCTCCCACTCTGTTGGCCGAGTCTTCCTTTAAACTTGAGGATAAGAAGTGGCAAATCTTTAGAGTTTGATGTGTGCAGATTTGGGAACCAACAATATCTAAGCAACTTGTTGTTGTGTTCCTTCCATAGACTCCAAGCCAGGATAGGACGCCTATTTGATCCCATAATTAACAAATAATCTTGATAAAATTAACAAAATCTCTTTAAAATAGATCCACTCCTTGAGCTCTCTAAAATACAAATAGATATAGATCATTTGTTTAATATTGCTTTTCAAATTGATGGTTGACATCCTCTTTTAAACATGATGCATAAAATCCTTCATTAATGGTGATTGTGCTTGAATATACTTTTTACAAGTTCTCCATAAATATTCCTTTTTAAAAATGGTGCTTGTCCTTGATTCCTTTCAAATATGGTGCTTGTGCTTGTTTCCTCTAAAAATGGTGCTTATGATTGAATCACTTTTAAAACCAAGCCTTGGATGCTTTAATAGTCCTTCTACCATTGATGTTAAAGAAAAATATCTACAAAAAATAGAATAATGCTTGAAAGAGATTAGAAGAGACATCAAAATAAAAATATTCGCATATAAATCACTATTAGTTCGTGATCAGAAAAATAGTATAGGACTCTACTCGTACTATACTCTACTAAATAAAGGTGTGCAACAACTATATTAGAAACACATATTTGTTATGTAAACATATATCATTAGTAACTTGTACATTCAATACATATTTATGTGTATCCAATACAAAAATAGCGGGTATTCATTTATAGAAAATACACATTAAATTTAAATTCAGATCTCCCCTCAAACTTTTCCTTAGTTTTAGGCTTAGAAATCTGACCCTAAGCCTTGGACCTACAAGTACAATTTCATCGAAGCATCTATTAGTATTAAAATTGACTTCAACAATATGGCTATTTGACTTGATTTTTAATATTTTTAGCAAAAGCAAAACCCATTATAGATCATAATGTCTAGTTTTCAAATATGTTTAATTTTTTTAATGTTAAATGTAGTTTTCTATTTATTTATTAATTTTTGAACACACAGTCTCATAAAATTGAAATGATGTATTACTATTTTTTAATAACTTTTGATTTTATTTTTTTTTAAATTACATGTGACCAATTTAGACATCATTCTCTATGCATTGAAAAATTATGTTACAATTATTTTTGGTCAAATTATGTGAGTTCTACATGAGGGATTTTAGATTTACACATTATTCCCACTAAATATTAATAAAAATATATATTTGCTAAAAAATTACAAAAAAATATCCAAGCCAAACTTCAACATCATATGCATCTATCCACAAAAATAATTTTAAAAAATAATTTCATTTATTACTTTTTATATGGGTCATGCACATGCATGTCTTGGCCTCCAACATACTTTTTAAAAAATGTCACTTTTATCATCTTGGTATTATAATAAATTATATATATGAAAACTAGAAGGAATATCCTACGTTTTGTATTTTTACACCATGTTAAGATTGTATCTAGAAGTGCTTCAAATACTTACCCCAAGTATAACAAACTCTAATTTTCAATAAATAAATTGTAGTGTAGATTCTTCATTATATGTTAACTCATTCTTGTTTGCTAATTATGAACATTTAGATGATGTCATCTTACATATTAGTGAGTGAGATTATACTTGAGTGGTAAAAATTTGCAATGGTTTGATGCATCTTATTTTCTTTACACTTCATTCAAAAAATTGGCTTATGCTTTTATTGACCATTTCTATAGTCCTAAGTCACATGAAGATAGTATGGAATTAGCAATATTCTCTCATGATTTATCTTTTGGTCCTTGTTCTCCTATTGTCCATATGGATTATAGATATACTAAACCTTATTTTTATCATACACACGCATATTGTAAGCACAAGGGGGCATTGAATTCCAACATAAAGTTCAAGAATTTTTAGACAAATGGAAGATAAATGTTAAAATAAATCATGAGAACACAAATCCCTTAGTGATAAGATGAGTCATATGACATAATTCTCTTTTATGTCATATGTCAAGAAGTGAGCCATGTTTACCATAACACACCATATATTAAGGTTACACATGACATAAAAGAGAATTACTTGATATGACAAATGAATTAATTGCTCATATAACCTTATTATTTACCTTATTTTGTGCTTTTTTCTTTCCTTTTTTGGCTTTATGTTCCTATTCGCATGTGGATGACACAAATACATCTTTAGTAGTGCATGCTAACACAAGTGACTTTGAACATGTGTTGTGTTGTCCTTGTCACTTCTTCCTTGTGTTTTGTATCATTTCTATTTGGGCATTTTTGCTTTCATCATGTATGTTGTGATCCTACTCACCTATTCTTCTATTTATCTTATGCATCCTTATATTTTGACCTTTTTTTATTATACCTTGTTTGTTGTGTTTTTCACATGCCACCTTCTTTCGTTTCATTCTTATCTTCCCCACTTGGGGGGTTGTTCTAGTTGAACGAATTTCCTTACTTGATATATTTCCTCCTATTCGTGTCTACATCCTCTTCATTCCTATGCTTTACTTGCCTTTGCCTTTGCCTTGGTTTCCCACTTGGGTTGATCTTTTACTTATTATTTTACTATTTCACCTTTTGCATCCTTGTGGTTATTGGGATTTTATTTATTCGTGATTTTACTACCCTTGCTTTACCAAGTTGGGTTTCTCATATTTCCTTATTATTTCTTATCATTTTGCTTCCCATACATTCCCATGACTACTATGATGTTTGCTTATATTTTTCCACATTTATTATCATGCCTATGTTTATTGTATATACCATACTATGATGTGTATGCCTTAATGTTTGATCATTGATTATTTTCCATGATCCTACATACTTTTAGAGTTACTAAATTAGACTAAGGGGTATCATTCTTTCCCCCCTTATTTTTTATTCTTTCATTGCTACACCTTTATATCAAGAGTATCATACTTTTCTCCTATTGGAAACATAAGCATGATGATGAAGAGACTGATGAGCATGTCAATGAGTAGTGTGTTCATTGATGACAACAAAGGGTAAAGACATAGTTGTGCTGGTCCGGAGAGGTTCAGTAAGGTATACAGGTACAATTGTGTTGGTCTGGTTAAGTATGATATCCTAAGTATTGATCTGGAGAAGGTACTAAGTGCAGTATGATGGAGAATACACCTAAACATGATATTCCTTCATTTTGGTGCTCCACAGTCTGGTACAACTTGCCGAAGATTTTCCTAAGGCATTTACTAAAAAACAACTATGACAACCTTGGCCACAGTTCTTCAGTTTGCATTTCTCTGCTATAAGGATTTTTTCTCTGTAATTGTAAGGTAATGATTGTGCATACCAAAAGAGTCTAAATCCAAAGATTTAGGTCTTGAAATCCTCCAGAGTGAAAGATATAGTTGATAGAGTACCAGACTTTGTAATGACAGTGCCATTGACAGTTTGGAATGCTCTACATTCCACCACAGATGAATATCTTGCCATGCAGTCTTGAGGAAGAGGTTATGGATGTTAGAGGTGTGTATGATTCAAATGGTAGGCATTTTGGTGGTCCACACTTTGAATTATGAACTAACAGTTAGTTCATGCTATTGTTGCTTCACCAGTTAAGCTGACCTAAAGTTGTTGAGATTGTGTGGAGTCAAGACATGTTTGGAATAGAGTCATGGGAGCAAATATAGGTCATGTAAAACTATCTCAATGTGTTACATGCCTTGATTCTCTTCGCAAAGCGTATAGAGTTGTGTTTTTGGCCGACAAGTTAAGGAGTCATATGATACATCTCCCTACTGACCTAATTGATGGTTTACTTGAAAGAGGTATATATACAAGATTGCTTTCTTGTGTGAAGGTGTGATTTTTGTGTGTGTTGTGTGCGAAAGAAGTAAGTGTGTATGGTTGAGCAAAATTTGATGAGAAAAGGAATTAGATTATAAGTTTGTGGTGAAGATGAAGTGTGTCAAGTTAGTATTTTGAGCATCAGTGGAACTGTATCTCTAGCATGAGTAAATGCACTACTAGTAGTTCATATTTGGTAGTGAGCCACTCGTTCTTCTATCTCTTTCTATTCAGGATAGTGAGTCCTTTGGTAGTGAGCCACCTGCAGTGAGCATTTTCTATTATGGACAGTGAGCCTAATTGAATCGGTATTGTTACTCATATATATGTGTGTGTGTGTGTGTGTGTGTGTGTGTGTGTGTGTGTGTGTGTGTGTGTGTGTGTGTGTGTGTGTGTGTGAGCTAATCCTCACTGTGGTTTTTCCCTTTTTAGGTTTTCCATGTAAAAATCTGGTGTTCATGTGTTATGCATTGTGATAGTTAATTTCATTCTTTCCTTTCTTACTGTAAATTAAATATGTTATGTGGAATGAATGTTTAAATGCTTAAGTGGTTTGAGAGAATACTGATTCACCCCCCCTCTCAGTATTCTAGGTGGTCAACAATTGGTATTAGAGCCTAATTCCTTGGAAGAAACTTAACTGCTTGAGGAAGATCTTGAAGTGTGAACACATGGCACCTAGGAGATATCCTATTCCTCCGGAAGAAATTCCTACTATTGAATTTACTGAAGAAGACTACATTGTTGACATGAATGGAGAACTTGAATCAACCCTTGAAGATTTGGAAGAAAATATTAAGGAGGTAGATGAATGTATCAAAAAGTTGAGGGAGCAAAACAAGAAATTCAAAGAAAGATACAAGGAAGTAAATGAATAGATCAATCAATCAAATGAAAAAATCATCAGCCTGAAAATACAAATTGAGGAAGAAAAAAGAATTGAAGAACGCCTAAATAAAAAACTGAAAGGCAAAGCTAAAGAATGCTCAAGGCTTGAACAAGAAATAGTGGTCTTAACGATACAATTGGAGAAGGCAAAATTTCAAGAAGAGCTCCATACTACTTGATGAAATGATTGCAAATCAAAAGTATCCTAAGGACAAAGAAGGATTAGGATTTGAAAAGGGTGAAAGTTCAAAGACAAATTAGACTTCAAACAATGTTAGAAAGAAGAACAACTACCAAAAGAAGGCTACAGTCAAGAAAGGTAATAACAGACAGGTCTGAAACCAGAAGAAAAACTTCAAGAGGCCACCTATTAGACAACCAGCTGCACAAAGGTACTCTAGCTACCGTTACTCTTGCAATAAATTTGGACATAAGGCTATGGAATGTAGGAGTACGATGAATCAAAATGTTTAATCATTCTCTTGTCAATGTTTTACATGTCAAAGAATTGGTCATAGAGCTAGCGAATGTAGAAATCAGATGATGAATGGTTACAATAAGGGTATGATAGTTTCATCTTTCAATGGTTACTGTTATACATGCAGTAGGTTTGGGCATAAGGCTAATCAATGCAAATCTAGGATGAATCGAAGTAAGCTTGTTCAAGATGTCAGATGTTATGAATGCAACAAATTGGGCCATATTGCTAAATTTTGTAGAAGTAAGAATGTGAAGGCTGATCTGGTAAAGAATATTGTAATCTAGTGAAGAATGTGGATCTGGTAGAGATAAACAAAGAAATGGACAAGGCCTGGAAAAAGAAAGAAGAAAATAAGGTGAATGATGAGGCTGTACTAGTATCTGGTGTAGATGTTTGCTCCAGAAACTAAGTTGAGAGATTTGTCTTAGGGGGAGCTTTAATGGAAATCTTTCATCCCCTACTAGAAAAAATGGTGCTAATATTTCATCACGAGGATATGTGATATAAATCAACACATTTGATCTATTAGAGAAAACACCGGTGAAAATTATCTTATTGTGGAAGATTGCGGAGCAATTAAGGGTGACTGTGTATCACAATTGAAGCTTAGACAACTTTATCAATTTGTGCATTAAATGCAAATTAGGTTTTCAAAAGGGGCTTTTAGGCAATCTTGCTTAACCAGAAGATCATTTGCAATCAAAATTTGAAGAGAGAAAGAATAGTGGAAGAGCAAGGAAATGCAAATCAAACCCTAACTGGAAGTGATTGAAAGGTATTTACAATTTCTATCTTGTCCTAAAGTCTTTCAACAGTATCTTGAAGATGTTTACTCCACAAGTCGTAGAAGTAGTATACTGTCCCCACCCAAAATTTAAGAAACATCCATTCAAATGTATGGAAATGGATCCAGATGGTGCCTTTTCAGACATTCCATATGGTGTTTTACATACAAAAGATGTGAGGATGTACATCCACACAAAGATAGAAGAATATAATCATGTGAACTTGGAACAACTATGGGTAAATGACCTAACTGATGATGATTTTGAGCTGAAACATGAATACAAGAGTTTGATGGAGAAGAAGCTAGATGTGTGGAACAACTTCCCCATGTTCTTTGAGGATGCTTGGGTTAAATATGTGTTGATTCGTATCCATGACAAATTCATGTGGTTGGATTTTCCGCACATGATCAGCAAAGAGGCAATTAGGGCTATAACAAGGTTATGTTCCTCTAGAATAGTGTCAACATTAAAATCCGTGAAATATGATGTGGTAATTAAGCTCACCGGAGCTAAGTTTGACAAATGTGCCCTTACTATCAATGACATTAAGGATCCTACAGTAAGATATGCATCAATGGTGATTGGTTATAAGATATTCTTCACAAATAGAGAAAACTCTGTGTCTGCAACTACTATACACACTGCATACCAAATGGTGAAAGAAAATAAAGACTTTGATCTGTGTTAGTTGCCGAAACAATAGTTATTGGATAATATGCAGAAAACAAAAGATTCCTAGTACCCTTTTTGGTATGGTTCCCTAATTATATGCTTGCTATTTTACTTTCTCAGAGAGATTCCTAGAACTAAGAATATAGTGTGGTTGAAAGACATTCATGTAGCAGTACAAGTTAGAGATCATTTGAGAAGATTTGGTAACTTAGAAAACCAAACAACTACATTATGGGATTTCTTCAAAAACTTCTAGAATAACGTGCAAGCTAGAGAAAGAATTCCTAAGAAACTTGTAGCTAAGTACAAGGATGATATCATCTTTATGGTTAGCAAAGATGAATGTTTTATGGAAGTAATGGAACCCAGAACAGTTTGGATTCCGAAGATGGGTTATGAGGTTGCAAAAGACATAGTTATAGGTTTTGTAGACCTAATGCTTAGCAAACCAAAGGATGCCTCAACAAGAAGATTTGGAACATTTGTAGAAAAATTCACTAAAGTGCATTTGAAGCACAATGAGAGAAAAATAAAGAAAAGTGTGGAGGAATTGAGAACCAAGTTAGAAAAGTATGTGTCACCAAAGGGCTCTGCGAAGAAATCAAAAGACATACCTACTCCTTCTAAAGAGTCTCCCAACATAAGAAGGTCCACTAGGACTTCTATTTCTGTTCCTTTTGTTCCAAAAGCTTCCGGAGCTACACCTCCAAAGAAAATAACATCAAGTGCCTTTGTGCAACAACAACCACCCAAGAAGAGAAGGGTAAAGGAAAAGGCTACATGAGAAAAATACATCAGCCATAATGATGATGAGGAAGAGGAAGAAGAAGAACTTGGACCTAAATTGGTCTGGAAGAAGAAAAGAGGGCCTCAAAACTTTGAAGAAGAAACAATTACTAAGAAAGTAAGAATTGATATTGTTGATATAGGGAGTGAAGAAGAAAGTGAGAAGGAAAAGGATGGTTTCATCTTCAGAAGAAGAGAAGAGATATTTGATATAGGAATTGAGTCCTCTAAGGGTAAAGGAAAGAAAAGGAAGTCAAAAGAACCAAGTCCACCTCTATAACTTGAAGCTATTGTTAGTGCCATTATAGAGTATGGAAATCTAAAGGAAGTAGCAAAAATGTATAATGAAAGACCAGTAAATGACAAATCAATTATTGAAACTGCAATTAGCAAGTACATGGATGCTTTTAATGTTGCTTTAATAGAAATAATTGATCAGTTACCTGAGAGTCTTGCTAGTATACTGATAAAGAGAAGAGATGAAGCCATGAATAAAGATTTTGAGATGAGAAATAAGGCTATTAAAAAAGTTTGTCCCACAATTTCTATACAAGAAGAGAATAAGGATATATAAGGGTTAGCTAAAGAGTTCAAGATAAAAAGGAGATTGAATACTTTAATATCCAATCATAAAGATGAAATAAAAAGCCTTGAAAAGGACATTTTGAAGATAACTGCAGATGTCCTCAAAGAATTAAAAATCAATACAGTAGAAGAATGGACATCTTTTCAGGAAAGAGAAAAGGATGATGGTCATCCTAAGAAAAATGAAGAAACTGGAGTAGATCAAGCTATTCAAACTGAGCAAAATATGTCAACCCCTCCAGTAAACATTGATATAACCAATGCTGAGGGTCTAGATGTTGGAAATCTATCAGAACAAGTTAATTCTCCTTCAGAGAATTTAGAGAATGTTGAAGAGGAGAAGAAGATTCTGGAAGAAAAGGATGTAGAAAAAGGAGAACAAATTGAGACTATCTTGGAAGGAAAGAAACAAGTAGAAAGCACTGTACATAATACCATTATTCCTCTGAAAACACCTAAACATCAGACTAAGAACAAAGAAGATGAAGAAGCACATGAGGTAAATTGTCCTCTAGAAATGTCTGGCTCACACATGATCTCTATATCAAAAGAAGAGAAAAAGCATACAAAAGGTGAGTGTTCTAGAGTCTCTCTAGTAGATTCCATCAAAGAATTTTTGGCCCAACAAAGACAAATTTAGTCAATTGCTTCCCCCCAGTTGTTTCAATTGCCATCTTTGGATGGGCAAATTAATTTGTGAAATATATCTTCGTTGAAGAAATTGCAATTAGGAACTATTTTTCAAGCTACTGCACAAGAAGAGATACTGCAATAACAAGTTGAAGGAAATGAGCTTCTAGAGGAAGCAATAAAGGCACTTGAGGAAATATCACCTAATGCAAAGAAAGACACTTCCTTGCTCCTGCCCAACAAATGAAACATCTATTGGAATTTTTTAATAGTCATTTTACATCCTTGGAGAAGGTAACTGAGAAGAGAGTTTTGGAACAGATCAACAGCAAAATACTAATTGATCTAATAGACAAATGTTCCAAGGCACACAACTTGTTGGGAGTCAGTGTAAAGAGTATTCAAAATTCCCTAGAAGAAGCCAAAGTAATGTATCAATACTGCCTATCATGGCCTCTTATCACAAAGGATATAAAAACAAGATTGATGGTCTTGAAATGCAAATTGCTAAAATCTCAGGGACTTATGAGCCATTAAAGGATAACAATGGAGATTTGAGAGCCAAAATTGAGAAGACTCATACAATCATTAAGAAACTACAAAATCAGAAAGAACTGATCAAGGATCAAATGAGTCAGTCAAGGGAGATAGTCAGTTTCAAGATTGAGGCTTTGACAAGGATGATGAAGGAGGCTAACAAGGTTATTCAAATAACCACTACACCAACATTGGTTGAAGATGTAGAAGAGTTACTTTTGCAAATCAATGGGTAGATATAGGTACTTAACTCTTCTAAGATGCATTGGGATTCTGCGGTGTTACAACTAAATAATATTTACAAGGATATCCTTCCCTCAAAGTAGAAAAGCTTTTTTTAACTTCTTGTACATATGCAGAAGAATAGAAGAAAGCATTTTTTGATATCTTGATGTACATATTGAAGTATAGAAATAAAATAGTAAGGGGGAGTCAGTCTCATGTATATACAAATACATTTGATAGGGGGAGAAATTTTGACTTGTAGATTTACAAGTAGTTCCTTTTGTTGGGAATTAAGGTGTCTCAACCTTTGTAAATTCCTAGCATTATTTATTTATTGCCTAATATTGTATTTACTTGCACATTCAGTTTGGTCACTTAGTTGAGGTGGCACAGTGACATGTCATCTTACTTGGAATGTGACTTGGATGGTCAAGTCAAACCTACATGGATTTGGGCGTCCCATTTAGGTGGCACTATTATGCCATGTGTCAGCATCTTGTGGTATGTGAAAGAGGATATTCCATATGACAAAATCTATGATGCGTAAGAGCCAAGTTTGGAAATTTGTATGACAAGTGGTGACAAGTGTCGGTGAGTAGCTTTGCATGAGGGAAATACATCTTTGGGTGCCCAAGTTGGGCTATGACATGTTTTAAGAGGAATATTCTATATTTAACATTGTATGACAGATTCTCTTACAACATTTAAGGTTGTTATGTTGGGAAAATCTATGACAGATGTAAGATGCGTAAGAGCATCTGTCATAGTCTATTTTTAGCCTTGGAGTGCTCCATGTTTGGAAAGTCAAATTTGACATGTATGACAAATGTAAGGGATGTATTTGCAACAAGGACAAGTGTCCTTTGATGCAGGATAATGGCCATGTGGCCAAGGTGGACACCTATCCCAAGATGCTTCCAGAATATGCCTTGTAATCTCTATATATTGGATAGTTTTTAGTTGTAGTTGCAGTGTTTTTACAGGTATTGTTATGCTACCAAAATAACTCCAGATTCGATGTTTGAAGACTCTTGGAAGAACTTGCATTGCAAGTGTATTGTAAACTGTAACTGTTTTAGATAATACATTGTGCAGGTTTTAGAGTGTGGGGATTTTCACCTAAAAAGGTTTTCCCCACGATACATCTTGTGTCTACTTCTCTCTGTCTACATTCTTGTATTGTGTTTTCTACTGTAATATCTTTGATATAAGTTTAATATTTCTGCAATTGTAAGGGTTAAAATGAATTTGTACACCTCTCACCTCATTAGATTAGTTTAGGAAGCGATTTCTGCACACCTAGCTTCCTTTCAGTTGGTATCAGAGCTAGGCCAGTTTGGTCGTAGCTGCTAGGTAGGGGTTTTTTGTACTGATCTTAGGTTGAGTGGGAGTCTGTGCAGAGTATTATGTAATCTTGTTGCAGGAAGGAGATGGTAGGAACATCCGGAAGAATAGAGGTGGAAAAGTTTAATGGCAACAATTTTGAGTTGTGGAAACTCAAAATGGAAGACATGCTTGTTGATAGAGACCTATGGGAAGCAATTTCCAGTGTAAAACCAACGACAATGTCGCAAGATGATTGGGATCTCAAAGATCGTAAAGCCAAGGGTCTTGTGAGACCTTGTTTGGCTGATTTTGTCGTGTTAAATGTTCATGAAGAGAAAACTGCAAAGGAGTTGTGGAAGAAACTTGGTGATGTTTATCAGACTAAATCCTTGGTAAATAAGTTACTCCTATGGAAGAAGCTATATTCTCTAAGGATGGAAGATGGAGGATTTGTTGTTGATCACATGACTTCCTTTTATATGTTAGTTGCACAATTGACATCCATTGGTGTGACAATGGAGGAGGAGGATTAGTGTATGACCTTGCTTTGTTCTTTACCAGATTCATGGGATCATCTTGTTATGGCCTTCAAAAGTACTACATCCACTTTCAAAATGGATGAAGTGGTGTCTTTGCTATTATCTGAAGAGATGCAGAGAAAGTCATTCGAGTCAGCCAAAGAAGCTCTTGCGGTTCATGGAAGACCCAAGGAGAAAGGGAAAAAGAAAGACAATAAAGCTAAGAAGGGTAGATCCAAATCTCTTGGAAAGTCAAGGGCACTATGTTGGAACTATGGGAAAACTGGGCATTTCTGAAAGGAATGCAAAGAGGAGAAAAACGAAGAAGAAGAATGTCCCAGATTCAGATTCTGACAAGTCACAAGATGATGGTGATGCCTTCATTGCAGCCTTGGCCACCCATGCATCTGATGATGTGTGGCTGATTGATTCTAGTGCCTCTTTCCACATGACCTCACATCAAGACTGGTTTACAAAGTATGAAGTGTTTGATGGTGGAAAAGTGTACCTGGGTGACGATTCTCATCTAAAGATAGTTGGCCGTGGAAGAGTCATAATCTGATTCCCTGATAGATAAGTGAAGGGGATCTCTGGGGTTATGCACATCCCAGTCTTGGCATGGAACCTGCTTTCTATAAGTAAATTGAATGATGCAGGTGTGCAAGTTGTCTTCCTGAAAGAAGGATGTAAGATGACTAGAGGAGCTATGGTGCTTGCGAAGGGTACTCAGAGAGGTACTCTGTTTTAGCTGGAGTAATGCACTTCACAATGCAATAGTTCTTCTGACTCAAAGAAAAGAGTTGTAGTCACTTCATCCCCCCCATTGGAACCAACAACTAAAAGATCTATTGTATCAAATTCTGATGGTAGTGCATTTTGGGTACCTAAGGGTGCTCATGCTTTGGAAGTTAAACTTCTTGTTGAGAAGACAATGTTATGGCATAAGAGACTTGGCCACATTGGTGAGAAGGGTATTAGAACCCTGAAAAATAAAAACCTCATTGAGGGGTTAGATGATTGTAATCTCGATTTCAAATTTTGTGAACATTGTATATATGGAAAGCAAAACCATGTAAAATTTTACTCAAGTTCTCATAAGTCTTCTGGTGTTTTTGATCTTATTCATTCTGATGTGTTTGGTCCAATTAATGTTCCTTTGATTTCTAAATCTTTATATTTTGTATCTTTCATAGATGATTACAGTAGAAGGACATGGATTTATTTTCTCAAAAGCAAATCTAAAGTCTTTAGTCAGTTCAAAGAGTTTAAAGCTTTTGTTGAGAATTAGACTAGTAAAAAGATTAAGTGTTTGAGAACTAACAATGGTGGTGAGTTTTGTTCCACATAATTCGATAAGTTCTACCAAGAACATGGGATTGAAAGACATAAGACAACTCCATACACCCCACAGAAAAATGGAGTTGCATAGAGGATGAACAGGACACTGATGGAGAAGGCTAGGAGTATGCTTAGTGGAGCTGGCCTCAAATAGAAGTTTTGGGCTGAAGCTATTGCCACTGCTTTCTACCTGGTAAATAGGTCTCCTACATCAGCTGTTGTTGGTAAGACACCCATGGAGGTGTGGTTTGGTAAGAAGCCTTCAATAAGATATCTTCATGTTTTTGGTTGTGAGGCATATGCTCATGTGCCTAGGGAGAAGAGGTCAAAATTGGAGAATAAGGTTGTTAAGTGTATCTTCATTGTCTATGGTGTCGGTGTGAAAGGATAAAAGCTTTGGGATCCTATGGGTGAAAAAGTGTTGTATAGAAGAAGTGTTATTTTCAGAGAGCTAACACCTTCTTCCATTGTTCTACAACCAGAAGAGAAAGAAAAGAAAGAGGATGTGGTTCAGTTTCCCACTACCCCTGAGAAGACTGAACTGATAGACCCTATGAGACTTGATGATGAGGAGAGCTCTAGTAGCTCTGAAAGCTCAAAAGAAGAAGCAGAACCTCAACCTCAGCCTTTGAGAAGGTTGACACAAATCATGAAGCAATCTGAGAGGTTTGGTTATACATTGCTTGATTCTAGTTGTGCTTTTGCTTTGCGTACTAATGCTGGTGAGCCTAGAACTATGACAGAGGCTATGGACATGAAAGATGCAGGTTCCTAGAAGGAGGCCATGGAAGATGAGATGGCTTCTTTGGAAAAGAATAAAACTTGGGACTTGGTGCCTTTGCCTGATGAACGAAAGCCTATTGGATGCAAATGGGTGTTCAAGAAGAAATTTGGTGCAGATGGTAGTATTGAGAAGTATAAGGCCAGATTGGTTGCGAAAGGGGTATTCACAACTGGAGGGAATTGATTATGGTGAAATTTTCTCTCTCGTTGCAAAGATGACATCTATTCAGTTCCTGTTATCTCTTGTAGCAGCTTATGATTTAGAAGTGGAGCAGACGGATGTGAAGACAACATTCCTTCATGGTGACTTGGAGGAAGAGATTTATATGTCACAACCAGAACATTACATAGAAAAAGGTAAAGAAATTTTGGTTTGCAAGTTAAAGAAGTCTTTGTATGGATTGAAACAATCTCCTAGGATGTGGTACTTGAAGTTTGATGCCTTTGTGTTGTCTATTGGATTTCTGAGATCGAAATCAGATCATTGTGTGTATTACAAATTTGATAATGATCGTATTCTATTATTGCACTATATGTTGATGATTGGGAATGGCAAGAATATGATTTTTGATTTGAAGTCTCAGTTGTCAGCATAGTTTGAAATGAAAACTTAGGGGCAGCCAGGTACATTTTGGGGATGGAGATCAGAAGAGATAGAGCAAATAGAAAACTTTGGTTAAACTAGAGTAAGTATGTGAAGACCATGTTGGATAGATTCAGCATGGAAGATTGCAGACCATTGTGTGTTCCTATTTCATTGGGGACAAAGTTATTTGTAAATGATTGTCCAAATTCTCCTTCTAAGATGGAGGATATGAGCAGAGTACCTTATGCTAGTGTTGTTGGTAGTTTGATGTATGCTATGGTCTGTACAAGACCAAACATTGCCCAAGTAGTGGGAGTCCTTAGTCAGTTTATGGCTAATCCTGGATGGGTACACTGGGATGTAGTAAAGAGAGTGTTCAGATATTTGCGGGGCACTTCCGAGTATTCCCTATGTTATCATGAACATCCTACAGAACCTCCACATTCTGTATGTATTCATGGATTTGTGGATTCTGATTGGGCAGGTGACATTGACAACAGGAGATCCACCAGTGCTTATGTGTTTACTATGTTCGGTGGTGTAATTAGTTGGATGAGTAAGCAACAACCTGTGGTTGCTTTGTCCATGATAGAAGTTGAGTATATGGCATTAACTCATGCTTGTAAGGAATCCATTTGGCTTAAGAGGTTGTGTTTAGATATTGGTATTGATACATGATAGATTACTGTATGTTGTGACAGTCAGAGTGCGATTTGCTTAGAAAAGAATTTGACTTTCCATGCCAAAATAAAGCATATTGATGTACAGTTTCATTTTGTGTGAGACATGGTAGAGGATGGGAAAGTGATATTAGAGAAAGTAGACACTTTGAAGAATGTTGCAGATGCATTGATGAAACTAGTGGGCACAGAGAAGTTCAGATGGTGTTCGGAGTCTATGGGCCTCTTGGCCCCTAGCAGTTAAATCTTGTCATTTCTTTTGGCTCTTGCAAGGTGTTCGATAAGTGGGAGAATGTTGGGAATTAAGGTGGCTCAAACTTTGCAAATTCCTAGAATTATTTATTTATTGCCTAATATTGTATTTACTTGCACATTCAGTTTGGTCACTTAGTTGAGGTGGCACGGTGACATGTCATCTTACTTGGAATGTGACTTGGATGGTCAAATCAAACCTACATGGATTTGGGAATCCTATTTGAGGTGGCACTATTATGCCATGTGTCGGCATCTTGTGGTATGTGAAAGAGGATATTCCATATGACAAAATCTATGACGCGTAAGAGCCAAGTTTGGAGATTCCTATGACAAGTGGTGACAAGTGTCGGTGAGTAGCTTTGCATGAGGGAAAGGCATCTTTGGGCACCCAAGTTGGGCTATGGCATGTTGTAAGAGGAATATACTATTTTTAACATTGTATGACGGATTCTCTTACAACATTTAAGGTTGTTATGTTGGGAACATCTATGATAGCTGTAAGATGCGTAAGAGCATTTGTCATAGTCTATTTTTAGCCTTGGAGCACTCCATGTTGGGAAAGTCAAATCTTCCATGTATGACAAATGTAAGGGATGTATTTGTAGCAAGGACAAGTGTCCTTTGATGCGGGATAATGGCCATGTGGCCAAGGTGGACACCTATCCCAAGATGCTTCTAGAATATGCCTTGTAATCTCTATATATTGCATAGTTTGGAGTTGTAGTTGCATAGTGTTTTTACAGGTATTGTTATGCTACCAGAATAATGCCAGATTTGACATTTGAAGACTCTTGGAAGAACTTGCATTGCAAGTGTATTGTAAACTGTAACTGTTTTAGATAATACATTGTGCAGGTTTTAGAGTGTGGGTTTTTTCACCTGAAAAGGTTTTCCCCATGATACATCTTGTATCTACTTCTCTTTGTCTACATTCTTGTATTGTGTTTGCTGCTGTAATATCTCTGATCTAAGTTTAATATTGCTGCAATTGTAAGGGTTAAAATGAATTTGCATACCTCTCCTCTCATTAGGTTAGTTTAGGAAGTGATTTCCGCACACTTAGATTCCTTTCACCTTTGTCATTGATGACAAAGGGGAGAAGTTTTGGCACATGTTTCCATCAATGACAAAGGGGGATATTTTTGGTAATATAAGGATAATGATGAAGAGACTAATGAGCATGATAGTGAGCAATGTTGTCATTGATGGAAACAAAGGGTAAATACATAGTTGTGTTCATCTGGAGAGGTTCAGTAAGGTATACATGTATAATTGTGTTGGTTTGGTTAAGTATGATATCCTAAGTATTGATCCAGAGAAGCTACTAAGTGAAATATGATGGAGAATACACCTAAGCATGATATTCCTTCATTTTGGTGCTCTGCAGTCAAGTGCAACTTGCTAACTTGATTTTCCTAAAACATTCACTGAACAAAAACTATGATAGGGCATAGTTCTTCAGTCTGCATTTCTCTGCTATAAATAGTTTTCTCTATGCATACCAAAGGAGTCTAAATCCAAATATTCAGGTCTTGAAATCCTCTAGAGTGAAAGATAGACTTGACAGAGTACCAGACTTTGTAACATGATAGTGTAATGATAGTGCCAGTGACAATTTGGAATGCTCTGCATTCCACCATAGATGAATATCTTGCCATGTGGTTTTGAGGAAGAGCTTATGGATGTCATAAGTGTGTATGATTCAAATGGTAAGAATTTTGGTGTTCCGCATGTTGAATTATGAACTAATAGTTAGTTCATGCTATTGTTGCTTCATTAGTTAAGCCGAACTAAAGATGTTGAGATTGTGTGGAGTCAAGACATGTTTGGAATAGAGTCATGGGAGAAAATATAGGTCATGCCAACCTATCTCAATGTGTTATGTATGCCTTGATTCTCTCCGCAAAGCGTATAGAGTTTTGTTTTTGGCTGACAAGTTAAGGAGTCATATGATACATCTCCCTACCGACCTAATCGATGGTTTACTTGAAAGCAGTATATATACAAGATTGATTTCTTGTGTGAAGGTGTGATTTTTGTGTGTGTTGTATGTGAAAGAAGTAAGTGTGTATGGTTGAGCAGAATTTGATGAGGAAAGGAATCAGATAAGTTTGTGGTGAAGATGAAGTGTGTCAATTCAGTATTTTGAGCTTCAGTGGAACTGTATCTCCAGCATGAGTCAGATGCACTATTAGCAATTCATATTTGGTAGTGAGCCACCCTTTCTTCTATCTCTTTCTATTTAGGACAATGACTCTTTTGGCAGTGAGCCACCTACAGTGAGCATTCTTTATTATGGAAAGTTAGTCCTTTTGGCAGTGAACCTAATTGTAATCACTATTGTTATTCATATATATATATGTGAGCTAATCCTCACTATGGTTTTTAACTTTTTGGGTTTTCCACATAAAAATCTAGTATTCATGTGTTATGCATTGTGATAGTTGATTTCCTTCTTTCCTTTCTTACTGCAAATTAAATATGTTATGTGGAATGAATGTTTAAATGCTTAAGTGGTTTCAGAGAATAGTGATTCACCCCCCTCTTAGTATTTGGGTTTTCAACACCTCCATTCTATTTTCAATTCCCTTACCATATCTTTAACACTTATACCTACATCGAGGGTATCATGCTCTTCTCCTTACATACCATGTTATTGTTGTCATATGAGGGGCATCATGCCTTCCCCCATGACATTTCATACCTATTTATACTTTCGTGCAATCTTATCAATTGACATGATTAACCATGTCATTGATCATCACACAACATATAAATCAGTCATCACATAAAATTTAAATCAAACCAATCATGGTCATCTTAGCTCATTATCAAGTCAGTTATACATTGTTTACGATCCTTTTCCCATTACACATCTTTGTGCCATATCACATTATATTGCACATGTGAAGATTGTGTTCTCACACATACACTTTATATTTGTGTACTCACATGATCTAACCATGTTCTAAGACTTGCACTAGGGACACTATAAGCTTTCCCAGCATTATTGATCGCATGTTATGCCATGTATTGAGATCTTTGTCACATTGTGGACAATTTGAGGCTTCCCCACACTATCAATTGCATGCTATGCCATGTATCAATATCTTCATCATCACTAGGGACCTATCACTTTCCCTTTATGTGCTCATGTTGCTACATTTGGGGCATATGCCTTTCCTAGTGTCATATACAATTACACATGTTTTTGGCCACTAAGGGCCACATCACCACTCTTATTTCCCATGTTAGGTGTTAGGAAAGGTGTCTCAACCTTGCAATTATAAAAAGTGTGACTTTTCAGTTATAAAACATAAAAAATCAATTTCTAGGCTATAGTGTTGTTTTTTGGTCAAAATAAAATTTTTGGGTGGTTCGCACCACCATCAACAATGCTCGGTAAATAGATCTCTTCAAGCTCTTCAATTTTAAAAAATAGACCCAACCAACCTCTCGAATCAAAAGTTATGGATTCTAAAAGTTGGGTCTCTCTTATTGGAAAATGTAGAAACATGTTGGACACAAA
Source organism: Cunninghamia lanceolata (assembly GCA_027924645.1). NCBI lineage: Eukaryota > Viridiplantae > Streptophyta > Pinopsida > Cupressales > Cupressaceae > Cunninghamia > Cunninghamia lanceolata. The sequence continues at coordinate 517,330 of BSBN01000687.1, read as the reverse complement.
AAAGTTGTAAGGGGGAGTTACACATGTTGATGCATGTTTTTACACATCACGAGGCATATTTGATTGAAGATAATGAAACCTTAAGAATTTTGGTGTCACTTTTGAGTAGTTTTATCTCATGGTTTTGTAATTACCATTTAATGGTTTCATATATTATATGTCCTACATATTAGGTGCTTGAGATGGAGGTTGTGTGAGAGTCTTATAGATGTTGAGTTGCCTCTAGATCTTTGGTTGGCGACACTCCTCTGAAAGCTTACTCTACAAGTATATTGTATTCTTGTTGATTTCTGAATAATACATTGGGTGGCTTTTGGAGTGTGGGGTTTTCCTCCCAAAAAATTTTTCCTCACGTAAATCACTGTGGTGTGGTATTATTGCTATTTTTGTATAATTTCTATAATTGTTGTAAAGATTTGAATTTTTTTGCATAACCCTAAGCCTCTCAAGATTAGTGTAGGAAGTTGTTATACTACCTTAGCTTCCTTACACTAGGGGCAACTCTATTTCTTGACATCATGTAGCGCCCTCCATTCTCACCTTGGATGTGCAGGTAGTTTGGCTAAGGAACCTAATGATGAGGATGGAACAAGAGCTTTTGTTAATACTTTTGGGAGCATGATGCATATTGTTATGTTATTATTATTATTATTATTATGCAGAGATTTATTTGGATAAGGTGATGTAGTAGTATGTTTTTAGGACAGGTGGAAAGGGTGGCATCATACCATTGGATGTATGGGTGACATATGAGTATGAAATATAATTGCTAGAGTCCCTGCCCTAGTGCTTTGGCTATTATGTACATGTGCTCTAACTTGTATGTTTGAGTGAACAGGTACCAGGCATCAACTCCACCTGAATTGGCAGGTTTGAGCATGCCTTGCACCCAATGGAAGTAGTTGACTAGAGATAGCACTTGGTCCCCCACCCTAACCATCATCCTCAAAGAGGATGAGTACCTATTTTGATACCTTGTCAAGTACTATTGGTGGTCAGTCAGGGTTGCTTGAAGTTTTGTGGTTAGTCAGTGTTGCTTGAAGTTTTTCCTTTTGACCCTGGTTAGTGGTTAGGTAATTGTTTTGACTTTTGGTTTAATTTGTGTGATAATATGCCTTGGTTATCTTATGCATTAAAATAAATTGATAAATAAATATATAATCCTAGTTGATAATAAAATAAAATTATAGTGTAATATTATAATTAAGAAATAATAATAATATAGTAAATAATAGAATATTATAAAGTTGGTTATATAATTAATTATATTATGTAAGTGAGTGAGGGTAAATGGTTTTACTTGTTTGTGTAAAATTGAATATTTATTATATTATATTGTTATGATTTTAAATGAAATACTTTTAATCAATGTAAAATTATTTATTGTATGTTTAAATTATGTTGGTTGCATATATATATATATTTTAATAAGGGTTAGTTAGGTAGTTAGTTGGGGTGGTTGTAAATTTATTTTGTACAGGAGTGGGAAAAATAACTTCCCTCCCTTCATTATTTATTAAAGAGGAAATTTCGGAAGCACGGGGGCATTATAAAAATTCCAGTGGAGAAGTTTATTTTTAAAAGGTGGATGCAATATTTTAGATCCGAAGAATAGAAGTTAATTGAATGGTAAGTGCATTATATTTTATAGATTGTAATGCCCCGTCCCGGAACCCTAGAGAAAAGCTTAACTATGCATTTAAAAAGGGCAACACATATATTTTTTTTAAAAAAAAAGCAATGATAACACAATGTAATCAATATAGCCAACCATGCAAGTTACCTTTATTCTCTAGGGTACACCAGGCTGCATCACTAGAACTAACATAACCAAATTAACATTCATGAATCAAATTGAAACCAGGAGCATAAGAGAGTCAACACATAGCTATCTCCATTAAAAAGACATTTGATAATGACATCAAGATTTTAGCATAAATGATTACATTAAAAGAATTACAATTTCATTACAGTAAAATACATCAATACAATGATCATACTATTGCATCCGGATTACATTCAAAGATATACATCAATGATAATAACACAAGGCTGAAATAGAACATAGCTGACTGCCTCCTCAAGCGAAACAAGATCATTGACCTTCCACCAGATAAGTTCTCCATGCACACGAACAACGAAAGGTGACCAATGGAAAGAGCACATCCACCCAACCATGTGGAACCCTGAGGCCCACCCCCCGTGCTAGGAGATAATGAAAAGATCCCATGACCTGAAAAGTCAGGTGGACAACAAGGAGAAGAGAGAACTACAAGTGACTACACAACACAGACCAACCACGACAACGCCACAAGCAACACAACCGGAGGCAACCATCAATCCAGATGAAAGAATACAACTTGGGGATGTCAGACTGCAGAAGGGAGAAGTGTCATCGCACAGCTTGTCATGAGTTGTCCTGGCAAGTCTTTCTAGGCCCCAGCCCCCATCCTAGGTTGTCTTGGTAACCTCTCCTGACTTCCGGCCCCCATGCAAACTCATGTGGAAATCAACCATACCTTTCGTGGGACAAGGTCATTGATTTTTGCCATTCTAGGCCTTCCCATGTCATCTCAAGCTTAACTGAGCACTTGAGCCATGAGTGAGGTATCCACTTTTCTTATTTAATGTGAACTAACTACCCCAAGCCCTTGATTTAAAATATAGGTTATCACTTACTTAAGGTACTTTCGTATGGGTTGTCCTGGATGCCACTTTGGGCTCTGGCCCCCATCGAGAGCCACTCCCCTAACTGCATCTTAGAACCCCCAGTCAAACACATAGAAAAGATAAACATGCAAGAATCACGAGAACATTGACTCTCCTGCATCACCAATTACTCACTGATAACTTCCACACCACATCACCATAGCTCCCACCACATACTATAACAACAACCAACACCACATATCTCGATGCCTCATCTATGTCATAAAGGACCAACCTTCCAGAAGACATAAAATCCAACTCAATCACATAACCATCAAGGCATAGGTAAGAGCACAAAAACGGGCAAGGACGAACTCAGAAATCCCAAGATGAACCAAAACAACAACATGAGATCACGTCAACAAAATCTTATGCCTTCGGAAGGAAAACAACCAAGCATCATGACCCTATTACCAAAAATTATATGACTATGCAAGTTATCCACAAAAACAAGTGAGACCGAAAGAAAAGTTTAAAAGAATAACTCACGAGGGGACTAGTATAGAAGACAATTACTAGTTTTATATCCAAACTACCAACCAAGCTTTTAAAAACATGATAAATTTTAGATCAACCTAGAAAAGGCACAACTTCAACTTCTAAAGACATCAAACACGCAATTATAGAATAAAAAGAAAGACACTATTCTGAACTTAACAAGTAATCTTCTACCCACAGCCGAGATTCAAACAAAAGTCTAAAACAAGGTTTTTACGTAGCCACACTAGTACACAATTAACCATGCCTAAGATTCAAGCAAAAATTAATTCAATACTAAAGGAATACAATTAAATAACAAACCTCTATAAGTCATTAATTAATGAAGTCTCTAATAATCTACTTATGTCACAGAGATACAATAATTGGTACGGTCCATCTATCTTGGGTCTAATAGAAGTAATAATACTAGCCCTAGAAAAGATGATCATAATAGTAATCACTTAAAATAAGCTTGAAACAACCTTTACAAGTAATCATATGTAACCATAAACAACTAAAATCCAAACCCACTACTTAGGAGATTTCTACAATTGAAATAAGAATACTATAGTTAGTTATTATATAGACCCATGCTTTGATTTGAACCCATTAGTCATAAGACAAAAGTAACATATAATTTCTAAAACTCAATAACCAGCAACGGACCATAGCAGAGATTTTCTTAACGGTAACAAATCCTAAATTCAGTTCCTTAAGGCACTATTCTAAGCAATGAAGTATCACCACACGAACAAGTGCATAAACAAAAGTCATCTTTACTAACTTTTAATAACTCTACCATCATCCTCGTTCGAGGCTAAACAACAAAACTAAAAGAACATTACCATAGCCGTGAGATCCACACCCGACCCCACATACAAAATTAAAAGGATTCCTTAACCTATGGTCGGACTTCCACTAAACGAGAGGTTAATAACTTAGAAAGGTCGACAACAACATATTAGCTAACGCACTCCACCTGCCAACTCAACACTACAAGAAACTCACCCGTCAACTAAACCCTCACACAAACTCTGATGCAGAGGCATCCACACTAAAACCTTAACACACAGCATGGATGTCCGCAACCCATCATCATCATCATCATCATCATCATCATCATATTTTCCTTTACACTGTCAGTATCATCATATTTACTGTCGCCGACTGATATCCTCCTGCAGACAAGCCTTCGCCCTTTTGCATGTCAACAACATCATCATATTCGGCAGCATCATCATCATGTTCGGCAAGCGCGAACATCCTCCTGACATCCACTGTTCATTTCACCGACTACTTCGACCTTCACTATCTTCAGCATCATGATGTTCAACATCATGTTCATTAGCAGGATATGGAACATCCGGTTCCTCCCATATATCCTGATGATGTTACTTTACTTCACGCACCGTCCCCTCGATGCTTACGTCACCCCGATATCCTGATGACGATTATCCTGATGATGATGATGTCACATGCAGCTCCTCAATATCCTGCTGCTCTGAAATATCCTGATGACGTATATCCTGATGATGATGACGTCATATCCTGATGTTGGCCAAACTTAACTTTTTTCAGCCCGCGATCAACCTGATCTTCTTCCTTATGCCGATACGCTCCTCCTCGGCAACTCCTGACCTAGCACATGCCCATGCTAGGGTTCTCAACACCTCTCGACGGTGATCCTGCACACCTGCATGCAAACAGAAAGCAAACTAAAACCTAACCTACTGTACATCGCCATTCCACCGATCCGACGAATCAACCGGTGGAATGGATCAGCGAATCCATGAAACCACCAAACCAGCAAATCGATTAAACAATGGAGACCAAACAGAAAATGAACACAACAGGATCTCTTATTCGATTTCAAAAGATGCTATTACAATACTCAGTCTCTCTCTCACAAAGTCTGATCGATGATATATAATACCAACCGATCCTCATGCTTAAATAGGTTTTCCTGCGAGTACTACTGACCTGACTCCAAGCAGCTGGGAAATCTCTCCAGGCGGCTGGGAGATCTAACTGGTCCTACAGCATAACAGCTGTTCTAACAAACTAACTAAAAATAGTAAAACATGGTCAGCATGATCTTAGCATGATCAGCATGACCTTATTACATGCACTTGGTCTTATCAGACCTTCTTGGAAACATGAACAAGACTCAAACTAACTAACTGCCTCATGAAGGCCAGCTGTCAGGTAGGTGCTCCTGCACCATACTCCCCAACAGAAAAGAACTCATGTCCCATGAGTTTGGGTTGTGGAAGTCCTCCACCTTTACACTTTGCCTTTGCAATATGCTGATCTGTTCCAGCTTTGTCTTCTGCTGGCTCTTGGCTGTGCCAAGACTTCTGAACTGTAACTTGCTTTCTGGCAAGTAAATCCTCATGCCTGTCAATGTAGGCCCTTCTCTCACACATACCTTGTGTTTGACCAGAACCTCTGTCTGAACTGCCTCTTGAACTTCTGCAATGTTCAACTCTATCTTCCTTTCATCCTTTATAGGACAAACAATAGTCCCAACTATGACAACATCCTTGTCATTCCTCTCAACTGGTTGCTGTTTGCAAACCTGTTTCTGCACCTGCTGCTGACCTCTGTCAGTCAAAACTGTAACTTTCTTTAACCTGTTGTCCTTAACAACTCCTTTTCCTGCAGTGTCCTCAACTGCCTTTATGCCTGCTCCTCTAGGCATTTGCACAGACTCCTTCTTTCCCATTAAAATGATTTTGGCTGCTTCCTGTGCTGCAGCATCTGCCTGCAATGGCATCAACTTAATAGTCTTCCCATCTTTCGTGATGGTATAGGTATTAGCATACCCATCATACAGTACCCTTCTATCAAATTGCCATGGTCTACCCAACAGTAGGTGACAACATTCCATGGGCAAAATGTCACACAAAACTCTATCCTGATATGCTCCAATCTGAAAATCCACATATGCCTGTTCATAGACAAAAAGTGATTGACTATCACTCACCCAAGATGCCTTGTAAGGGTGATGGTGTGGAATCCTTTCCAAATTCAGTTTATCCACCATTTCCTGAGATACCATGTTGTCTGTTGAACCAGTATCAATGACAACCTTACATATTTTACCTTTGCTCTTGCATATGGTCTTGAAAAGAGCTCTTCTTTGCATCATATCCTTTGATGCCTGCAAACTAATTCTCCTTAGCATCAATGCCTCTCCCTCCTTAGGATATGCATAATAGTCAGGCTCCTTATCTTTTTGATAAGTGTTTGAACTCTGCACACTTTGCTCTGCTTTCTCTTCCTGTACCAATTGTACTCTCTTGTCATTTGTTCTATCATTTCTGGATGATGAACCTTTGTTTTCTGGACATTTGAAAGATGGATGACCAAACTCACCACAGGTGTAACATTTGCCTGAAAATGTAGTAGAACCTCTACCACCTCCAAATCTTCCTCTATTACCTTTCCATCCACCTCTGAAATCAGATTGTCCCTGTCCTTTACCAGTGTCTTCTTGACCCTCATTGGTTTGCTTTTGTGTAGGGGCTGCTCCTCTTCCCCTCATGTTGTTTCCTCTTCCTCTCATGGACTTATCTTGTCCCCTATTCACCTTTTCTTCAATCCTGATTGCCATTTGATAACAATCCTCCACATTCTTAGGGTTAGCTAAAACTAACTCATCCTGTATGTTCAATCTCAAACCAGCCAAGTACCTAGCCACCTTTTCTACCTCATTCTCATGATGACCAAATCTCATACTCAACTTATAAAACTCCTCAGTATATGCCTTCACATCCATTTCCTTCTGCCTTAAAAATTGCAGCTTCTTAAACATCTGAATTTCATAATCCCTTGGCAAGAATTTACCCTTGATCCTTGCTACCATTTTATCCCATGAAGTGATCTTTGACTTCCCTTGTTTCCTTCTCTCAGATTGTACATAATCCCACCATACCAAAGCATGACCTCCTAATTTGGTCTTTGCAATCTTTACCTTCTGATCCTCAGCAACATCTTCACATTCAAAGTGATTATCAAGTGCAGCAATCCAATCCAGCAACTCATCTTCATTCAAACTTCCATTATACTTGGAAACATCAACCTTTACCTTAGGTTTATCACTCTGCACTGCCTTTAACAATTTTGCAAATTTCTGGTCTTCAGCATCCAGATCTTCAGCTACCTCTTCATACTCTTCAACATCATCTTCATCTTCTTCAGACTCACTGTCTTCCACTTCCCTCTTTTTGTTCTTTTCCAGGGCTACAAGCCTGGCTTGAAGTGCTTCAGCAAGCTCCTTCATCTTCCTCATCTCTCTGGCATGTTTCTCCTTCATCTCCTGCAATTCCCTTGCAGTACCACTACCTTTTGGAGGCATTTTGTCAACCTCTTAATCAACACACAACACACAATCAACTCTACCTCTGCCCTTTCGGTGACAGAATCAACACACAACAGCCCAGACCTTTTGCTGAGCTCTGATACCACTATGATGCAGAGGCATCCACACTAAAACCTTAACACACGGCATGGATGTCCGCAACCCATCATCATCATCATCATCATCATCATATTTTCCTTTACACTATCAGTATCATCATATTTACTGTCGCCGACCGATATCCTCCTGCAGACAAGCCTTCGCCCTTTCGCATGTCAACAGCATCATCATATTCGGCAGCATCATCATCATGTTAGGCAAGCGCGAACATCCTCCTGACGTCCACTGTTCATTTCACTGACTACTTCGACCTTCACTATCTTCAGCATCATGATGTTCAACATCATGTTCATTAGCAGGATATGGAACATCCGGTTCCTCCCATATATCCTGATGATTTTACTTTACTTCACGCACCGTCCCCTCGATGCTTACGTCACCCCGATATCCTGATGACGATTATCCTGATGATGATGACGTCACATGCAGCTCCTCAATATCCTGCTGCTCTAAAATATCCTGATGATGATGACGTCATATCCTGATGTTGGCCAAACTTAACTTTTTTCGGCCCGCGATCAACCTGATCTTCTTCCTTATGCCGATACGCTCCTCCTCGGCAACTCCTGATGATGATCACCCCGACGCACTTTCACTTCATGCATTCAACTGCATCATGCTCTTCTCCACTTATCCAGATGACGATGCCCGAAGCGACTGCAGGATATATGCAGAAATATCCTGATGATGCCGTTTTAACGAACTTTCAGCCTTAGCGAATTTTCACTTCGCTGATCCTCCTGGGATGACCCGATCCACTTTCAAGGTGATCTTCCAACTCAAACTTATCAGCTCGACCTAGCACATGCCCATGCTAGGGTTCTCAACACCTCTCGACGGCGATCCTGCACACCTGCATGCAAATAGAAAGCAAACTAAAACCTAACCTACTGTACATCGCCATTCCACCGATCCGACGAATCAACCGGTGGAATGGATCAGCGAATCCATGAAACCACCAAACCAGCAAATCGATTAAACAATGGAGACTAAACAGAAAATGAACACAACAGGATCTCTTATTCGATTTCAAAAGATGCTATTACAATACTCAGTCTCTCTCTCGCAAAGTCTGATCGATGATATATAATACCAACCGATCCTCATGCTTAAATAGGTTTTCCTGCGAGTACTACTGACCCGACTCCAAGCGGCTGGGAGATCCAACCGGTCCTACAGCATGACAGCTGTTCTAACAAACTAACTAAAAATAGTAAAACATGGTCAGCATGATCTTAGCATGATCAGCATGACCTTATTACATGCACTTGGTCTTATCAGACCTTCTTGGAAACATGAACAAGACTCAAACTAACTAACTGCCTCATGAAGGCCAGCTGTCAGGTAGGTGCTCCTGCACCAAACTCTAAATAGCAACAGGTCTCACAAGAAAAGATTGCAAGGAATCAACCAAAACGTAACCTCAAACCCAAACAGATGGTTCACAAAAGAAATAGAGACAGACTTCATCTTATTTCGCCATTGCGGAAGTGACTAACAGAAAGACTAAACCAAAACACCGACAGGGCATCCTATGATCACAGCTTGCACTACTAACTAGGATAAGATAACTAGTACTGTCTAAACTCTACGTGCCATAATAAGTGACGCCCACCACTAACACAACACAAAGTTATTGGCAAGCGGAAAGAACGCAGAGACCAATTCAAACCAGCAGCGTTGGCAAGAAGCAACCACACGCAACCCAGTCTATCAACTGCCTCATACAAGATGTTCCTAAATCTTCTGATGGACTCCACAGGATGGAAGAAACTTTGAAAGCCAACTCACATATATGCAATCCAATGCATTAGAATGAACTAAAAATTATCATAGAAACCTACTCCCTAATTTGCTGACTAGAAAACCTAACACATCTATGACGTTGGTAAACAAAGAGAGCACAATGCGGAAACAACCAGATCAAAAGGTCTTCGACTAACCTAATAAATGCAAAAAGTAACTCCGCCAAACCAAACTTCAACGTGCCAAGGTTGCAGTCATCTACCACTAGCACAGGAAGATTTAAAAGGCAAGAAGGAGGACGCTCAGCGTGATAGAACAAGAGCTCTAGTACCAGCGACGACAAGGGAGAAAAAACTACAGTTGAGTGAAAGATTAAGTTAGCATGAGACGTCGGCACCACAAAACCAAAATCGATATCAAGAAGGCTTCTAAGATTGCTCAATACCATCGAAGTAAGAGCTCTGGCAGACATGCAGACCAAGGCTAAGTACTGCGAAGAAGGACAAGGCTTCAAGGGGCTGACTTCATCATAGAGCGACGGTGGTTAAAGAGCGACCAAACAAATAGCGAAAAGACCTTAGGACTCTTCGGCAACAATAATGAGTCAGCGAACCATCCATCCATGGATCGCTTTAGAGGAGAGAAAGAGAGAGAGGGGTGATGCCCTACAATGAAAACTTGAAGCCACACATCCGATACCAACAAAATAGCTTGAACCTACAGAAAAACTTCCGATGATGGTATGGAGCAACAATAATCGGGGTGCATGCACAGAGGATAGCTGAAGCATTTGGGTTGGTCCAGATATTTGAAGGAGAGCCCACATTGCAACAAGAAATTAGGGCAGAGCGTGGCACAGGGTTTTGAAAGTGACAGAGCACATGTAAGGTGCTGATAGAAAGACACATTAAGCAGAGAGTGGTCACACCAAGATTATGACAGGGTTTGAGAACCAAAAATTTATGTAGAGATTACCCCATGAAGAGAAATGTCAGGGTTGTTCATAATTTAACTACAATGAGCAAGGTTGTTACAAGCAGAAACACACCAATCCCGCGGCTTGACAAAGAACTAGAGAACTTCTACAGATGGAATGGATTAAACATCTATAGGTTTACAAGAAGATAAAGAATATGGCATGCAGACAGTTCAGAGAACTTCACGGAAGGGTTTACCATGATATTGCATACAGAATCAAAATAGTCTTCTAATCAAGACAACCATACATTCATGCATTAGAAAAAAAGATAAACTGAGGTATTAAAACACAAAGGTCTATAACCAAACACATACCCGTGCTTAAGCTTTTCTCTTCCCAGATCTTGCCTTCTTATCTCCAACAAAATCCCTTCCATAACCTCCAGCCAAATTTTTCAACCAAAGACCTCCTCTCTCCCCCTCAAACACCTTTCGATAGAAATAGTTAATTGCCCCAATATCCCACTCCCCAAAACATAAATGCAGAAGATCCCATTCACAGGGGATTTTCTCAAAATAGAACAATGTCAAAATCTTTATTATTCCTGACAACCCACTATCAATAAAAACATAAATAATATCTATTTAAGAAAATCTATTTATTTAGCAAGATATCAGCTATGATAATAATATCCTCCAAAACAACCCTCAATCATTTATTATCGTAATAATTTATCAACAAGGAAACAAAATAACAATTTCACTATAGCCAAAACAATTACTCCCAACAAAGGTCATACCATAAGCATAAGAACCCACATACAGAACAATACTGACATCTATCCAAGGTCATACTACAGAGACCTACAAACATCCAACCCGACCAAGACGACAGGACTCTAGACATGATACATATCCTTTACAAGGATGGTGACAAAACAGATGGGGACCTTTTGTTATCTCCACACAATGATTTCCATTGGTTAAGGCACACTCAGACCTGCTTACTCAGGTGGAGTCGATGCCTGGTACTTGCAACCTGCACAAACCAGATGTCGAGCATATATACATATATCAACATCAAAACAACACACTGTGACAGGGAATCGCAGTGTAGCAGGGTGCTCTTCGAGAGTAATGCAACACCGTCCCTTCACAAACAAAACATAATACATTATCTACATTGTCAATTAAATCCATAGAAGACATAAGCATTGAACATTGATTCATTCAACATCATCATCATAGCAGTAATCAAATGTTAGAAATTCTTATGAACATTAATTGAACACATAATTAATCATAACATAGTCATTCTGTTATAATCATAAGCATCAGAAATGTCATCAAGGAAAGCATAAATACATGTCATCATCAGTCCTCAAAATAAAATCATCAGAATATACCATCAAGTCCAACCATGAGGATCTAACTAACAATAAATTAGAAAACCAAAATGAGGGGCACCACATAGATTTTGTCACCAATTTTTACTTATGTTTTCTACACAACGAAATTTAAATTATTATCTTCCCATTGTTGTTTTATAATTATATTTTATTAGGGTTTAATATAGTGCTATAAAATAATATTTTATATAATCTTTTAAATTTACATCACTCTATTTTATTTACAAGTGTGGTATAATATTTTATATTTTATAAGGGTTATTTCCAACACTACTTTTTATTTACTATAAAGTTGGTATAAAATATACTATTTTATTAGGGTAAAATATACTATTTTATTAGGGTTTATTTCCAGTACTATATTTTATTTATAGAGAAGCGTGGTAAGTGCATTATATAAAATAATAATTTATAGATTTTATTTTCTATTCATTTGGCGGAAATGAAATTGACTTATTTCATTTAATTATTTTATGAATCTTTCTTTCCAATCCATAAAGTAATAGTTCAATACATAAATTTGGAAAGGTACTATATTTCATTTAGTGATATCTCTCAGGCTTTCTTATAATCTTAGCATAAGTTAAGAATTATTGATGGTTGTTATCATCTTGAGCAATCTATAGTGTTAGTTATGTAAATGACTTCCCATCAAATTTTGCCTTCTCTATGACGATTGTTATAGTTCATTTTAAAAGTTAGATATAGCCTAAACATAGGTTATCATATAAAAGAGAGTTATTAGACAGTAGAGTAGTTGCAGTGTTTCCTTATTTTGCATGCATAAATCTCATCTGATAAATCTCTTTTTTCTTATGATTTTTAAGTGTCGTAACCCTAACATTTGCCCATAGCCTACTAATTTTTGAGTTTGCAAATTGCCAGGTGAATCAGTTAATTAGAATCTTGTTATTTTAATATTAATTGAAGTTGTAACTTAAAATTAGGGTTTCATAGAAATTAGTTCAATAGAGATGATGATTTTAATTATTCTTAATTATTATTACTTGTAGTGAATAATGCTTTATTAAAGGAATGTTTTCATGGTTATAATGTAATGATTAATTGTTGTATTAAACAATGTGTCTTTATTATTGGGTTTGAATAGTCCCTGGCCATTTTTCCTTATGTTTGATTTTTATTTATTATTGTGCTCCTCATTGTAGTTTGCCTATACATCTTTAGACGTGATATATTTGGTCTTTCCCATACCATTTTACCTTCAAATATGCCAGAGCGATACCATCTGCATTATTGCTTATACTTTTAATTTCCAAACTTTTTTTTTAGCTATATTGCAAGTATGTTGGGAACTCTGGTTTTATGTTATTTAAATGCTTTCACATCTTGGTCAATTAATAATATGAAAGATTCGTATTTTAGTCTTATGAACCTTTCTTATATTTTTCTTGAAGTTTCTAAGGACATTCGGTTAACAAAAAGATAGTTTTAGCTTTCAGATTTTTAGTTAAATAATAATAATGAGTTAGTCTTACTTTTTCCTTTAGATAAGTATTAATAATAAGTTTCTTTCCACCGTAAGAAATTATTATTTTTTTTTTTTAAAGATTCACTTGAGTTAGAATAAATCATAATCTTCTCTTAAGATAGAATAAATTCTATTTTTTGTTTTCTTTTAGAAAGTAGATAGAATAAATTCTATTTTCTTGTTTTTAGAAAGTAAACGTAATTTTAGAAAAATAAGATAATAGATAATATTATGTATATAAGTTTTTTTTTGGGTTTTAGGAATTTAGCATTTAAAATATATTTGTGCACGGTTTGGATTTTAATTTGTAGAATATAGAATTAATCTAGTTTTCAATATCTTCTAATTATTAGGGTTAATGGATTTGCAATAAGGGTTGAACCTGAGTTAGAATATGTTGGTTAATGATTTCCTTTTTGATATAGTTTTTTTTTTTACTAATTGTCCTATTGATCTTAAATTGTATTGGATAGTTTAGAAGTACTTTAGATGATGTATTCTGTTTTAGGTAGAATGCATTGTTAAGTAAAAGTATTAATATAAATGATAGTATTAAATGAACTAATTTTCTTTAGCTTTGTAATAAGGATTAGGTATAATAACAAACTCATTCTCTTATGTTTGCAATATGGTGGAATCAACACTATAGATGATGATCAATCTCTCACCTTCCATATATAAATATGGTTAACGGTTAATATTGTATCTAGTAATTTATATCATTATAGGTTTGAATCGTTTCTATTTCATTCTTATTAATAGTATGTGCAAGGGAACTAGATGTTTCTGGCGAACTTCTAAATAATGAGTGGTTAGAAAGGTAGATTTAAATGATGAGAATTATCTTATGTTTCCTAACAAAGAGTAGCATACTTTTCTTGCATCTAGAAATAAATTTATCATATGCTTATCTTGATATTATCATTATGTATGCTATCAAATGATTGGTTATTAAGAGCTAGATCTTTTTCATTGTTCATTTGAAACCTCGAGAGATCCTATGAGAATAATTTGACTTTTGTCTCCTTGGTATGAAGTGGAGTAGAGAATTTAGTCTATGAATAGTTACTTGATATAATACCTTAGAAAGAAAGAACCTTGGATTATCAATATATGATTAGTTATCTAGATTATAAATGTTGTCTTCCCCTAGTATTATGAGGAAATTGAAAACAAGACTGAGAACAGATGGATTGAGAGATCTCGAATGTTGTATATGTTGTGTTATAAATGTTGTCTCCCTTATATGTGATTGAGATTATAATTCTTTTATTGTATATGAAACCTAATTTAGAAATAATATGATACCATCTTGTGGTTGTAAGTTCAAGTCCCGAACTACGAAGTCTCTGCACTATGCGTACGTAGGCAAGGCCAATATGAGCCCCTAAGACATTAGGTCGGCCCCTCAGGGCCTTAGGTTTGTCATTTCATACAATTGATATTTGTAATGTGTAATCCATAACTATACAGGACTAATGTTTACTGAGATGTGCAGTTTGAGATCTACAAGCCATGCAGGACTCTGGAGCTATGATAAAATATGTAAATTAGAATCTTAACCCTTTGTTGAGTTCATTATTGGGTAGACATTACTTCATTGTGCATGTGTGTGTACTCATTTGGATTTAGAACAACTGTGGTTGTTAGTTAGATCATGTAATATAATCATGTTTGAATGAGTTATGTATGTTGTTGGTTATTGCTTAATTTCAATAATGCAATCATGTTATCCCTAGAGATGTAGTTAACTTGTTGTGTCAGACTATGTTAAATTGGTTAATTCTATTACCAAAAAAAAAAATTCTACCTTTTTTATTGCTTTAGTTGACTTATCTCTAGGGTTGCATGGCGGGGCATTACACATCATCTCCATCACATTTTCTTATCATGATTATCATTCAACATACTTTATTCTTGATACATGATGTATTCAAACTATTACTTTACATGATGTACATGCCTAGATTACATTTACATTTCATGTACTATGTTTCCCTAGATCCTACAACTCATTTTATCCTACAGATACAATTAATTATAGGGGGCATTTTCTATCACTAACATTCTCATGTTAGGTTTTGTAAACAATTATGGGTTTCTTCAAAGACTTGTCAAATTAGCACATGACATGCTAGCACCCCATGTGCTCGGTCATCCCATTACCGGGTAAAAGCACAATAGTATGTCACACTTTCAGTTAAATAAATAATTCTGAGTGGATTGTTTACGTGCGATTTATTTAAGCCCAGTTTAGTTACGCCTGAAACCACGTTGCACCTATGTGGCGCCTACATGGTTGTATGTTTCATGTCAGAACCTTATTGGGAAGTACATTTACGCTCGGATAAGTTTCGGGTGTAACCAAAGAAAATAAAAATTAAAAAAAAAAGACGAAATTGTCATTTTTGCCCGGATTGATATAGTTTTGGAGTGTTCCACCTAGATCCCATGACGGACAGTGACCCACAACTAGCACTACACTGCCACCTCCAGCCAACACTGCACTGCCATCTCTAGGTACTCTACTATTCCTCAATACCCACATGCACCATTGGGATAAATAAACAATACGCACCTGCAATTGATTTGAATAAACCCTAATCACAAATGCTAGGAATGTATAATAAATCTCATAGTTTATATAATAGGTTTCATACTTTTTACTGGTATCTTAATGATAAAGTTTATGGTGTCCTCAAGATAGCCAACATGGGCAAGAAGGTCAACCATGCACACATACTGATCAATTGTAGGTGTAATGCAATAAGGGTTACTCATATGATTGAAGCATGTGCAACACTCATCCACTAAACCTGCAGTTCCTTGTCTATGCTTCCACATTTTCCACACAGATAGCCAATGCAGGCAAGAAGGTCAACCATGCACACATACTGATCAATTGTAGGTGTAATGCAACAAGGGTTACTCATATGATTGAAGCATGTGTAGCGCTCATCCACTAAACCTATAGTTCCTTGTCTATGCTTCCACATTTTCCATATAGATAGCCAACGCGGGCAACAAGGTCAACCATGCACACATACTGATCAACTATAGGTGTAATGCAATAAGGTTTACTCATATGATTGAAGCATGTGCAACGCTCATCCACTAAACATGCAGTTCCTTGTCTATGCTTCCACATTTTCCATACATGTCGACTAGAGCATTTCCAACTATAATATATGACAAAAATCCCAAATTCATCAAAATTCATCAATCAAACCCTAGGACAATTTGTCCTATCAACTTGTTATTTGAAAGATCTAATACATTTAGAGTAATCAGGTTGGATAGAGAGATCAAAATTTTTCCTTCTAGTAAATTGAAGCTGAGATTCAAAACACTCAACAACATATTAAGATAGTGAGTTCCTTGTGTAATTGTTCCATTAAGGTAATTGTCACTCAAATCCACATATTTCAGTCGTGAAAAATTTATAGCTTATCTAGAACACTTCCCTCAAATTTATTATTTGGCATCTTTAAAGTCTGCAACTGTAGAGGTTTAGGTAGCACATCAGTAAGAAGTCTTCCAAGCCATTGTGTCCAAGATCAAGTAGCTGGAGTTTAATACAACTTGCTAGCTGCTCTGGAATTGGGCCATTTAGAGAGTTGCTATTCATTTCTAGCCATGTTAAATTTGGGTCATTTGAAATAGTAGAAGGGATGTTTCCAGTCAAGTTGTTAGTCACTGCCTCTATCTATTCATATGCTACAGAACTACTCAATTCTCCTTGTTATGATAACACTGTAATCTTCAAGGTAGAAAAGTTATCTTCAATCTGTATGTGTGATAAATGACACAATGATTCAAATGTCAACATAGTCCCAATACTGTATAGCTGTAGGAACTCTTCCTTGCCTAGAAATGTCATCAATATCGATTGGAGAAAATCGTTGTTTGGTGTTCTTCTTGATTAATGAATTATCACACAAGAGTGATCTTTTGGCATAAGTTGCAACTAATAATAATGGTGTCAAAGGGCTACAAATTCTATAAACTATCACACACAATATATATATATATATATATATATATATATATATATATATATATATATATATATATATATATATATATATATATATGCCCATGACTTACATAATATTCAATGAAACCACAATTTCTTATTCAAAACTCACAATTGTTATTAAGTATTAAAATGCTATTCGTTTCAGTAGACAAGCTAGAATTATTTCTAAGCTTTATTCTTTCTTTGATAGTTAACAAAATGCCACTCAATTCATTGTTTTACATGGTTGTGAGGTATTTTGAAATTTTAGTTATAGGAGCTACATTATCAAAATTTGCAATCAAACTTTATAAGATTTTTTATAGCATATCGATTAACCATATTTTCACCTAAAATCTTTGTTATGTCACTTCAATATTTTCAAAGTTATTTCACAATGTTTGCAATTGTGCCTAATATCATTACTAAGTATATTCCATGCTTGTTTAGAATTCACATTACCACTAATCCTAAGAAAGATTGTTCGGCTAAGTGCACCTTGAATTAAAAATAAAGCTTCATTGTCATTTTTTATAACCTCTTTGTATACTTGTTTTTTGTTGATCATTTAATGCATCTATATTTTTTGGTTATGTATACCCTACTTGCAGAATACCCCCCATAGATTTTGTGTTTTTTAATCTCTATGAGCTCTTTTGTTACAACTTTGAGTGTCTTTGATTGGATCAATTCTCATAAAATCTTACTGCTTCCCAAATCAACTTTCTCACAAAATAATCACCCACTTCTCTTATCTTTGTTAGCAAAGAGACTAGATGCTAACTCTTGCCTAGTTATGACTGTATTTGTTCCCATGAACAATCCACTCTTTGCTTGTTGAGGAATACGTCTTTCATATAATGTCTACAATTTGATCATTCTAATCTTCAACCTCATAGTATCTCGTAATGCTCTAAGAGACCAAATAAAGGTTTAGAGTAACAATAAACAATAAATGATGATTTACAAATCATCTCCAAATAACACATTACAAAATATTTTCCAACCCTTTGTACAATGTATGCATATTCTATTTATAGAAAAGTGATAACACTCATCTCACAGATGATCAACACTTGTCAATTCTTACTACAATCTAAAATTAGTTAGGTGGTTAGCACCATTACAAGTGCCACCTAGGTCCAAACTCATTGATGACCAGGGGCTACATATTAGAAAGAGAATCAACTCCTAACTTTATTTTGTTCTTGCAAATGAAAGAAAGTAATTGCCATGAAGACACTACTCTTTTATCCTCCCAACATGAATGAAAATATGTGCATTGAATTTTGTTTCAAGGGCCTCTATTAAGATGATGGAGTTGAATGTAGAATTCGGCACCTCTTTCCCATATATTGTAGCTCAAAGATTTATAAAACTTGTCTCTAGGCCCAAATCCGCTACCCATACATGATATGATATGGATTTTTTTGATATCATGGGATGATAGTTCAAGGATTCTTGGATCTAGACCTTGAACATGACCATTCACCTCCAAATATAAAGTTAGAGGGAGGAAGCATGGTCATGCCCAATATACACACACCCAATATACCACCAAATAAAGGAAGACTACATACACACACTATGAAAACCCTTAGGAAACTTAGAAACAACAAAGTATAAAACATAATTGTTATCAGAAAATATGAACAATAGTACTAAACAACTAATCATCCAATAACTCAATGGAAATTGAAGTAAACACAAGTAAACCAAGAATATACCTTCAAAGACCATTTTACCTATATGCTTCCATTGTTCACCTAGCTACTCTTGATCTTGATGGTAATGGAGCTCTCAGAAGTGTGCACTTCCTTGTTGTTGTGAAGATGACGGGAGTAGAACGGCTATGATATGGAATGTGTAATGGAGACTAAACTACAATGCAACTATAATAGATATGGGTGATTGATGGATACATGGTGATGATAATGGATTTTTAATGCAAATGGATGATAACTTTGCCAAAGGAACGTTGCAATGATTCCTGCAGAGTAAGATTGCTTAAGCTAGATGGATATGAAATGGTTGTGAAGACCTTGCTTATATAGGTTGAGGGAAGACCAAATCCAAGTGTCAATAGATCCATGATTGGAGGAATTACTTGTGAGGTGTACGGTTGAGGAAGCTTAAGGGAATGTGTGTGAATTAGGAGAGGACAAGTGTCCAAGCCTTCTTCATGAGTTATGGGAGATAACATAATATATTGAAGAGTTAATTGAGATGATTGATCAGTTAACTGGGTTGATTGGGGAGTTGATTGAATAGACTGAGTAGTTAACAAAATAGATTGAGAAGTGAACTCAATTGACTAATTAGTTAACATATTTGATTGATGAGTTAACTAATCTGACTAGAGGAGAAATAGGACATGTGGGTGAGGGAATATTAGCTAATTAAATATTAAAATATTTAATTATGTCTGCAACATGGTGAGGTGGAAAGGTGAGGTGGAATGATGAGGTGGAATGGTGAGGTGGATTTATGAAATTAGGACTTAGGATAGAGGAATTTAGGATTATTTAATTATATGAGACACTCGAAGAATTAGGGGGATTTAATTAAATAAATTGATTTTATTTAATTATTGGAGGGATGTGAATCATTTAAATAAATTAGAATATTTATTTAATTGATAAGAGAATGAGAATTAAAATAAATATTAAAATATTTACTTAATTCATCTTAGTCAATTTTAGGTGTATACATTTTGCCCCTCTTTGATGCAATGTGTTTTATCACATTGTTTCAAAGAATAAAAATTTTCTGTAATTGATACATGCCCTAGTTTGCCCCTGGTACAGGCTTATGACGTTAGGATGCCCCCTCAGGAGATTAGACGGGAAGAAGGTGGCGACAGGATGATGGACAATCTCACGATGAGATAGGCTGATAGGATAGGTTAGGATGAAGAAAATGGAGGACCTAGAAAAAAGACTACGTGAAAATAATGCCCCAACATGGACAAGGTCAAGCACCTCTCATTAGGGTTCCATGGGCTATATCTAGGAGTTTGGGTTCACAGCTCACTCATTTGTATAGTTGCCTTTGAGAGAGATCCTAGTGGAGAGTAGAGCCATTTAAGCAAAGAGAAGTCAATGAAGATGCAACAGTTTCCTCATGAGCTACATCGATTTGAGTGGATCCAATGGTTTAACCGTCCAACAAAATACGGGCCACCGGTAAGTACTCCTTCGTTACTAGCCTAGGGTCATTAATGATAGTAATAAATGTAGGCTAAAGTTTTAGGTTTTGTATGTGCCGAATGGCAGAACCATGCATATGACGCATGATACTGCGCATATGACATTGAAATCGGCGCATATGTAATTTTTTTGTAATTGAAGTGTTTTCCCGTGCAAATGAGATCCTGTTGCACATGCAAAGAGGGATCTATGCTTGTGAGTTTTTACTGCACATGTGAAATATGTCTGCGCAAATAGAATGAGGCTACGCATGTGACAAATAGTGTTGGGCATGTAAAAGTAAGTGGCACAAACACATTTAAGCTATGCATACAGGATAAACCTACGCATACAAGGTAAATCAATGCATATGATAGGTAGAATTGCGCATATGAATTTGGTTTATCAAAAACACTTAGAAATGATAAAGTTAACTATGCGATTGATGCTAGTCAACTGATAGGTCATCTAAGAGATTGATTAACTCTCCAGAGAGATGATAGGAAAGTGTTCATGTTAGAATTGCTAAGTTTTTTTGATGTTGGATAAATAGACTTGCAGTTTAGTCAATTTTTATTGATTAATGCGCTCTTGCTTGTTTGCAAGAGTTAGATGATGTCCTCATGTTGAGGGAGCAATTTCTAGTTACGCAGATGTTGAGGCCTTATCTCATGGAGACTGATCTACTTGTTATTGGATCAGCTGGATTATTGTTTGTGCTCTTCATGCCTGAGATTAGGGCCAATCTCAGTATGCTGACTGCTCTGGTTGAGAGATTTCACAGTGAGGATGGGACTTTTCACCTTCCCATTGGGGAGATTACAGTGACTCTAGAGGATGTTCACAGGATTTTGCACATACCTATTAATGGAGAGCCCGTTGAGTATGATCCATAGACTGGGGCAGGATTGGATGAGTGCCAACGGGTGTTTGGTGACAATGAGATCAAGGGCACTGAGATCAGTTGGGTTGACATGGCGGCTTACTATGAGCCTCTTCCTTCAGTTGTGGCAGGGTTGATCAGAGGTATCGTGTGCCCTGACAAATGGTCTCATGGCTTTGCAGTTGGATGGGGGTGGGTACTAGAGTGGATTACTACAAAGGGTACCAGATATGCCTGGGGAGTATGTATCCTCACTCACTTATACCATGATTTACACTAGTTTGTCTATGATGGCTCTTCCAGTTTGGCTTGTGGAGTTTCACTTCTATAGATATGGGCATGGACACACATAGTCATTACTCGTCCTATTGGTATTAGCACTCATGGCAGGGATCAGCCCTACTCCTACATGTTTCAGGATGGGCTTTCCTAGCCCAAGCTGGGAAAGTTGGAGATTAGAGACATGCTTTTGATAATGTAGACTTTATTGTTTGGAAACCATACCTAGACTGTGAGGTATGGGACAATGATGCTTTTGAGCTTCCTTTCTATTTTTAGACCAGATGGCTTATAAGGAGGACACCCTATATTTTGGAGAGGCACATAGTTTTGCATGTGTGTAGGCAGTTTGGCAGAATCCAGGGGATGACCCAAGGTAATGCTATATTTGCCTGTACGCACAAGGAGATGACACGATGGGGACCTAGCCCATCCTATGAGATAGATTATGATGAGTTTCTACATAGTCTATATCAGCCTTGGCCGATGCATAGGGTAGTGGCAGACACATGCATGACACATGATTAATTTGACTGGTTTGCAGCACATCCTTTCCCTCGCTACTTCATCCCAGGAGAGTGAGCCCTGATTCTAGATGATTGGGAGGAGGAGGACAAGGGGCCATGGAGGTGGACCAGAAGATGTATAAGATGGGGAGGTAGAGGTGGCTGAGGTGGGGATGTTGGCGGTGGTGGAGGAGGAGGAGGACATGATGGTGGTGCCGGAGGAGGTCACGATGGTGGACATGATGGCAGAGATGGAGATGGGAGGAGGGTACACCAACAGATTGATCCCACCCAGCATTCTCAGGTACTCTTACAGGCATAGATGCAGCCTCCAGTGCAGTCACAGGGGCAGGGGCCAGATGATGGAGTGATAGCAGGATTACGAGCTCAGTTGGCTCAGGCACAGTCTATGCTATAGTAGTAGAAGGGATAGATAGAGCAGATGCAGGCCCATATTACACAACTGTAGGGTGACCTCCAGACTATGTGGTTAAAGAGAGATATAGCCATCTAGAGGTATGGTAGGGCAGAAGCACTCTTAGAGCAGGTGTAACAGACTGCGGGACAAGGTCCCACCAACCAGACAATGACAGAGATGGTTAGAGTAGGTCAGGAGATCTTCTACTGGTGGTCTCTCTATGAGCAGGCTATACCACCAGAGCATAGGGCAGGTAGCTATCGGTCGAGTTACCACAACAGATCATAGAGGGCACTGACAAAGAGTGACAGGGTGATGGGACCTACGGGGCTACCTCCCAGACCATCAGGAGGAGTTGCAGTGGGGACAGGGACAATAGGTGGAGGAGGTGGAGGAGGTATCCTACCACCACAGCCGGCACCATCAGGGGGAGCCATTCTTAGTTGCTCTGTGACATGTATCAGTTTTTTAGTACCTTCTTTTTGGACATGCATACACCACATCGGTTTTTATTTTGAGATCATTGTATAGTTGGACATTTTTATTCTTTTTGATGATGATTATATGATATCTTGATTCGACTGACTATGATTATGATCTACTCTGATGGACACGACTTACATTATGATGTTATGATATGCTTATGCTTATAGATGACCTATGTGGTTTATGAATCTAATGCATATGTTTATGTTTATGCGATGAACATGATGATCTATATGATGACTTTACATGATTATGGTTGTATGTGATGCTTCTAATATGTTTATTGGTTTCTATGATGCACTTTATGTTTATGCGACATGATGTTTCTATGGGCTATATGATGGATACGATGACCTATATGCATGTTTATGATCCTATTATGTTCACATTCTATGATGATCTAATGCAGACACTGTGATAACATAGATGTTTATTTATGTCGTTTGCTATTATTTTATTCATGTATGATGATCTAATATGGAAATGCGATGATAGCTATGCTTTTGTGAGATTTTCGGTTAAATGCAATATTATGGTGACTCATGCATCTAAATGACAACATTAAATGCAAAACATGATCTAAATGTTTATTACCATTAATGCATTGTATGCGATGATACTATATGATGACACACATATTCATGACATGCAAATGAATTGTTTTTGTTGTTCCAAGTATACTCAATCTTAATAATAATACACCTGAGAAGAATGGACTTTAATTAACTTGGGATAAATGAACAACTTAGAAGAAATCACTTGGATGAATGGATAAATGGATCTTTCGACACTTGGAATTTGAAATTTGATCAAGGATGCAATGCTTATAATGGAATGATATGCAACTTGATATGTATGGATGTGTGGATTGTCATCTTTGGATACAAGTATTTGAGATGCTTTGTTTCATCATTGAGATTTATTATGTTGTAAGAAAATACAAGCATCTAGGCATAATTAAACCATGATGACCTGAGTATTACTTACATGGATTTTGATATAGCAAGTTAATACAAGCATCTAGTATAAATTGAATCTAGATGACCTAAGTATGCCTTGTATGTCAACAAACAAGGATTTCCCTATTTCATGTTCAGACTTAGAACGTCCTCAATAACCTTTTGCCGATCATGTTGTTAGATAAAGTCATTACATTACTAAAGGTTGATCCACAAACAACAAACAAATAAGATAATTATGCCCCCATCATAGCTCCTCTAGTTCTTGACATCCTTGAGTAGCATAGAAAGACATAATAACAAAAATCAAGACTCAATGACTTAAACCTTTTTAATAAGCACAAATTTTCTTGCCATAGTTATGTTTTCTTGCAACGAAAATAGATACAATCATCATGGTGGTTGAGGCTCATTGTGTCATGTTTATAGGTCTAGTTCTTGTGTCAAGCATTTTGTTGAAAAAGTGTGTTTGTAATGCTACCTACTATTTGGTGATAGTATCGTGATCCTTATTGTTATCCTCTGAGGTGTGTGACATTCAAGAATCCAACTCTCCAACTAGGTCAAGGATAATGCCCCCAGTCAAGTAAAGGATTGATTTATTGTGGATGAACTGATAATAGACACAAAGAAATGGGCCCTAAGGGACTGACCTAGTGCCTCGGGGGCTCATCGATAAATGGCCTTGCCTACATGACGACGCAGAGACAACATAGTTTGGGGTGTGGTCTTTGTGGTCCTAGGACCTAGGCGATGGGGGATGGTGTGGATTTAGATGGGCAAAAGGATGGGTGACACAGGATGGAATGGATGGGAAAGGAGCCTTGGGGGCACATCAATGATGGCCTTGCCTACGTGATATCTCAGAGGCGACGTAGTTCGACAATGGTTTAATGGGTTGGTTGAGGATGGATGATAAGATGGACACAAGTTTGGATTGGCCGTCTAGTGGAAGAAGGTGATAAGGACAAGCGAACAACAAGCCATGGTAGGTGTCTTGATGTGATTGGGTGGATGTGGTTGAGAGGGATGGATGAGGAACAAGGTCTAAAAAGATGGAGGAGGAAGTTTATCACAAGTAGCGATTGTTTACCAAGTTTTCACCACTTGCTTTTATTTGCACGAAAGCCAAAATACACGTAATGCATGTTTGCTAGGTTTTCATCATGGTACCTATCCAAGGTGCTTGTTTACCAGTTTTTCACCAGAGGATGATTTTTTTTTTTTGATTTTTTTTCTATTTTTCCATTTTTTGATCTTTTTTGCTATTTTTCTATTTTTTTTATTTTTTTGCTATTTTGGTCCCTTGCATTGGGGTTTAGGTGTAGAACTTGCAAAGATGCATGCTGTTGATGGGATCATCGAATAGTTCACCTTCTGATGTAGCCAATTGATAAGCACCTGACCGTAGGCAACAATGATGAAAAAAGGACCCAACCAGTTGGGTTTGAACTTACCTTTCTTCTCTTTGTCTTGCTAATTCTTGGGATTCTCTCTGAGGACTAGGTCACCAGCTTGAAATACTTGAGGTTTAACTTTGTGATTGTAACTCCTGGATATCTTTTGTTGATAAGACTTGAGATGGTTAAAGGCATGTTGTCTTCTTTCTTTGAGCAACTCTAACTCTTTAAGTCTAGAAACTCTGTATTCTTCATGAGATATGAGGCCTTTTAACAATACTCTCAAGGATGGGATCTCAACTTCAATGGGCAAGATGGCTTCAGATCCATAGACAAGGGAATATGGTATTGCACCTATCGGTGTGTAGATACTTGTGCGGTAGGACCACAACACGGGATTCAACTAGATGTGCTAATCACGGCTGGCATCATTAACAGTCTTTTTTAGGATTTTTAAGATGGTTTTATTTGATGCCTCTGCCTAGCCATTTCCTTGGGTGTCTCACAGTTCTTTGACAACTTGGTTTTTGAATGGTTGCCCATTATTTGTGATAATGGATAAAGGGATACCACAGCAACAAATGTAGTTTAGGATGAAAGCAGTGATTTGTTTACCCGTGACATTAGTGAGGGGTACGATTTCAATCCACTTTATAAAGTACTCAGTGGCGGGTATGATGAATTTATGGCCGTTGGATGATGGTGGATGGATCTTGTCCACTAAGTTGAGTCCCCGTTTAGAGAACGACCAAGGAGTCGTTAATGGCTGTAGCTCTTGTGCCGGTGCATGTATTAGGTTCCCATGGATTTGGCATTTCTTGCACCTCTTTAAAAAATGATAGGAGTCTTTTTCCATAGTTGGCTAGTAATATCCCATACGTATGAGTTTGTTAGCTAGGGTAGGACCACTAGAGTGGACCCCGCATATCCTGTCGTGAACTTTGTTTAGGGTCATTTGATATTCCTCACTATCAAGACACCTCAGGACAGTACCATCGATTCCTCGTCGATATAGGGTATTGGCAATTATGGTAAAATGGGAGGCTTGACGAATGAAGGTTCTATTTTGGTTACTTGATAGATCAGGAGATAGGGTATTCTCATTCAAATAGGCAAATACTTTTCCATATAGGGGAGAATCAGATCCTACGATATGACAAATGATGTGGGATTCGGGGGTGTTGTACGCAGGATGAGACACTGGCTATACCAAGAACTCATAACATGATTGGTTTTTAGGGACATTGAGGAGAGATGCAATCATTGCCATGGCATCTGCTTCTTTGTTCTCCAACCTTGGTATCTGCTCAAAAGAAATCTCAACAAAGTATTCTTGAATGCCGTCTACCATACGTTTGTATGGTATTAACTTCTCATCCTTTGTTTGATAGTTGTCATTCACTTGATTGATGACAATTTGCGAGTCGGCATACACATGAAGTTATGTGATTTTCCATTCTACTTCCAGCTTGATACCAAGACTAGGGCCTTGTACTCTGCCACATTGTTAGTGCATGGGAAGAGTAGTCTATATGACCTGGGAATGGTGTCCCCATTAGGTGTGATCAACAAGATACTTGCCTCAGACCCATGCTAAGTATATGATCTATCAAAGTAGAGTTTCCAGGTTGTTATGTGAAAGATAGATTCATCTAGAAACTCAAAACTCAATGGGTTGTCATCTTTTAAAGGTGCATCTTCCAGCTGATCTGTAATTACTTGCCCTTTTATTGCTCATCTGTCTACATATTCGATGTCAAATTCATTGAGTATCATGACCCATTTTGATATTCTACCTATTAGGGTAGCTTTGTTGAGCAAGTATTTTAATGGATTGATCTTTGCTACTAGATTGATGGAATGTGATAACATGTAATGTCTCCATTTTTGTGAAGAGAAGACCATAGCGAGACATGCTCTCTCAATTGGTGTATATTGAAGCTCGTAGCCGACCAGTGTGTAGCTGATGTAGTAGATGGCTTATTCTTTTCCTTCATGGTTCTGTTGTACTAGCAAAGCTCCGAGAGCTATTGGTGTGGCTGAAATGTATAGTAGCAATGGCTTGCCCTAAATTAGTAGCATCAAGACAGGTGGATTCATCAAATACTCCTTTAAATGTTGAAAAGATTGTTCACATGAGTCATCCCACTGGAAGGGAATGCTCTTATGGAGGAGATGTGTGAATGGATGACATTTATCTGCTAGCTGAGAGATGAACCTTCTGATAGATTGTAGCTTTCCCTGTAGAGACGGCAACTGACTGAGATTTTTGGGAGGCAGCATTTCCATGATGACTTTTACCTTAGCTGGGTCTACTTCAATTCCATTGGTGGACACGATGTATCTGAGAAGCTTTCTGGATGTGACTCTGAATATGCACTTCTTTGGGTTGAGGTGCACATTAAACTACTCCAATCTTGTGAAGATCTTGTCTAGGACTTGTAGATGCCCTTCTCTGGTTTTTGATTTGGCTAAAATGTCATCAACGTAATCTTCCATGATGGTATGCATCATGTCATGAAAGATTGTTGTCATTGCCCGCTAATATGTTGCCCCAACATTCTTTAGCCTGAATGACATGATGCACCAAGAATAGGTACCCCATGGACATGTGAATGAAGTTTTATGCTGATCCTCTAGCGCTATCTTGATTTGGTTATATCAAGAGAATCCATCCATTAAAGATAAACCTGACATCTAGCAGCTTCTTGAGTTCTTATTTTACCATGAGTGCGATATGCAGGTGCATCTTCCTGAGTTTTTGTTTAACTAGCTTAGCTCCCAAATCTAGTGATAAGTGATGCATTATAAGGTTTGGATCGAGACTCGGCATATCCACGTATGACCAAGCAAAGTTGATTTGTTTCTTTTTGAAGAATTCTGAGAACTCTGGCTTCTCTTGTGCAGTTAAATATTGTGCCATATGAATCATCCTTGGATTTTCACCTATGCCAATGTTGATTTGTTTTGTTGGTTCCATCAAGATTAAGGATCTCTCCTAATGTGTTAGATTGGGAAGAGGGTAAAGCATTTCATCCTTCGGTGCCTGAGAGAGGTTTTTACCATTGGATATGTCCATATTTTTACTATTTTCACGATCTAACACTACCGCAGAGTGGTTTTCACCATTAGATCTATCTTTCATTTTTACATTTTTGAGACTGAAAGGCTTGGTACTCTCCCCAAAATAAGACCTATCATTAAGTTCTATGGCATAGCCAGCCCTATGATCCCCTTCGGGTATATGGTCTCTAAGTTCTAGAAAATCGATGATGGCCTCATCAGTCTGAAAGGTATCTAGCTCAGGGGTAGAGTCTTGCAAATCCCAATCTATGAGTTCTAGATGCAATAGTGGTAATGGGTCATCAGATTGGTCTGGTTCGAGGGTATTGATGGTCAAGATGGAGGAGTTGATGTGGTTATTGTAACCATTGACGATGTCTACAATGGTACGCTTCACAAGTTGATCTGTCAAGTTTGGTATCATTCTTCCCTCACGAATCTCACTATCGTTATTATGCGGATCAAACTCAAGAGGTCTAGACTATGAACTTTGTCTCTCATGAGTTCTAGGGGTAGGGTCATACTCATGGACCACATCAACATCTTTTTCATCACAAGATAATTCTAAGAGACTATCCCATTCATACTCATTGGAGTCTATCTCGCTCCATCCTTGTAGTTGGTGAATTTGCTCTACTAGGTGAGTAGCAGATGCTTGTGGTTGCTTGCCTTTATTCTTGTCTGTTCCTTTGGTCTTTGCTTTGCTAGTGTAACCTAGCATTGTAGTGTCTTGGGCTGTTAATAAAGGAGGTTAGATAGGTTCAGAGATACCTTCCTTCCTCAATCCTATGGGGCCATGACCTTCATACCCATTCTTTGTAGTATTGAGAATCCTTGACCATACTATTCGATTTGCAATGTGGAGTGATGGTATTTTTGCTAGGATATGCTGTCTTCATCCTTATATAACCATTGTAGGATGTCTTTCTCATCACTCTCATCTTCAAGGCTTCCCTATTTTACAAATGGACCTTTTGGAGTTTCTAATGCCTTGGGTTTACTCATTGATGACTTTCCATAGGACCCGTGGGATATAGGTAGTTGTGCTAAGAAAAAAGATTGTGCGATTGTATATTCACTGACACCCTTGTCTTTGAGCTTGAGGTTGATTTTAGGTGCCTTGGATGTGGAAGGAAGTGAAGTTGGGTCAACATGGGATGAGGATGAAGTAGAGGCATGGTTATTGGGAATTACAACATCAGGTTTAGATTGTATGGAGTTGCAATATTGAAATGTTGGGATCACCTTGGATGGTGATCTCTTGGCCATCATGGGGGAATTTGATACATTGGTGATAGGTTGATGGCACCACCTTCATTGCATGTATCCAAGGTCTTCCAAGGAGAATATTATATGCAATTTCCATGTCAAGCACTTGACACACTACATCTTTTACTACAGGTCCCACTCTGATAGGCAAAACAACGGTTCCCTTTGAAGTTCTTTCCTTTTCATCGTAAGCTTTGATGGTGATTTTCTTTTTAGGATCAATAGCCTTCTCTGAAAACCCCAATGTAAGGAGTATCTTAAAGGTGCAAATATTTAAACCCGCTCCTCCATCAATTAGAACCCTTTTTATTTTATGCTTGTGGATAAAGGTTTTGATGTGGAGAGACGCATTGTGTGGTTGGGTGATTGACATGTCATCCTTTTCAATGAAGCTCAAGAAATGAGGTGTGGTTAGGTGGCCTACCATGGCTTGGAATTGTTCTTCTGCTAGATTAGTTGGGACTATGGTTTCTAAGAGAGCTTGGTCGAGGATGGCCCTATGGGATGGGGATATATGCAAGAGCTCCAAAATGGAAATGTGTGCTAGTGTTTTGTGGAGCTTCTCTAAGACATTGTACTGGTTAGACGTGGATGGAGTTTTGGATGGTTCCCCTTGAAGAGTAACTTTTCTACTGTGGGTTGTTATGTTACAATCAAGAGTTTTGTTTATAGTGATGACATTGATATGCGCATCACTTTCAAAAATGTGGTTAACAACGTAGTCATAAGACACATTTGTATAGTTTGTGTTGTTACCCCTGTTGTTTTGGTTTGAAGAACCACCATTTTCATAGTTGGGGAGTGGATTCTGATATGCCAAATGGTCCTCATTGGATCCTTGTCCCTTAACTTTGACCACCTTTTGATCTACCAAGTCTTGAAGTAAGTTTTTGAGGCTTTGGCAGTCATTGGTCTTGTGTCCTTTGCTTCGATGATACTTGCATAAATCTGAGTCTTTCCACCAAGGAGGTTTAAATTTAGGTTTGTAATCATGTGCCGTTGGAAGTGTTATGATGTTATTTGATATGAGCTTCTGCATAGCTGGTTCTAGTGATTCTCCCAAAGGTGTGAACTTTCGTCGAGGAGGAAAGTTAGTGGGTCGTGACACATTGTTTTGGGGTTTGTTTTGCAGTGTGTTATTTTGTGGTGTGTTGTTTTGTGGATTGGACAAGTTGAAGATCAGTTGCTTTGGGATCACTTGTTTGCATCCACGACACCGTCGTTGACAATGTTTTTATTCTTAGTCTAAAATCTCAGCTTGTCCATGTTATGATTGGAGCTAGGGGTTTCCTTGTAGATTTTGACTTGTCCTTTAGCTACCAAATCTTTTTCAATGAGTAAGCCCATTTCAATGACCTTACTAAATGAAGTAGGACATTGGATTTGTATTTGGTAGCTAATATTAGCATTTAGGTTGTTTATAAACATCTCAAGCATTTGTTTTTTTGGCATATGATATGGACACTTGCTGGACAGTTGTCTCCATCTTTGCAAGAAAGTGGCGAAGGATTCTCCACCTTTTTGTTTTGTGTTGCAAAGGTCTAACATTGAGATTTCATGCTCAATGTTATAGGAGAAATGAGTAACAAACTTGTCTACTAGTTCGTTGAAGGTTTGAATGCCAGGAGGTAGGTGAGAGAACCATTCCATAGCTTGTCCTCCCAAACTCCTTGGGAATAGTCACATGAGATAGGTTTCATTGTGGGTGACTTCAAGACATGCTGCACTAAATTCTCTGATATGGTCTCTTGGATCACCCTTTCCTCGATATTTGTCAAATTTTGAGGGGAAAGGTATCATGATCAAGGTCTTGTCAAAAGGATATGGTGAAATATCCTCTAGAGAATAGTGTTTTGTTGATGCTCTGATTTGAATGTCTGCGAGCTGTTGTTGTAAGGCTTGGATTTGCGTTGTCAATATATCCAAGGGATTGATTGTATCCTTAGCCTTGTCTATTTTGGGAACCTCTAGTGTGATCTTGGGAGTTTCTATGTCATTCATAGAGGTGATGTCTTTTAAGGTGGAGGTGTCAAAATCTGCTAGAAGTTTGACCCCTTGCTGTGCTAGCATAAGGAAATACATTTGAGGGTCCATGTTTAGGACCTTGTTCACCATTTTTTGAAATTTGGAGTCTTGTGAAGCACCAATTACTTCCTCATACAGGATTTCTTCCTCTCCATCATTGTGAGATGGAGATGGCATGTCTTTGTTCAAAGGATCCATATATTGCTTTTCTTTGGATTTTGATCTAGTTGCAACTATAAAAACTGTTTGATGGGGGTAAATGTTGGATGAAAATGCTTGTGAATGGACATTTTTTTTGGTGTATTTGAGATGAAATATAGAAATCTCATCCTAAAATAAGATGAACCATGTAAGAAATGGTCATAAAAAGAAAATTGCAAATAACATAGTAAGTAAATAGATTAAATGAATATGAGAATACATGTCAAATAACTGATCTAGAATCAATGAGGATAGAATCAAATATGAGGACTAAAAGAATATCATGTATATGCATGGAATGAATGAAATGGCATCATGAGAATGAATTACCTACTTAGAATGAAAATATTAAGAATGTCCATATATATAATGTGTGACATAAAGAATTCTCATTAGAATGATAAAATGCATACAATGCCAAAGAATGACAATCAATGAGATAATAAAGAATAATCTCTTGCAAGATATGATATATGACTATAAATCTAAATGTTGGGATGAGCAGTAGGCCTCATAGTTAATCTAACAATGCACCATAAATAAGACTAAGGGTTAGGGTAAGGAAATTGGCTTAAAAGATGGATAATGCTCGAGTTGGTGAGAACATCACCCCTCTGAGACGAGTGAAGATTGCTTGTCTCAAGCTAGTGAGATATCACCCTCCGAGCTATGTAAATAGGCCCTTATCTCAAGCGGGTGAAGATTGCCCCTCTGAGATAAGTGGAAAGGCCCTTATCTCAAGTGGTGAAGATTGCCACTCAGAGATAAGTGGAAAGGCCCTTGTCTCAAGTTGGTGAAGATTGTTGTTATATGGAGCCTAATCAGACTCAGAGGTTAAATTTTCCCCACTTTTATCAGCGCAGTTTCCCCTCAAATTCCTACGGGGTCAAGGGGCAGTGCCCCTTGTGGGGGTTTGGGGGCAGTGCCCCCAAGATGGGGTCAAGGCACCAGGAGTTATTTTTTCATGGACCGATATAAGAAAACCCTATTTTTGTAACCAAC
The DNA here is from genome assembly GCA_027924645.1 of Cunninghamia lanceolata. Classification (NCBI taxonomy): domain Eukaryota; kingdom Viridiplantae; phylum Streptophyta; class Pinopsida; order Cupressales; family Cupressaceae; genus Cunninghamia; species Cunninghamia lanceolata. The sequence goes on along the minus strand of BSBN01000687.1, from coordinate 484,399 downwards.
AAAAAGCTTGATAAAAGCAGCTAAGGGTTAGGGTTTTGATATTGTATTGTAGCATTTTTGCAGCGGTATTGAGTTGCAAGGATTGCTGATTGTAATCGGTTTGATTAACTAGATAATAATATTGGACTCTTTATTTGGTGGATGTAGCCTGAGTTTGGGTGAACCACGTTAAAACTTGTCTCTCGCTGTTATTATTTCTGTGTATTTCCATTCCTCTGTTTAATCTTTATTTGCATTTAATTGATATCTTCTGCCAGCTAACCCTAACAAAGATTGCCACTCTGAGACAAGTGGATAGGCTTTTGGCTCAAGCTGGTGAAGATTACCACTATGAGTCAAAGAAAGGGAATATTGGATCCATGGCCATATGACACCCTAATAACCCTCTCTTGTTGGATGAGTGGTTTGATTAACGTGTAGGCCAAGTATGTCTCTCTCGTGGTAATCATAAAACATGTATAATAGATATTGTGAAAGATAGAATGCATATAGATTATGATTATAAGGCTTGATTTAATATATTGTGTGGTTAATATGATTAGATAAGAAGGATTAGTTCTCTTTTACAAGTTGAAATTGTTTGCAAGGTTGTGAAAATTTTGGCTTACTAGAAGGGGACATTACACGCACCTTCTTGCTCAAGGGTCGACTTCACAACCTTAATCTCAATTTCCTCCTCAGGATCCTCAGGGTCAAAATTAGAGGAATAGTCCACAATTTTTAAAATAGGGGTCTTTTCCCTAGCAAGTCTACTGGATTTGCGAATACTAGGTCTCCTAGTAGTATTACCTTTGCCCTCAGCAGCCTGCTTAACCTCAACCATAATAGCTTCCCTGCTCATGGGATTTATCTGTCCCCTCTTCCACAACTTGCTCAACATTCTTCACACCCTCGTCACCTTTCTTGCCCTTCTTTTTGCTTCCCTTCCCGGTGGAGGGCTGATCAACCTGGCTGCCTTTATGCTTTTTACCTCCCACCAGAGAATGGACATTTTTCAAACTGCAAAGGCCCTCGGTTGTAGCCTTATGGGCTTGTCCATGGCACCCAACAGTGCCCCTTGAAGTCAAGTCAGCTAGGACTTGAGGGTTTTCTTTATGGAGGGACCGGGATCAAGGGTCTCAACAAGATTCTGGGAGGGCCCAGGGGAGAAAAGAGGGTCTTTGTCAACAGGGTTGAAAGCTTTGTTTTTTCTAGGGCTGTTGAATTTAACACTAAGCGGGATATGATCCTCGGGGTCCTCCTCCTTACTGTCCTCTATAAGGCAAGCTCTAATCGGCTTAGCAGGGCATAAAGTGAGGTGAAAGTGATAAAGCCTTAGGATTTATCCTTTATGCAAAGGGACCGCCACCACCTCGGGGTTATTTTCACGGGCTTTCTTGGTTAGCACTTTGTTATTGGTATTATGTTACCTTATTAAATTAGAACGTTAGTTAACCAAGGTCTTTTGTAGAATCCAATCACAATATTAGTCATTCAATTATTAAACTATCTATTAAACTAAAGACCATTAGTGGGTAAATCGTTCCTCAAATTGATTAGAAAAGTTATGTTAAGAAAAGAATAAGTTCCTATCCTTATGGAAACTAAGACCCCTTTATTGGTTTGAACATAATCTTTCTTTTGTCTAGTGGAGATGAAACACGTGAATTAAATCTTGTTATTTTATGAGCATAGACATGGATTAGTGAGTTTAGATTATATCTATGTGGAATAGTTCAATAATGGTTTAATTGTTCTTCTTGAATGCCTCTTTACATAGTTGCATGTGCAAGGGGATTGGAAGAAGTATAGTATTGTGTTGAGTATTGAGTTAGTATTAAACTCGTCATTGGCATGGGTAGTGAGTTATTGATAATATTGTTAATCAGAAAGTGGTTCCGACTTGTTATGAATATAAGGAAATCAGTTCGTAATAATAAAGGATATTAATGCTTGCATAAATAGAGGCATTTTGATTGTTGGATGTTTGGTCTAAACATGTTAACCTTTGGATTGATATTCAATCAATTATTTCAACTATATGTTGTTTCCTATCCTTGAGAATAGGATGGAGTAAACACAATGGAAGATGGTTAAATTTTGACAACAAGAAATCTTTCATCATGGTTTAGTAAGATGCTTAAATTATACTTGTTTTCCTAGTGTTTGAGACATTGAGCTTTATTGATCTTAATTCAAAGTTTGTATTTGATGCGAATGTTGACATTTTAATGGAAAATTATTTATGGATGTAGTAGATGGTATTGTGTGCTAGTTTACTTTTAGATAAATTTGTGAGCTTCTATGTGTAAACTAATTGATAATTTAGTCCCAACTATGTCTTGAAGAGGTAGTAAGACCTTTTGTCCACTATTTCACCTAGTATTGGGTGGATTTAGAGAATTGGGTTTATGATGTGGATTAGCATCCTTGGTGGACTATTCAATAAACATTATTACTTCAAAAATATATTATTTAAATTACATTTAAAGGATTGAAAGTCAGTTACAAAATTATCTTTTGAATATTTTATCCATCCTGTTGAATGTCAAGATTTCATAGTGAGATGATTAGGACATTTTTATGTTGTAGGCATTGACTGTCGTTGATTTTTATAACATAATTTTTTGGATCTATTTAAAACTGTATGTGTTGAAATCTAGTGTATTTAGTTTATTCTGTTTGATAACTAGTTTATTCTTAGTATGGATTCAAGATGTGTGAACCTGAATATATAAATGTAAAACAATTTGAGTTTCGTAGTCATGGCTAAAACATTGTAAAAGAACCTTGTCCTAATTGTGAATGATTGTAGAATCATTTTATGTATTTTTTTAAAATTATAGTCAAATGTTTGACTCTTCTAAAATTGGATAAACATTATGTTCATTTTATTAATTAATATTTGATATTTTGTCTATTTAATTATTTTGAATTTAGTTGGATAGATTACAGTTGGTGAACATGATGCACTTGTGTCTCAAATTGAAAAGAGGCCAGAGAATTATGCTTCTAGAGAAGAATGTATTCAAAGGATAATTCACCAACTTGAGCTGGTAGATGTGGAACTACTAACTAATTTATGTGAAATAAAAAATAAATTTGTATGAATCCTTAAAGGAGGCAGAATAATCCTTGCTTGCAAAATTGTTTGACCAAATGCTTTGAAGGGAGGTGCACCTACAATAGACACATGTCAAATGTTTGACAAAATGTTTCCAGAGGTGGTCATGACATCGTAGTGCACATCAAATTTATGCTTGAGCATAACATTTAATTATAGACACACTTTCTAAAGTATGGTCTTACGAGAGACTAGGAAATCTTATTAATGGGCTATACAATACACTCATTTTAGAGCTTTGGGTATTAATTTTAATGTTATTATAAAGTCCAAAGGGGAAAATGAGATGATTGTACAGGAAAATAAATATCCTTTCCCTATAACATGTAGAGTATTATCATTGTAAAGGGGTTACGTGACCAAGGTTATGACTAAAACTACTTTTTGCAAAGCAAACAACATATTGTCTAGGGAATCCCTCAAGATTTTGAGCTTGTTTTGGAAGGAAATAAGAAGTTTTTAATATAAAATTTTTCCTCTGATTTCTTCTTAGGATTTTAGGTCTCACTTTTGTTTTATTTGAAATCTAATCTTTATTGGTTCTCTTTATTTTAAAATGCAAGGAAAGAATTAAAACTTTGTCTTCAATTTTGATGGAATGTGATGAATGGTTTATAGAACATTATGTCCCTTTCATGTTCTTCATAAATTTTACACCATTCTTAAGTCTGGTATAAAATGTTTTTCTTCATTCTTGTCTCATGTGTTTCATGAAAAGTATTAAATGATTGAACCTTCTTCTTTCCCATTGTTGGCCACATGAGTCTAGGGTTAAACTATATTTTCTATTTAACTCTACATACTCTCCCTTTCATCCATTATTTTCCTCACTTGTTCTCGAGGAATCTATAGATGATTTTTGTTATATTTCTCATCTAGGGTTTCTTTGTGTGTGTTTTCCATTTTCTATTTTTGTTTCTTTGTGTACTTTCTAGTAAAAGTACATAAAAATCCAAAACCCTCATCATATGAGGGAGCTTCCCCTCTCAAACACAAAGGAAAATTGCCCATTCAATGATGATTTCTCTAACTATTGTAAACACCTATTTCTGCCCATTGGGTGAGTCACGTTAATTCCTACAAATCAATTTAGTGAAAAATCCATTTACTAACAAGTTGTTATCACTTGGATTTGTACCCTGGCCAAACACTTAGTTTGGCAATCCAGTGAAACATGGAAAACACTCCAGGGCCTGTGGGTTGCCTATAGGGTTGGAGTGAATCTCCAGAGAGGGTTGGTTCCCTTGGTTTATCACCTAAATACTAACTCTAAACTACTACCTCTTGCTAGGAAAAAGGATAGAGAATGACATAAAGTTGAACCTATAACTTACTACTATGGTGATACACCAAATATTAAAGATTTGTACTGTTGTTTTGACACACAATGTGATCAATAAAACTCACTACAACATACACAACTCAATTTTGACATGTTTGGCATAAGCATTTCATAGAAATTCTTTGAAGTTTATGGCAAAATTCAAGAGGAACAACAAATGACCTTCTTAGAGGCTCAAATTTTTGACTTCACAGTTGAATCCTGCATAGAACATAGTAGAACGCAAACTATGACCTACACAAACATGCACTTCCGCATAAGGGCAATGAGAAACTAGACTAGAACCAAGGATAAACATTATCATCACAAGGAAATATCAATAATTTCATGTTATCACACAATATCCAGTATTGAGAAGGCAAAATAGCTTGATTTTATTGATTGAAAGGTAAAAATACAGTTGAGTCCCAAGCTGAAAAACTTTGATATTACATTATATATCTGAGTTACAATGTTGTTTTAGAGCTTCTAGAGCCTCTAAACATGTAAGAATTGCCTAAAAACTAAGCCTAAGGGTCCTATACCTCATCCCAAGCATAGGAGAGCATATAGGGACTGATTTTGACCAAGTTATAAGGCCTTAAAAATAGCTAACTTACTTTGGACGCCCAAGAAGAGTCCTCATCTGATTTGGTTTTCAAAAAGTTCATTTGGTCTTCAAAAAGCTCCTAGGAATGCTCCATTGTGGCTTGAAAAGTGGAGGTAGTTGGGATGTGCATCCCTGAAAAGTGGAACTACTCCTTAGAAAACTCCAACAGCTACCCAACCATCCTAGATGCTTGCAAAGTAGTCAAACTGCCTCTTGAACTCCAAGACCCTTCAAACTAGCAAACCTCCTTCAAACCTTACTTGCATGATAATAGGACATGTGGCCTTGATGAGTTTGAAACTGACTTGGTCTTTCTTGGAGATGTAGAAGATTGTATCTCTTGTAGGATTTCTAAGATCTTCATAGCTCCTCATTGTCACTAAATGTTGCTCCTTGTTATTGTATTTTCCTTTTCCAACTCTGTGTCTTCCTCTTTCTAGTCTGTTGTTCCTTTATAGCTGCCATGAAACCTCTGTTTTGCATGTTCTTCATGTCATCTCCATCAGACTATAGTGTAGGTTTCTTGCATGGTTTGCATGTTATCTTGATGACAGTCATCTATATGACATGACTGTTCCTCAATGTTTTATTGTGCTTTGTTGCTCCTATTCTCTCCACAGTCTATTATTCCTTATGACATGGTGAAAACAATCTAACTCAATGACATTTGTGACATTATTGCCACTGTCCCTTTGCATGATTTCCTTAGACTCCATGATAGCTTAAGGACTATTTTATCAATCTTTTAAGGACTGTTTTAGCAAAATCATATAGAACTATTTTTTAAAAAATCTTTATAATAGTCATAAATGGCTGCTCCTATTGACTTTTTTTTAACTTTAGTCATTTTCTGCACTTTATGACTATCTTTTTTTGCATTCTATGAGAGCCTTTATGACTATTTTTTTGCTGCCTATGACAGTCATCTTATAGACTGTTTTTCTGCTCTTTATAACAATCTTTTGTGACTGCTTTTCTGCTCTTTATAACAGTCAAAGTAGGGAGAGTTGATCACCACTATTGATATGGACTACTTTTATCAAGATTACACTAGTGTAGTTTCGAGATGAAGGATCATATATCCCGTTATGAAACTAACTAGATTTTTGTTTTGAGTTTTTGGAAGATTTTAATGACACCTTAGTAGGAAGCATGGTTTGCTTTGTTTGATGTTTTTACTATGGATGATATGGCAAATGGAAATGTTTTAGAAAAGTAAGTGAAATAGGTTTTGTAAGGTTTTCCTGAGATCATAAACAAGGTATATGCAATAATGGGTACCTAGAACTAGTTCCAAAATTTCTCTAAAGTGTACGGAATAGCTCTCTATTTTGTATGCGCAACTTCAGATGCGTAGGAAGAATGGTCAAATGCACAGCTCTGTAGGTCAAATGAGCAGGTCTGGTTGAAATGCTTTGATTTTTGAATGCGCAACACTGTGGTTCTTATGCACTGCTTTGTGCCTCAAATGCGTGGAAATATTATATGTGTAGCAAAATGTCTCAGATGCACAGCAAAAATTGTCATATGCGCAGCAGAATGTTTTAAATGTGTAGAATTGCAGGTAGTGTTGATTTTTTTGTTTCAATTTTCTCGATCTTGGGTTGTTTTCACAAAGTTTCTTGAAGAAAGTCAGGTATTTTTGTTGATGATTTGTATCAATTAGTTGCAAGAAAACAGATCACACAGGAAGATTTCATGTTTGTTATTACAAATTTTTGACCAAAAAGCAAGCACAATCCTAAGGTTGGCCAAGACAGTATTTGATGAGTTCCAAATTGGTTTTTACACCAACCACTTGCATAAAGGTAGACAGCTAACAACTTGGTAGCACCGGCTCCCCTCCACAGCACTCACTTCTCACGCATACCAAGTTATAGTTCCTCCAAAGAGTTGAACTTTTCTGTCTCTACACTAAATGAGTGTATGACGTTGGATGGCTCTAGAGGTTCCTCCTCATGTGTCACCAAATAGGGGATTTTGGCTTACTAGAACAAAAGGATTTTAGTCAAGGCATCCATTTGGGTGGTTACATGTGTGGCCATTCACTCCAATAAGGAAGCTTTCTAGCCTACAGAGGTTACGCTCCATAGGGTTTTGGGGGAAACATTGGTCGGTGTAATACAACAACACCTGTTGCTTGCAGCTTTAGCCCGTTATCACTTAAGGTCATCCCACTTGGAAGGAAGGAATTCCAAGGGCATGCCTCTCTAAAGGTTAAACATGCAAAATGATAAGTTTGTCATTTTGGTCACCCAAAAGAGGGGAGAGCATAGTCCTATTATCATTCTGAAAACACAGAGAATACTGGTTCTTTACCCCCTAGTTAAAAGAAAAATAACTAAACGTGTTAACTCTACCAAGCATAGAGATTTGTAACAAGATAGCAATAACTTGGAAAAGATTGTTTATTTTAACCTTCTAATAAATCTAGGTGTAGATTGTTGCTTGAAGAAATAAACAAGTGTTACTTTCCCCTATTAAGCTATGTGAAAGATTGTAGTGCAAGATAGTAAAAACATAAAGAAATTGTTCAGTTTTAACCCCTAGGTTGGGACTAGATGTAAGTTGTGATGCAACAAAATGATCTACTTTCCTCCTAGTTATCTCTATGTGATGATTTGCATGAACATATTAAGTTAATCTCCCCTAATTAGTTCTAAATGGCTTAATAATGCAGTTAAAATGACTAAGTCCAGCTTCTAACCCCTGCAAATGAGAGTTAGTATGGAAGATCTGATACAAACATTACAACTTTATCTAACAAATCAAATGTGCAGATCTGTAGGTCATATGCACAATACTATGATTCATATGCGCAAATTTACAAAAGCACTGCAATAATGATTAAATGTGCCGGATTGCGGTTTAGATGCGCCAAAAGATTAGAAGCGCAACAACATATATTGAATGCACAGGACTGCATTGTGTATGTGCCAGAAGATTAAAACCATAGAGAAATGTGTCATATGCGCAGCAAAACAAGTCAGATGCGCAGAAAGATTGAATGCAATGTAGAAAGTGTTGAATGCGCAGAACTAGAAGTTGTATGCGCAGGAACGACCTGTCGTGACAGAACCTTCACAAAACACTCAAATAGAAGTTAAAAATGGGGCAAGGCCCCACAATGGGTGCTAGAAATGTTATCAGAAAATGTGAACAATAGTACTAAACAACTAATCATCCAATAACTCAATGGAAATTGAAGTAAACACAAGTAAACCAAGAATATACCTTTGAAGACTGTTTTACCTCTATGCTTCCATTGTTCGCCTATCTGCTCTTGATCTTGATAGTAATGGAGCTCTTAGAAGTGTGCACTTCCTTGCTGTTGTGAAGATGATAGGATTAGAATGGCTATGATATGGAATGTGCAATGGAGACTAAACTACAATGCAACTATAATAGATATGGGTGATTGATGGAGACTTGGTGATGATGATGGATTTGTAATGCAAATGGATGATAACTTTGCCAAAGGCATGCTATAATGATTCCTGCAGAGTAAGATTGTTTAAGCTTAGATGGATATGAAATGGGTGTGAAGACCTTGCTTATATAGGCTGAGGGAAGACCAAATCCAAGTGTCAATAGATCCATGACTGGAGGAATTACCTGTGAGGTGTACAGTTGAGGAAGCTTGAGGGAATGTGCACGAATCAGGAGAGGACAAGTATCCAAGCCTTCTTCATGAGTTATGGGAGATAACATAATAGATTGAAGAGTTAACTGAGATGATTGATTAGTTAATTGGGTTGATTAGGGAGTTGACTGAATAGACTGAGGAGTTAACAAAATAGATTGAGCAGTGAACTCAATTGACTAATTAGTTAACATATTTGATTGATGAGTTAACTAATCTAATTGGAGGAGAAATAGGATGTGGGTGAGGGAATATTATCTAATTAAATATTAAAATATTTAATTATGTGTGCAACATGGTGAGGTAGAAAGGTGAGGTGGAATGATGAGGTGGATTGGTGAGGTGGAATGGTGAGGTGGATTTATGAAATTAGGATTTAGGATAGAGGAATTTAGGATTAATTAAATAATTCAGGATTATTTAATTATATGAGACATTAGAAGAATTGGGGGGATTTAATTAAATAAAATGATTTTATTTAATTATTGGAGGGATGTGAATCATTTAAATAAATTAGAATATTTATTTAATTGATAGGAGAATGAGAATTAAAATAAATATTAAAATATTTACTTAGTTCGTCTTAGCCAATTTTAGCTGTATATAATAATAATTCCAAGACCCTTTCTTTTCTTCTTATTAGTATTTATTTCAATAAAATTTATATTTTTATTCAAGATTTGTTCAATCTAACTACATTATTAGTTTAAAAATCTAAACTTGGCTAGATGTATTTGAAATAGATGTATTAGATTGAATGTATTTAATTTTTAAATTTTAAATGTTTATATAGTTTTGCAAAGTTAATTTAAATGTGTAGATTGTTCATGTGTATTTAATTGTTAGATTTTAAATGTTTTTGTGATAGGTAAAAATCAGATTAATAAGATCAAGCATATAATTAAAAACCTAATCCTACCACCACCAAATAATCGAATCCAAGTGAAACCAAAAAGCATGCAATTCAAGAACAAGATCACCTAGATTGTATGATTCCTTGTTTATGATGTGGATTGTTTCTCAACAATGAACAATTATGAAGATAAAAGCTACCATGTTGGATGGATGATAATATGCTATATGCTAGATGGATGCTAAAGTGCTCAATATGCTCAAGATGATAATGTAGATGCTATATGAAAATGATAGATAGATGTAGTATGGAATGAGAGGATGTTTATATAGAACTCAACCAAAATCAATCAATGGTGGAGATTTGGTGGCTATGTGAATGGTTGGGATGAATTGATAATCATAGTGAATGTGTAAATGACAAGTGGAGGGAAAATAAGGCTTATGTGTGACCGTGTACATAAAAGTACTACATGTGAAATATATTAAATAAAAGATGTAGTACCACACATGTTTTTAAATAAAAGATACACACATGTCGGCTCATGATAAAGATGAAGATAAGTGATAAGAGAAATTAATTAAATAAATGAAATTTATTTAATTAATTGGAAAGTGAGATTATGAAGGGATTTTAATTAAATAAATAAGATTTATTTAATTAAAATAGATAGAATAGATATAATTAAATAATTAAAGATTATTTAATTATAGATTAGAAGAAATAGATAATGAATTAATTAAATAAATGTAAATTTATTTAATTAATAGAAGAAATAAGTGATTTTCATAGAATAGGGAAATTGCTCAAGTGTGTTAGACAAATGCAGATGATAGCTAATGCAATATTTTGATACTAATGATAATTAGGTCAATTTTGGGTGTATATTTTCTCCCTCTTTGATACAATGTTCGTTAGAACATTGTGTCAAAGAAGATACGATGATTCACTCAATAAACAAAGTTATGCCCCAATGTAATTGGCAGGTGATGCCCCCTCGAGAGGTAAGCCAGGCTAACTAGGAAGGGCTGGGTTGGCTCGCGATAAGATGAAAGGCTAGAAACAAGGTCGACACAAAGAAAATGGGGTTGGGAGGGATAAATGGGGATGGTTCAGAAGAAAATAGGCTTTGGTATAGAAGAATCAAGGTTTTGAAAGGGGTATAAGTAGGTCCCTCAAGGGCAAATAGGCTCATTTGTGCTTGTTGTCTTGGAGAAATCTAGAGCTCTAGAGTGTGATAGTGCTTAGGCTTTCAGAGAGTTATCAGGATGGTGATTCCATGCAATGACCATCGTGCCGAGTGAGTGAGGACATATGGGCGACCAACAAGAGCAAGCACACCAGTATGTACTGAAACTTTTACTAAATGCATGATTTTTGGTTGTCTATGTGATGCTGTAATGATGATGGATGCACTTATGTTATGATGTTATGCATTTTTGTATTTTCATGGTTTATATGTATGTTTATACAAATGATATGAATATGCAATGGTAATAATGGAAATGTGTTATGCTAATGGTATCATGATAGTGGAAATGGACATAATGATAATGAGGTTATGATAATGCAAATATATAGATGGAAAATGATAATGATATGGACCTATATATGCCTAACACACTTGTTTTGCAGGACGAGTATGAGGGAAATGAGGATGGATGATGAAGGGAAGATGATTAATCTTGGTTGAGGACTATATAGGATGATAATGGAATGGATAAATGATACGACAACTTTTAAAGTAATTTCTCAAAAGTAAAGAAATGCAATCTTTATGTTTTATATAGCATATGGATATTATGCACCAGGGTATAGAAGACCAAGGTGTCGAGGTATCCAATGCATAACTAGCATACTACAATCTTGTTTAAACGTATGAGGTCAAGATGTTGAACCAACATACACAAGATATGAATAGCAGCTAGTGTTCCAAGAAGGACTTTGATGCTACAAGCAAAGGTTTGAGCTTATCTCCACTACACATAATGACACCTTGCTAGTTATATGTATGGAAATAGTCTTAACATAAAATAATCTCAATGCATAAGAGATTGTTTAGTTTCTTAGATGCGAAAGATATTGATATGCAAGATGCTAATCCCAACACGTACAAGATACCAATACGCATAGGAAGAAAATAAGATCATCCCACAATCATAGCATACGAAAGAGATATGACCATGCCCCATTCTGTACTTCATCGCAACATACCAAGATATAGATAGATCAAGGTAATCTTGATTAGGCATAGGAAAGGGATGAAATATAAATCAAAAGATAAAACAAAAGATACTATCATCATGTTCTCTTGCCAAATTTAAGTTCTCTTACATGGATTTAAGCTGGTGCCTTATTGAGAGGAAAGTTACATCCTGTTAAAGGCTAAAGATGTTGATAAAATGCTATAGTAAATGTTGGCTTAAGGCATGCGAATAAATAGCTTCCGGCTTATCTCTGATTTGTTAAAGTGCTTGATCTTTCGTTGATATGTATAGTCTACTTCTTGCTTGAGCTGGTCAAAGAGAAGAAGATGGAAGATAAAAGAAGATGATGGAGTGGATCATATGTGCTTACGTACTGGGTACTTCCTTTGTATTCCAGACTACCTATATACCCTGTGTCCATGGGATCAAAGCACATTTACGATAGTGATGAGACATGATGAATATGTAGTTCTGGGCTTATTGATGATGTAAGTGATAAAAGATAGAAGAAAGAGAGATGAAAGATTAATAGATGATCAGAAGAAAGATGAAAAATGGATGATGAAGGAGGGGGCTATCATCTATGCCTGAATCAGAGTGCTTCCTTCGCATCTCAGATTGCTGACATACCCTATATCCATGGGATCAAGGCTTTGAATGATAGAGATGTGATGTAGTTCTTGTTTATTGTGTTGATGGTTGATGTCAAAGGATCAACTTTATTGCTTGGATTTTTGTGATGTTTTGATTTTTTTTTGGGATTTTTGCTGTGTTTTGATGTTTTTGGTTTGGATGGTTGTTGTGTTTTGGTTTTGGTTTGGATGATTGCTGCGTTTTAGTTTTGGTTTGGATGATATGAGCTAGAGCTATGGATATTCACTTCCTAATAAGGCTCAACAAGTGCCCCCAACGTGGGATAAAGTTTGTTAGGGAGATGCTGCAATGGATGTGTTTATGCAGATAGTATGCTAAGGTGCCCAATGATATCTTAACCTCAACAAAGTCCAAACTACGACCACTAGCATGGCAGAGGTAAAAGTGAAAAAGGCTTTTATTATGGATTGATAAGGGATAATGGCTTGCAATATATGGATAGGAATGATAGTGGATTATGATATGGATTATGGAGATAAGATAGTAGATGATGTTATTGAAAGTTGTAATCAAACAAACGAAGTAAATGATGGAGGCTGGTCTCTACACATAGCGCCTGTTTGCCATGTTTTCACTATGGTACTTATCCAAGGTGTTTGTTTACCAGGTTTTCACTAGAGGATGAATTATTTATCTTGTACTATTTTTTTTTGGAATATGCTGAGACTCATGGGTAGAACTTCTTTAGATGAATGCTGTTGACTGGTTCATCTAAGGGAATACCTTCAGGTGTTGAGAGAGTGTATGCATCTGATCCATAGACTGATGTGATGACAAAAGGACCAAGCCAATTAGGTTTAAACTTGCCATGTTTCTCACGATGTTGCTGATTCTTTTGATTCTCTTTAAGGATAAGATCTCCAACTTGAAACCTTCATTCTATAATCTTTTTGTTGTAGCTGTGGCGTAGCCAATTTTGATAAACTTGGAGATGATTGAGTGCCGTAAGACGCCGTTCATCTAATAGCTCAAGATCATGGAGTTTGGATACTCTATATACTTCATTTGAGATAGTATGTTGTAGAGATACTCGCAGTGAGGGAATCTCAACCTCAGTAGGTAAAATAGCTTCAGTGCCATACACAAGGGCATAAGGTGTAGCACCAGTGGGAGTTCAGACACTTGTTCTATAAGCCCATAGTGCAGGATTAAGTTGTAAATTCCAATGACGACCAGCTTCATTGACTGTCTTTTTAAGGATTTTGATGATTATTTTGTTAGAAGCCTCATCTTGGCCATTACTTTGAGGATAGTAAGGTGTAGAGAACCTATGTTGGATATGAAACTTGTTGCAAAGATCTCTAACATCTTGGTTCTTGAAGGGACAACCATTATCAGTGACAATGGCTTGAGGAACTCCATATCGGCAAATAATATAGTGTAAGATGAACTTGGATATTTGCTTGCTAGTGATGTAGGTCATTGGTATTGCTTCCACCCACTTTGTGAAATACTCATTGGCGGTGATAATGAACTTATGACCTTTTGATGAGGTAGGATGGATTTTACCTATGAGATCAAGTCCCCACTACAAGAATGGCCAAGGAGTAGTGATAGGCTGAAGTTCATGTGCTGGTGCATGTATTAGATCTCCATGTTTCTGACATTGTAGACATCTCTTTGCAAACTATTGTGAATCTTTCTCCATAGTTGGCCAATAGTATCCAGCTAGTAGAAGTTTTTTAATAAGACTAGGGCCAACAGAATGTGATCCACAAACACCTTCATGTACCTCATGTAAGGCCACTTTTGCTTCTTCAGAATCAAGACCCTGGTGATATAGGGTGTCTCCTAGAATAGTGTAACGAGAGGCTCGACAAATAAAGGTCTTTCATTGGGTATTAGATAGTTGGAAGAGTAGGGTTTGATTATGGAGATACTCGTATATGTCCTCATACCAAGGTGAATTGGGACCAACAATCTCACATATAAGCTCAGATTGTGGAACTTAAAATGTTGGGATCAAAAGCTGTTCAACCAGAAAATCACACTTATGTGCATTGGAAGGCATGTCTAGAAGAGATCCTATCATAGCTATAGCATCTGCTTCTTTGTTTTGTATCCTTGGAATCTACTCAAAGGTGATATTGTCAAAGTATTTCTTGAAATCGTCAACCATTAGCTTGTATGGAAGGAGCTTCTCATATTTTATTTGATACTCAGCTAAGACCTATTTGATAATGATGTAGGAGCATCTAGTGGTGTAAGGGAAATCTTGCATCACCCAAAAAAAAAAGATGTGTTTCAAAATTGTTGATGTTCTTTCTATTTCTTTTCAAAATTTGTGGTTCTAGTTCCATAATCACTTGAATAATGATGTAGAACTTTCAGTTTTTTCCAAACTGCTAAAAATAGCAATCTGCTATTTTTAGAAAGTTCGCATTTGGGTACAAATTGAAGTGAAAATTTATAGGAAGTTCATAAGAGAAATATAAGACCTTTGGTGAAGGAATCACGCAAAGATCATTTGCAAACTGAAAGATATTAAAGTTTCTGTTTCCTGAAAAATGCTTGAAAATTATTCAAACTCAGGTTTGAGGCATTAAACGACCCCAAAAATGGCTAGAACTAGTAGAGTGGGTTCTTAGCATGTAGAGAACTAGGCGAGCTTTCCAACACATAAAACAGTTTGTCAATCGGACACCCGGATCAAAAGTTATGGCTCCTGAAAGTTGACCTATTTTTGGAGGGAGATGCAAATTTCAAAATTAGGTTGTTGGCCACCAAAAAGGCTATTAATAACCATTTTTGGGAACCCTGGGCAGTAGTAGAGTTAAAGGGGGAAGTGTAGAGTCAAGAATAGGTGGGAAAATAGAAACCCTAGCTGATTTGGGGTTACAGAAGGTAGAAGATTCCAGAGCCCAGTAATGTGTAGCTATAGTGTGTTGCAGCCTGTGGAGGATTGATTCCTCTGATTGTATTTGAGCTTTTGTAATGTAATAAGTTATCCAAATCAATAAATGAAGTTCTATTTCTGTGTGTAATTCCTATTGTTGTGTGTTTTATGATTTACCCCCTTCATCAAGTGGTATCAGAGCGAGGTTCCTGAGTGTGTAGACAGATCACCGACCATGAGGCAGTTTGCACCATGACCTGAGGTTGTGGGTTTGCTGCGGAGATCAAGATGCCTCCACAAATAAATCATATTGGGAGGAATGCTTTGATGGAAGAGAGTTTTAGATCCCTGCAAAGACAAATCAATGCATTGCAAGAGGAGTTGCGAAGAGGATTCAAGTCGAGGAGAGAGGAAAGCGAAGATGAAGCTAAAGAAGAGCTATCTGAGGAAGAAAAAGAAGCTGCAGGAGATCCTGTAGAAGTTAGGTTGTTGAGGGCCATTTCTAAGATTGGAAAGAGGCCTAGGATTGAAGTTTCTACATATTCTGGATATTTGAATCCAAAACAGCTTATTGATTAGATCAATGACATGGAGGAATATTTTGAGTATGAAGATGTGGAAGACCCAGATTGGGTCAAGTTTGCAAAAAAAAAAATTGAAGGGCCATGCCAGTATTTGGTGGAAGGAGATCCAGTTAGAGAGGAACAAAAGAGGAAAATGAAAGATCACCAGATGAGATTAGATGGTGGAGAAACTAAAGAAGTAGTTCATTCCTGTGGACTATGAGATGGAGTTGCTAAAGATGCTACAAGGATTGAAGCAAGGCAACAAGTCTGTTAAGGAGTATATAGAAGAGTTTTATAAAATTACTATCAGGACAAGACATGCAAAGCCCAACAAGGAGAAGGTAGCCTGTTACATTAATGGGTTGAGGTCGAGTATTCAAGAGGAGCTGAGCTTGGTTAGAATGACCACCATAGAAGATGCATACCAGTTTTCCCTAAAGGTGGAAGAGAAGCTGAATAAAAGATTTGACAGTAAGCAAAAGGGAAGAGGTCAAGGCAGAATGACTAGTGGAAGACCCTATGGGGGCCGAAATGAAGATTCAAAGAAAAGTCAAGAAGTCGACACTAGTCGAAATCAGAGAGGAGATAATACCTACTGCCCTCATGACCAGAACAATGGAGAGCAAAAAGGAAGAGGAAGAGACCGACCTAGGCAAGGACCTGGAAGAGGAGGTTTCAAAGGAACCTGTTTCCAATGTGGAGAAGAAGGGCATCGAGCATACAAGTGTCCACAACATCAAGGAAGGACAAATAGAAGACCTGAAGGTAATGCACTAGTTGTACATGTAGATGAAGATGCGCAGTGTGAGCGTTCTGAAGATGCTAAAAGGGGAGAAACCCTAGTTGTCAGAAGAACTTTGTTGAATGAGGAGAAAGAACCCAATCAGAGGAAGAGTTTATTCCGCACAAGGTGCAAATGTGAAGGTAAGTGTTGTGATATTATTATTGATAGTGGGATCATTAATAATCTTGTTTCAGAGGAAATGGTTGACAAGTTAAAGTTGACAAGAAGAAAGCATCCACATCCATGTCAGATTGCATGGTTGCAGAAGGACCATAGAGCTTTGGTCAATGAGTAGTGTTTAGTGAAGTTGAAGATTGGAGACTACCATGATGAGGTGCTGTGTGATATCATACCAATGGACGCATGTCATATGCTGTTGGGGAGGCCGTGGCAGTATGATAGGAGCGCTGTCCATGATGGCCGTGCAAACACATATTCCCTAACAAAGGATGGAGTTCGTCATAAATTGAAGCCCTTGAAGGAGGTGGAAGAAAAGGTATGTAGTACTGCCATAATTTGTTTGGGAGATGGTAGAAAATTTTTAGAGGGTATGAAGTATGAGTGTCATTGCTTTGCATTGATTCCTAAGATTAGTCAAGAGAAATGTGAAGATGTGCCAACATAAGTCTCAGAAATATTGGAAGAATTTCAAGATATTGTCTTTGATAATGTACCAGAAGGTTTACCACTAGTGAGGAAGATAAGTCATCAAATGGATTTGATACCAGGAGCCAGTTTGCCGAATAAGACAGCCCACAGAATGACCCCTGTAGAGAGTGAAGAGCTGAACAGATAAGTTCAAGAGCTGATAAGAGAGAGCCTAAGTCCATGTGCGGTACCTACAGTACTAGCACCAAGAAAGATGGAGAATGGAGAATGTGTACAGATTCTCAGGCCATCAATAAGATCATGATCAAGTACAGGTTTCCATTGCTAAGAATGGATGACATAATGGACTATTTGATTGGAGCCAAGTACTTCACAAAGATTGACTTGAAGAGTGGGTATCACCAGATCCCTATCAGAGAAGGAGACGAGTGGAAGACAACCTTCAAGACAAAGGAAGATTTGTATGAGTGGTTAGTCATGCCATTTGGGCTAACCAATGCACCGAGCAAATTCATGCAGCTCATGAACAAGGTATTGAAAGAATTTTTGGGAAGTTTTGTTATTGTTTATTTAGATGATATTTTGATTTTTAGTAAGACTTGGGATGAGCATATGATGCATATCAGAAGAGTTTTGGAGAAGCTGAGGGAGGAGAAGTTGATCAATCTGAATAAATGTAGTTTTGCAAATAAGGAGTTGGTGTACCTAGGATTTGTTGTCTCAGAGGAAGGTCTTAAGATGGACCCAGAGAAGGTGAGGGCTATCATTGAATGACCTATGCAAAGGAGTGCTTCCGAGGTAAGATCTTTTTATGGTTTGGCAAGTTTTTACAGAATGTTTATCAAGAATTTTAGTAGCATTTGTGTACCCCTAACTAAGACAATGAGAGGGGATATAAAAGAGTTTAGATGGACTAAAGGAGCAGACAAGAGCTATGATACACTGAAGCAGAAAGTCCTAGAACAACTTGTTTTGGCACTTCCAGATTTCAATAAGGTATTTTAGGTATATTGTGATGCTAGTGGTATAGGAGCTATTCTGAGTCAAGAAGGTAAGACCATTGCCTATTTTAGTGAAAAGCTTAATGATGCCAAGAAAAAGTAGTCTATTTATGATTAGGAGTTTTATGCAATAGTTTATGCTTTGAAGAAATGGAGACCTTATTTGTTGCCAAAAGAGTTTGTTTTATATACTGATCATCAGGCTTTACAGTATGTTAATAGTCAAGGAATGTTAAATCAAAGGCACTTAAAATGGGTTGAGTTTTTGTAAAGTTATACTTTTGTTTTGAAGCACAGGAGTGGGAAGTCCAACAAAGTTGCAGATGCCTTGAGCAAAAGGCAAAATTTGTTGACAGAAATGAAGATAGAGGTTGTTGGGTTTGATGAGCTCAAAAGTTTGTATCCTGAAGATCCAGATTTTGTAGAGGCCTGGAAAGCTTGTTTGAAACCTATTACTTTGGACATGACAAAATGGTTGGATTTCATAATCCAAGATGGCATGTTGTTTAGAGGAAGCCAATTATGCATTTTGAGGAGTTCCATGAGAGAGAACTTGATTAAGGAGAAGCATAGTGGAGGATTGGCTGGACACTTTGGTTGAGATAAAACCATTGCTATTGTTGGTGAACATTATTACTGGCCACAATTACAGCAAGATGTGAGGAAATTTGTGCAGAGTTGCAGAGTGTGTCATATGGCAAAAGGAACAAGTCAGAATACAGGGCTATATCAGCCATTACCTATACCAGAGAAGCCATGGGATGATATCAGTATGGATTTTGTTCTTAGTTTACCAAGGTCACAGAGAGGAAATGATTCCATTTTTGTGGTGGTGGACAGATTCTTGAAGATGGCACATTTTATTTCTTGCAAGAAGACTAATGATGCTATTCATAGTGCAGAGTTATTTTTGAGGGAGGTGGTGAGCTTACATGGTCTACCAAAGAGCATAGTTTTAGATCGAGATACTAAGTTTGTTGGTTATTTTTGGAGGACATTGTGGAAGAAGTTGAAGACAGATTTGAATTTTAGTTTTGCACACCATCCACAGATTGATGGACAGACCAAAGTGGTGAATAGGAGTTTGGGTAACTTGCTACGATGCTTAGTAGGAGATAAGCCCAAGGGATGGGATTTGATTTTACCACAGGCAGAATTTGCTTACAACAATTCTGTCAATAGGAGTACTGGTAAATCACTATTCCAGATTGGCAATAGCCCAAGAAATACTTCTGAGTTAAGGAAGATGGACAAAGGAGAAAAGATAAGTGCTGAAGTTGAAGACTTTGCAGAACATCTGAAGAATTTGCATGAAGAAGTGAGAAAGCACATTAATAAGATGAATATTCAGTACAAGGCTAAGGCAGATCAGAAGAGGAGATATAAGGAATTCCAGGTAGGAGATGAAGTCATGGTTCACTTGAGAAAAGAAAGGTTCCCAATTGGAACATACAAAAAGATGAAAATGAAAAAATTTGGATCATGCAGAATTTTGAAGATACATGATTCAGGAAATACATATGAGGTAGAGCTGCCGAGTGGGATTAACATTTCCCCTATTTTCAACATTACTGATTTATCAGAATATCATGAAGGTGGAGCAGAGGATGGACCATCAGAGGAATAGTGGAGTATTCCAGCATCTACTTCAACATAGGAGATAGAAGAGATCTTGAATAGTCGTGTGGGAAGAAGTACTCAGAACAGGCAATATGAAGAATACCTGGTGAAATGGAAAGGAAGGCCTATTGAAGATTCTTCTTGGTTGTCTAAGGCAGAGGTTGACTATTTGGGCTTTCCTCACACAAACACCTGAGACGTGACAGGGTCACTTCTCATATTACCCTGGGTGTCTGATGCAGGAGCATCCAATGGTGTAAGGGCAATCTTGCATCACCCAAAAAAGAAAAGATGCATTTCAAAATTGTTGATGTTCTTTCCATTTCTTTTCAAAATTTGTGGTTCTGGTTCCATAATCACTTGAATAATGATGTAGAACTTTCAGTTTTTCCAAACTGCTAAAAATAACAACATTCTATTTTTAGAAAGTTTGCATTTGGGTACAGATTGAAGTGAAAATTTATAGGAAGTTACATAACAGAAATATAATACCTTTGGCAAAGGAATCGCATAAAGATCATTTGTGAGTTGAAAGATATTAAAGTTTTCGTTTCTTGAAAAATGCTTAAAAATTATTCAAATTCAGGTTTGAAGCACTAATGGACCTGTATGACCCCGAAAATGGCTAGAACTAGCATGTAGAGCACTCTGCGAGCTTTCTGATGCATAAAATGGTTCGTCAATCAAACACCCAGATCAAAAGTTATGGCTCCCGAAAGTTGACCTATTTTTGGAGGGAGATGCAAATTTTAAAATTAGGTTGTTGGCTACCAAAAAGGCTATTAATAACCATTTTTGGGAACCCTGAGCAGTAGTAGAGTTAAAGGGGGAAGTGTAGAGTCGAGAATAGGTGGGAAAATAGAAACCCTAGCTAATTTGGGGTTATAAAAGTCAGAAGATTCTAGAGCCCAGTAATGTGTAGCTATAGTGTGTTGCAGCCTGAGGAGGATTGATTCCTGTTATTGTATTTGAGCTTCTGTAATGCAATAAGTTGTCCAAATCAATAAAGTTCTATTTTCTGTGTGTCATTTCTATTGTTGTGTGTTTTATGATTTACCCCTTCATTAGATAACTAATTGGGAATCACTAGACCTGTAGCTATTTAATAGCCCATTGCACTGCCATGCGTAATCCTATGATTAAAGCTTCATATTTTGCTATGTTGTTGGTACACGGAAATGCAATCCTGTATGACTTTGGGATGCAATCCTGTATATCCCTACTCCTGATCCATGTTGTGTGTAAGATCCATCAAAGTATAGTTACCACAATGTTGGAGAAGTTAGATTGAACAATTCTTCATCAAGGAACTCTGGATGTATTGGATGTATATTTGTGACAGGTGCTATGGCTAATTGATCAATGATAACTTGTCCTTTTATGGCCTTTCAATCCACATATTGTATGTTGAATTCACTTAGGATCATAACCCATTTGGCTAGTCTTCCCGTAAGGATTGCTTTGGAGAGAAGCTATTTGAGTGGATCGAAGTTAGATATGAGCTTTGTTGTTTGGTTCAGCATGTAATGTCGCAACTTTTGGGAAGCAAACACCAATGCTAAACATGCTTTTTCCATGGATGAATAGTTAAGTTCATATCCTACAAGAGTTTTTTTGATGTAGTAAATGGCTTGTTATTTTCCTAAAGCATCATGCTGAGCTAAAAGGGCACCCAATGTTGCTGTTGTTGAAGATATGTAGAGTAATAGTGGTCAATCCAGTAGAGGAGGTACTAACATAGGAGGTGTTGCTAGATATTCCTTGATTTTATCGAATGCCTATTGACGTTTTTCATCCCACTTAAAAGGTTCACCCTTGCAGAGGAGATGTTGAAAAGGATGACATTTGTCTGCTAGTTGTGAGATAAACCTGCGAATGGATTGTAACCTTCTTTGTAGACTATGAAGCTGCTTCAAATTTGACAATGGAGGCATTTCCATGATAGCTTTTACTTTGTCAGGATCCAATTCTATTCCTTGTCGAGACACAATGTATCCCAACAATTTTCCAGATGTCACACCAAATACACATTTCTTTGGGTTTAGCCTGACTTGATACTTTTCTAGTCGATCAAAGATTTGCGCTAGTACTTGTAGATGCTCTTCTCTTGTTTTTGATTTTCCTAGAATATCATCAACATAGTCTTCTATGATAGTGTGGAAAAGGTCATGGAAAATAACTGTCATTGCTCGTTGATAAGTGGCTCTAGTATTCTTGAGACCAAAAGACATTACAACCCAGCAATATGTACCCCATCGACAAATGAATGATGTTTTGTCTTGATCTTCCTCTACTATTCTAATTTGGTTATATCTTGAGAATCCATCCATCAAGGATAACATTTCAAGTCCAGCTGTGAGATCTACAATGTTGTCTATGCTTGGTAGGGGGAAGTCATCTTTAGGGCATGCTTTGTTGAGATCTCTAAAATCTATGTAACAACGAACTCGTCCATCAGGTTTTGCCATAGGTACCAAGTTTGAAACCCATTTTTGATAATCAATAGGCTTTATGAACTTTTCTTCTAATAGTTTCTGAATCTCTACCTTAACCAAAAGAGCTATTTGTGGGTGCATTTTGCGCATCTTTTGTTTAATCAGTTTTGCATTGGGAGATACTACTAGGTGATGTAACACAAGTGAGGGATCTAGAATCGGCATGTCGGCATAAGTACATGCAAAATTGATAGCTCTTTTAATGAAGAATGCTATGAAATTTCTTCTTTCCTGCTCTGATAGTGATGCTGCCAAAAATGTGATCTTTGGATTCTGCTCTGTGCCTAAGTTCATTTCTTGAGATTTTTCAACTAGCACTGTTGATTTTTCATGATAATCAGTGGTGATAGGAAGATCAAATCCCCCATCCTTGGGTGCCTCAAAGAGGTTTTCACCCTCAGATATGTCCTTTATTTTTACTTTTTCACGATCAAGAGGCGCCTTTCAGTTTTCACCTAGTGACCTATCTTTTTTTATTCTATTTATTTCACTTTTGCAACTAAAGGATTTGATACTTCTGCCAAAGTATGCTAGTTTAGGGAGGTCCATCATGAAGCCTTCTTTGTGATCACCCAATGGAATGCCTTGTTGTAAACCCATGAATTCAGCAATAGCTTCATCATTTTCAAATGTGTCCAATATTGGTGCCCCTTGTTGGTCCCAATCGACAAGGTCAAGATATATGAGTGAAAGGGTAATGAACGAAGGGTTTTGGCTAGATGAGGTAGTAGAGATCATGAAGATAAAGGTTTTTTGGAAAAGGTCAGTGATATAAAGGGAGGAGTCATCGATGGTATCCAAATTAGAGGTCTCTCCTACCAAAGAAGGTCCAACATCTGTATCGGAAATACACTTAATATATTTGGAAGGCGGTACCTCCAGCTGATAGCCAAGGCCTTGCTTATTAAACTTCTTAGACACAACAATGGGTTCAATAGGTCCTTGTTCCTGTGATCCCAATCCGCCATGTCCTTTGTAACCCATGTTCTTAATGATGCGGAACCCATTGTTATATCTTTCCACTTCAAGTTGTACTTGGTCGTTCTCATCATAGAATATCCAAGAGTTAATGTCATCAATATCTTCATCATCAAGGAATCCACCTTTGATGAATATTGTTGGTGGAGCTTTTATAATGGTTGCAGATGAAAATGCCTTGGATGTAGAAGGTTTACCATGAGATTTGGGAGATAAGGGAAGAGTTCCAACACAACAAGATTCTTCCAATGTGTACTCACCTGGACCGTGTTCAGTGTACTTGCTACGGAGATTTGAAGTGGCTTTTCTAGATGATGGCTTGAGTAAGGAGGATGGGTCAACATAGGATGAAGATGGCTAAGCTTTGGTGTTGATAGGAATACGATTAGGACTTTGATATTTAGCTTGAAAGGCATGACAAAACTCGAATGGATTGGAATCGGCATGGATAGTAACTTCAACACCGTTATGTGGAAACTTGAGACATTGATGGTATGTGGAAGGAATGACTTTAAGAGAATGGATTCATGGATGGCCAAGGATGATGTTATAGGGAAGCTCAATATCAAGGAATTGACAGCGGGTGTCAGTAGTGACCGGACCAACTTGGATAGGCAAAAAAATGACTCCTTCAGTATCTCTCTTAGCATCATCATATGCTTTGATAGTAATGACCTTAGAAGTGTCAATGTTCTTCTCAGAATATCTCAATTGTTTTATTAGTTTTAAAGAGCATATATTGAGACCAGCTCCACCATCCACTAGAATTCATTTGATACGGCATTGGTTTACAAATACTTCTATGTGGAGGGATTCGTTATGTGATGGGTTGATGGAAGGTCGAAGATCTTTGTCAGAGAAAGTGAGATGGCAAGGGGCTGCAATGTTGGCTACCATAGATTGCAATTGTGTGGTATCAATATCATTAGGCACTAAAGACTCTTGCAATGATTTTTCAAGGATAGCTTTATGGGCAGGGGATATGCGAAGCAATTCTAGGATGGAGATGTGTGCAAGAGTTTTGCCAAGGTGATCAAGGATATTATAACTAGGAGGATGAGGAGGGTTGGTAGCCGCTCCTTGAATGGTAACACAACCTCTTCTAGTAGTTACAACACAATTGGGTGCTTTGCCTTGGATTGTGATGGTAGAAATGTGAGCTTGGTCAATGTGGCCAATCATGGATGACTCATAGTTGTAATGGATAGCATTCCTAGTATGAGGATTACTTGTCTTGTCATGAGATGGAAGTGGATTCTTGAAAGCATCTAGGTCATAGTTCAAAGTTGGTTGTTGTGCCAGTTGTGATGTTGGTGGTGTGATTTTAATTAGACCTTGATCAATGTAGTCTTGAATGACATGTTTTAAGTGCATGCAACCATTTGTTTTATGTCCTTTAACTCTATGGTATTCACAATATTCATTATCTTTGTACCAAGGAGCTTTAAAGACAGGTTCTATGTTGGATAATGTGATATCTCCCGCTTGGACAAGTTTTCGAAAGTTACCTCCATGAGTTCTGCTAAAGGAGTAAAATGTCATCTAGGTGCTGGGTTTGTTCTTAGTTGATTTTGTTGAAAATGTTGATTAGCTGTAGATGCGGATTGAATGTTAATGAGAGCTTTCATTGTTTGTACGTTCTTTGCATCCATAATGCCGTCATTAATGACATTTTTTTCTTGTTCCAAAAGAGGAATTTGTCATTGGAAGATTGAGGATTGTCTTTGTTGTCTCTAAAAATATTGATAGTGCCCTTAGCTATTAAATCTCGTTCAATGGTGGTTCCTTTGGAAATAAGTTCATCAAAGGTGCTAGCACTTTGCAATTGCAGTTGGAATGAAAGCTCTGGATGAAGATTTTGGACAAAAATGTCAAGTTGTTTCTCAAGTATTTTCCATGATAGTTTGCTAGCCATGTTGTGCCATCATTGGGTAAATGAGGAGAAAGATTCACCATTGCATTGTTTGTTATTGACAAGGTCATTCATATTCACCTCATGTTCAATGTTGAAAGTGAAATGGGATCTAAATTTGTTTGCTAATTTTGCAAAAGTCTTGATTCCCAGAGGTAAGTGAGAGAACCATTCAAGAGCTTGTCCTACTAATCTTCAGGAGAATAGTCTCAAAAGATATGTATCATCCTAGGCTACATCGAGACATGCAACATAGAATGCTCTAAGATGGTCATCCATATTTCCTTTCCGTTTGTATTTGTCAAATTATGGGATTTTGAAATGTGGCAGAAAAGGTGTCATGTTAAGTGACTTGTCAAATGGATAAGAGAATATATCTCCCAAGGAAAATGTCTTCTTGTTTTGTCCTACTGCCTTGTTAATCATTTGTTCAACATCTGCTTGAGATAGTTGCTGTTGTTGCAAAGGGGGTTGATGGTTTGGAGGTGGCATGTAATATGGTGTATATTGTGGTTGTTGTTGTGGAATGTATGAGGGTATGATCATTTGTTGAGGTTGTGTGCTCACATTATATGTCAAAGGATTGGTATGTGACACATATGTGTTTGAGGATTGCTGTCCTTGAGACACAAGTGGTGGTTGGGTATATTGCGATGGATTGACTCCAAGATTTTGCATCACATGGGAGGTAGAGGATGGATTGACGTTGGTCAATGGTTGTGGATTGGGAGTTGGATTTGCAATATGGTAAGCAACAAAAGGATTGGTGGATGAAGAAGGATGGACATTTGGGTTTATGTTTTGGACAACATGAGTGCTTTGAGATAGATTGGTATATGGCATATGTTGGGTGACAATGGGTAATCCTTGGGTTGCATAAGACAGATTGACATTTTGTGAAGGATTATATGGAGGTGGAGTGAGTGATGTAAGTTGATTGACATAAGAGACAACAATTCTCATATTGGCTTGTGAAACAATAGGTGGGTTAGTCATGTCGATGAGACTAACAATGGGGTTGTATGGTGTGTTGGATGGATTCATGGAAATCGTGGAGACCATATTAAAGGTGATAGGTACATTAGTTTGGGGTGAAGTTTCCACATGTGATGCAATAGGAGTAGGGACTTGTAATGGCTGTGAGACTTGTATGGCTTGTGGAGTTTGGATAGCTTGTGAAACTTGGACAACTTGTGGTATTGGGATAGCTTGTGAAACTTACAGAATTTGCACTTGTGTAACATGGACAACTTGTGAAACTTGAGGCACAAATACAGTCATGGTAGGAGCGGGGGTGTGTTGTGAAACATGGAAAGGTGGAAAGCTCAAATTTTGTGAAAGGTAGGGAAGTACCTCGGTTGGAGTTATCAAAGGTTCTAGAGTGTACTTCGAATGTGGTGGGTTTGATGGTGTAGCAATAGGAAATGAAAGAGATGGGTTGGAAGGTGAATTTTGTAGCATGGACATGGTATGAGATGGTGTGGCTATAGTGGATGGTCCCTTTGCAACAACAACATGAATGTTTGGATCGTATTCTCGAATAGCAAATATGTCAAAGTCACTTGGTAACTTGGCTCCCATGCGGGCTAATTGCAAGAAATAGTGATTAGGATTAGATAAAACAAGATTCTCAACTTGGTCCCATAGGTGTGTGTCTCTAAATTCTGATAAGTCATCTTGGGATTGCTCTTCATAGGTCTCTAAAAATGTTTGAGGTTGCACTTGTTGTGAAGATGATGGTCTAGTGGTGTATCCTTCAGGCACAAACATGTAAGAAAGCATACTAGTTGTGAATTGAGTTGCATCTCTAAGGGGAGTTGATCGTGATTGTTGCATTTTGGCTTCCATCTCAACTCACAATTTTTATTTCATTTCAGCTCTATATTAGCTCCTAGTTTGAGGCATGATGGTTGATGTTCTAGATTGGACTAGCTCGTCAAGGTTGAGACCCAAAAGGTGATGGTTTGTTGTTTGTTTGTTGATGGTTTGTTTTGCTAGTTTGTTGGTTGCTTGGTTTGCTAAGAGGTTGTTGGTTGCTTGTTTGTTTGTTGGTTGTTGATGTTGGGTTTCTTTGTTGGTTGTTGGTGTTGGGTAAACTCCCTATAGAATAGCTCACAAACTCAAGGGAAAAGCTAGTTGCTAATGTTGTTTGTTGGTGTTGTTGGGGCTAAATAAAGCCAAAAGAATGATATTTGCTATTACTGAGTTGATTGTTTTGATGTTTGGTTGCTGTTTGGGGTCTCCAAGGATGGAAATCTCAAAAGTCCAATGGTTTTGATAAGCTCAAAATAGGAAGCAATGTTCAGGCGACTGCAAATGATCATAGGAATGTCTGAAAGATAGTGATAGAGCAAAGAAGTCTAAAAGTGTAACTGATTTGGCTGGATTGATATGGATTGCTGAGGTTTGGTGAGAAGTGACAAATAATAGCTCAAAAGCAACTCAGAAAATGCTAAAAGCAATAGGTAATAGCTCAGAAGCAATCTGGATTTGTTTTAGATGATAGACTACAATATGAACCAGAGGTGAGCAGTTTTACCAGAGGTGGCCAGTTACAGTTTAAAAGCGAGCTACTGCTATTTAAAAGTGATGCAATATTTTCTAGAAGCAAGCAACTATTAGTTAAAAGTGATCTGGTTTTTGCAAAAGGCAAGAAACTATTGTTTAAAAGTGATCCGGTTGTCTGAAAGCGAGGAGCAGTTATTGTCCAGAGGCGATCTATGTCTATCAAAGGATGTGTTTGAATGATGTTTTTGACAAGAAAATAGTGATTTCAGTCACTCACACTCATAACAATCACAAGATTGTACAACCTAGGCTAGGAAAGGACTGTATTTGTTGAGTCCTCTTGCCGTGCCTATTCAAAGTAGATAGCTTTAGGATCTTGGTAGCACTATCTCCCCTCCATGGCACTCACTTCTCATGCATACCAAGAACCAGGTTTTCCAAGGCTTGTTCCCCCACCAAACCTTAGGATTGTCCCTGCTATCTCTACTAAGAACCTTGAGAATCGGGGTGGCTTCAAATGTCCCACCTTTTGCGTCAACAAATAGAGGGATTTTGGCTACTACACAAGGTTTCTAGTAAGGGCATCCATTCTGGTGGCTACATGTGTGGCGATTCGCACGCTCTAAGGGGTTTTGGGGGAAACATTCATCGGTGTAACACAATGGTACCCGTTGTTTGTGGCTTTCAACACAAACTCTTTTCTTATATAGTGGTTTGGAAGGACTTAGCTTTAGCCTATTACCACTTGGGTCATACCCCTTCTCACACCGGAAAGGCAAGCCCTCTAAAGATAATAACAAGTTCTCATGCACCCAAGATCCATTTGATAGGCAAGGGGAGAGGATACTTTTGTTATTAAATTTGGGTTACAAACATGCACAACAAGCAATCAAGAAAGATGAAACAAGCACGGCGCAAGCAATGATTCTTTTTAGGCACCAAGCCCAAATATTCTTAAATTAGTGATAAAAATGAAATGTCTTGGACCGATTGAAGTTACAATAGATATGTTAGTAGTTTCACACCCTCCTTTTCTTAGACAATTGATAAGATGTTGCACAAAGAGATGATTAATAACTAAGAAAACCCAACTGTGAATGATAAAACTAAAAGAGGCACACAGTTACCTGAGGCGACTGACTGTTGCTCAAAACTAATCTGTATTCTACCAAATGCAAACTGTTACTACTCAGAAGTGATGTAGATAACCCAGAGGTGAACTGTTAATGCTCAAAAGTGACCTGTTTCTACCAGATGCATAAAATTCCTTGCAAAAAATTAGATGTTAGCAAAAAACCCTAAATTGTAGGAAGCGACCCAGACATCTAGAAGCAATCGGTTTCAGATTAAAAGCAATGTGGATTTGACCGGAGGCGACCATTGTTGGCTTAAAAGTGATCTAAAAAATGCTGAAAGTAGCGGTTGTTAGCTTAAAAGAGATTCAAAAATTCTGAAGGTGACTGGTTTTCACTTAAAAGTGACCGTGATTTGCTGTAAGCACTCTAAAAATCTGAACTTCACAAAAACAACTTCAAACAACAAAGTTAATCAAGGACGTGAGTCCCACCGGGCGTGCCAAAATGTGATAGGTAAAAATTAGGTTAATAAGATCAAGCATATAATTGAAAACCTAATCCTACCACCATTAAAGAATCGAATCCAAGTGAAACCAAAAAGCATGCAATTCAAGAACAAGATCACCTAGATTGTATGATTTTTTGTTTATGATGTGGATTGCTTCCCAACAATGAACAATTATGAAGATAAAAGCTGCCATGATGGATGGATGATAATATACTATATGCTAGATGGATGCTAAAGTGCTCAATATGCTCAAGATAATAATGTAGATGCTATATGAAAATGATGGATAGATGTAGTATGGAATGAGAGGGTGTTTATATAGAGCTCAACCAAAATCAATCAACAGTAAAGATTTGGTTGCTATGTGAACGGTTGGGATGAATTGATAATCATAGGTGAATGTGTAAATGACAAGTGGAGGGAAGATAAGGCTTATGTGTGACCGTGTACATAAAAAATACTACATGTGAAAGATATAAATAGAAGATGTAGTACCACACATGTTTTTAAATAAAAGATATACACATGTTGGGTCATGATAAAGATGAAGATAACTGAT
Source organism: Cunninghamia lanceolata (assembly GCA_027924645.1). Lineage (NCBI taxonomy): Eukaryota > Viridiplantae > Streptophyta > Pinopsida > Cupressales > Cupressaceae > Cunninghamia > Cunninghamia lanceolata. The sequence goes on along the minus strand of BSBN01000687.1, from coordinate 454,556 downwards.
AAGAGAAATTAATTAAATAAATAAAATTTATTTAATTAATTGGAAAGTGGGATTATGAAGGGATTTTAATTAAATAAATAAGATTTATTTAATTAAAATAGATAGAATAGAGATAATTAAATAATTAAAGATTATTTAATTATAGATTAGAAGAAATAGATAATGAATTAATTAAATAAATATAAATTCATTTAATTAATAGAAGAAATAAGTGATTTTGATAGAATAGGGAAATTGCTCAAGTGTGTTAGACAAATGCAGATGATAGCTAATGCAATATTTTGATACTAATGAGAACTAGGTCAATTTTGGGTATCTACAGTTTTTAGTTTTGTTAATTTAAATGTAAAATTGAATGTACATATAAATTCATTAAATTATAAATTAAATGTATGTTAATTTTTTTAAAATGTAGAAATTTGCACATACATGGCATCTCATCATAGTGATGGCCATGATAGTGAGCATAATAGAGGTGATGCACATAGTGTAAGTAGGATTGAGTTATATGCTACCACTCTTGATAGACTCAATAATGCTTTGACACATTTAGATCAGATGAAACATAATAAACCTAACTTGTCTAATAGAGACAGGTTGGTGGGGACTAGAGCAGAGTTTGCATGTATGATTGACATAGTCAAATCATACAATTCCTATGATGATTTGAGTATTGAGAATTTTTGTGTCACTTGCTAGCACTATTACTGGGATAGTGAAATGGCCAGAAGTTAATAGGGTCATTTCATTGAATATGGTGCATAGTATGTTTCTTCATTATCACGGACATGATAGAGTTTGGGGCTATTTTGTCACCAGGTGTACAGATGTTGTTGCTACACCACTTATATATCCTAAGTGGCTAGCAACACATCATAGATGGCCACACAATGATGAGTTGCCTTTGTATTTTTACAAACAACTATTTGCTGCTATTCATTTACGACTTGATGTTGATTTCATATCTATCCCAAAACATGCGGGACAGGGTCATGGGAGGTTTTCAGAGAAATTCCAATGTCCTGATCAGGATCCGCTTGAAAATAAGAGGACATTAGTAGGTTCCAACCTTTTGGTACTTCCCAAAAGGTTGAATCTAGGACAGTCAGTTGAGGCGACAGTTACATCATCGAGACAACGTATTTTTGAGAGTTTAGGTTCTATTGCTAGTGACATTGACCATTTGGCATCAGATCACATTGGTAGATATATGTTGTGTCCACACACTAGCATAGGATCTGTTGATTCAACTTCCACTAGTTATGATCCTTGCATACATGCTGTCATAGTTTCACCACGTGATGTGGCGCAAACTTCTGGAGAGAGTGCTTTACGTAGATTGAGTACATGTCTGGCACAAGATCTACTTTCTATATATTAGTTTGTCAGTTCTGAGTACAACATCCCTCTCGAGACCATGTCCACATTTGTTAGTCAGCGCAGTGATCATTGAGCTACACATATGACTGACATAATGCCTTCATAGAAGACTCCATCACAGCCTGATGTTGGTATTGTGCCACGTTATGCACTAGGATCATTCCATGGTCTTTTGTTTGAGGATAACATTGCGATGACCCTCGATTCATCCAAACTTAGTGGGATTGGGAGGGTCATTCATGGAGCTACACAGGTTGCTGATGAGGAGGTACATACATTTTAAATTGTGTGTTTAATCTCTAGTGTAATTTATTTGTTAAATAAATAATTTATATATTTTTAAATTTTATAAAATTTAGTCTTGTGCATCATGCACGTGTTGACTCTTATTTAATCAATCTTACATTAGGGACCAACGAGAGAGGTGCTAGGACATGACACTGTGCAGCAGATAGTGGATACAGATGAGGTTGGATGCGAGATATTTAGTATTTAATTGTACATTTAAAATTTTTAGAACATGTGTACTTGAGATTCCATATTTTTTAATGTATATTTAAATTAAATTTAATAGAGATAATTTGAATGTTCAAGGATCTACACATCACTCAGATGTTCATAGATGGATGGGATTAGATACACATGGTTCAGGACAGGGCTCAGGACAAGGATCAGTACAGCGCTCAGGATGAGGATCAGTACAAGGCTCAGGATGAGGATCAGTATAGGGCTTAGCTCATCATTCTAGTCCTGGGTTGAGTGAGGCCCGTTCCACCCATAGGAGGCATGAGTCATGATGTTGTGCACAGTTAGATGTATTCATGTGTTCTTTGTTATGTTTGCCTAAACTCTCATGTGATGTTGCAGTTAGACTTGATGTTATATTGAGTTTACAAGTATATTGCAGTTAGACTTGATGTTATGTTGTTGCGTTTACATTTTGCAGTTAGACTTTATGTTATTTAGACTTTATATATGTGATATCTATATATGTACATTTAGATGTTTAGTTATATAGATATGTATGGATGTTTTCCTTTGAATAAATGGGTCTTAATTTGGATAAAATCAAGTTTTAACTTAAATAGTTTAAATCTGTATATATGTTAAATACTTGTAGATGCATATAAATTTACTTGTAGATGTGATGAACTATTAATGATTGAGAAATGATGTCAACACCCTATTCATTGATACGAATAGTTTTTATAAAATATTTGGGAATGTGAATTTAATTTAATTTATATCTATTGAATCTTGTGAATTAAAATATATAGTTTTTAATAATATATAGTCGAGCTTATTAGATGTGTCCACTACATTGAATTTTATAGTTTTTTCACATGTTTTTATATGGCTAATAAAATTTAAGAAAAAATTGAATTAATTTGTGAAAACAATCCTATACGATGATCTAGAATTAATGTCCAACCAATTTTTTTCTAAAACCACATCTCCATTAAAATTTTTAAAGATTTGAACCCTTGAAGCAATATGCAATTGAATATCTTAGTTCATGCATGACAAATCAAGAAAGCAACTTAACATAACCATTTGTAGAATTATCTAGTATTGGCTCTCATAAGATACAAAAGATTTAGATTTATCAAGCTATGTAAGTTGTCAACACAAGTAAAAATAAGCATAAAGTTAAATGAGTTTTTATTTCTAATTTTTTGGTGTGTTGTGGTGGGAAAAGTGGTCACAATAAGACCAATGCGTTAATTTGATATGGGTGATAGGGTCAAACCTTTAACCAAGTACTCATGTAGAGTAAACTTTTTGCCTTCCTAGCATAATGTGACTCAAGTAATAATCGAGAAACCAAGATTGCATCTAACTTGGCATAAGCCCTTCTATATATTTGTTAAAATGCTTTCAAAATATATTGTAAGAAATAATATATTAGGAATACTTTAATAATCCATGGGCTAACTTACGAGTGACATATATTGCAATAATAGCACACTCAAAGACACCTTAGAGAAATATTATAGTTTATGTTAAAGCCAACTAACCACAAACAATACACATATATGCAAATGAGATATCAAACATAGTAAATATTTCCTAGAACATATATCTAGCATAAGGAGACTATTTAAATATCAAGTCACAATTAGATTGGATTCGCAACTAACTACACCAACCTATTTGTACAAGAAATAAATTTGGAAGTGGCCAAAAATATAAATAAGCAAAAAATAAAAATAAATGATGCTATCCAATTAACATAAAACCCATAATATTAGTACACTCAAGAACTCTTGAACAAGCATATGGTTCCCAAGATTTTTAGGAGGAAAATCAATCCACTAAATACCTTTTATGGGAACCATTTATGACATGGTATCAAAATTTAAAAGATGTTTATAAATCGCCTACCTTATAAACTTGATGTCACTTATAAAGTTATCATTTTATAAGTTTTTATGTCATATAATTTGTAAATAGTTATCATGTGGGAAAATGACTTTACCTTAAAAGTCCTTTGATGTCATCTTCAAATAAAGCTCATATCTTTTGAGAGACTTGAGGAGAAAACTAATTTTAATACTTTTATATTATTTTGTAGCCTCCAAGTTGAGCCCACTGCCAACTCAACCTTGAGTGGTTAATATCGCATAATTTTGATCTGACACAATGGAAAGCCTTCCTTAAAATTATGAGGTTTATTGACATGTTTTTAAACATCTAATGGTGTGTTCAAGGCATCCTGGTGTCCTCGTTAAACGATCAAACCATTTAGACACCTTTATTCTGACTAGCTAAATCTCCACTTTTAGAAGTAGCAAACTGACTAGGTAATTCCTATATGAGATTTTCATTTTTAACTTTGATTCTAATTATTTCTAATTAAAGTTGTGAATTGTGCATGGTTAAATACTATGAAGTGACATGTAATATATTTGTTAGATAACATAAGATATATCCTTTTAGGAGACACCTTGGATAGGGATGATCCATCAGTCCATCTTATATCATCCAATATTTTAGTATTGAACCTCACATTGATAGGAAATTTCACATTATATAAAACTTTACAAAGAATATAAAAGGTTCTTTTCTAAGAGTCAAGGATTGAATATATAGATTCTTTTCTAAGATAGAAAAACAAAGTTTCTTCTTTCTTAAGGTGTGTGAAAAATAGTTGTGCTAGTACTAGGGTAGGGGCTCACCTACCCTAGGGTAAATGCACTACTGCTAGTATATGGGAAATATCTTTCCATGAACTATAATAGGATATTATTAGATTCTTAGATTTGTTAGACACAATGTCAAAGATACAAGACCATTGAGTTTAGATGCTAAGGTAGGGATGCTAGTTTAGTGACCCTAGAGGCACTGGTGATTTAGTTTTCTAAATTACTTAAAAATTTTAAGGATTGAGTGTCTTGAACTCTTGATCACTTCTTATAACTATTCTAATGGGCTCAAATGCTCAAAAAGTTTTGCAAGTGACCTAAAAAAATGTATGTTATATAGACTTGAACAATGCATAACATGAGTTTTTTTTTATTTATAATGACTTATAATATATCATTGACAAGATTTTTCAAGTCTATATAACAACTTTATGCCAATAATACATTATCCAATACAACCCTTCAAAAGTTTAAATAAACACATTTCATATAACCTCATAAAACTCAACAAGCTAGAAACCAACATTGGCTGCGATTGATAGCTTCCAATAAGGATTGCAATGTATATGAGCTACGCTATTTCAACATTGCTGAGAATGAGGCAGAAGATGAAGATTAGATTTAAGTTTTGTTAGTATTTAGGTATGAGTGATACTGATTTTTTAAACTATAAAGAGTTAGCTACTGCAATTCTCTTATAAATGTCTTATATACAAAATCATGGTTGCTACTCTAAATGAAAGAAAATAAATTACAACATGCCTAGATACATTCCAATACTTGGATAATGTCAGGGATTGGCTACGATTGATAGCTTCCAATAAGGATCGCAATGTATACGAGCTACGCTATTTCAACATTGCTAAGAATGAGGCAGAATATGAAGATTAGATTTAAGTTTTGTCAGTATTTAGGTATGAGTGGTACTAATTTTTTAAACTCTAAAGAGTTAGTTGCTGCAATTCTCTTATAAATCTCATACATAGAAAATCATGGTTGCTACTCTAAATGAAAGAAAAGAAATTACAACATGCCTACATACATTCCAATACTTGGAAAATGTCAAGGATTGGCTGTGATTGATAGCTTCCAATAAGGATCACAATGTATATGAGCTACACTATTTGAACATTGCTGGGAATGAGGCAGAAGATGAAGATTAGATTTAAGTTTTGTCAGTATTTAGTTATGAGTGATACTGATTTTTTAAACTATAAAGAGTTAGTTGCTGCAATTCTCTTATAAATGTCATATATAGAAAATCATGGTTGCTACTCTAAATGAAAGAAAAGAAATTACAACATGCCTAGATACATTCCAATACTTGGATAATGTCAGGGATTGGCTGTGATTGATAGCTTCCAACAAGGATCGCAATGTATACGAGCTACGCTATTTCAACATTGCAGAGAATGAGGTAGAAGATGAATATTAGATTTAAGTTTTGTCAGTATTTAGGTATGAGTGATACTAATTTTTTAAACTATAAAGAGTTAGCTGTTGTAATTGTCTTATAAATGTCATACATAGAAAAACATTGTTGCTACTCTAAATGAAAGAAAATAAATTACAACATGCCTAGATACATTCCAATACTCCAAATAATGTTAGGGATTGGCTGCAAGTGATAGCTTCTAATAAGGATCACAATGTATATGTGAGCTACAGTATTTCAACATTGCTAAGAATGAGGCAGAAGATGAAGATTAGATATAAGTTTAGTCAGTATTTAGGTATGAGTGATACTGATTTTTAAAAGGAATTTAAAAGCAAAATATATGATCTAAAGTTGCTAGGTTTTTAATTGAAAGCATATATATTCAATCTAACATGTACATTATGAATTCCACATGGAACAAATTTAAATACAATTGGACAAAATAAATGACCAAGCCTTTGAAAAAATATTCTAAATCATGTCACATGTCCAATCAATATAGATATCTAGATAGATCTATAAAAAGTTTGAGTACATACATATGTCCAGTCATATGTATGTACATATATCCAGTCATATGTATGTACATATATCCAAAAAACAAATTAAAGTTCCTGGTACATATAATCTGGATCCTCCCCATCTTTTATTATATCTAAAATCTTTTCATGATCTTCAATAGGTACCTCCACTTTTGTTTGGCACATCCTCTTTTAGGTAAAGTTTCTAAATTTATTTTTGTTTCTATAACTAAGTGACTATAATCTAGAACCTTTTGTCCTGACATATAATCAACAAATACAATACCATGTCTATCTATATTTATTTGTTGATAATATGTGCCTTCAATAATGACTGGTCTAATGGGATACTCTTGTCCATCACCATCTGCCATCGATTCCACCAATTTGCTTTTTGGTTGCGTACATCATAGTAGATAGTAATCTACACCTTTCATATTGTCAGGATCTGCAACAATAGTGAAAATATCTCCTATACACACACCATGTAGAGTTTAGGAAAGTTGTAAATATATATTTTAATATATATAAATTTAAATATATATAAATGTGCTTCAATCAAACTTACTTGTATATAGAATATATAAATCAATTTTAAGTTAATTAATTAAATATATACCTATAACAACTAAATCAGATACACATTCTTAATCAGCTGAATATAGAGGATTGTAGACATCGACATTATCATTGTCTTCAAAAGGAGGCATTGATATTAATTGTTTCATTTCCTATCGTAAAACATACCCATCTCTAATATTCTTACATTGAACAATATTTTCATTGTCGTCGATGCAATCAACACAAAAACATGATTTTTCTCTCACATTAACTACATAAGGCTTGCTACCTCTCGTTGTCATGATTTGATGCATGCTTCTAATACCATTAATTGTTTGACAATTAATAGCATTTGATCAATCAATATCTGTAAATTATGTAAACATCCAAGTGATTAATTTATATATATAAATTTAAATTTGAAAATTCAATTAAAAATTATGTGTACACACACTTTGAAATTCAAATTTAACAAATTTTGACTAGATATACTTGTAACTTCCCAAAAATACCGTGTGTTTTTGATGAAGGGGGTAAATCATAAAACACACAACAACAGAAATGGCACACAAAAAATAGAATATTTCTTTATTGATTTGGACAACTCATTACATTACAGAAGATCAATTACAATCAGAGAAATCAATCCTCCATAGGTTGCAACACACTACAACTACACATCACTAGGCTCTAGAATCTTCTGCCTTCTGTAACCCCAAATCAACTAGGGTTTCTATTTTCCCACCAATTCTTGACTCTACACTTTCCCCCTTAACTCTACTACCACTGAGGGTTCCCAAAATAGTCATAAATAGCACTTTTTAGCGGCCTCCAGCTAAATTTCAAAATTTACAACTCCCTCCAAAAGTAGGTCAACTTCCGAAAAGCATAACTTTTGATCTGGGTGTCCAATTGACGAAGTGCCGGAAAACCTGCAATGTGAACTATCATGCCGGAAATACGTAAATAGATTTTTGTCAACTTTTCGTGATGTTATGGGATGTTTTAGTGTGTAATATCCCTTGCTAATTCAGACCTTATTTTGCTGATTAGAGGCTCAAGGAATATTGTCAAACACTTCTGATGTAAACCCAATGCTTACTGGTCTGTGTTTTCAGTCTGATATTTTTGCTTGATAATGATAGCTGAGTATTCTAAATGCTCATAAATCTAAACTATAATGTCTAAGCATTAATCTAAATACATATATGACTTCTCTTTTGGTATTTTTGATGCATATACATGAAAATTAGACATGAAATGTACACCTACAGCCAATTGACATTTTGTCAAACACTTGGCATGCATACTATTATGCTAATCATGATGGATATTAATATGCACATTACATCAAATAGATGGCCTACAACTTATCACTCCTTTATTGAGATATATTGTCTAATACAATGCTGATATGAATGGCCAAGACTCTTGGCTCTACAATTTATATGCAACTCCTAAAATGACAACTATGAAACAATGCTGATATAAAGATGCTAACTCATGAAAGAACCTGGAAATGTAAGTTGCTGTGAATCGATGACGAAGATGAAGGAATGGCAGCCTCAAAACAGCTCCTAAACATCCCTCTCAAGCCCCAATCGTGCATCTCAAGTGTAGCACCCAGCCTTCTCATCAACCAAGGAAAGAAGTCCCTTCCAAACCCAAATTGAAACCCTCTCCTAGCTGCCCCGTACTGTAGCGTTACTGTTCACAGCACTGTAGCAACATTGTAGCGTAATGTAGCAAATCACTGTAGCACGCACTGTAGCATGCACTGTAGCATGCACTGTAGCAAATCACTGTAGCGCTACTGTAGCAAATCACTGTAGTAAAAACACTGTAGCGTACTGTAGCAAACAATAGAAAAACCTCTGATATGCAAATTGATACCTCCAAACCCCTGTTAACACTGTAGATTTAAGCACAAATGAAAGGACTGAAGTATCCCTTCCAATTTGCAACCCTTCGGAGGATATTTCGCCACCTCAGTTATGCTAATCTATGGGAGTTTCCGTTCCCAAAGACCAAATATGCAGAAACCCTTGGCTTCACAAAACTCATCAAATGCAAATGTCAATAATCGGATGCCTGGAAGCTTGCCTTGCCCCTTCCTTTATACTTTTTTAATCACACTTTCAAGAGGCTTCTAGAAAAATCCTATTATTTTATTTTAGTGACTTTAATGATCTAATGTGTATTTTAGGTCACTATATTAAATTAATTAAATATAAGGTTACCTTTTGATTTCAAATTAAGTAATAACCTTATAAAATAATTAATTTAATAATATCTCCCTTATTTCGTCAATTAGCCTTCAGGAGTTAAAGGCTAAATTACTCATCATGAAAATCACCTAGGAAGGGGACATTACAGTCTGCCCCTCCTGAAATTGCTTGTCCCCAAGCAATCTCAACTCTGGATGCTGAAGAATCTCCTCGCCTTCCCAAGTGGCATCCTCAACCGGTAAATCCTTCCATTTGATCAAGTACTCTCTGATGACCCGTCTCTGTAATTGCCTCTCCCTAACATCCAAAATAGCCTTAGGCACCAAAATCAACTTCCCCTCATCATCCAAGGGTGGTAAGGTAGCAGAAGGAACCACGCGATGACCTAATGCCTTCTTGAGGCGTGAAACATGGAAAACATTGTGTACTCTGCTATCTGCCGGTAATTCTAACTCATAAGCCACATCACCAACTCGCCGGATAATCCTGAAAGGGCCATAATAACGCGGCTTGAGCTTCTCTCACCACTCTTCTTGAGAGTGGATTGTCGATAGGGCTGTAACATCAGATACACTATATCCCCAACCTCAAATGACCGCTCAACTCTCTTCTGATCAGCATACTGTTTCTGCTGATTCTGTGCCTTTTGGATATTTTCTCGAAGAGCTCTCATAATATCCTAGTTCTCCTATAATATATCTCCTACACTAGGCACTCTACTGTCACTCATCAACAAGTCAAGGAAATTGGGTGCTTCATAACCATACAAGGCCATAAATGGTGTCATCTGAATCGAGAGATGGTAAGTGGTATTGTAACAGTACTCACAAAGGTATATCCACTTAACCCAACCCTTCTGTTGCCCTACAATGTAATTCCTGAGATATCTCTCCACCCACTTATTCACAATTTCTATCTGGCCATCCGTCTGTGGGTGGTAGTTGGTACTTGGGGTAAGCTCTGTCCCACATAGTCTAAATAACTCCTGCCAAAAATGACTCAAGAACCAACTATCCCTGTCATTAACAATGCTCCGAGGTAACCCATGCAACCTGAAAATCTCACGGAAGAAGAGTTCTGCTACCTGTGCAGCTGAGTATGTAGCTGTGATTGGAAAGAAATGAGCATATTTTGTTAATCGATCAACAACCACATAGATACAATCTTGTCCCTGGGTTTTCGGCAAACCGGTAATAAAATCCATGGATAAACACTCCCACTTCCTATCAGGAATTAGAAGTGGCTGAAGTAAACCTGCAGGGTATGTATGTTCCTGTTTATTCTGCTGGCAAATAGGACACTCTCTGACATATCGAAGAACATCTGTTTTGAGCCCTTTCCAAGTAAAGCGCTCTTGAACCTGTCTATAAGTCTTGAAGTACCCCGGGTGCCCTGCCATAGGTGTATCATGAAAATACCTCATCACTGTGTTCTTCATTTCTGATCCCGGGGTTAAGAATATCCTACCTTTGTAAATGATAAGATCATTTACAACTGAGTACCTGTCATCCTGAACTGTCCCCTCAATTATGCTAGAAGCCCATGAGTCTTTGGCATACTCTGCCATAATCAAGTGTCTCCAATCCTCTGAAATCTCCACCATAGAGCTCAAATGGGGACGGCGAGACAAAGCATCAGCAACTACGTTTTGAGTTCCCTTGACATAAGTAATGTCAAAGTCATATGATTGCAATTTACTCACCCACTTCTGCTGACGATCATTAAGATCTCGCTGTCCTAGGAAATGCCTCAAGCTGTTATGGTCTGTCTTAATGCAAAACTTGCTGCCTACAAGGTATTGCCTGAATTTGGCCAATGCATGCATAATGGCCAACATCTCCTTATCATAAATACTGTAGCTCCTCTCTGGACCCCGTAACTTCCTGCTCTCAAAAGCTATCGGATGTTTGTCCTGCATAAGAACTGCACCAATCCCCTCACCCGAAGCATCACACTGTAGCTCAAAGGGTCTAGTAAAATCTGGCAAGGCTAGAACTGGGCAAGTAGTCATCAACTGTTTAAATTTCTCAAAACATTCATGTGCCTCAGGTGTCCAAGCAAATGCCCCTTTCTTCATTAAATCTGTAAGTGGTGCTGCATGTCGTGAATATCCACTGACAAATCTACGGTAGAAGCCACACAAACCTAAAAATCCCCTAAGCTGAGTAAGATTCTCAGGTTTAGGCCACTCAATAATAGCTCTGACTTTGTCAGGGTCCATACGCACACCTTCTGCGCTGATGATATGGCCTAAGTATAGCAACTCTGTCATGCCTAGATCACATTTGGATTCTTTGGCGTACAAGGACTCCTTGCTAAGAATTCCCAATACTGTATCCAAATGGGCGATATGCTCCTCCCAAGTTCTGCTGTACACCAAAATGTCATCAAAGAAGACTAATACAAACTTTCTCAGTTGTGATTGAAAAACCCTGTTCATAGTGGACTGAAACGTAGCAGGAGCATTGGTTAGTCCAAATGGCATAACCACAAACTCAAAATGTCCACAATGGCACCTAAATGTTGTCTTCTCGATGTCCTGCTCTCTGACCCTGATCTGGTTATAACCTGATCTCAAATCTATTTTCGAGAAATAGCGAGCACCATGAAGCTCATCGATCAACTCATCAATACGAGGAATAGGGTACCTGTTCTTAATTGTCCTCTTATTCAACACCCTGTAATCGATGCACATCCGAAGGGTACCATCTTTTTTCTTGACCAAGACTACTGCTGAAGCAAAAGGTGATTTACTTGGCCTAATGTGCCCCATAGCCAGCAGCTCCTTAATTATTTTTTTAATCTCATCTTTTAGCCGCTTGGGGTGTCTGTAAGGAGTGATCATCACGGGTTTAGCACCCTCCTCCAATTCTATTATGTGCTCAATCCCTCTGTCTGGAGGCCTACCTGGTGGAATATCACTGAACACCTTGGAGTGCTTGATCCTCAACTCCTGTATATCTGGGTGATAGGCTGGTTTTTGTTTCTCTTCCTGTGTTGGCATTAGAATACACCCTGCTACCCACTCAACCATGTCATGGCGCATAAGTCTCTCCATTTTTCTGAAAGATATCATCCTGCAGCTAGTATCCCTGATGGCTTTTAGCACATGAGTCTTCCCATCCACTTTAAACCTCATCTCCATTTCCCTAAGGTTAATGGTAAACTCCCTAATATCATGAAGCCATTTCATCCCTAAAACCATGTCGGTTTCTCCCATGTTTACCACATAAAAATCTGCCTTAAACTCAAAGTTATTCAATCGCATGGGAAGACCTGGAATCATCCTGTCACACTTAAGTGTATACCCATCAGCAACTTTTACTCTTATGCCCTCAAATTCCTCTGTTCGAATTTTGCGCCTTTCAACCAACCTAGCATCAATGAAGTTATGTGTGGCACCTGTATCGAGCAAGGTAATGATCTTCTGTCCGGCTAAAACCCCACGCATCCTGAATGAGCCCTCTTGCTGTATGCTAGTAAGGCGTGCTTCTTGAAAATTTGCTTCTTCAACATTTTCAACCTCAATTTCATGCTTATCTGTCTCATCATCAAGTTTTTCCTCATTAGATTCCTCTTGATTAGATTGCTGGTCTGACTCTGAATCCTCATAGAATGCCCACATAATCCTGTTTGCTTTGCCCTTAGGTCTTAAAGGACAGTCATGGTTTGCATCATAGGGACCTTTGCAATAAAAACACAACTTTTTCCTTCGCAAGTCATTAAATGTCTCACGATCTAATGGTGCTACTGATTTTCCCTTTGAGTCTGAAATTTCTTTTTTCTTAGGGAATGTCTTGTTGTCCCAGTAAGAAGAAGATCCCTTAGATAAGTACTTACTTTGAGGGGCTGCAAGTTCCATACTCCTAGCTTTTTTCATTGCCTCTTGTAGTGTCGGTTGATCAAAAGCCTTTATCCATCCTCTCAATGGCTCTAATAAGCCCTCCATAAATAGCACAACCAATCTTCTTTCAGATATATTGGAGACCATGACTGATAATTTCTGAAATTCACTAATGTAATTCTCTAAACTCCCAGTCTGCTTAAGCTGTGCCAATTCTCTAAAATATGTCTCTGGATCTCTCTTATCAAAGCGTTCCACCAATCTATCAACAAACTCCTGATATGAAGTGATACTATTATGATGCAATGTCTCTAATCCATGATACCACCAATCGTGGGCTGCTTCCTCCAAGTGAAAAGTAGCATATTTTATTGCATCCCTTTCTGTCATGGGTCTAAGAGTCAAGAGGGTGTCTAGCTTATGAATCCAAGCCTGAGCCGTGACCTTCCCACTACCATCAAACATGGGCAATGTAACTCTGCTGGCAGCATACATCAAATCATTATTTTGATTTCTTGGTCTCTTTTCTTGCTTTCCCCTATAGTGTTCTCTTCTTTGACTCACAAACCTATCAAAGCTCATGCGCTCCCTGACCTGTGGTGTCAACAACTCCCATTCATCATTAGCTGCCATAAGAGTATCTGTAAAAATTTCTTCTCCTTCTTCTTCTACATTTTCCTCTTCTTGTTGATTCCTCAAAAAAGTAGGACGTGTAGGCCTATCTGCCATGTGAGAAGATGCTTGTGCTCTAGGTGTCCCAACCACACTCCTATTATCATCCGGTTCATAGTTTCATCTTCTCTGAGGGTTCATTCATTGTATCATTGTAGTAAGTGTCTGCACAGCATCTGCCACCTGCTGCTGCCCTGTAGCCATTTGTCTAAAGAGTTCACGTGTTTCCTATTCTTCATCATTTCTTCCCCTATTTCTGATAGGGCTACCTTCACCTCTTTCACCCATAGTGCTAGATGAACCAACCTCTCGCTGTTTTGCTGCTAAAGTAGCTGATAAAGTGTCTTGTTCAAGTGGTTGTGGCCACTGTTTTTGCTTCCTTTCTTCTCTAGCTGTATATCTCTTGTCCCTATCACTTTGTTGCATTTAATGAGCCGATTTCAAACCCAAAGGATGGCAGGAAACCGCTCTGATACCACTGTAATATCCCTTGCTATTTCAGACCTTATTTTGCTGATTAGAGGCTCAAGGAATATTGTCAAACACTTCTGATGTAAACCCAATGCTTGCTGGTCTGTGTTTTCAGTCTGATATTTTTACTTGATAATGATAGCTGAGTATTCTAAATGCTCATAAATCTAAACTATAATGTCTAAGCATTAATCTAAATACATATATGACTTCTCTTTTGGTATTTTTGATGCATATACATGAAAATTAGACATGAAATGCACACCTATAGCCAATTGACATTTTGTCAAACACTTGGCATGCATACTATTATGCTAATCATGATGGATATTAATATGCACATTACATCAAATAGATGGCCTACAACTTATCACTCCTTTATTGAGATATATTGTCTAATACAATGCTGATATGAATGACCAAGACTCTTGGCTCTACAATTTTTATGCAACTCCTAAAATGACAACTATGAAACAATGCTGATATAAAGATGCTAACTCATGAAAGAACCTGGAAATGTAAGTTGCTGTGAATCGATGACGAAGATGAAGGAATGGCAGCCTCAAAACAGCTCATAAACATCCCTCTCAAGCCCCAATTGTGCCTCTCAAGTGTAGCACCCAGCCTTCTCATCAACCAAGGAAAGGAGTCCCTTCCAAACCCAAATTGAAACCCTCTCCTAGCTGCCCCGTACTGTAGTGTTACTGTTCACAGCACTGTAGCAACACTGTAGCGTACTGTAGCAAATCATTGTAGCACGCACTATAGCATGCACTGTAGCAAATCACTGTAGCGCTACTGTAGCAAATCACTGTAGTAAAAACACTGTAGCGTACTGTAGCAAAACACTGTAGCAAACAATAGAAAAACCTCTGATATGCAAATTGATACCTCCAAACCCCTGTTAACACTGCAGATTTAAGCACAAATGAAAGGACTGAAGTATCCCTTCCAATTTGCAACCCTTCGGAGGATATTTCACCACCTCAGTTATGCTAATCTATGGGAGTTTCCGTTCCCAAAGACCAAATATGCAGAAACCCTTGGCTCCACAAAACTCATCAAATGCAAATGTCAATAATCGGATGCCTGGAAGCTTGCCTTGCCCCTTCCTTTATACTTTTTTAATCACACTTTCAAGAGGCTTCTAGAAAAATCCTATTATTTTATTTTAGTGACTTTAATGATCTAATGTGTATTTTAAGTCACTATATTAAATTAATTAAATATAAGGTTACCTTTTGATTTCAAATAAAGTAATAACCTTATAAAATAATTAATTTAATAATATCTCCCTTATTTCGTCAATTAGCCTTCGGGAGTTAACGGCTAAATTACTCATCATGAAAATCACCTAGGAAGGGGACATTACATAGTGCCTCATATCTCATTTCAGAAATTTTCAGGGGCTTTTCAAAAAACAAAAACTTTAATATCTTTCAACTCACAAATGATCTTTGCCTTATTCCTTCGCCAAAGGTCTTATATTTCAATTATGAAGCTTTCTGTAAATTTTTGCTTCAATCCGTGCCCAAATGCAAACTTTCCTAAAATGGCAGTTAAACTTTCCAAAACTGGCAGTTTGCTATTTTTAGCAGTTTGGAAAAACTGAAAGTCCTACACCATTATTCAAGAGATTATGGAACCATAAACACTAATTATGGAATGAAATAAAAACAACTACAATGATTTTGAATCAACTTCTTTTTGGGTGATGCAAGATTGCCCTTACACCACTAAATGCTCCTACAATAGACACCCAAGGTAATTTGAGAAGTCACCCTATCACATCTTAGGTGTTTGTTTGAGGAAAACCCAAATGGTCAACCTCTGCCTTAGACAGCCAAGAAGAATCTTCAACAGGCCTTCCTTTCCATTTCACCATATATTCTTCATATTGCTTGTTTTGAGTGCTTCCCACATGGCTATCCAAGATCTCTTCCATCTCCTCTGTTGAAGTAGATGCCGGAATACTCCACTGTTCTTCTGTTGGTCCATCCTCTGTGCCACCTTCATGATATTATGTTAAATCAGCAATGTTGAACACAAGGGAAATATTGATCCCACTCGGTAGCTCTACCTCATATGCATTTCCTAAATCATACTTCTTCAGGATTCTGCATGGTCCAAATTTCTTCATTTTCAACTTATTGTATGTTCCAATTTGGAACCTTTCTTTTCTCAAGTGAACCATGACTTCATCTCCTACCTAGAACTCCTTATTGTTGAGAATTAAGGTGTCTCAACCTTGGTAATTCCTTGTATTAATTCATTGTATTTATTTATTTATTGCCTATTGTATAATTTGGATGTAAATCCTATGTTGTCATATTGTGGGAGTTGGCACGGTGATGTGTCATCCTACATGGCATATGACCACATGTAAATTAGTCCTCACATGAGGAGATAGGCATCCCACTTAGTGGTAAGAATATTTTGCCATGTGTCAGCATCTTGGAATGTGTGTAAGGGAATATTGACCGAAACGGTCATGACAGATTCTTATGACAAAGTTATGACATGTAAGAGTCAGAAATAAAAGATCCTATGACAAGTATGGACATGTGTCACGAAGCATCTTTGAAAAAGGCATCTTTAGGTGCCCCAAGGTGGACTATGACATGTTGTAAGAGAATATACTATTTATAGCCTATGCATGATATATTCTCTTACAACTGTAAGTTATGACAACTATGATAGATTCTGTGACGGTTGTAAGAGTCGTAAGAGCATCTGTCATAGCCCATTTTGGAAATAGGGGACCTCCTTGGGATGGGGTGACATGACAAGTGTCAGGAGCATCCTATAGTGTTGGACAAGTGTCCATAGGCATGGTTTTTGGGCCACGAGGCCATGTTGGACGCCCATCTTAATGTGGAGCCATTTTTGCCTTGTATTCTCTTTATAAACATGCGCTTTTGAGAGAAGTACTACAGGTTTGACAAGTACTGTTATGCTGTCAGAACATCTCTAGATACAAGTGTTGAAGACTCCTGCAAGAGCATTAGCTTTGTGACTGTATTGTAACCTTCATTGTTTATGGAATACATTTGAGCTGTGTTTTAGAGTGTGGGGTTTTCACTCGATAAGGGTTTTCCCCACGTATATCTTGTGTCTCTTTTCTTCTGTCTCACATTCTTGTGTATGTGTTTGCTGCAATATCTCTGTTAGTGGGTTAACATAATCTATAATTGTAAAGATAAAATTAAATTTGCACTCTCCTCCCCTCATTAGATTAGTGTAGGAAGTGATTTCTGCACACCTAGCTTCCTTTCAGTTGGTATAAGAGCCTGGCCAGTTTTGGTTCTAGCTGTTGGGTAGCGATTTTTTGAGCTAATCTTAGGTTGAGTGGGAGTTTGTGTAAAGTATTCTATATCTTGTTGTAGGAAGGAGATGGCAACCACATCAAAAAGATTAGAGGTGGAGAAATTTAATGGCACTAATTTTGAGTTGTGGAAATTCAAGATGGAAGACCTACTTGTTGATCGAGACCTATGGGAAACTGTATCTAGTGTAAAAAACCTACAACAATGTCACAAGATGATTGGGACCTCAAAGATCAAAAGGCTAAGGGCCTTATAAGACTCTGTCTAGCTGACTTTGTCATGTTGAATGTCCATGAGGAGAAGAGCACAAAAGACTTTTGGAAGAAGCTAGGTGATGTTTATCAGGCCAAGTCCATGGTGAATAAGCTTTTTTCTAAAAAAGAAGTTATTTGCTCTAAAGATGGAAGATGGAGGATATGTTACGGACCATATGAATGCTTTCAACATGATTGTTGCATAGTTGACATTCGTGGGTGTGAAAATGGAGGAGGATCGATGTATGACCCTGCTTTGTTCTATGCTAGATTCGTGGGATCAGCTTGTCATGGCTATGGGAAGCACCACTACCACTTTCAAGATGGAAGATGTGGTGTCTCACTGTTATCTGAAGAGATGCAGAGAAAGTCTTCTAAGGCAGCCAAAGAGGCTCTTGCAGTTCATGGAAGATCCAAAGAGAAAGGGAAGAAGAAGGACAAGAAAGGTGAAAAGGGCATATTCAAATCCCATGGGAGATCCAAATCTCTTGGAAAGTCCAAGGCTCTCTGTTGGAACTGTGGGAAAACTGGGCATTTCCAAAAGGAATGCAAAGAGGAGAAGAAAAAGAAATGCTCCTGATTCAGATTCTGACAAGTCACAAGATGATGGTGATGCCTTCATCGCAGCCCTAGCCACCCATGCATCTGATGATGTGTGGTTGATTGATTCTGGTGCATCATTCCACATGACCTCGCATCGAGACTAGTTTAGGAAATATGAAGAATTCAATGGTGGAAGAGTGTACTGTAATGTCCCCTTCCTAGGTGATTTTCATGATGAGTAATTTAGCCTTTAACTCCCGAAGGCTAATTGATGAAATAAGGGAGATATTATTAAATTAATTATTTTATAAGGTTATTACTTAATTTGAAATCAAAAGGTAACCTTATATTTAATTAATTTAATATAGTGACTTAAAATACACATTAGATCATTAAAGTCACTAAAATAAAATAATAGGATTTTTCTAGAAGCCTCTTGAAAGTGTGATTAAAAAAGTATAAAGGAAGGGGCAAGGCAAGCTTCCAGGCATCCAATTATTGACATTTGCATTTGATGAGTTTTGTGGAGCCAAGGGTTTCTGCATATTTGGTCTTTGGGAACGGAAACCCCTATAGATTAGCATAACTGAGGTGGTGAAATATCCTCCGAAGGGTTACAAATTAGAAGGGATACTTCAGTCCTTTCATTTGTGCTTAAATCTGCAGTGTTAACAGGGGTTTGGAGGTATCAATTTGCATATCAGAAGTTTTTCTATTGGCTGCTACAGTGTTTGCTATAGTGTTTTGCTACAGTATGCTACAGTGTTTTTGCTATAGTGATTTGCTACAGTAGCACTACAGCGACGCTACAGTGACGCTACAGTGATTTGCTATAGTGCGCACTACAGTGTTTTGCTACAGTGATTTGCTACAGTACGCTACAGTGTTGCTACAGTACCGTGAACAGTAACGCTACAGTACGGAGCAGCTAGGAGAGGGTTTCAATTTGGGTTTGGAAGGGACTTCTTTCCTTGGTTGATGAGAAGGCTGGGTGCTACACTTGAGAGGCACGATTGGGGCTTGAGAGGGATGTTTATGAGCTGTTTTCAGGCTGCCATTCCTTCATCTTCGTCATCGATTCACAGCAACTTACATTTCTAGGTTCTTTCATGAGTTAGCATCTTTATATCAGCATTGTTTCATAGTTGTCATTTTAGGAGTTGCATAAAATTGTAGAGCCAAGAGTCTTGGCCATTCATATCAGCATTGTATTAGACAATATATCTCAATAAAGGAGTGATAAGTTGTAGGCCATCTATTTGATGTAATGTGCATATTAATATCCATCATGATTAGCATAATTGTATGCATGCCAAGTGTTTGACAAAATGTCAATTGGCTATAGGTATGCATTTCATGTCTAATTTTCATGTATATGCATCGAAAATACTAAAAAAAAAAGTCATATATGCATCTAGATTAATGCTTAGACATTGTAGTTTGGATTTATAAGTATTTAGAGTATGCAGCTATTATTATCAAGCAAAAATATCAGACTAAAAACACAGACCAGCAAGCATTGGGTTTACATCAAAAGTGTTTGACAATATTCCTTGAAGCTCAAATCAGCAAAATAAGGTCTGAAATAGCAAGGGATATTATAGTGGTATCAGAGCGGTTTCCTGCCATCCTTTGGGTTTAAAATCAGCTCATTAAATGCAACAAAGTGATAGGGACAAGAGGTATACAGCTAGAGAAGAAAGGAAGCAAAAACAGTGGTCACAACCACTTGAACAGAACACTTTATCAGCCACTTCAACAGCAAAACAGCGAGAGGTTGGTTCATCCGGCACTATGGGTGAAAGAGGTGAAGGTAGCCCTATCAGAAACAGGGGAAGAAATGATGAAGAACAGGAAACACTTGAACTCTTTAGACAAATGGCTACGGGGCAACAGTAGGTGGCAGATGCTATGCGGGCACTTACTACAATGATACAACAAATGAACCCTCAGAGAAGACAAAACTATGAACTAGATGATAATAGGAGTGTGGTTGGGACACCTAGAGCACAAGCATCTTCTCACATGGCAGATAGGCCTACACGTCCTACTTTTTTGAGGAATAAACAAGAAAAGGAAAATACAGAAGGAGAAGAAATGTTTGTAGATACTCTTATGGCAGCTAATGATGAATGGGAGTTGTTGACACCATAGGTCAGGGAACGCATGAGCTTTGATAGGTTTGTGAGTCAAAGAAGAGAACACTATAGGGGAAAGCAAGAAAAGAGACCAAGAAATCAAAATAATGATTTGATGTATACCGCTAGCAGAGTTACATTGCCCATGTTTGATGGTAGTGGGAAGGTCACAGCTCAGGCTTGGATTCATAAGCTAGACACCCTCTTGACTCTTAGACCTATGACAGAAAGGGATGCAATAAAATATGCTACTTTTCACTTGGAGAGAGCAGCCCACGATTGGTGGTATCATGGATTAGAGACATTGCATCATAATAGTATCACTTCATATCAGGAGTTTGTTGATAGATTGGTGGAACGCTTTGATAAGAGAGATCCAGAGACATATTTTAGAGACTTGGCACAGCTTAAGCAGATTGGGAGTTTGGAGAGTTACATTAGTGAATTTTAGAAATTATCAGTCATGGTCTCCAATATATCTGAAAGGAGATTGGTTGTGCTATTCATGGAGGGCTTATTGGAACCGTTAAGAGGATGGATAAAGGCTTTTGATCCTTCGACACTACAAGAGGCAATGAAAAAAGCTAGGAGTATGGAACTTACAGCCCCTCAAAGTAAGTACTCAACTAAGGGATCTTCTTCTTACCGGGACAACAAGACATTTCCTAAGAAAAAAGAAATTTCAGACTCAAAGGGAAAATTAGCAGCACCATTAGATCGTGAGACATTTAATGACTTGCAAAGAAAAAAGTTATGCTTTTATTGCAAAGGTCCCTATGATGCAAACCATGACTGTCCTTTAAGACCTAAGGGCAAAGCAAACAGGATTATGTGGGCATTCTATGAGGATTCAGAGTCAGACCAGCAATCTGATCAAGAGGAATCTAATGAGGAAAAACTTGATGATGAGATAGATAAGCATGAAATTGAGGCTGAAAATATTGAAGAAGCAAATTTTCAAGAAGCACGCCTTACTAGCATACAGCAAGAGGGCTCTTTCAGGATGCGTGGGGTTTTAGCCGGACAGAAGATCATTACCTTGCTCGATACAGGTGCCACGCATAACTTCATTGATGCTAGATTGGTTGAAAGGCGCAGAATTCAGACAGAGGAATTTGAGGGCATAAGAGTAAAAGTTGCTGATGGATATACTCTTAAGTGTGATAGGATGATTCTAGGTCTTCCCATGCGATTGAATGACTTTGAGTTTAAGGCAGATTTTTATGTGGTAAACATGGGAGAAACCGACATGGTTTTAGGAATGAAATGGCTTCATGATATTGGGGAGTTTACCATTATCCTTAGGTAAATGGAGATGAGGTTTAAAGTGGATGGGAAGACTCATGTGCTAAAAGCCATCAAGGATACTAGCTGCAGGATGATATTTTTCAGAAAAATGGAGAGACTTATGCGCCATGACATGGTTGAGTGGGCAACAGGGTGTATTCTAATGCCAACACAGGAAGAGAAACAAAAACTAGCTTATCACCCAGATATACAGGAGTTGAGGATCAAGCACTCTAAGGTGTTCAGTGATATTCCACCAGGCAGGCCTCCAGACAAAGGGATTGAGCACATAATAGAATTAGAGGAGGGTGCTAAACCCGTGATGATCACTCCTTACAGACACCCCAAGCGGCTAAAAGATGAGATTGAAAAAACAATTAAAGAGCTGTTGGCTATGGGGCACATTAGGCCAAGTAAATCACCTTTTGCTTCAGCAGTAGTCTTGGTCAAGAAAAAAGACGGTACCCTTCGGATGTGCATCGATTATAGGGTGTTGAATAAGAGAACAATTAAGAACAGGTACCCTATTCCTCGTATTGACGAGTTGATCGATGAGCTTCATGGTGCTCGCTATTTCTTGAAAATAGATTTGAGATCAGGTTATCACCAGATCAGGGTCAGAGAGCAGGACATCGAGAAGACAGCATTTAGGTGCCATTGTGGACATTTTGAGTTTGTGGTTATGCCATTTGGGCTAACCAATGCTCCTGCTATGTTTCAGTCCACTATGAACAGGGTTTTTCAATCACAGCTGAGAAAGTTTGTATTAGTCTTCTTTGATGACATTTTGGTGTACAGCAGAACTTGGGAGGAGCATATCACCCATTTGGATACAGTGTTGGGAATTCTTAGCAGAGAGTCCTTGTATGCCAAAGAATCCAAATGTGATCTGGGCATGACAGAGTTGCTATACTTAGGCCATATCATCAGCGCAGAAGGTGTGCGTATGGACCCTGACAAAGTCAAAGCTATTATTGAGTGGCCTACACCTGAGAATCTTACTCAGCTTAGGGGATTTTTGGGTTTGTGTGGCTTCTACCGCAGATTTGTCAGTGGATATTCACGACATGCAACACCACTTACAGATTTAATGAAGAAAGGGGCATTTGTTTGGACACCTGAGGCACAGGAATGTTTTGAGAAATTTAAACAGTTGATGACTACTTGCCCAGTTCTAGCCTTGCCAGATTTTACTAGACCCTTTGAGCTACAGTGTGATGTCGGGTGAGGGGATTGGTGCAGTTCTTATGCAGGACAAACATCCAATAGCTTTTGAGAGCAGGAAGTTACGGGGTCTAGAGAGGAGCTACAGTATTTATGATAAGGAGATGTTGGCCATTATGCATGCATTGGCCAAATTCAGGCAATGCCTTGTGGGCAGCAAGTTTTACATTAAGACAGACCAAATTCAGGCAATGCCTTGTGGGCAGCAAGTTTTACATTAAGACAGACCATAACAGCTTGAGGCATTTCCTAGGACAGCGAGATCTTAATGACCGTCAGCAGAAGTGGGTGAGTAAATTGCAATCATATGACTTTGACATTACTTATGTCAAGGGAACTCAAAATGTAGTTGCTGATGCTTTGTCTCGCCGTCCCCATTTGAGCTCTATGGTGGAGATTTTAGAGGATTGAAGACACTTGATTGTGGCAAAGTATGCCAAAGACTCATGGGCTTCTAGCATAATTGAGGGGATAGTTCAGGATGACAGGTACTCAGTTGTAAATGATCTTATCATTTACAAAGGTAGGATATTCTTAACCCCAGGATAAGAAATGAAGAACACAGTGATGAGGTATTTTTATGATACACCTATGGCAGGGCACCCGAGGTACTTCAAGACTTATAGACAGGTTCGAGAGCGCTTTACTTGGAAAGGGCTCAAAACAGATGTTCTTCGATATGTTAGAGAGTGTCCTATTTGCCAGCAGAATAAACAGGAACATACATACCTTGCAGGTTTACTTCAGCCACTTCTGATTCCTGATAGGAAGTGGGAGTGTTTATCCATGGATTTTTTACTGGTTTGCCGAAAACCCAGGGACGAGATTGTATCTATGTGGTTGTTGATCGTTTAACAAAATATGCTCATTTCTTTCCAATCACAGCTACATACTCAGCTGCACAGGTAGTAGAACTCTTCTTCCGTGAGATTTTTAGGTTGCATAGGTTACCTCGGAGCATTGTTAGTGACAGGGATAGTTGGTTCTTGAGTCATTTTTGGTAGGAGTTATTTAGACTATGTGGGACAGAGCTTACCCCAAGTACCAACTACCACCCACAGACGGATGGCCAGACAGAAATTGTGAATAAGTGGGTGGAGGGATATCTCAGGAATTACATTGCAGGGCAACAGAAGGGTTGGGTTAAGTGGATATACCTTTGTGAGTACTGTTACAATACCACTTACCATCTCTCAATTCAGATGACACCATTTATGGCCTTGTATGGTTATGAAGCACCCAGTTTCCTTGAGTTGTTGATGAGTGACAGTAGAGTGCCTAGTGCAGGAGATATGTTACAGGAGAACCAGGATATTATGAGAGCTCTTCGAGAAAATATCCAAAAGGCACAGAATCAGCAGAAACAGTATGCTGATCAGAAGAGAGTTGAGCGGTCATTTGAGGTTGGGGATATGGTGTATTTGATGTTACAGCCCTATCGACAATCCACTCTCAAGAAGAGTGGTGCAGAGAAGCCCAAGCCGCGTTATTATGGCCCTTTCAGGATTATCCGGCGAGTTGGTGATGTGGCTTATGAGTTAGAATTACCGGCAGATAGCAAAGTACACAATGTTTTCCATGTGTCACGCCTCAAGAAGGCATTAGGTCATCGCGTGGTTCCTTCTGCTACCTTACCACCCTTGGATGATGAGGGGAAGTTGATTCTAGTGCCTGAGGCTGTTTTGGATGTTAGGGAGAGGCAGTTACGGAGACGAGTCATCAGAGAGTACTTGATCAAATGGAGGGATTTCCCAGTTGAGGATGCCACTTGGGAAGGCGAGGAGATTCTTCAGCATCCAGAGTTGAGATTGCTTGGGGACAAGCAATTTCAGGAGGGGCGGACTGTAATGTCCCCTTCCTAGGTGATTTTCATGATGAGTAATTTAGCCTTTAACTCCCAAAGGCTAATTGTTGAAATAAGGGAGATATTATTAAATTAATTATTTTATAAGGTTATTACTTAATTTGAAATCAAAAGGTAACCTTATATTTAATTAATTTAATATAGTGACTTAAAATACACATTAGATCATTAAAGTCACTAAAATAAAATAATAGGATTTTTCTAGAAGCCTCTTGAAAGTGTGATTAAAAAAGTATAAAGGAAGGGGCAAGGCAAGCTTCCAGGCATCCGATTATTGACATTTGCATTTGATGAGTTTTGTGGAGCCAAGGGTTTCTACATATTTGGTCTTTGGGAACGGAAACTCCCATAGATTAGCATAACTGAGGTGGTGAAATATCCTCCGAAGGGTTGTAAATTGGAAGGGATACTTCAGTCCTTTCATTTGTGCTTAAATCTGCAATGTTAACAGGGGTTTGGAGGTATCAATTTGCATATCAGAAGTTTTTCTATTGGCTGCTACAGTGTTTTGCTACAGTATGCTACAGTGTTTTTGCTATAGTGATTTGCTACAGTAGCGCTACAGTGACGCTACAGTGCGCGCTACAGTGATTTGCTACAGTATGCTATAGTGACTTGCTACAGTGCGCGCTACAGTGTTTTGCTACAGTACGCTACAGTGTTGCTACAGTACCGTGAATAGCAACACTACAATATGGGGCAGCTAGGAGAGGGTTTCAATTTGGGTTTGGAAGGGACTTCTTTCCTTGGTTGATGAGAAGGCTGGGTGCTACACTTGAGAGGCACGATTGGGGCTTGAGAGGGATGTTTATGAGCTGTTTTCAGGCTGCCATTCCTTCATCTTCGTCATCGATTCACAGCAACTTACATTTCCAGGTTCTTTCATGAGTTAGCATCTTTATATCAGCATTGTTTCATAGTTGTCATTTTAGGAGTTGCATAAAATTGTAGAGCCAAGAGTCTTGGGCATTCATATCAGCATTGTATTAGACAATATATCTCAATAAAGGAGTGATAAGTTGTAGGCCATCTATTTGATGTAATGTGCATATTAATATCCATCATGATTAGCATAATAGTATGCATGCCAAGTGTTTGACAAAATGTCAATTGGCTGTAGATATGCATTTCATGTCTAATTTTCATGTATATGCATCAAAAATATTAAAAAAAAAAGTCATATATGCATCTAGATTAATGCTTAGACATTGTAGTTTGGATTTATGAGTATTTAGAGTATGCAGCTATCATTATCAAGCAAAAATATCAGACTAAAAACACAGACCAGCAAGTATTGGGTTTACATCAAAAGTGTTTGACAATATTCCTCAAGAAGCTCAAATCAGCAAAATAAGGTCTGAAATAGCAAGGGATATTACATGTACCTGGTTGATGATTCTCATCTAAAGATTGTTGGTCGTGGAAGAGTCTCAATTTGATTTCCTGATGGAGGAGTGAAAGGGATCAATGAGGTTATGCACATCCCAGGCCTAGCACGGGACCTACTTTATGTAAGTATATTGAATGATGCAGGTGTGTAGATTGTTTTTTCAAAGGATGGATGCAAGATGACTAGAGGATCTATGGTGCTTGTGAAGGGTACTCAGAGAGGTACTTTGTTTCAGCTGGAAGCATGCACTTCACAGTGCAATAGTTCTTCTGACCTGAAGAAAAGCAATGTAGTCACTTCATCCCCACCATCTGAACAAGCAGTGAAGAAATCTGTTGTAACACTTTTTGATGGTAGTGCACATGATTTGGAAGTTAAACTTCTTACTGAAAAGACTATGTTATGGCATTTGAGATATGGCCACATTGGTGAGAAGGGTCTTAGAACCCCAAAAAACAAAAACCTCATTGAGGGGTTAAATGATTGTAATCTCGAGTTTGACTTTTACGAACATTGTGTATATGGCAAGCAAAACCGTGTTCAGTTTTACTCTAGTTCTCACAGGTCTTCTGGTGTATTGGATGTTATTCATTCTGATGTGTTTGGTCCTGCTAATGTTCCTTTGATTTCCAAATCTATATATTTTGTATCTTTCATAGATGATTACAGTAGGACATGAGTTTATTTTATCAGAAGCAAGACTGAAGTCTTTAGTCAGTTTAAGGAGTTTAAAGCCTTTGCTAAAAATTAGACTAGTAAATAGATTAAGTGTTTGAGAACTGACAACGATGGTGAGTTTTGTTCAACAGAGTTTGATAAGTTTTGTAAAGAGAAAGGGATTGAAAGACATAAGACAACTCCATACACCCTGTAGCAAAATGGAGTTACAGAGAGGATGAACATGACACTGATGGAGAAGGCTAGGAGTATGCTTAGTGGAGCAAGCTTCGAACAAAAGTTTTGGGCTGAAGCTATTGCTAGTGCTTGGTACCTGGTAAATAGGTCTCCTACATTAGCTCTTGTTGGTAAGACACCTATGGAGGTGTGGTCTGGTAAGAAGCCTTTAGTTAGATATCTTCATGTTTTTGGTTGTGAGGCATATGCACATGTGCCTAGGGAGAAATGGTCTAAATTGGAGAACAAGGTTGTTAAGTGTATTTTCATTGGCTATGGTGTCAGTGTGAAAGGATACAAGATTTGGGATCTTATGGATGAAAAAGTGGTGTATAGAAGAAGTGTTATCTTCAGAGAGCTAACACCTTATTCCATTGTTCTACAGCCAGAACAAACAGAAAAGAAAGAGGGTGCGGTTTAGTTTCCTTCTACCCCTGAGAAGACTGAACATACAAACCCTATGAGACCTGATGATGAGGAGATCTCTAGTAGCTCTGAAAGCTCAGAAGAAGAAGTAGAACCTCAACCTCAGCCATTGAGGAGGTCTACATGAACAAGAAAGCAATCTAATAGGTTTGGTTATTCATTACTTGATTCTAGTTGTGTTTTTTCTTTACTTACTAACACTAATGAGCTTAGAACTATGAAAGAGGCTATAGGCATGAAAGATGTAGTTTCCTGGAAGGAGGCCATGGAAGATGAGATGGCTTCTTTGGAAAAGAATAAAGGATAGGACTTGGTGCCTTTGCCTAATGGATGGAAACCCATTATATGTAAATGGGTGTTCAAGAAGAAATTCGGTGCAGATGGCAGTGTTGAAAAGTACAAGGCTGGATTGGTTGTGAAGGGGTACTCACAAGTGGAGGGAATTGATTATGGTGAAATTTTCTCTCTTGTTGCAAAGATGAGATCCATTTGATTCATGTTATCTCTTGTAGCTGCTTATGACTTAGAGGTAGAATAGATGGATGTGAAGACAACTTTCCTTCATGGTGATTTGGAGGAAGAGATTTACATGTCATAGCCAGAGCATTACATAGAGAAAGGTAAAGAAAATTTGGTTTGCAAGTTAAAGAAGTCTTTGTATGGTTTGAAGCAGTCTCCTAAGATGTGGTACTTGAAGTTTGATGCATTTGTGTTGTTTATTGGATATCTAAGATCCAAATCAGATCATTATGTGTATTACAAATTTGACAATGATCGCATTCTCATTATTGCATTGTATGTTGACGATATGATGTTGATTGAGAATGGTAAGAATATGATTTTTGATTTGAAGTCTCAGTTGTCAGTACAATTTGAGATGAAAAATCTTGGGGCAACCATGTACATTCTGGGAATGGAAATCATAAGAGACAGAGCTAACATAAAACTTTGGTTAAGCCAAAGTAAGTATGTGAAGACCGTGTTGGATAGGTTCAGCATGGCAGATTGTAGACCATTGTGTGTTCCTATTTGATCGAGGACAAAGTTATCTATTAATGATTGTCCAAAATCTCCTAGTGAGGTGGAGGGCATGAGCAAAGTACCTTATGCTAGTGTTGTTAGTAGTTTGATGTATGTTATGGTCTGTACAAGACCAGATATTGGCCAAGCAGTGGGAGTCCTTAGTTGATTTATGGCTAATCATAGATGGGTACATTGGGATGTAATTAAGTGAGTGTTCATATATTTGAGGGGTACTTTCGAGTATTCCATTTTCTATCATGGTAATGCTATAGGACCTCCGCATTCATTTTGTATTCATGGATTTGTGGATTCTGATTGTGCAGGTGACATTGACAGCAGGAGATCCACTAGTGCCTATGTGTTCACTATGTTTGGTGGTGCAATTAGTTGGATGAGTAAGCGACAACCTATGGTTTCTTTGTCCACGATAGAAGCTAAGTACATGGCAGAAACTTATGCTTGCAAGGAAGCCATTTGGCTTAATAGATTGTGTTTAGATATTGGTGTTGATGCAGGATAAATTATGATTTGTTGTGATAGTCAGAGTGTGATTTACCTTGCGAAGAATCCAACTTTCCATGCCAGAACAAAGCACATTGATGTACAGTTTCATTGCATATGAGACATGGTAGAGGATGGGAAGGTAAATTTGGAGAAGGTAGATACTTTGAAGAATGTTGTAGATGCATTGATGAAACTAGTGGGCACAGAGAAGTTCAAATGGTGTTCGGAGTCTATCGGCCTCTCGACCTATAGCAGTTAAATCATGTTAATTCTATTGGCTCTTACAAGGTATTCAACAAGTGGGAGAATGTTGGGAATTAAGGTGTCTCAACCTTGGTAATTCCTTGTATTAATTCATTGTATTTATTTATTTATTACCTATTGTATAATTTGGATGCAAATCCTATGTTGTCATATTGTGGGAGTTAGCACGGTGATGTGTCATCCTACATGGCATATGACCACATGTAAATTTATCCTCACATGAGGAGATAGGCATCCCACTTAGTGGTAGGAATATTTTTCTATGTGTCGGCATTTTGGAATGTAAGGGAATATTGACCGAAACGGTCATGACAGATTCCTATGACAAAGTTATGACATGTAAGAGTCAGAAATAGAAGACCCTATGACAGGCATGGACATGTGTCAAGAAACATCTTTTAAAAAGGCATCTTTGGGAGCCCCAAGGTGGACTATGACATGTTGTAAGAGAATATGCTATTTGTAGCCTGTGTATGATAGATTCTCTTAACAGTTGTAAGTTATGATAGCTATGACAGATTCTATAACAGTTGTAAGTCATAAGAGCATCTGTCATAGCCCATTTTAGAAATAGGTGACCTCCTTGGGATGGGGTCACTTGACAAGTGTTAGGAGCATTCTATAGTGTTGAACAAGTGTCCATAGGCATGGGTTTTGGGCCATGAGGCCGTGTTGGACGCCCATCTCAATGTGGACCCATTTTTACCTTGTATTCTTTTTATAAACAGGTGCTTTTGAGAGAAGTACTATAGGTTTGACATGTACTATTATGCTACTAGAACATCTCCAGATATGAGTGTCGAAGACTCCTGCAAGAGCATTGGCTCTGTGACTATATTGTAACCTTCATTGTTTACAGAATGCATTTGAGCTGTGTTTTGGAGTGTGGGGGTTTTTCACCCGATAAGGGTTTTCCCCACATATATCTTGTGTCTCTTTTCTTCTGTCTCACATTCTTGTGTATGTGTTTGCTACAATATCTCTGTTAGTGGGTTAACATAATCTATAATTGTAAAGATAAAATTGAATTTGCACTCTCCTCCCCTCATTAGATTAGTGTAGGAAGTGATTTTCGGACACCTAGCTTCCTTTCACTTATATCTCCTCTTTTGATCTGCCTTAGCCTTTTACTGAATATTCATCTTATTAATGTGTTTTCTCACCTCTTCATGCAAATTCTTTAGATGTTCTGCAAAGTTTTCAGCTTCAGTACTTGTCTTTTCTCCTTTGTCTAGCTTCCTTAACTCAGAAGCATTTCTTGGGCTATTACCATATACAATCTAGAATGGTGACTTACTAGTACTCCCATTGACATAATTGTTGTAAGAAAATTCTACCTGTGGTAAAATCAAATCCCATCCCTTGGGCTTATCTCCTACTAATCATTGTAGTAGGTCACCTAAACTTCTATTCCCCACTTTTGTCTGTCCATCAATCTATGGATGGTGTGCAGAAATGAACTTCAAATCTATCTTCAACTTCTTCCACAATGTCCTCCAGAAATAACCAACAAACTTGGTATCTCGATCTGAAACTATGCTCCTTGGTAGACCATGTAATCTCACCACCTCCCTAAAAATAACTCTGCAATATGAACAAAATCATTAGTCTTCTTGCAAGGAATAAAATGTGCCATCTTCAAGAATCTGTCCACCACCAAAAAAATGGAATCATGTCCTCTTTGTGTCCTTGGTAAACCAAGAACAAAATCCATACTGATATCATCCCATGGCTTCTTCGGTACAAGTAATTGCTGATATAGCCCTATATTTTGACTTGTTCCTTTTGCCATTTGACACACTCTGCAACTCTGCACAAATTTCTTCACATCTTGCTGCAATTGTGGCTAGTAATAATGTTCACCAACAATAGCAATGGTCTTATCTTGACCAAAGTATTCAGCCAATCCTCCACTATGTTTCTCATTAATCAGGTTCTCTCTCATGGAACTCCTCAGAATGCACAACTGGATTCCTTTAAACAACATGCCATCTTAGATTATGAAATCCAACCATTTTGTCCTCTCCAAAGTAAAAGGTTTCAAACAAGCTTTCCAAAACAAGCTTTCCAAGCCTCTGCAAAATCTGGATCTTTAGGATACAAACTTTTGAGCTCATCGAACCCAACAACCTCTATCTTCATTTCTTTCAACAAATTTTGCCTTCTGCTCAAGGCATCCGCAACTCTACTAGACTTACCACTCCTGTGCTTCAAAATAAAAGTATAACTCTGTAAAAACTCAACCCATTTTAAGCGTCTTTGATTCAACTTTCCTTGACTATTAAGATACTGTAAAGCTTGATGATCAATATATAAAACAAATTCTTTTGGCAACAAATAATGTCTCCATTTCTTCAAAGCCTAAACTATAGTATACAATCCCTAATCATAAACATAATACTTTTTCTTGGCATCATTAAGCTTCTCACTAAATTAGGCAATGGGCTTACCTTCTTGACTCAAAATAGCTCCTATAGCACTGCCACTAGCATCACAATCTAGCTAAAATACCTTATTGAAATCTGGAAGTGCCAAAATAGGTTGCTCTGTGACTTTCTACTTTAATGTATCAAAGCTTTTGTCTACTCCTTTAGTTCATCTAAACTCTTTTCTATCCCCTTTCATTGTCTCAGTTAGGGGTGCACAAATGCTACTAAAATTCTTGATAAACTTTCTATAAAAACTTGCCAAACCATGAAAAGATCTTACCTTTGTAGCACTCCTCGATGTAGGCCATTCAATGATAGCCCTCACTTTTTTTGGGTGCATCTTAAGACCTTCCTCTGAGACAACAAATCCCCCAACTCCTTTGCGAAATTATATTTCTTCAAATTAATCAACAACTTCTCCTCCCTCAGCTTCTCTAGAACTCTTTTGATATGCATTAGATGCTCATCCCATGTCTTACTAAAAATCATTATATCATCCAAATAAACAATAACAAAACTTCCCAAAAATTCCTTCAGTACCTTGTTCATGAGCCGCATGAATGTGCTCAGTGCGTTGGTTAGCCCAAATGGCATGACTAACCACTCATACAAACCCTCCTTTGTCTTGAAGGCTATCTTCTATTCATCTCATTCTCTAATTCGGATCTGGTGATACCCACTCTTCAAGTCAATCTTCGTGAAGTACTTGGCTCCACTCAAACAATCAATTATGTCATCCATTCTTGGCAATGTAAATTTATACTTGATCGTGATCTTATTTATGGATCGAGAATATGTACACATTCTCCACTCTCCATTTTTCTTTGGTGCTAGTATTGTAGGTACCACACATGGACTCAGGCTCTCTCTTATCAGTCCATTCTTTAACAACTCGTGAACTTGTCTTTTCAACTTTTCATTCTCTGTTGGAGTCATTCTGTGGGTTGCCTTATTTGGCAAACTGACTCCTGGTATCAAATCCATTTGATGACTTATCTTTCTCAATGGTGGTAAACCTTTTGGTACATTATTAGAGATAATGTCCCGAAATTCTTCTAACATGTTTGAAACTTCTACTGGTACATCTTCACATTTCTCTTGACTAATCTTAGGAATCAATGCAAAGCAATGATGCTCATGCTTCATACCCTCCAAAAATTTCCTACCATCTACCAAACAAATTTTGATAGTACTACATACCTTTTCTCCCACCTCCTTCAAGGGCTTTAACTTATGACGAACTCCACCCTTTGTTAGGGAATATGTGTTTGCACTGCCATCATGGATAGAGCTCCTATCATACTGCTACAGCCTCCCCAACAACATATGACATGCATCCGATGGTATGATATCACATAGTACCTCATCATGGTAGTCCCCAATCTTGAACTTCACTAAACACTGCTCATTGACCAAAGCTCTATGGTCCTTCTGCAACCATGCAATCCGATATGGATGTGGATGCTTTCTTCTTGTCAACTTCAACTTGTCAACCATCTCCTCTTAAACAAGATTGTCAGCACTTCCACTGTCAATAATAATATCACAACACTTACCTTCACATTTGCACCTTGTGCGGAATAAACTCTTCCTCTGATTGGGTTCTTTTTCCTCATTCAACAAAGTTCTTTTGACAACTAGGGTTTCTCCCCTTTCAGCATCTTTCAAACGCTCAGATTACACATCTTCATCTACATGTGCAACTTGTACATTACCTTCAGGTCTTCTATTTGTCCTTCCTTGATGTTGCGGACACTCGTATGTTTGATGCCCTTCTCCACATTGGAAATAGGTTCCTCTGAAACCTCCTCTTCAGGTTCCTTGCCTAGGTCGGCCCCCTCCTCTTCCTCTTTGCTCACCATTGTATTGGTGATGAGGGTGGTAGGCATTATCCTCTCTTTGATTTCAACTGGTGCCAGCTTCTTCACTTTTCTTTTGATCTTTATTATAGCCTCCATAGGGTCTTCCACTAGTCCTTCCACCTTGTCCTCTTCGCCTTTGCTTACTGTCGAATCTTTATTCAGCTTCTCTTCCACCTTCAGGGAAAATTGGTACACATCTTCTATGGTGGTCATTCTGACTAGGCTTAGCTCCTCTTGAATACTTGGCCTCAACCCATTAATGTAATGGGCTACCTTCTCCTTGTTGGCCTCTGCATGGCCTATCCTAATAGTAATCTTATAAAACTCTTATGTATACTCCTTAATAGACTTGTTACCTTGCTTCAGTCCTTGCAGCTTCTTCAGCAACTCCATCTCATAGTCCACAGGAATGAACTGATTCTTTAGTTTCTCCACCATCCGATCCCATCTAGTTATCTTTCCTTTCCCTCTTCTGTTCCTCTCTAATTGGACTTCCTTCCACCAAATACTGGCGTGGCCCTTCAACTTTGTTTTTGCAAACTTGACCTGATCTAGGTCCTCCACATCTTCATACTCGAAATACTCCTCCATGTCATTGATCCAATCAATAAGTTGTTTCAGATTCAAATCTCTAGAATATGTAGAAACTTCAATCCTGGGTCTCTTTTTGATCTTTGAAATGATCCTCAACAACCTAACTTCTGCAAGATCTCCTGCAACTTCTTGTTCTTCCTCATATATCTCTTCTTTAGCTTCATTTTTGCTTTCTTTTGTTGTTCTTAGCTCAAACCCTCTTTGTAGCTCCTTTTGCAATGCATTGATTTGTCTTTGCAGATCTCTAAAACCCTCTTCCGTCAAAGCATTCCTCCCAATACGATTTCTTCATGGAGGCATCTTGATCTGCACAGCAAACCCACAACCTCGGGTCCTAGTGCAAACTACCTCATGGTCGGCGATCTATCTACACACTCAGGAACCCTTGCTTTGATACCACTTGATATGAAGGGGGTAAATCATAAAACACACAACAATAGAAATGAAACACAAAAAATAGAATATTTCTTTATTGATTTGGACAACTCATTACATTACAGAAGCTCAATTACAATAAGAGAAATCAATCCTCCATAGGCTGCAACACACTACAGCTACACATCACCAGGTGTTGGAATCTTCTTCCTTTTGTAACCCCAAATTAGCTAGGGTTTCTATTTTCCCACCAATTCTTGACTCTACACTTTCTCCCTTAACTCTACTACTACCCATGGTTCCCAAAATAGTCATAACTAGCACTTTTTGGCAGCCTCTAGTGAAATTTTGAAATTTGCAACTCCCTTCAAAAGTAGGTCAACTTTTGGGAAGCATAACTTTTGATCCGGGTGTCTGATTGATGAACCATTTTAAGCATCAGAAATCTCGTGATGTGAAATATCACACCAAAGATAAGTAAATGGATTTTTGTTAACTTTTCGAGATGTTATGGGATGTTTTAGTGCCTCATATCTCATTTCAGAAATTTTTAGGGGCTTTTTAGAAAACAAAAACTTTAATATCTTTCAGCTCACAAATGATCTTTGCCTGATTCCTTCACCAAAGGTCTTATATTTAAGTTATGAATATTTCTATTAATTTTTGTTTCAATCCATGCCCAAATGCAAACTTTCCTAAAATGGCAGTTAAACTTTCCAAAACTGGCAGTTTGCTATTTTTAGCAGTTTGGAAAACTCAAAGTCCTACATCATTACTCAAGAGATTATGGAACCAGAAACACTAATTATGGAATGAAACAAAAACAAATGCAATTATTTTGAATCAACTTCTTTTTGGGTGATGCAAGATTGCCCTTACACCATTGGATGCTCTTGCATCATTTGTATGTTGAGTCGCGAGCAGAAAAATAACTTTTGCACCATTCAACAATTTCATTTGCATTTTGTATGGCATTACCTACAAGTACACATGTTGGCAATTTATTTGTCACCTGTTACATTTAAGGTTTATTTAAGAATTTAAAACTTAAAGTTTAAATATAGATCTAATTTTTTTAAAAATATCTCTAGATTATGTGTGTGTGTGGCACGAACTACCTGCAAGTTCATGTTGATGAAGTGCACGCTTCACACATGCTCCTACTCCATCATGCTCTCCTTTTCCATGTCCACTCTCATAAAATTCCACAAGAATTTAGTGTTGCATCTAGCATGTTGATGGCTTAACAAAAAAAAGGCTTTTGCAGACTTAAATTGTCCTATGAAGTTACAAATTTAATTACACTTAAACAAAATTAGCTTCAAAAAACTTGACATATTAAATATATTATAAGTAATTGAATAATTTAAGTCTCAAAGTTAAAAGTAAATAAAAATTTAAAATTAAACCCTAAACAATGTACTTATGAACACATCCATCAGACCATATCCAATGTTGTTCTTGATTTATGCCACACCGTCTCAGGTCTTCAAAAAATATTTTCATACAATAAGCTACATAACTTCTATCATGACCTGTATCATCACTGATATAAAAGTGAACCTCTTTGATGATAATTCGATCATCTTTGCTACTTTGTATACCATCTACCTAAAACTCAGCATGTTTATAGAAAATTTGCACAAAGATTGCAACTTGCTCTGAATGATAATATTGACTTTGAATCTCAGTTTGAGGACTAAATGTATAGTTCTCAAAGAAATCTACAATAGAGAGAACACAACCTAGTGGAAAATAATTCTTTGAATCACAAAATTGTTTAGCTTGCCATCTTGCACCATGACAATGCTGGATATGTGGATATATGATATTGTGAAATTTATTCATAAATTTGTTGTAAGGCAATCTGTAGTGCCCCTCCGTTCTCACCTTGGATGTACAGGTGAACTGATCAAGGCGCATGAGGATGAAGGTAAAATAACAGGAATAATTATGGTAAGGTATACAATTGATGTTGTACAATATAGATAGATATCTCATCCACGTGAGGTTTCATATGATAGTTAATGTGTTTTATTGATAATCTCTATTGCGACACTGATAATGTAGGCTTTGACATTATTTTGCATTCCAATGATCAAGATGTCGATCTTACTGCAATTATTATGGATCTCATGGACTGAATCTATTAGATTTATTTGTTATGATGATGCTTCTGGGACTTATTCAATGTCATGCACCTATATGTTTAGTGTATGGTTCTGTTCAGATAATGAGGTAGATTCGAGTGGTTATGATCACGTGTTATCTAATCTAGATTGATATGATGTGGAGAGGACGATGTCACATCACTTGCTTGCGAGTGCCCTGTGATATTGTTATTCCTTTTCCACCTAGGGATAGCTTTGTGCATTTATATATATGCTTAACTGTGTTATTTGCTGTAGGATGCAGGTATTTGGCATCGACTCCACCTGAAATAACAGGTCTGAGCGTGCCTTAAACCCAATGGATAAGTTGTACCGGAGATAACATAAGGTTCCCACATCCCAAGTCATCATCCTCAATCAGGATGCATGACATGTCTAGTTCAATTGTCAGTTCTGTCAGTATGTCGGGTCTTGCAATTGAGGTATATTTGATGGAGCTTGTTTGGTAAAATGTGTTTTGGCCTGGCTTGTGAACATGTTTGATTCACCTTTTTAACAGTTGTCCTACTCAGTGGGTTATGTTAGATGCTTTGATTGCGTTATATAGTCATGTTATTATTTGACCCACTATAATACTTAACAGGATTACAACAATTATCATTATTAATAATAAATAAGGTTAAAATGATAACTGATAATTACCTAGCTCAAGGAAATTACCCTAAGTTGTTTGAATGTGAATTTCTGTTAGTAAATTGAGTTATTTGGGGGTAATTATAGATGTAAATAAATTTTAGTATCGTAATATTTTATTATGATTTCGCAATATTTATTTTAGTTTAGGGAATAATATTTCTCATAGTTATGTTTGTAAAAAGGTTCAGATTATTACCCGTGTTATACTAAATAAGATACATAAATTAATGTGTCTTGGTTCAAAGGTTATTAAAAAATAAGGTATAAATAATTATACATATATGATAAATATATATATATATATATATAGTATAGTACTAAAATAAAACATTATTGTGTTTGTTGAAAATTAAACTATGAGCTGTAAGGAGATAAAATTTAATTAATAGTTGTATAGTTGGCATGGGATCATGTGCCAAGCCTTCTTAAAAGGGGGAGGAATGGAGGAGAAAGGAACAGGCAGGGGAGATTGGGTTAGGTTGCAGCCGGAGAGGTTTCGGCATCAAATCCAGAGGGTTTGGGCAATCGCAGGAAGAGGAATTAAACCAAACCAGGTATGCATTCTGATCATTTTTCTTGCAGTAGAATACAGATATATATTTATTTGCTCCCGATTCTACTCTTGTTTTGGTTTGTGATAACTGTCTTTAGAGCTCTTGACATTGCAACCGTGCGATTAAAATACGATTTGATCGCCGTGTTCCCAAGATCCTCAAGATTTATCTGCATTGAATTCGATAAGGGCAAGGGCGCGGGGTTTTCGTTATGTATATGTGTGTGCGCAGCCTAGTTACCGGATTTGTAGGTCAAGATGGAATGGTTTGATGGAAAATTTTGATAAAGAGTCGGTAGGCCTAGTTCAGAAAACAATTCATTCAAAACTGTTATAGAAGAAATGAAAATTTATTTTAATTTTGTTTAGCAGAGTAAATGGCTTGGGTTGTTTAAACCTGGTTCCACAGGTAAACCCGCTGCTTACATCCCTCTGAAATTATGTGGCTGTGTACCCTTTTACCTTCTTTCAAAGATTTCAAATCGATGCAACCTTGCAAGAGTGTAGCATATGTATTTACATCTGGGCTAAAGCCAGATTGGCATAAAATGTCCAGTGCTCTCTTCAATTGTCTCTTCTTACATAGAATGTCAATAGCTTCCTTTAATTTCCCTTGTTTGCAGAGTATATCGACATTTATTGACTGTTCATCTTTATAATTAGTATCGCACAGTTTGCAGCTGCGAACATGACATCTCAAGTAATTGGATAGTAGTATCGTGTGAAATTTGGCAAAAGTGTGATAGGACCGGTTTTTCTGCAACATATTTGTTAGCATAGTGTGCAGAAGTGAGGTAAAGAGTATTAAAATTGTTAGCTCCCTTTCGATATATATTCTTTTACTTATCAATACCACTTTGGCAATACCACAATGTGGAATAACCAAGAATCAGTTTTGAACCTCCTAGACCAAGCTCATAGTAAATCGTAGGAAAACTACCAAATTCCAGAGTTTTGCTTCTTCAAATTTGTGTCCTCTTTTTCAATGGTTTGCCAATGTATTGCTGCAGGTCTAGGAAATAGTTTGAAGATCCATTCCTGTAGCCTGTGGGTAAGTGACCTGGAATTTGGTGCTCTGAGCATTCTGGTGCATCACCTCTGCCAGTTGGCACTTTTGTTTTTCATTGGTTAGAATTTTTTTTCAATTGCTGCAGTACAGCTCTGGAGTTTTTTTCATTTTGTGGTTGTATGCGAGGTAGAGCTTTTCTTGCCCAAGTTGCAGCTGGTGATGCAATCAATTTGTTGCTGCATACATTTCACAAGCATCCATATTCTTTTATCCTGAAATTAATTGTCAATACACTCAGAGTCTAGTTTCTGAGCCACCTGTAGGATGCTTTCAATTATAATAGTCAATGTAGAGTTCAGATTTGCCCCTTGAGTATTATTTTTGTCTGAGTTTCAGGTGGCTTCTTGTATAACTATGGGAGTGACCTGTCAAGGAGCATGTGGGAGAGTCTCTAGGTTAGGAGAGTTAAAAAAATAGAGCCATTAGCCACTGGTGTTGGTATGCTTGGGAAATGCTATGAAGCACTGTTACTGAGTTTTCCACCTAAAACATAGGAATATATTGGGTTTGGAACTGGGATTGGATTTTAGAGGGGTGCTCTTTGAATGAGCAACATTAAAAAGATCATTTGTAGAAAGAAGTTGGGCTAGTTTGCAGAAAACACTGTAAGCTCTAAATTTACGAGTTGGGGAGGAAAATATAACACCCAAACATAAACAAGCAGCTGAGCAAGATGTACATGACTGTTGAATGAAAATCTGATCTGTAGATTGTGTCTATAATATGAGTTTTGGTGGAAGTTGTTTGAGTCTTCTTGCAATAACGTTGGAGATGATTTTATATACTGTTGCATAAGGTATTAGGACAGAATTGGTCCATTGTGTCAGCCTTTGTGGTTTTGGGAATGACTACTAGTTTTGCCGCACTCATCTGTTTTAGGCTTTTAGCCTTTTTTAGTTTCTTCTCGATTCCTCCGCTTGTTTTATCATCCCCACGAAAACATCTTGGGTTTGAAGCAACTTAATAAAAAAAGCTGGCAGAACAAAAGGCTTGTACGCATTCTTTGCTGTTATTTGTTTTTACATTGATTTTTTTAAAAACCTTGTTAAGGTGTTGTTAGATGTAGATTG
Source organism: Cunninghamia lanceolata (assembly GCA_027924645.1). Taxonomy (NCBI): domain Eukaryota; kingdom Viridiplantae; phylum Streptophyta; class Pinopsida; order Cupressales; family Cupressaceae; genus Cunninghamia; species Cunninghamia lanceolata. The sequence goes on along the minus strand of BSBN01000687.1, from coordinate 414,399 downwards.
TGTCTGTATATCCATTTTTATTCATAAAGTCCATACAGAGGCAGATTGTAGAAGGTAATGGCCAATAGCTTATAGGCATCTTGTTCTCTTGTCTCTATTAATTTATAACCCCTGGTAAGAAAAAAAAAAAAGAAGAAATAAATTATAATAATTGTGTTCTACAATTAATGATCACCATTAAAGCCTCAAAAATAAATATTAATGTCAACATAGGACCAGCATAAGTCAGTGGCGCTGTATAAGTAAATCTCTTTAGAATAGGCAAGAGGGGTGCAAAACCCATCTCTAACGAGCCCATGAAAGAATCAGAAAATGGAGATAAAATCTCACCTACAGCATCAGAAGAGTACCATGATAGCTAGCAAAAATAATACAACCTCCTATTGATCGGAGGCATTCAAAGAGTTTAGTCTAAACAATTATTTTATAGGCCATTGAGACCCGTGTTTTCTACTATGTTTTAGTGTTATGATATTTTCTTGGTGTAGTAGGATCAAAAAAGTATATTGTAAATCATTGCAATTTCACGGTTATTAATCCTATGAATTTACGGCCTCTGTATTTAGCTTCAGTAAACTGCCGGAGAAGAGGAGGCTTTGTAAATCAGGAGAGAATTTTATTTCAGGGTTGTTGTTAGGGTTTGATATCATGATCTTTCCAATTAAAGAGCTATATAATGATTGTTTTATTATATTGGAATAATTTATTAAGATAATTATAATGCATATGTTCTTGATTGATAAATTATGTTTGATGCATGTATTATTCAGTTGGTAATTTAATTTAAATTGTTATTGAATTTATTATGATTTCTTGATAATGATTTGTTAAGAATGGGAATTGGATTGGTAGGTTGGAATTAGAGGTCTAATCATGGTAAGAAGTATTTGATTTATAAGAATTTGGTAACTAATATTACCTATGCATTTGTTTAGCTTGAAAGTTATGCTTATATGTAATTGATGACTGATTTATTATATCAGATAGAATTATTAGTTATTAAATTAGATCGAAAGATATATGAAATTTTGTGGAGATATTACTTGTATTTGGGTGTTAATATGATTAAATGATATGATTAAATAATTAGTGTGGATGAAATTTAATCTAGGTTGATTGGTTTGGTAAAGATCATTTCATAAGGTTTTTTTTTGTTAAGTTGAAGTTGGGTTGAAAGCTTGGAGTTGAGTGAAACCTATAGGTAACTGAATGACTAGAGATTGAATTGCTTTTGTAATGAAAATTTATGTTGTCAGTGAGTTGATTAGTTGAAATCTGTTATTGCAAGCAAAATTTTCATGAAAGTGGGTCTATGTGTAAATTGTCAAGTTTAGATTCCAGAGGCATAAGGTAATAGGATTTGTTCATATGTATTCTATTCGTAGTTGTCTTGAAATGAAGATGTTGTAAGAACATGATGTCCCTTGTCTGTGTATGTGGGTCTTGGTAAACATCAATGTAAGATGATGTGTTTATTGTGTCAGGAATTTATGTCATCGGGTTTAAATTTCCTTCATGTATGTGTTGATATCAAGCTTGTGATTAGTATGGAAATGGGGAGATCTTGTCATTGTAATGAGAAACTGTTTTGGTTCATATCTGTGATTGGAAGAGCAAGATGACCCATACCTTGCTCTGGATATGTGTTATGATTATTGCGATTGATGACTGAAAGTTTTTGGACAATGATTTTAAGGTTGGTTTTCGTGACCATGTTTTGTATGCAAGAAGGGAAATGCCTTGCATTGTTTATGTATACTTATCAGTATGAAAGTGATTGTCTTGCTTGATGGTTCGGGTTTCTAGATGCAGGTAGGGCAGTGGCTTTCAATGTGGGGCCGGCGCCCAAAGTGGCTGTCAGGATAACCCATTGAAAGTTGTTAATTAAGTGAAAACCTAAAAATAAACTGGGGGGAAAAGGGTAAAATACACATTAACAAGATAATTGGATTCCTCTCCCATGCCTGTAGTGCTCGTTTAGACTAAGGATGGGTAGAGAAGGCCTGGTCGGCAAGATCAACTTCCTTGTCCTCACGAAAGGAAGGTTGATACCGCATGAGTCACCCTATGGGGCCGGCGCCTAGTGAGAGGCTGTCAGGATAACCATAGATGGGGGCCGGCGCCTAGTGAGAGGCTGTCAGGATAACCCATGTTAGGACCGTGCGATGACACTCTCCCTACTGCAGCCTAGCATTCCCTAGTTGTACTCTCCCCATTTGTCATGTGTTGCCTCTGGAAGTGATATTGAGTTGTTTGTGATGTTGTCATGTGTTGTGATGGAGTTATGTTTAGTCCTTGCTCCTGTTAGGCACTTGTCTACCTAACTGTATGATGTTGTGGGACCTTATGTTATCTCCTAGCACGGGGGGTGGACCTCAGGGTTCCACATGGTCGGGTGGATGTGCTTTATCTCCATTGGTTTTTCCTTGCCATTATTCGTGTGCAAGAAGGTTGTAACTCCTGTAGCAGTTTCAGATCATGTACCAGTTGATGAAGACAGTTATTTATGCTCATGTACTATCCTGTGTATCAGGTTATTAATAATGTTTATAATTCTTTGTAATCAAAAGTTGGTGATGTAAACAATATTATGTTGTATCCTCATATGTATGAAAAACTGTAGTTGTATTTGTTATGGATGATTATTTATTTGATGTCATGGAAATGTATGAGGTTATTCAATTAATGTAATAAATTTAGAATGATTTATTGTTGTCAAGTTAATGTGTGACGTGTGAGAGAACATGATAGTAGTTTGTCAGTAATGCAGCCATGGAACCCTGTGAGAATGTTACTTAGTATAGATAAGTTAAATGTTACCTTGTTATTCCTTGTATTTAAAAAAAAAAAATTCTGATTTGTTTAGTGTAATTGTGTTGTTCTCTAGTGTTTCATGGTGGAGCGTTACATTTGGTATCAGAGCCAAGTTTGCAACACTGGGATCTCTGGATTCTTGTTATTGTTCTAGGTTAGACATTTTTTTCTCCTTATGGTGAGTTAGTAATAGTACCTCTCACCTAAGAGCCTTAGTATGGTATTAGAAAGACGATAAGCTTACAGATTTGTGGTTGACTATAGAAGAAATAAATCCTCGATGCTTTGTTCTACGTGTGTGTCTGTTATGCGAAAATGTGATAATTTACCTAACAATATGTATTCCCTAAACACTAGTGCTTGCTGATTGTTGAGGCCTCCAGTTCCTCTTGTGGTCTTTGGTTCTTTAGAAGCTAGAAGCACGGTTACTTTTAGTGCATGGAATCAAGAGAGTGGAATTTACCCCCGTTAGTGAAGTATTGCAGAAGCACCATAGTATATTTATGTTAATTACATTATTTGTGTAAGTATTGGAATGATTTGGAGGCATCATGCATTACAAGATATGTGGTTAAGTGGTATAGTCGTAGTTCGACTTCTATTTTATTTTAGTGGCCATGACTTCATGTGGAATTTCTTTTGTGATTATGAAGGTTATCATTGTATAAGTATGTAAAAACCAAATGCAGGAGATCAAACTGGAGCTTGTGTTAGACCCATCTCACATAAATGTGGTACTTAAAGTAAAATGTAGCCTTCATTAAGTATGTTCGTGTCTGCAGTATTATCTATCCTTCCTCACATAAAGAAATTGTATCACATTTAAGGTAGAAATTGTTGTAAATAAATAACGAATTGTTTTCCTTAAATCCTTGTGTAAAAGTTGTTTAGGTATGAGGATGTAGATAACCTAATTATCTGTGTTGTTGTACATTCTCTAACGCATTCTGGACCCTATGTCCTTGGGTGTTGTGTAGCAGATACTCCCTTTATGTGGCCAAAATTAGCCACTTTGTGATGTGGGTTTGTTTGCAATTTGGGTAATTTGAGAATTCTGATGGTTGTTTCATGTGTTGTTAGGGGCTATCAGTGAATTTATTTTCTTTGAAATTTCTTATGCCAGGAATGGTCACTAAAACTCTTCTCTCTATACTTGAGTTATTGTTGGAAATTGCCGGCGTTTTTTTATTTAAGATTTGATTTGGTTATTTTCCCACTTGGGTCTTTACCTCCTTTAAAATTTTGATGGTGACTATTCCGAATGTTTGTTTGTTAGCCCTGTACTGTGTCAAGTATTGTTTCTATCATGTTCATGTCGAACCTCTGATAGTGTGTACAAGGGAGGATTTTGTAGAGAATTGTACTTGAATGCAGGTGATTAGTCAGAACAATGGTGGAAATAAGAAATGAGATGTAATTTTGCCTTGATAATATGTTAACACAGATCCTTGAATCGAATGAAATTCTCAAATTACGTGTGAATGGATGTAAGTAGATCACATGATACACCTTAAAGGTAAGGAATTGATGTCTTTTATGCCCGTATTGAACGTTTGGGAACAATTGCTTAATGTGAATGCATATGTTGGCAATAGAAAATTGTAATACTAATGTGTTATGTTTCCACCCTAGTCTGTGACTTCCAGGAGTAAGTCAAGTTTTAGGGGGGGAGGATGTAGTGCCCCTCCGTTCTCACCTTGGATGTACAGGTGAACTGATCAAGGCGCATGAGGATGAAGGTAAAATAACAGGAATAATTATGGTAAGGTATACAATTGATGTTGTACAATATAGATAGATATCTCATCCACGTGAGGTTTCATATGATAGTTAATGTGTTTTATTGATAATCTCTATTGCGACACTGATAATGTAGGCTTTGACATTATTTTGCATTCCAATGATCAAGATGTCGATCTTACTGCAATTATTATGGATCTCATGGACTGAATCTATTAGATTTATTTGTTATGATGATGCTTCTGGGACTTATTCAATGTCATGCACCTATATGTTTAGTGTATGGTTCTGTTCAGATAATGAGGTAGATTCGAGTGGTTATGATCACGTGTTATCTAATCTAGATTGATATGATGTGGAGAGGACGATGTCACATCACTTGCTTGCGAGTGCCCTGTGATATTGTTATTCCTTTTCCACCTAGGGATAGCTTTGTGCATTTATATATATGCTTAACTGTGTTATTTGCTGCAGGATGCAGGTATTTGGCATCGACTCCACCTGAAATAACAGGTCTGAGCGTGCCTTAAACCCAATGGATAAGTTGTACCGGAGATAACATAAGGTTCCCACATCCCAAGTCATCATCCTCAATCAGGATGCATGACATGTCTAGTTCAATTGTCAGTTCTGTCAGTATGTCGGGTCTTGCAATTGAGGTATATTTGATGGAGCTTGTTTGGTAAAATGTGTTTTGGCCTGGCTTGTGAACATGTTTGATTCACCTTTTTAACAGTTGTCCTACTCAGTGGGTTATGTTAGATGCTTTGATTGCGTTATATAGTCATGTTATTATTTGACCCACTATAATACTTAACAGGATTACAACAATTATCATTATTAATAATAAATAAGGTTAAAATGATAACTGATAATTACCTAGCTCAAGGAAATTACCCTAAGTTGTTTGAATGTGAATTTCTGTTAGTAAATTGAGTTATTTGGGGGTAATTATAGATGTAAATAAATTTTAGTATCGTAATATTTTATTATGATTTCGCAATATTTATTTTAGTTTAGGGAATAATATTTCTCATAGTTATGTTTGTAAAAAGGTTCAGATTATTACCCGTGTTATACTAAATAAGATACATAAATTAATGTGTCTTGGTTCAAAGGTTATTAAAAAATAAGGTATAAATAATTATACATATATGATAAATATATATATATATATAGTATAGTACTAAAATAAAACATTATTGTGTTTGTTGAAAATTAAACTATGAGCTGTAAGGAGATAAAATTTAATTAATAGTTGTATAGTTGGCATGGGATCATGTGCCAAGCCTTCTTAAAAGGGGGAGGAATGGAGGAGAAAGGAACAGGCAGGGGAGATTGGGTTAGGTTGCAGCCGGAGAGGTTTCGGCATCAAATCCAGAGGGTTTGGGCAATCGCAGGAAGAGGAATTAAACCAAACCAGGTATGCGTTCTGATCATTTTTCTTGCAGTAGAATACAGATATATATTTATTTGCTCCCGATTCTACTCTTGTTTTGGTTTGTGATAACTGTCTTTAGAGCTCTTGACATTGCAACCGTGCGATTAAAATACGATTTGATCGCCGTGTTCCCAAGATCCTCAAGATTTATCTGCATTGAATTCGATAAGGGCAAGGGCGCGGGGTTTTCGTTATGTATATGTGTGTGCGCAGCCTAGTTACCGGATTTGTAGGTCAAGATGGAATGGTTTGATGGAAAATTTTGATAAAGAGTCGGTAGGCCTAGTTCAGAAAACAATTCATTCAAAACTGTTATAGAAGAAATGAAAATTTATTTTAATTTTGTTTAGCAGAGTAAATGGCTTGGGTTGTTTAAACCTGGTTCCACAGGTAAACTCGCTGCTTACATCCCTCTGAAATTATGTGGCTGTGTACCCTTTTACCTTCTTTCAAAGATTTCAAATCGATGCAACCTTGCAAGAGTGTAGCATATGTATTTACATCTGGGCTAAAGCCAGATTGGCATAAAATGTCCAGTGCTCTCTTCAATTGTCTCTTCTTACATAGAATGTCAATAGCTTCCTTTAATTTCCCTTGTTTGCAGAGTATATCGACATTTATTGACTGTTCATCTTTATAATTAGTATCGCACAGTTTGCAGCTGCGAACATGACATCTCAAGTAATTGGATAGTAGTATCGTGTGAAATTTGGCAAAAGTGTGATAGGACCGGTTTTTCTGCAACATATTTGTTAGCATATTGTGCAGAAGTGAGGTAAAGAGTATTAAAATTGTTAGCTCCCTTTCGATATATATTCTTTTACTTATCAATACCACTTTGGCAATACCACAATGTGGAATAACCAAGAATCAGTTTTGAACCTCCTAGACCAAGCTCATAGTAAATCGTAGGAAAACTACCAAATTCCAGGGTTTTGCTTCTTCAAATTTGTGTCCTCTTTTTCAATGGTTTGCCAATGTATTGCTGCAGGTCTAGGAAATAGTTTGAAGATCCATTCCTGTAGCCTGTGGGTAAGTGACCTGGAATTTGGTGCTCTGAGCATTCTGGTGCATCACCTCTGCCAGTTGGCACTTTTGTTTTTCATTGGTTAGGATTTTTTTTCAATTGCTGCAGTACAGCTCTGGAGTTTTTTTCATTTTGTGGTTGTATGCGAGGTAGAGCTTTTCTTGCCCAAGTTGCAGCTGGTGATGCAATCAATTTGTTGCTGCATACATTTCACAAGCATCCATATTCTTTTATCCTGAAATTAATTGTCAATACACTCAGAGTCTAGTTTCTGAGCCACCTGTAGGATGCTTTCAATTATAATAGTCAATGTAGAGTTCAGATTTGCCCCTTGAGTATTATTTTTGTCTGAGTTTCAGGTGGCTTCTTGTATAACTATGGGAGTGACCTGTCAAGGAGCATGTGGGAGAGTCTCTAGGTTAGGAGAGTTAAAAAAATAGAGCCATTAGCCACTGGTGTTGGTATGCTTGGGAAATGCTATGAAGCACTGTTACTGAGTTTTCCACCTAAAACATAGGAATATATTGGGTTTGGAACTGGGATTGGATTTTAGAGGGGTGCTCTTTGAATGAGCAACATTAAAAAGATCATTTGTAGAAAGAAGTTGGGCTAGTTTGCAGAAAACACTGTAAGCTCTAAATTTACGAGTTGGGGAGGAAAATATAACACCCAAACATAAACAAGCAGCTGAGCAAGATGTACATGACTGTTGAATGAAAATCTGATCTGTAGATTGTGTCTATAATATGAGTTTTGGTGGAAGTTGTTTGAGTCTTCTTGCAATAACGTTGGAGATGATTTTATATACTGTTGCATAAGGTATTAGGACAGAATTGGTCCATTGTGTCAGCCTTTGTGGTTTTGGGAATGACTACTAGTTTTGCCGCACTCATCTGTTTTAGGCTTTTAGCCTTTTTCAGTTTCTTCTCGATTCCTCCGCTTGTTTTATCATCCCCACGAAAACATCTTGGGTTTGAAGCAACTTAATAAAAAAAGCTGGCAGAACAAAAGGCTTGTACGCATTCTTTGCTGTTATTTGTTTTTACATTGATTTTTTTAAAAACCTTGTTAAGGTGTTGTTAGATGTAGATTGTGTCTGTATATCCATTTTTATTCATAAAGTCCATACAGAGGCAGATTGTAGAAGGTAATGGCCAATAGCTTATAGGCATCTTGTTCTCTTGTCTCTATTAATTTATAACCCCTGGTAAGAAAAAAAAAAAGAAGAAATAAATTATAATAATTGTGTTCTACAATTAATGATCACCATTAAAGCCTCAAAAATAAATATTAATGTCAACATAGGACCAGCATAAGTCAGTGGCGCCGTATAAGTAAATCTCTTTAGAATAGGCAAGAGGGGTGCAAAACCCATCTCTAACGAGCCCATGAAAGAATCAGAAAATGGAGATAAAATCTCACCTACAGCATCAGAAGAGTACCATGATAGCTAGCAAAAATAATACAACCTCCTATTGATCGGAGGCATTCAAAGAGTTTAGTCTAAACAATTATTTTATAGGCCATTGAGACCCGTGTTTTCTACTATGTTTTAGTGTTATGATATTTTCTTGGTGTAGTAGGATCAAAAAAGTATATTGTAAATCATTGCAATTTCACGGTTATTAATCCTATGAATTTACGGCCTCTGTATTTAGCTTCAGTAAACTGCCGGAGAAGAGGAGGCTTTGTAAATCAGGAGAGAATTTTATTTCAGGGTTGTTGTTAGGGTTTGATATCATGATCTTTCCAATTAAAGAGCTATATAATGATTGTTTTATTATATTGGAATAATTTATTAAGATAATTATAATGCATATGTTCTTGATTGATAAATTATGTTTGATGCATGTATTATTCAGTTGGTAATTTAATTTAAATTGTTATTGAATTTATTATGATTTCTTGATAATGATTTGTTAAGAATGGGAATTGGATTGGTAGGTTGGAATTAGAGGTCTAATCATGGTAAGAAGTATTTGATTTATAAGAATTTGGTAACTAATATTACCTATGCATTTGTTTAGCTTGAAAGTTATGCTTATATGTAATTGATGACTGATTTATTATATCAGATAGAATTATTAGTTATTAAATTAGATCGAAAGATATATGAAATTTTGTGGAGATATTACTTGTATTTGGGTGTTAATATGATTAAATGATATGATTAAATAATTAGTGTGGATGAAATTTAATCTAGGTTGATTGGTTTGGTAAAGATCATTTCATAAGGTTTTTTTTTGTTAAGTTGAAGTTGGGTTGAAAGCTTGGAGTTGAGTGAAACCTATAGGTAACTGAATGACTAGAGATTGAATTGCTTTTGTAATGAAAATTTATGTTGTCAGTGAGTTGATTAGTTGAAATCTGTTATTGCAAGCAAAATTTTCATGAAAGTGGGTCTATGTGTAAATTGTCAAGTTTAGATTCCAGAGGCATAAGGTAATAGGATTTGTTCATATGTATTCTATTCGTAGTTGTCTTGAAATGAAGATGTTGTAAGAACATGATGTCCCTTGTCTGTGTATGTGGGTCTTGGTAAACATCAATGTAAGATGATGTGTTTATTGTGTCAGGAATTTATGTCATCGGGTTTAAATTTCCTTCATGTATGTGTTGATATCAAGCTTGTGATTAGTATGGAAATGGGGAGATCTTGTCATTGTAATGAGAAACTGTTTTGGTTCATATCTGTGATTGGAAGAGCAAGATGACCCATACCTTGCTCTGGATATGTGTTATGATTATTGCGATTGATGACTGAAAGTTTTTGGACAATGATTTTAAGGTTGGTTTTCGTGACCATGTTTTGTATGCAAGAAGGGAAATGCCTTGCATTGTTTATGTATACTTATCAGTATGAAAGTGATTGTCTTGCTTGATGGTTCGGGTTTCTAGATGCAGGTAGGGCAGTGGCTTTCAATGTGGGGCCGGCGCCCAAAGTGGCTGTCAGGATAACCCATTGAAAGTTGTTAATTAAGTGAAAACCTAAAAATAAACTGGGGGGAAAAGGGTAAAATACACATTAACAAGATAATTGGATTCCTCTCCCATGCCTGTAGTGCTCGTTTAGACTAAGGATGGGTAGAGAAGGCCTGGTCGGCAAGATCAACTTCCTTGTCCTCACGAAAGGAAGGTTGATACCGCATGAGTCACCCTATGGGGCCGGCGCCTAGTGAGAGGCTGTCAGGATAACCATAGATGGGGGCCGGCGCCTAGTGAGAGGCTGTCAGGATAACCCATGTTAGGACCGTGCGATGACACTCTCCCTACTGCAGCCTAGCATTCCCTAGTTGTACTCTCCCCATTTGTCATGTGTTGCCTCTGGAAGTGATATTGAGTTGTTTGTGATGTTGTCATGTGTTGTGATGGAGTTATGTTTAGTCCTTGCTCCTGTTAGGCACTTGTCTACCTAACTGTATGATGTTGTGGGACCTTATGTTATCTCCTAGCACGGGGGGTGGACCTCAGGGTTCCACATGGTCGGGTGGATGTGCTTTATCTCCATTGGTTTTTCCTTGCCATTATTCGTGTGCAAGAAGGTTGTAACTCCTGTAGCAGTTTCAGATCATGTACCAGTTGATGAAGACAGTTATTTATGCTCATGTACTATCCTGTGTATCAGGTTATTAATAATGTTTATAATTCTTTGTAATCAAAAGTTGGTGATGTAAACAATATTATGTTGTATCCTCATATGTATGAAAAACTGTAGTTGTATTTGTTATGGATGATTATTTATTTGATGTCATGGAAATGTATGAGGTTATTCAATTAATGTAATAAATTTAGAATGATTTATTGTTGTCAAGTTAATGTGTGACGTGTGAGAGAACATGATAGTAGTTTGTCAGTAATGCAGCCATGGAACCCTGTGAGAATGTTACTTAGTATAGATAAGTTAAATGTTACCTTGTTATTCCTTGTATTTAAAAAAAAAAAATTCTGATTTGTTTAGTGTAATTGTGTTGTTCTCTAGTGTTTCATGGTGGAGCGTTACATTTGGTATCAGAGCCAAGTTTGCAACACTGGGATCTCTGGATTCTTGTTATTGTTCTAGGTTAGACATTTTTTTCTCCTTATGGTGAGTTAGTAATAGTACCTCTCACCTAAGAGCCTTAGTATGGTATTAGAAAGACGATAAGCTTACAGATTTGTGGTTGACTATAGAAGAAATAAATCCTCGATGCTTTGTTCTACGTGTGTGTCTGTTATGCGAAAATGTGATAATTTACCTAACAATATGTATTCCCTAAACACTAGTGCTTGCTGATTGTTGAGGCCTCCAGTTCCTCTTGTGGTCTTTGGTTCTTTAGAAGCTAGAAGCACGGTTACTTTTAGTGCATGGAATCAAGAGAGTGGAATTTACCCCCGTTAGTGAAGTATTGCAGAAGCACCATAGTATATTTATGTTAATTACATTATTTGTGTAAGTATTGGAATGATTTGGAGGCATCATGCATTACAAGATATGTGGTTAAGTGGTATAGTCGTAGTTCGACTTCTATTTTATTTTAGTGGCCATGACTTCATGTGGAATTTCTTTTGTGATTATGAAGGTTATCATTGTATAAGTATGTAAAAACCAAATGCAGGAGATCAAACTGGAGCTTGTGTTAGACCCATCTCACATAAATGTGGTACTTAAAGTAAAATGTAGCCTTCATTAAGTATGTTCGTGTCTGCAGTATTATCTATCCTTCCTCACATAAAGAAATTGTATCACATTTAAGGTAGAAATTGTTGTAAATAAATAACGAATTGTTTTCCTTAAATCCTTGTGTAAAAGTTGTTTAGGTATGAGGATGTAGATAACCTAATTATCTGTGTTGTTGTACATTCTCTAACGCATTCTGGACCCTATGTCCTTGGGTGTTGTGTAGCAGATACTCCCTTTATGTGGCCAAAATTAGCCACTTTGTGATGTGGGTTTGTTTGCAATTTGGGTAATTTGAGAATTCTGATGGTTGTTTCATGTGTTGTTAGGGGCTATCAGTGAATTTATTTTCTTTGAAATTTCTTATGCCAGGAATGGTCACTAAAACTCTTCTCTCTATACTTGAGTTATTGTTGGAAATTGCCGGCGTTTTTTTATTTAAGATTTGATTTGGTTATTTTCCCACTTGGGTCTTTACCTCCTTTAAAATTTTGATGGTGACTATTCCGAATGTTTGTTTGTTAGCCCTGTACTGTGTCAAGTATTGTTTCTATCATGTTCATGTCGAACCTCTGATAGTGTGTACAAGGGAGGATTTTGTAGAGAATTGTACTTGAATGCAGGTGATTAGTCAGAACAATGGTGGAAATAAGAAATGAGATGTAATTTTGCCTTGATAATATGTTAACACAGATCCTTGAATCGAATGAAATTCTCAAATTACGTGTGAATGGATGTAAGTAGATCACATGATACACCTTAAAGGTAAGGAATTGATGTCTTTTATGCCCGTATTGAACGTTTGGGAACAATTGCTTAATGTGAATGCATATGTTGGCAATAGAAAATTGTAATACTAATGTGTTATGTTTCCACCCTAGTCTGTGACTTCCAGGAGTAAGTCAAGTTTTAGGGGGGGAGGATGTAGTGCCCCTCCGTTCTCACCTTGGATGTACAGGTGAACTGATCAAGGCGCATGAGGATGAAGGTAAAATAACAGGAATAATTATGGTAAGGTATACAATTGATGTTGTACAATATAGATAGATATCTCATCCACGTGAGGTTTCATATGATAGTTAATGTGTTTTATTGATAATCTCTATTGCGACACTGATAATGTAGGCTTTGACATTATTTTGCATTCCAATGATCAAGATGTCGATCTTACTGCAATTATTATGGATCTCATGGACTGAATCTATTAGATTTATTTGTTATGATGATGCTTCTGGGACTTATTCAATGTCATGCACCTATATGTTTAGTGTATGGTTCTGTTCAGATAATGAGGTAGATTCGAGTGGTTATGATCACGTGTTATCTAATCTAGATTGATATGATGTGGAGAGGACGATGTCACATCACTTGCTTGCGAGTGCCCTGTGATATTGTTATTCCTTTTCCACCTAGGGATAGCTTTGTGCATTTATATATATGCTTAACTGTGTTATTTGCTGCAGGATGCAGGTATTTGGCATCGACTCCACCTGAAATAACAGGTCTGAGCGTGCCTTAAACCCAATGGATAAGTTGTACCGGAGATAACATAAGGTTCCCACATCCCAAGTCATCATCCTCAATCAGGATGCATGACATGTCTAGTTCAATTGTCAGTTCTGTCAGTATGTCGGGTCTTGCAATTGAGGTATATTTGATGGAGCTTGTTTGGTAAAATGTGTTTTGGCCTGGCTTGTGAACATGTTTGATTCACCTTTTTAACAGTTGTCCTACTCAGTGGGTTATGTTAGATGCTTTGATTGCGTTATATAGTCATGTTATTATTTGACCCACTATAATACTTAACAGGATTACAACAATTATCATTATTAATAATAAATAAGGTTAAAATGATAACTGATAATTACCTAGCTCAAGGAAATTACCCTAAGTTGTTTGAATGTGAATTTCTGTTAGTAAATTGAGTTATTTGGGGGTAATTATAGATGTAAATAAATTTTAGTATCGTAATATTTTATTATGATTTCGCAATATTTATTTTAGTTTAGGGAATAATATTTCTCATAGTTATGTTTGTAAAAAGGTTCAGATTATTACCCGTGTTATACTAAATAAGATACATAAATTAATGTGTCTTGGTTCAAAGGTTATTAAAAAATAAGGTATAAATAATTATACATATATGATAAATATATATATATATATAGTATAGTACTAAAATAAAACATTATTGTGTTTGTTGAAAATTAAACTATGAGCTGTAAGGAGATAAAATTTAATTAATAGTTGTATAGTTGGCATGGGATCATGTGCCAAGCCTTCTTAAAAGGGGGAGGAATGGAGGAGAAAGGAACAGGCAGGGGAGATTGGGTTAGGTTGCAGCCGGAGAGGTTTCGGCATCAAATCCAGAGGGTTTGGGCAATCGCAGGAAGAGGAATTAAACCAAACCAGGTATGCGTTCTGATCATTTTTCTTGCAGTAGAATACAGATATATATTTATTTGCTCCCGATTCTACTCTTGTTTTGGTTTGTGATAACTGTCTTTAGAGCTCTTGACATTGCAACCGTGCGATTAAAATACGATTTGATCGCCGTGTTCCCAAGATCCTCAAGATTTATCTGCATTGAATTCGATAAGGGCAAGGGCGCGGGGTTTTCGTTATGTATATGTGTGTGCGCAGCCTAGTTACCGGATTTGTAGGTCAAGATGGAATGGTTTGATGGAAAATTTTGATAAAGAGTCGGTAGGCCTAGTTCAGAAAACAATTCATTCAAAACTGTTATAGAAGAAATGAAAATTTATTTTAATTTTGTTTAGCAGAGTAAATGGCTTGGGTTGTTTAAACCTGGTTCCACAGGTAAACTCGCTGCTTACATCCCTCTGAAATTATGTGGCTGTGTACCCTTTTACCTTCTTTCAAAGATTTCAAATCGATGCAACCTTGCAAGAGTGTAGCATATGTATTTACATCTGGGCTAAAGCCAGATTGGCATAAAATGTCCAGTGCTCTCTTCAATTGTCTCTTCTTACATAGAATGTCAATAGCTTCCTTTAATTTCCCTTGTTTGCAGAGTATATCGACATTTATTGACTGTTCATCTTTATAATTAGTATCGCACAGTTTGCAGCTGCGAACATGACATCTCAAGTAATTGGATAGTAGTATCGTGTGAAATTTGGCAAAAGTGTGATAGGACCGGTTTTTCTGCAACATATTTGTTAGCATATTGTGCAGAAGTGAGGTAAAGAGTATTAAAATTGTTAGCTCCCTTTCGATATATATTCTTTTACTTATCAATACCACTTTGGCAATACCACAATGTGGAATAACCAAGAATCAGTTTTGAACCTCCTAGACCAAGCTCATAGTAAATCGTAGGAAAACTACAAATTCCAGGGTTTTGCTTCTTCAAATTTGTGTCCTCTTTTTCAATGGTTTGCCAATGTATTGCTGCAGGTCTAGGAAATAGTTTGAAGATCCATTCCTGTAGCCTGTGGGTAAGTGACCTGGAATTTGGTGCTCTGAGCATTCTGGTGCATCACCTCTGCCAGTTGGCACTTTTGTTTTTCATTGGTTAGGATTTTTTTTTCAATTGCTGCAGTACAGCTCTGGAGTTTTTTTCATTTTGTGGTTGTATGCGAGGTAGAGCTTTTCTTGCCCAAGTTGCAGCTGGTGATGCAATCAATTTGTTGCTGCATACATTTCACAAGCATCCATATTCTTTTATCCTGAAATTAATTGTCAATACACTCAGAGTCTAGTTTCTGAGCCACCTGTAGGATGCTTTCAATTATAATAGTCAATGTAGAGTTCAGATTTGCCCCTTGAGTATTATTTTTGTCTGAGTTTCAGGTGGCTTCTTGTATAACTATGGGAGTGACCTGTCAAGGAGCATGTGGGAGAGTCTCTAGGTTAGGAGAGTTAAAAAAATAGAGCCATTAGCCACTGGTGTTGGTATGCTTGGGAAATGCTATGAAGCACTGTTACTGAGTTTTCCACCTAAAACATAGGAATATATTGGGTTTGGAACTGGGATTGGATTTTAGAGGGGTGCTCTTTGAATGAGCAACATTAAAAAGATCATTTGTAGAAAGAAGTTGGGCTAGTTTGCAGAAAACACTGTAAGCTCTAAATTTACGAGTTGGGGAGGAAAATATAACACCCAAACATAAACAAGCAGCTGAGCAAGATGTACATGACTGTTGAATGAAAATCTGATCTGTAGATTGTGTCTATAATATGAGTTTTGGTGGAAGTTGTTTGAGTCTTCTTGCAATAACGTTGGAGATGATTTTATATACTGTTGCATAAGGTATTAGGACAGAATTGGTCCATTGTGTCAGCCTTTGTGGTTTTGGGAATGACTACTAGTTTTGCCGCACTCATCTGTTTTAGGCTTTTAGCCTTTTTCAGTTTCTTCTCGATTCCTCCGCTTGTTTTATCATCCCCACGAAAACATCTTGGGTTTGAAGCAACTTAATAAAAAAAGCTGGCAGAACAAAAGGCTTGTACGCATTCTTTGCTGTTATTTGTTTTTACATTGATTTTTTTAAAAACCTTGTTAAGGTGTTGTTAGATGTAGATTGTGTCTGTATATCCATTTTTATTCATAAAGTCCATACAGAGGCAGATTGTAGAAGGTAATGGCCAATAGCTTATAGGCATCTTGTTCTCTTGTCTCTATTAATTTATAACCCCTGGTAAGAAAAAAAAAAAGAAGAAATAAATTATAATAATTGTGTTCTACAATTAATGATCACCATTAAAGCCTCAAAAATAAATATTAATGTCAACATAGGACCAGCATAAGTCAGTGGCGCCGTATAAGTAAATCTCTTTAGAATAGGCAAGAGGGGTGCAAAACCCATCTCTAACGAGCCCATGAAAGAATCAGAAAATGGAGATAAAATCTCACCTACAGCATCAGAAGAGTACCATGATAGCTAGCAAAAATAATACAACCTCCTATTGATCGGAGGCATTCAAAGAGTTTAGTCTAAACAATTATTTTATAGGCCATTGAGACCCGTGTTTTCTACTATGTTTTAGTGTTATGATATTTTCTTGGTGTAGTAGGATCAAAAAAGTATATTGTAAATCATTGCAATTTCACGGTTATTAATCCTATGAATTTACGGCCTCTGTATTTAGCTTCAGTAAACTGCCGGAGAAGAGGAGGCTTTGTAAATCAGGAGAGAATTTTATTTCAGGGTTGTTGTTAGGGTTTGATATCATGATCTTTCCAATTAAAGAGCTATATAATGATTGTTTTATTATATTGGAATAATTTATTAAGATAATTATAATGCATATGTTCTTGATTGATAAATTATGTTTGATGCATGTATTATTCAGTTGGTAATTTAATTTAAATTGTTATTGAATTTATTATGATTTCTTGATAATGATTTGTTAAGAATGGGAATTGGATTGGTAGGTTGGAATTAGAGGTCTAATCATGGTAAGAAGTATTTGATTTATAAGAATTTGGTAACTAATATTACCTATGCATTTGTTTAGCTTGAAAGTTATGCTTATATGTAATTGATGACTGATTTATTATATCAGATAGAATT
The DNA here is from genome assembly GCA_027924645.1 of Cunninghamia lanceolata. Classification (NCBI taxonomy): domain Eukaryota; kingdom Viridiplantae; phylum Streptophyta; class Pinopsida; order Cupressales; family Cupressaceae; genus Cunninghamia; species Cunninghamia lanceolata. The sequence goes on along the minus strand of BSBN01000687.1, from coordinate 397,180 downwards.
ATTAGTTATTAAATTAGATCGAAAGATATATGAAATTTTGTGGAGATATTACTTGTATTTGGGTGTTAATATGATTAAATGATATGATTAAATAATTAGTGTGGATGAAATTTAATCTAGGTTGATTGGTTTGGTAAAGATCATTTCATAAGGTTTTTTTTTGTTAAGTTGAAGTTGGGTTGAAAGCTTGGAGTTGAGTGAAACCTATAGGTAACTGAATGACTAGAGATTGAATTGCTTTTGTAATGAAAATTTATGTTGTCAGTGAGTTGATTAGTTGAAATCTGTTATTGCAAGCAAAATTTTCATGAAAGTGGGTCTATGTGTAAATTGTCAAGTTTAGATTCCAGAGGCATAAGGTAATAGGATTTGTTCATATGTATTCTATTCGTAGTTGTCTTGAAATGAAGATGTTGTAAGAACATGATGTCCCTTGTCTGTGTATGTGGGTCTTGGTAAACATCAATGTAAGATGATGTGTTTATTGTGTCAGGAATTTATGTCATCGGGTTTAAATTTCCTTCATGTATGTGTTGATATCAAGCTTGTGATTAGTATGGAAATGGGGAGATCTTGTCATTGTAATGAGAAACTGTTTTGGTTCATATCTGTGATTGGAAGAGCAAGATGACCCATACCTTGCTCTGGATATGTGTTATGATTATTGCGATTGATGACTGAAAGTTTTTGGACAATGATTTTAAGGTTGGTTTTCGTGACCATGTTTTGTATGCAAGAAGGGAAATGCCTTGCATTGTTTATGTATACTTATCAGTATGAAAGTGATTGTCTTGCTTGATGGTTCGGGTTTCTAGATGCAGGTAGGGCAGTGGCTTTCAATGTGGGGCCGGCGCCCAAAGTGGCTGTCAGGATAACCCATTGAAAGTTGTTAATTAAGTGAAAACCTAAAAATAAACTGGGGGGAAAAGGGTAAAATACACATTAACAAGATAATTGGATTCCTCTCCCATGCCTGTAGTGCTCGTTTAGACTAAGGATGGGTAGAGAAGGCCTGGTCGGCAAGATCAACTTCCTTGTCCTCACGAAAGGAAGGTTGATACCGCATGAGTCACCCTATGGGGCCGGCGCCTAGTGAGAGGCTGTCAGGATAACCATAGATGGGGGCCGGCGCCTAGTGAGAGGCTGTCAGGATAACCCATGTTAGGACCGTGCGATGACACTCTCCCTACTGCAGCCTAGCATTCCCTAGTTGTACTCTCCCCATTTGTCATGTGTTGCCTCTGGAAGTGATATTGAGTTGTTTGTGATGTTGTCATGTGTTGTGATGGAGTTATGTTTAGTCCTTGCTCCTGTTAGGCACTTGTCTACCTAACTGTATGATGTTGTGGGACCTTATGTTATCTCCTAGCACGAGGGGTGGACCTCAGGGTTCCACATGGTCGGGTGGATGTGCTTTATCTCCATTGGTTTTTCCTTGCCATTATTCGTGTGCAAGAAGGTTGTAACTCCTGTAGCAGTTTCAGATCATGTACCAGTTGATGAAGACAGTTATTTATGCTCATGTACTATCCTGTGTATCAGGTTATTAATAATGTTTATAATTCTTTGTAATCAAAAGTTGGTGATGTAAACAATATTATGTTGTATCCTCATATGTATGAAAAACTGTAGTTGTATTTGTTATGGATGATTATTTATTTGATGTCATGGAAATGTATGAGGTTATTCAATTAATGTAATAAATTTAGAATGATTTATTGTTGTCAAGTTAATGTGTGATGTGTGAGAGAACATGATAGTAGTTTGTCAGTAATGCAGCCATGGAACCCTGTGAGAATGTTACTTAGTATAGATAAGTTAAATGTTACCTTGTTATTCCTTGTATTTAAAAAAAAAAAATTCTGATTTGTTTAGTGTAATTGTGTTGTTCTCTAGTGTTTCATGGTGGAGCGTTACACAATCCACTCTCTTTGAGAACAATTTTTCTGGCCTAGACTCTCAACTTCGTTAAGTATGTCTCATATTTAAATCTCTTCCAAATAACTTGCATTTCAATGTTGTCAACTTGTAATTTAATATTCTTCAAATTTCCACAATCATTACATATATTTTTTATACACTGAACATTGAATTCATCTGAATCTTCTAATTTTTTGCATAAAAGAGACTTCACAAATTGTGTTGTGCTTCTAGGGATGGCTATATTTCGATCAATTACTGCCATAGCTTTTTATATGATTGTAGATGTAGATCAAATTTAACATGATTTTGACAACAAGTTTCACGTACTTTATTTATACGTACAAATGATGGTCGTAGTGTCTCAAACATCCTTTAACAAATCTTCACATTTGAAAATTCTTGCTTGAATGCTTAAAAAAGTTCACTTTGTGTTGTATCTATAAAATATTTTGGATGAGAAATTTTTGTACCATCTTCACTTGTTATTTGTATAGTATCCCTTCTATTGGAAGAATTACGAGAGTGATTAGTCCAATATTCAACCACCTGTTTCTTTACATCTTTTGAAATTCTATCTTTTCGGGGGACCCTACAAATATTTACCTAATTTTTCTTAATTTTTGCATCTATTTCATTTCTCTTTTCAATATACCTTTGAACAGTTCTCCTAGAAATTACAGTCATCAATGCTCTATGTACAGCAGTTGGATCACTAGCTCGACTCTTGTTATCAATACAATTTAATGCTTCTTGCAAGTTTTCAACAATTGTTTGTTTTAATGAACCTAGTGACTTTTTCCTATTATCAACCCCTAACAACTCCAAAACAGGGGTCATTTCTTTTCGTCTAAATAACTTTGCAACTAACTGTGCTCTTCCAATTAGAGATTTTTCTTCAAAAAAATTATCCCATATTCTTTTAGAGTGTAATTTTATTGTGCTTTCAGGTAACATATCTTTAGATGAAATATTGTTGAGAACAGAATCTTCATCTATCTCCATCAGATTTCCCATACCATAGAACAAATTTCTATTACTAGGTTCAATTTGTTCTTGTACATGTACGTCATCTTGGTCATCAATATTTTCCATGGGTTGTTCTTCATTAGATGTTCCTTCACCCACGTTTCTCTTCCTCTCTCTTGTTCGATCATACTTCCTTGATCTAGTCCTTTGATTCCCCATCACAAATTACACTCAAATTTGAATTCACCTGCATACAAGTGTACACACATGTGCACTTCCAATGAATGCATGTAATTAATATTGCATAAATAGAACACTAAATTATAAATTGTTCACTTGTTAAAGCCAAAGTAAAAAAAATATTCAAATTACAAACATATCATGAGCAAATTTGGTATCATATGCATAATTGGTATATCATGATGCCTCTAATTTAAGTATATCGTAATAAAAGACTTATATGATGTGAAAGAGAGAAAACATGATATATAGATCCTATGAAAAGGATATAGCAATTAAATGATAAGATTACAAAGGGGAAGACCTATGATTCCTTAAATGCAAGGATGTGATGTAAATAAAATCACACTATGTAATTGATTTCATTTGTTAAATACTAATGTAATTGATTTCATTTGTTAAATACTAATTTGTAACAAGGGATGGAACCCACACATGAGAAATAAATGAAAAGTAGAGAAGAGAAGAGGTGCAAGGGAAAACATGATTGTGCACATACATAAAGCTAGTTTTCCCTAGATGCCTAGGATATTATATATAATGATTTACTCATGAGGGGGAAAAGACATGATGCCTCTATTTTAAATATATATCATAATAAAAGATTTATATGATGTGAAAGAGAGAAAACATGATATGAAACAAATCTTCTTTTGTCAAAATAAGCCTTCCTTTGCCGAAATTTACCTTCTTAAATTGTATTTAATCAAATTTTCTTGAGTTATTTTTTTTTTTAAATTGTATATATATCGACTCTTTTCGGCTGATACTTTATCGGCCAACTACGTACCGGCCAATAAGTTATCAAGAGATAATTTATCTCGAGATAAAGTTATGCCCAAAACACAGTCAGCTGTAAAAAACTCGGTTGAGTATGTCTAGTTGGATGTCTATATGGCAGCCAACTCACCTTTTTTCATAAATTTATGAAACATTGAACTTTAACAGGGTATTTCTCCTGTCAGAATAAATTTTCTGCAACAAAGAAAAATACCCTTTTGTAGAGCTCAGAGTGGAGAATCCAAATATGTAATTTTTTTCATATTTTGAATAGTTTTAATATATTTTATTTTTAAAATAATGCAAATAGGTTGTTAAAGTTAAAAAAGAGGCTGATTAAAAATTAAAAAAAAATAGTAAAACATATTACAAAATTTTAAAAAATATATGGTGCACTAGATGAGAGAGTCCTCTTCAAAAGTGTATAATTTGTTTTTTGAAAATCATTAAAAAAATAGACAATAGTTGATGTCTCATGAAAATTGTCAAATTCTAAAAATTTGACTTTAAAATGTTAATATGAGAAAAAAATACATCAAAATTTAATTTTTTTTCCATGCACTAGATATTGAAGTTACCTATTTGGAAAAAAAAAATTAGGGAGAAATTAAGTTTATTTTAATTTGTTTCTTGACGTCCCGTGAACGTCACTTTTTACTGAAATTTTTAGCATTCCAAAATTTGTTCTTACATTAATAAAAAAAAATGAATTTAAAAAAAAAAAATCTAAAAAATTATAGGAATAAACTTCATCAAATGATCTACATTTCATTAGTTTACATCATTTTAAAATTCAAAACATAAAGACCACTTTTATGTGGTTGAAGTTCAGAAATTTTTTTGCTGTTGGTCGATAATTCCTTTATAAAGTGTGACACAGGTTTGTGCTTTTACCCTACCACTTTCCATCGACCCCAAATTTTTCTAAGTTTATTTCCTTCCTTCTCTCTCTCTCTCTTATGATCAAGTTGATAGTGAGATTCATATTGTAGTTGTTCTTACTTGCATTACAAAAGCTACTCATGGCATATTTTGCCTCTATTTTATAGATTTCCATGGAGAGTGCATATCAACTTGGGTGAACCTATATGATCATATTCTACAAGGTCCATTACTTTATATGGATCCTCATGATATCTTTTTATGTTTGAATATTTACTTTACATGCATGTTTGTGAGTGCTACATACTTTGAGATACATGATAATTCTATGATTCACATGCACCTCAAAGTGGGGGCAAAATGTAATGTTGAAATTGGCATACCCATGTCATTCTCCATTAGTTTTATTCCCATTTTGAGGGACTTGATGATTTATTTACATACTAACAAATGACACAATCATGTGCAATGTCAAGTTCCTTCCCCTATGCCTTTACCCATATGTTTACAACCTTGTTATGTGTTTATCCCCACCTTATCCACATAGATGCATGCATTCTGATATATTCCTCCAAATTATGCATTTATTATGCCTATGTATGCACCTATCCTATATATTTTGTTGTCTACTTGATCTAACCATTTCCATGCCTTGAGTCATTTTTGTGGATGTAAGGTCAACCCCATGACTATGAATTTGACCTCTAAATTTTCAAATTTTAAATTCAAATTTTGAGTTGAGGGTGAGTGCAATATCATAATGGGCCAAACAATACTCCTAAGTGGCAATAAAAATGCTAAAGAAATAGACTTCATGTAAAAAGCTAAATGAGTTTTTTACACAATCTTTAAAAAGGCTTGTAATAAATGTTGTAAGAAATTGAATGTTGCTTGTGGACTACTATTTTTTTGAAAAAAAAAGATATTTCAATGAGACACTACTAAATTTTTTAGAAAAAACAATTAGAGCCAGCCTAAGTATGAGAAAAATAAAGTATTTTTCTTCAAACTCTACATATAAGTAAAGGATATATGAGTATATGTGAAGTAGATTTTTTTTAATAAATAAATGATCATTTATAAATTTTTATAAATACTAAACAACAATTTTCTAGCCAACCTAACTTGGTCAAAAATATGAAATTCAAATTATTTTTAATATTTATAAACAATTAAGCCTAGAGTGTGGCATATCTTTCATATTTGAAGAAGGATAAACAATTTTAAAGTCATAACTATTTTTTAATATGTGTGTGTGTATTACGCACATATGTATATCAGGAATTCAAACTTAGTGTGTGTAGAAAATTAATATTAATTACCTATTAAAATTATAATGAGACATTTATTATATTTTTAGAATCTTGAGAGTTTCCTTACAAACCCTTTTCATTTTATTAAATTTAGTTTTAAAAAATTGTCTTCGTTTTAAAAATTGTCAACTTCAAGTCTGATGAAGTATGGAAATTTTCATGATAACACTAAACACATGATTTTGTAAATTTTTCACAAATTTTAAGACTCCCACTTACCTAAATCTAAGGTAATCGCAAGGCATTTTTGGAGGGAATCCAACTTTGAGTTTGAAATATTAACATTTTTTTCATTCAATTGTTAGCACTTTTTCATCTAATGAGATTTTTCCATTGCCACTAGTTGGCCCATCATGATCTTGAATTCACCCTTGACTATCACCTATTATTTTCCCATCCTAATTTGACTAAACACATAGTTGCATGATTTATTGCAATGTACATATATTTAAAGGAATTTAATTGCACTCATATCATCATTGAATAGTGCATTGAATATCATCCACATTTACAAAGGAGCATGCTAGGAATATTTCGATTAGAGTACCTAAAAGAACATAGTTCTGCATCATATCACTCGAGAACAATTGCATGGTTTAAATCTATTGTCTTTGAATTTTTACCTAAGTTTTTTGGCTCGGGTGACCTAGTACATGTCCCCTAGCAACACATTAGAAAGCTTTTTCGGGGATGACCCAATACAACCTATCCTCTAGCAACACATCGGCAACCATCCAAGTGTATTTTTAAACATTGTTAGTTTCAAATAGCAAAAAACTAGAATTAGTGGTGCAAGAGAAAACCACTCACCCCTCTCTGCAAACTCACTCACACAAACTCAATTTACAAAACAAAGACTCTCTAAAATTTAGATTGCAACAAAACAATATTTCAACTCACAATTTATTAACTTCTTCATAAAAGAAAAATAATAATACAAAATTTGCAACTCTATACAAGTTCACAGTGACCTCTCTCTGTCACACTTTGTGTTTCTTCAATCTAGCCGATCACTCTACCTCAAACTTCTCTCTACAGCTTTTACAGAGACCAAACGTTTCCCTTCTAGAGACTGACACCTTCATTTTGTATTTCACAGGTTTTAAAGCCTCTATCGATGTGGATGCCAATCAACTCAGAACTGAGGCGACACCCCCAAAACAATTCAAATTTCAATATTTTCTATGGACATTCCAGAGAAATAGAATACAAAGTAGTGGTTTTTAATAATGAACACGTAGCCTTTTCCTAGTCCTCGCGCACCTCTTGAGGTTGACTTTCATTTTATTTTATGTATTGTTTATCAACTAATAGTGGGGTCTTCCTACCCACATAGATTTTCAAAGCTTATGAATATCATGACTAAACATGGCTCTTCATATCATCGAATATGTCATTATCCAATTTCCTTGACGTCATCGAATCCATCTGTTTCTTATTCAATAATAACACCTCGAGTTTATTGACAAGGGTTGCAATTGTCCAATAGAGAGGGCACTCAACTTTTGGAATTATTTTCCTTATTAAAACATAAACTTCTGAAACTGTAGATGCCAGGCCTTCAAACAAGACATTCTGCAATTTAACTCTCTATGCTATGGCACTCTTGAATTTTGTTTCTGCACGAAGCTTTCCACCATTGTATTTGAGCATCAAAATCTTCTCTTGAGTGACTTTTAGCTTCACCTTTTTCTTATGGGTGCAATCACCATGGTGCACAATCACACAACGTAATTCTTTAGATATACCAAAAGTGCCAATAATGGCAGAACTGCTTGTGGAGTTATCCATAAGGTTAAGTTGGTTTTGTTGCCTTCCAAGGAAGTGATGGAGGAATTATCAATGAAAAATGAGGTGCATTAGTATCTAAGAACATCTTACATAAGATATATGTAGCATCATCATTTATTTGTAAGAATTCTTTACAAATCTCCAACCGTTTACATCACAAACATAAGATGGGTATGTGCAGGATCATCGTGGGCCAAACAGTGGCAATGGAAAAAAAAGTTGTGTCTTTACTTAGCCAAATTTGTGAATTGGCTAACTTTGACTTTCATAGGCATGTTAAAAATATATGTTTTGTGGTTTAAAAAACTATTTTTATAGTTCCAGGAAATGAATATCTGTTTTGGGAATATTCTAGAAATGGATATCCGTTTCTTGGAACTATAAAAATGGTTTTTTTTAAATTCTTTTCATTTGTTTTTTAATTATTTTCATTGGTGCATGTCATGGTATGATGTCTCAAGGAATGGGAAGAAAAGATGGTGATTCATAAGATAATATGAAGAATGATGGTAGAGTGAATTGACACTGTGGTAACTGTAGCATGTCATGGGGTGAATCATGCGTTAGTACATGTTGTGGAGTGAGAAAGGGGTGGTATGGGTATGGTTGAATGGAGTAATGAGGTGATTTAATTAGTGATGACCTAGGTGAAGTGATGGGTAAGGTGTCTTATGTGGGATTGCTAGAAAGTGTGATTGGTAATGGTGGGGATAGCTAAATGTCATCTTCTAAGGTTCAAAGGTGAGGAAAGTGTAAGATGGGGATATGGGATAATCCATGGTTTAATGATTATTCAAGGGAGACTCCTTAAAATGATTGTCAATGATGGTGTCAATAGGGGGAATGGAGTCTATGAATGTAGGGTTGGGAATGTGAGCTATGACATTGGGATTGTATTGGATGAATAATAGAAAGTAGGGGCACCTGTCTAGTGATGGAAGGAGCCAAATGATCAAATGATGTTTGGGGAAGGGTTTTTCTTAGGAAAGTAAGGATTTGGGTGAGGGTCTAGGGTTTGGTGGAGAAGAATTTATGGAAAACTTAGAGGTCATTAAAATTGACATGAATAGAAGAAGTACAAGACATGGCTAAGGTAAATGGTAGGCTCAAAATAGGATAACTAGGACTATGATGATGAAGATGGAAAGAAAAGTCAACAACAATAGTATGATATAGGGATAGGATTAGAAAAAAAAGAGTACTACAACTAGTAAGAGGAAAGTGAGGACATAATACAAAGTTAACATGGCATGAACTCTCTTGCAAGGCTAAGCATGGACTATAAGAAGATTGAACTAGTTGGATCTATTAGGCTCACCAAATGAAAGAACCTTAAAGGTTAACCTTAATTAGGTAAGGTTTTTTTTAGTGTGGTTGTTTGTGCAACAATGTGTAAATTACTGTTACCTAAGGATGAATCTAACTATACTAACATTTTAATATCCATGAGAGTTAGGACTAACAATTAGACTAAAAACTTGACAAATAATACAACTTGGACACATGTAGGACTTGGAAAATGGAAAAGAATAAGTATTAAATGTGGAAAACAATGAAAAAGTGATATTAGTTGCACCTATGTAGAGAAGTGGTCTTTATGAAAGATGCTTAGAATTATGCTCTATATCTATTTGTGAAGTTTGGAGGTGATTGGACCTAAAGGATATGACCACCATATGCAAAATAGCCTACCTAATGGGTATGTGCTAGGGGAGAGAGAGAGAGAGAGAGAGAGAGAGAGAGAGAGAGTAGAAGTGTAGAGTCAAGGTGCACTTTTGCCAACTTAATTTTATCTTAACATTTCCAAAGTCTTACATGATTAAAAGTAATGTTAATCTATTTGGTGGAAAAGTGGAACCTTTGCAAAGTTGTAGATGGAAAACATGACTCCACTTCCCAAAATCTCGTAAGTATATAAATGAAGGTTTTGAAAATAATTATGTATCATCAATGAATAATCCTAATGCACTCATCCACAAACTTGTAAATTGCAGTGAAGTTCAACATCCCCATGCCTCATAAAGTTCCACAACATTCATTTACCAAAAGACCAACTATTATGTGTAGACTTTTCTTATGTTTACATACATTTCAAAAAATAACTTACAAAGTGCCAACATTACAATGCATAACGTAATTAAATTTGTTGAAAAAGTTAAAAAAATCTTCAAACAAATGTAGTTGACTCGTATATAGCCAAACTCCATTATCTTTTCTACTATCTTATTTACTTACACCAAAGGAATGGTACATGGGCATCCATCAAAAGAAAAATGATAGGGGGATTCTTATCAAATATTATATTTGGTAACTTTCTAGTAAATATTTGTAAAAACTATGGAAACATAGACAAGGCATTGCTAACTATTTGATAGAATGCCTAAAAAATATATGATTTCATAGATTACCATGATTATAGGAAATGCAGAAAATGAATCTAAAAATGGACATTACAATTTTGTTATCAATGCTCTTTACAAAACTTAGAAAATAGACAAGCCTTTTCGATCATAGATGAAATTAGATGCAATGGTCATAAGAATATGGCGGGATATCGATAGACCACCTTTTTAGCATTTTACACAAAGCTAAAGATGAATACTTATGACCATTGTGGGATATCGATAGACAACCTTTAGAGAGAGAGAAAGCGTAACATATAGGGTAAAACAAAATGGATATCCATTTTGGGAAACCAAAAATGGATATCCGTTTTGAAAATGGATATCCATTTTGGGAAACCAAAAATGGATATCCGTTTTGAAAATGGATATCCATTTTGGGCAACCTAAAACGGATATCCATTTTGTAAAACATAAAAAAGGAAAAATGGTATTTTACCAAAGCAAAATGGATATCCATTAATAACGGATATCCATTTTGCTTCGCTTTTGCCTTGTATGTAGGCTTGGGGTTGTCATAGTTGACTTTCCCTCAATTCTAACATTTTTACAGGTTTCACTCTCTTCTTCGAACTTCACCCTTCGTGCTAACGACTTTTGTTTAATGCAAAATTGATAAAATGAAAAGGGTTTACAGAGGAAATTGTTAGCTTTCTAAAAATATAATATTTTCTTGATTATCATTTTGTTAAATAATTATAAATAATTTTCTATATAGTGTGTGTCTGAAATCCTATTGGATACACTGATTGAAAAACACCAATAACTTTCAAACCGTTTCACCTTTTTCAGATCTGAAAGATGCATCACACTCTATGCTCCATTGGCTACAGGTTAAAAAAAATTGAATTCAGATTTTTTTTATTGAGTTAGGTTGGTTGGACAATTACTCTTTAGTTTTTAAAACAAGTCACAATAAAAAAATCATAACTAATTATTTTATTGGAAAAAAATTTCAAAAAAATATGCATCACATCCGGGCATGAGTCCTCTACTTATTTTGAAAGTTAAAAAAAAATAAAAAATTTGCTCATAGTTAGGTTGGCTGGACAAACACCCACTTTTTATTTTTTCTGAAAAATTTAATAGATGTTCATTGAAATGTTCATTTTTCACTAAGTAAATTTAGTTTAAAAAAAATTAGTAGCTCATAAACTAGATTCAATTCTCTACAAATTTTGTTCTTACATTTTTTCTCAAATTGTGTAGATAATCCATTCAAATTTTCACATGAACTTGATTAAGTCTGATTTTTTGTATTTTCATTGCCACTTAGAGGTATAGTTTGGCCCATCATGATCCTACACATACCCAGATCTTCCCTGTAAAAGATCAAATCCACACATTGCCTTACCAAAGGCTATGCAGGCTTATCATGACAACACCATCAAGAACATGAGACTTTTTGGCCTAACCGTATAAACCTTTACATTTGATGTGCCAAATGTTCTTGCAGTCAAGAGATGCCATCAAACCAAACAACAATGAAGAAAACAACTGCTAATTTTTTTTTTGGTTGATGCGGGATAGCTTGTTTGCTCAGGATGCTCCTATATCAAACACGTCGAGAAAAAATTTTGTGAGCATAGGCTCACAAAGGTGGAATTGAGTAGTTGCACTACTCTTCCAAGTTGCCATCAATTTGCAGTGAACTCCTTCGCTGCCCAAGAGCTGAAAATCAATCTTTCTTTTGCCTTTTTTCCAGCATCGTGCCAAAACACGCACCACCTTCCTCTAGCAACACTGCTTCTTCCTCCTCTTTCCCCTCATAGACTCATGTCCATTGAAGCCCAACCTCCTCCACCAAAATCTTTCCTCACTCCTCTCCTCCTCCGTGGGTTAAAACCTACCTTTAACTGTCCACCTCCACCAATATCTTGCAACATCCTTAACCATCTCTACACACAACCACACAACATTATTTTGTCCTCTATTCATCTCATTTTCTACTACCACATCTGAAAACAAAATAACATCACATAACTGATTTACTTCATTCACATTCACAGTTGTAACTACATCTTCTACTATTGCAATGACTTCTTCATTTTCTTTCACCTTCGTTTCTCTTACCTCTTCTTCCACTATTGCAATTTCATCATCTGTTGCAACATCTGCAATCTCAACTGTATCTTCATTCTTGGTAGCTGCGAGCCTTTCCTTCCACTCATCCTATGTCACCATCATCTTCAGCAACAAATCATCTTCAACCCTCGCAACCTCAATTGCAATCTCTTCTCTTTCCTCTTGATCCTTAAATGCACAAGGACCTCCTCTTCTTTTCCTTCAATCTACATACCTGTTGTAACCATTTCCTTCTTCTCTACATCCCTCAAAGGATTCTCATCCACTTCTTTCTCACCTACTGCAACCTTGATGTTGCTTTCTTCCTTCATACACTCATTAGAGCATACTGATGCAATTTCCTTAGCCACTTCCTCTGGTTTATCCCACAATGGATTCAACACATATTTCTTCCCATCCTTTACTATGCTATAGTGTTTCTACTGCTATTATGTACAACCTCCCTATCCCAAAGCCAAAGTTGTCCCAACAAAACATGGAAAACATCCATGGGTACTATATCACACACAATTTCATCCTCATATCGGCCAATGTGAAAACTCACAATGCTTTACATTCACTTACCCAAATTCAATGACCTTCTTGCAACCAAGAGACATAGTAGGGCGTCGGGTGCTTCATCCGCTTCAAGTTTATTTTCTCAACCATCTCTAACGCAACCAGATTATCCCTCCTATCTTTTTCCACCATTACTTTGCAACATTTTCCACTAGACTTGCACATAGTTCGGAACACATCGCTCCTTCGGATGGGTTCTTGTTTCACTTCTTGTGGCTTCAAATATTCTGTCTTCATCCACAAACTCTCCATATTTGCATGACACACTCTCTATCTGCAACCACTAGTAAATCAACACTCACTACCTCTACAGGTTCCTCCTACAACAAACTCTCACCACTATCCTCTACCCAATAGGATTCTAGAAGATGCACCCTCACGATCTCTTCTACCCACTTCCTCTCAGTGGAAGAGATTTGTACACCTTCTACCCAGCCTCATCTCTGTTGGAGGATAGTCAACATGATTCCCATGGAACCAATGGCCTCTTAAGGCTTCTTTACTCCTCACAAACTCTTCACCCACGGTCCTGGCGGATACTCTCCACGCTCATGATAACTAGCTTTGATACCATTTGGTGCAATAGAAGACCACTCGCCCCTCTCTACAAACTCACTCACACAAACTCAATTTACAAAACAAAGACTCTGAAATTTAGATTGCAACAAAACAATATTTTAACTCACAATTTGTTAACTTCTTTATAAAAGAAAAATAATAATACAAAATCTACAACTCTATACAAGTTCATAGTGACCTCTCTCTATCACAGTTCATGTTTCTTCAATCTGGCTGGTCACTCTACCTCAAACTTCTATCTATATCTTTTACAGATACCAAACTTTGCCCTTCCAGAGATTGACACCTTCATTTTGTAATTCACGGGTTTTAAAGCCTGTATCGATCTAGATGCAAATTGACCCAGAACTGAGGTGACACCCCCAAAACAATTCAGATTTCAATATTTTCTATGGACATTCCAGAGAAATGGAATATGAAGCAGTGGTTTTTAATAATGAACACGTAGCCTTTTCCCAGTCCTCGTGCACATCTTGAGGTTGACTTTCATTTTATTTAATGTATTATTTATCAACTAATAGTGGGGTCTTCCTACCCATGTAGATTTTCAAAGCTTATGAATATCATGATTGAACATGGCTCTTCATATCACTGAATTTTCCATTATCCAATTTCCTTGATGTCGTCGAATCCATCTGTTGCTCATTCAATAATAACACCTCAGGTTCATTAACAATGGTTGCGATTGTCCAACAGAGAGGGTGCTCAAATTTTGGCATTATTTTCCTTATTAAAACATAAACATCTGAAACTACATATGCATGTTGAAATACATAGGACAACTGAGAGGGGGGTGAATCAGTTGTCACAAAAACTTAACTTCATATGAATATCAAACCATCGACTACTTAATTACTGATAATCAGATTTAACCATGAAAGCATGAAACCATAGACTTAATCACAATCACACATTCAACACAGTAGACACTAGATTTTTATGTAGAAAACCCTAAAAGGGAAAAACCATGGTGGGTGTTAGCCTACACAAATATATAAGTTATATCAATACCGAAAAAAAGAGGCTCACTACCATGGGGTGGCTCACTGCCAAAGATCAACTCACTGCCAAGGGGTGGCTCACTGCCAAAGATTTTTACACTGAGTTGACTACATCTACTCTATGCCTGAGTTTAGTTCCATTGAAGTGCAATATTCTTCCTCTACTCTGGTCTTCTTACTCTTCGCACTCATCTTCTCATTTTTTCACACCCACACTTTTTCACAATTACATTAAAAGTCTTTATACAAGTCATCAACCTTGGAATGTACATCAAGGTTAGCAATACATTCATCAACCGTTGGAACAATCTCCAAGGTCGGCATTACAAAAACATACATAGAAATAGGTCTGGACCTAATACATAAATTAGCTATGGAAGATGTAAATATGTATGCAGATCATGCCACACCTTAGCTGGGACTCAAACACAATCCTTCACGCCATGACACACCTCTATAATATTCAAAACATCTCCACAAATAATGAGATCAACTAGGTCAGCCAAGACTAGTGAGAACACTAGGTCTTCTAAGAACATTCTTCATCCACGATCCAACTTTCTCTTTGCGGGCCAATCCAAGGGTAGGAACACAATCAGGAGACATCCACAAGCACATTGAACTCATAAGGAACAGCCGCACAACTTCTAACCACTCTGTCAAGAAGATTCTTCAATCCAGAGCACATAAACACCACTGCCAGCTACTGTCATAAGGAAACGATCGCTTGCAGACCACCAGATCATAAACCATTGGAGTTGAAGGCACTTAACATCATCTTAGATTTAACTCTAGAACCACAGATAAAAATACTTCAATGTGGAGGAATGCGAAGCATAACACTTTCTCCTTGTCACCACCAAACATACAAAAAAGCAATTTTCACTCTAGTGAACATAGCTCACTCAAATCTTCATATCAAAGGCTCAAACTTGGAACATAGCATCTTCAAACAGGCCTATAAATAACTTCCAATCCACAGACAAAGATATTCATTTTATAGGAAATGCGAAGCAATCTATTAGACTGTTCTTCTGTATACAAAGATATTCTGCAACATACTGTTTCTATCGGAGGAGCAAATTTTCTCAATATCCTCAATATTAGGCTTTCAAACACTTACATAGGTATCTAACTCATTACAAACAATAATCAAGACAAGAGTACAGTTGGCACCAATGACAACACTGATATGTTGACATCAATGACAACACCGGTTAGGCGCATACTTACAACAATCTCCCCCTTTGTCATTGCTGGCAACATATGATGTGAAAAACTGAAAAGACCATCAAGACAAGGTTCTCCCCCTTTCTCTTTACACATCTACACTCTTTCTCCCCTTGAGTTTTTTTACATGATTTATCTCCCCCTTTGACATTAATGCCAAAGGGCACATACTTGCATTCTGTTCTTCTAAATCAACTAAACCTTTTCTGTAATCAATACTTTCTTCATTAGGAGCTCATATTGGTAACATATAGCTACTCCCCCTAGGAGGTAGATTTCAAAACATCAATCTAGATCAAAGAATGAGACTTTGAGCACCACTGGACTGATGCATTCCCATGCATCTTAATTTAGGGGAGGAGGGATAATGACCCCTAACTTTTCTCTGAGATACTCAAAAGTATCCTTAGGTAGAGGCTTGGTGAAGATATCTACAATCTGATCCTTTGTGGACACATAATCCAACTTTACTTCATTCTCTGTCACCTTTTCTCTCAGAAAGTGATACCTTATAGATATATGCTTTGTTCTTGAGTGCATCACTGGATTCTTTGAAATATTTATAGCATTTGTATTTTCACAGGATATTACAACTGGATCTTCATATACAACTCTTGCGTCCCTCAAATTTTGCTTCATCCATAACACTTGAGTACAACAACATGTTGCTGCAATATATTCTACTTCTGTAGTTGATAAAGAGATTGAGTCTTGTTTCTTGCTTAGCCATGAAACCAATTTGTTACCCAAAAGAAAGTGCCTCCACTTGTACTCTTCCTGTCATCAACATCTCTGGCCCAATCAGCATCTGTATAAGCACTAAGAGTGAAATCATTATCCTTTGGATACCATAAGCCATGATCCAAAGTGCCTTTTTAAATACCTCAAGATTCTCTTTACTTCCATCACATGTGATTCTCTTGGATCAACTTGAAATCTTGCAACAAGACAAACTGCATGCATAATATAAGGTCTGGTTTAAGTTAGATAAAGTAATCCTCAAATTATGGACCTGTACTTTTTCTGATCAGTCTTGGGTGATTCATCATTTTTGCTCAACTTGCAGCCAGTCACCATGGCAGTACATACCGGTTTAGAGTCTTCCATGCCAAACTTCTTCAACAACTCTTTCACATACATAGACTAAGATATGAAGATTCCTTTATCTAATTGATTGATTTGCAGACCCATAAAGAAATTCATCTCACCAAACATAGACATCTCAAACTCTTTTTGCATTTCACCAGCAAATTTCATAGACATACCTTCATTGCCTCCAAAGATGATATCATCAACAAAGACTTCAACAATCAAAATTTGATCACCATTAATCTTGAAATAGAGATTACTGTCAACAATACCTTTATTGAACCCTAACTATAGTAAGTATTTATCCAACCTTGCATACCAGGCTCTAGGAGCTTGCTTGAGTCCATACAATGCTTTCTTTAGCCTGCATACCATATCACCTTAATAGATGATAGTTGGAATCCTTTTGATTGCTCAATGTAGACTTCCTCTTCCAACCTGTCATTCAAAATTGTAGACTTCACATCCATCTGATACATTTTGAAATCTTTGTGAGCTGCAAATGCCAGAAACATTATGATTGCTTCAATCTGAGCTACTAGAGGAAAAGTCTCTTCAAAATCTATTCCTTCAATTTGAGAATATCCTTTGCACACAAGCCTTGCTTTATTCCTTACTTCTCCATTTCATTCAACTTATTCCTAAAAACCCATTTGGTTCCAATAATATTTTTGTCAGCAAGTCTAGGAACTAATTCCCAAGTTTCATTCTTCTCTATCTGCATTAGTTCTTCCTTCATTTCCTTTACCCAATTTTCATCATCACAGGCTTCATTCACAATTTTTGGTTCAACTGTAGAGAGCAAACAGTAATTCACTTGTTCTTCTGCAACTCTTTTTGTTGTTAGTACCCCTTTGTTTGTGTCTCCAATAATTTAATCTTCAGAGAGATTGATTCTTACATACCTAGGGGTCTTAGCAACATTTTTCAAATCCTTTTCTTCTTCATCTTGACTGTCTTCTTGTTCAACTTTTTCTTCATATGTTATAGCAGCAGGTTCATCTGATTCATACCCACTCTGATCTAATGTTCTTCCTTTGCCTTCATCCACCTTCACATTTGCACTCTCAACAATCTTTTTCAGCCTTTTGTTGTAGTACCGGTAGGCCTTACTTTTGGTAGAGTATCCAAGGAAGATTCCTTCATCACATCTTGCATAAAATTTTCCTAAATCTTCATCTCTTCTGATATAGCATTTTCTTCCAAGGACTTTGAAATATTTTACTATAAGAATTCTTCTATACCACAATTCATAGGGAGTTTTAGTACCATTTCCTTTCACTTGAACTCTATTTTGAATGTAGACAACATTATGTATAGCTTCTTTTCAGAAAACTTCTGGCAGACCTCCTTCCTTCATCATTGTTCTAGCAACCTCTTGAACTGTTCTATTCTTTCTTTCCACAACTCCATCCTGCTGAGGAGTCCTAGGTGCAAACAACTATCTCTTTATTCCTTGCTCTTCATAGAAAATGTTGAATTCATTTGATGTGAACTCACCTCCTCTATCAGACCTCAAGCATTTGATTTTTAGCTCTATTTCATTTTCAACCATTGCCTTGAAGGATTTGAACTTATCTAGGGCTTCATATTTGTCTCTTAGAAAGTAACCTAAGTCATTCTAGAATAATCATCAATAAGAAACATGAAGTACCTGTCACCTTGCAGACTTCTTATCCTTGTAGGACCACATAGATCTATATGTACTAGATCTAGCAAACTAACAGAAAATTGCTAGATTTGCTCTTAAAACTTGTTCTTGTCTGCTTCCCCAACCGACATTCCTTACAAATGGTATTGGTGGGTTTCACAAGTTTTGGTAAATCTCTCACAGTCTGACCTAAACTTATCTTTACTAGATTATCAAAGTTTATATAACACATCCTTCTATGCCACAACCAACTTTCATCTGCTTGGGCTAATAAAAAGTAATCATTACTTCCTCTTAATTAATAGATGTTACCACTAGTCTTCTTATTGGTAGAAATCACAGTTCTAGAGCTTTGCATGATCTTGCACCCATTGTCTTTGAATCTTAGATCATAACCTTTGTCACACATCTGACTGGTAACACTCAAAATATTATACTTCAAACCCTTCACATATAGGACATTAGGACATTATCAGTATTATGCTTTCCACCAAATGAAATAGTTCTTTTCCACAAATCTTACCAGTTGCATTGTCTCCAAACCTAACCAGTCCTTCATCATATTTTTCCAAACTTACAAACTTACTTTTGTCATCGGTCATGTGATGTGAGCATCCACTATCAATGATCCAGTCATCCTTATCTTTCTCAACCTGAACAACCAAAGCACTTTCTTCCACTAGTTTTTCTTCCTTCACACAGCTAGCAGAATTAGTAGACGCGGGTTCTTCTTTAATAGCAATAAACAAGCATTCATTTGCACTAGTACTAGCATCATCAGATTCATCATTAGTCACACCTTCATTATCAAAATCTCTAACACAGTAGCATTTCTTTGGAGCTCTAGGTTTGTTCTCAAATCTTTTCCTATTCCTTTCAATTCTTTCAGGACATCTAGAAGCATAATGACCTACTTTACCACATGAAAAACATTTGAAAGGTAGTTTTCCTTTGAACTTACTGGAACCTCTTTGCAATCTGTCAACAAAGTTAGCTTCAATTTCATCAAAGTCATCATTAGGTTCCACCTTATATTTCTAAGCTCTGGAGATATTTTCTAAAGTACTGGCTTTAAAAGTTGTCTCAACTTTCAGTAGAGCATCACCAAATTCTCTCATCTCAAAGGCTGTAAGATTTCCAAGTAATTGATCTTTGTCAATAGTTTTTACAGTCATTACTTCTTTAATTGCAGCTACCTTGTGATGATAGGACTTTGGTAGAGATCGAAGGATTTTCATCACAACTTCCTTATCACCAATAGTTCCTCCCGTACCTTTTATTCCATTGACAAGTTCATCAACCCTTTGCATGAAGGTTGTAATGTTTTCATCTTCATTCATCTTTAAACTCTCATATTTTTCTTTCAGGCCCTGTAGCTTGGCTTCTTTTACAGAATCATCTTTTTCATACAGTTTCTTCAACTTTTCCCAAACCTTATTTGCAAATTCTAGATCCATGACTTTTATCAACTCAGTGTTAGTCAAAGCACTTAACAGAGCATCTCTAGATTTTATATTAACTCATATTCTTTGATTTCATCTTCAGTTGTCAAACCATTTTGAGGCATGCTATATTTTGATTTTGTAGCTTTCCATACTTTATAACCAAGACAAAGGAGATGGATTTTCATTCATACCTTCCAAAGAGCATAATTTGTCCCATCAAACTATGGAGCTTCCTTTTTAAAAGACATCTTGGATCTTCCTCAAGCTATTAGGCTTTCTTCTGAGGAACCTACTCTGATACCAATTGTTGAAATACACAGGACAACTAAGAGGGGGGTGAATCAGTTGTCACAAAAACTTAACTTTGAATATGAATATTAAACCATCAACTACTTAATTATTGATAATCAAATTTAACCATGAAAGTATGAAACCATAGACTTAATCACAATCACACATTCAACACAGTAGACACACTAGATTTTTACGTGGAAAACCCTAAAAGGGAAAAACTACAGTGGGTGTTAGCCCACAAAAATATATAAGTTATATCAATACAAAAAAATAGAGGCTCGCTACCTACGGGGCTCACTGCCCAAAAGGCTCACTGCAAAGATCAGCTCACTGCCATGGGGTGGCTCACTGCCAAGGGGTGGCTCACTACCAAAGATTTTTGAACTGAGTTGACAACATCTACTATATGCTTGAGTTTAGTTCCATTGAAGCACAATATTCTTCCTTTGCTCTACTCTTCTTACTCTTCGCACTTATCTTCTCATTTTTCTACACCCACACTTTTTCACAATTATATTACAAGTCTGTATACAAGTCATCAACCTTAGAATGTACATCAAGGTCGGCATTACATTTATCAACCATTGGAACAATCTCAAAGGTCGGCATCGCAAAAACATACATAGAAATAGGTCTGGACCTAATATAGAAATTAGCTAAGGGAAAGATGTAAAGATGTATGTAGATCATGCCACACCTTAGCTGAGACTCAAATGCAATCCTTCACACTATAGTTGACACGCTTCTACAATCTTCAAAACATCTCCACAAATAATGAGATCAACCAAGTCGGCCAAGACTAGTGAGAACACTAGGTCTTCTAAGGACATTCTTCATCCATGATCCAAATTTCTCTTTGTGGATCAATCCAAGTGTAGGAAAACGATCAGGAGACATCCACAAGCACAATGAACTCATCAAGAACAATCGTACAACTTTTTAAACCACTTTGTCAAGAAGATTCTTTAATCTGGAGCACATAAACACCACTACCAACAACTATCATAAGGAAAAGATCACTTGCGGGCCACCAGATCACAAACCATTAGAGTTGAAGGCACTTAACATCATCTTAGACTTAACTCTAGAACTGCAGACAAAAGTACTTCAATGTGGAGGAATGCGGAGCATAACACTTTCTCCCTGTCACCACCAAACATACAAAAAAATAGTTTTCACTATGGTGAACATAGCTCACTCAAATCTTCATACCAGAGGCTCAAACTTGGAAAATAGCATCTTTAGACATGCCTATCAATAACTTCCAATCTACAAACAAATATATTCATTCTACAGGAAATGCAGAGCAATCTGTTGGACTGTTCTTCTGTATACAAAGATATTCTGCAACATATTGTTTCTACCAGAGGAGCAAATTTTCTCAATATCCTCAATATCAGAGGGTGAACCCACATAACTAGGTTACAATTGCATTGAGGAAGGAAAATTGCCCGTGCCTCAAAAAACAAAAATGACCAGGTTCAATCGAACGGGGGTGTTTAATCGAACACTATGTCAACCCAAATCATTGAGGGGGTTCGATCAAACCCCCCCAGTATGATTTTTTTTATTCATAAAATGGGGGGTTCGATTGAACCCCCTGCTATAATCTTTTTTATTTTTAAATAAGGTAGTTCTATCGAACCCCCCCACTATGATTTTTTTAAATTTTAAATAGGTAGGTTCGATTGAATGGGGGTTTGATCGAACGGGTCATGGGGGGTTCATTCAAACACCCATTCAATCAAACCCCCTTATTTTTCCCTTGCCCCTCTCCAGCTGCAATTTTATGTAGATTTTTAGGTTTTGAAGCTCAGGTTGAGGATCAAAATGGAAGCAACTTGACAAACTGTTAGGGTTAGCTAGCAGAAGATATTAATTAAATGCAAATAAAGATTAAACAGAGGAATGGAAATACACAAAAAATAATAACAGTAAGAGATAAGTTTTAACATGGTTCACCCAAACTTGGGCTACATCCACCAAACAGAGAGTCCAATATTATTATCCAGTAAATCAAACCGATTACAACCAGCAATCCCTGCAACTCAATACCACCACAAATGCTACAATAAAATCAATCAAATCCCTAACCCTTGGCCGCTTTTATCAAGCTTTTTGTTGGTTACAAAAATAGGGTTTTCTTATGTCGGCCAATGAAAAATAACTCCTGGTGCCTTTATAAAATAATAAAAAACCATGTGAGGTTTCGGGGGCATTGTCCCTGGACCCCGTCTTGGGGGCGCTGCCCCTTGACCCCGTAGGAATTTGGGGGGAAACTGCGTCGATAAAAGTGGGAAAAATTTAACCTCCGAGTCTGATTAGGCTCCATATAACAACACAAACCCATCTAGAGGATTATAGTCCTCGAAAAGAGCTTTCTATCAAGTATAATTTTGATATATTGTGGTTTTATGATAATTATTTTTTTTAGTTTAATTAAACATAGGTTTTTCGCCGAAAATCAAGTTCTTTATTTTGCACATGTGGAAAAATAGTATATTACCAAAAAAATATGAAAAATATCTATCCTCTTGGTATTCATGTCCTTGATCCAACAAAACAAATTGAATTCCCATACATACAAAAAAAGTTATGCTTTACATAGTACACCTATGTCTAAATTGTAATTGGTTTGACTTCAAAAGTTAATTAAAAAAAAAATATTTAATAAAACATTATGAAACCAAATGCATCCTCTAGATATCATAGTTGAAAATCTAAATTCGAAAACATTAGAATTTTATCCTTAATAGAAAAAAAGTAATGTTTTACACAGTATACATCACTCTTTAAAAATAGTGTTTACTGTTAAAAACTAGTTATTGAAGGAGATGGAAAAAGAAATGCAATTTGATTCCAAAAAAATTGATAAAAATATACTTAGAATCTATAGACAAAATGTGACAAATCACTAGTTTACATCATCTTCAAATTCCTCACGGTTTAGCAACTATAGGTGTCCGAAAGTGAATTTTTTTCAAAATGTTCATTTCAATGTCAACTTTGGCCAAAAAGTGTAACCCACTATTGTGGGATCACCCCAGGCTTTCAAAGACTTACATAGGCATCTAACTCATTACAAACAATCATCAAGACAAGAGCATAGTTGGCACTAATGACAACACTGATATGTTGACATCAATGACAACACCGGTTAGGCACATACTTGCAACAATACCAGGCCTTCAAACAAGACATTTTGCAATTTAACTCTCCATACTACGACACTCTTGAACTTTGTCTCTGCACAAAGCTTTCCACCATTGTATTTGAGCATCAAAAGCTTCTCTTGAGTGACTTTTAGATTCACCTTTTGCTTAGGGGTGCAATCACCATGGTGCACAATCACACGACGTAATTCTTCAGATAGACCAAAAGTGCCAATAATGGTGGAACAGCATGTGGAGTTATCTAGTTCAGGTTAAGTTGGTTATGTCGCCTTCCAAGGAAGCGATGGAGGAATTATCAATGAAAAATGAGGTGCATTAGTATCTAAGAACATCTTGCATAAGACATTTGTAGCATCATCATGTTATTTGTAAGAATTATTTACAAATCTCCAACCATTTACATCACAAACATAAGATCTTCCTTGTAAAAGATCAAATCCACACATTGCCTAACCAAAGGATATGCAGGCTTCCCATGACAACACCATCAACAACAAGAGACTTTTTGGCCTGATTGTATAAACCTTTACATCTAATGTGCCAAATGTTTTTGTAGTCGAGAGATGCCATCAAACCAAACAAAAGTGAAGAAAACAAAGTTTGCCAATTTTTTTTGGTTGATGCAGGATAACTTGTTCACCTGCTCCTGCATCAATTAGAGGTGAATCAAGTGATCCAAAGTATACATTTAGCTAGGTCAGATTCATGCAACAAAGGATGAATCAATGAACTAAACCTAGGATAGAGCATAAACCTTACATAGAATCTTGGAGTTATATAGATATAGAGTCACCATTTTTTTTATAAAAATAGTTCAAGTTCCAAAATTAACATTCATGCATCTTCAATCATAAAACTAAGTATTTTTATCTTCACATTTATTTTCAAAAATAATATTAGTTATTGATTATTACTCCCACAATTAACATTATGTAAATTAACTAAAATTATACTTATATTTATATATTAAATTAATGTAAATTAAAAAAAAAAACAATTTACCCATTATACAAGAGCTATAAACTAAATTTATAAATTTACAAACTTTTATATTCTATTGGTACATACGTCTTTTTAAAAATTTCCTCATGTTCCAATGAAGCTTCAGACAAGTGCAACTCATGGCATGCTTTTTAATAAAATTTGAATAGTTATATTATAGTTAAAGGCCTAAAAACTCATAGTTGACCTTTTTAATAAAATTTGAATAGTTATTATGTTGAAGGCATTCCCTTTGTGAGGAGAGTGAGATGACTTTGTGGATTGATAACTTACGTTTTTGCAGAGGCAAGCAAGACGATTGAAGTGCCCGTAGTCATTGGATCTCGCCGAATTTTTTCGTCGTTTGTCATTTTTCGCTTGTCATTTTTGGTTTTTATTCACTGTTTTTGGGAAAGATTAAGAGAGTTTGAATGAATGATGGGCATGGCTTCACATAGGGTAAATGTTAACATCTAACCACTCTGTACCCACACATGGTTTCAAAGTTTCAATTTTCCACATATGCAATATAAGTTTCAAGGTTTTGAAGTGGTAAACACTAATTTACACCGATGTGATTAACCTTTTCTAAGATATATAGTTATTATAAAAATGTTCTAAATTGTTACCTTTTATGTCTTAATTTTGTTAGCTAGATTCAAAAGTTTTTTAATTTAACATATATACTCTATATAAATAGAATACAATATTATATCTAATATAATATATATTAACAAAAACTACTTTATAATGTTAAAATTATATTTATAAATATAAGATAATATATATTATTATATTAAACAATATTATATATTATATAATATATATGGAATATAATATTATATAATTGATTTAAAATAAAAGAATATATTATAACATTTTAATGAAAATGTATTGTATTTATTTTTATATAAAAAAGGAATTTTTAAAATAAATTACATGTCTTATATGTGTTTTTTTAAATGGGTAATTATTTAAAATTGAGTTAATAAATATTTGTCATCTTATCAATGAAGGGTGTTATTACAAGCATTTTATAAAATACAATTCTGAATCATCATTTCTTTGTCTTCCTATGATACAGATTGTAGATGACCTCTAAGGTTTTTGTCCCCCAATGTGTTAATTACAACATTGAATTCTTTATATATCATTTAGCAATTTCCTTTTTCCGCCTGACAATTCAACATTGTTGGACTGTACACTTACGGTTTTAGTCAAGTACCACATCTAGCCTTTATTTTCAACTCTCCCAAATTCTCAAATGTCCCTTGCTATCTAATGATTTTTTAATTTTCCTTTAATTATAATAAACATAGTTAACACACATATGGGGTGAGTCACATGGTATATAATATAATTTAAAAAATTATTATTATATATTATATTTGGTATCATGTAAATTACTAAATATGTTTCTAATATAAAATTATATTATATAGAGAGACCGCTTTCCTCATGACGCCAAAACAAAAATGGTGAACGGAATAAACCTAGCAAAATTCAAGGAGATCTGACGATGCCAATTGTTTCAATCATCTTGCACTATTCTAGGTTGTCCTCAACCATTGATCACCCAAGGCAATCTATCCACTTCATTGAGGGAATGCATTTGGCATCATTAAAAATTTGGAAATTTATTTATGAATAAATTTTTTAAATATAAAACAAATTAATAACTAAAGATATTATTATCAATAAATATAAAATGATTATTTATGATTTATATATTCAAAGAAAATATAAAATTACTACTATCTAATTGTTGAACATATTGATGTTTAAATTAGATGCACATTAATTATAATTCTTAATCAAAGAGTCAAAATTGAAAAAAAGTTGAATATTTTTTTTTAAATTTTGTAAAACAAAAATCAAAGAATCGAAACAAAAAAACCCAATGGAAATCATCGCCTCATTATTTTAAATAACATATAAACTGATATGTGAACAAAAGAATATAAATTTTAAATAACATGTCTCATAGGGTTTGACCAAGACGAACGTCACTTGTACTTAGTTGACGGTGCCCTTCAAAACTTGTTTCGACCCTCCCTTTCCTACGTTTCTGTCCTATTTCAGCGAATGTAGCTTGATGAGATGATCAATTACGATGGGTGAATGTATAGAGAAGGATCTATTGTTTGTATGGAGCTTTCTTAGAAAATATCAACGAAGATATAATGTTTTCTCCAAAAAAATCTTGTACTCGATGCACAACAAAAAACTTACTAGATATATAGATTATTATAGGGGCAAGAACTTCCACCTATTATCATATCAAAACCTCCAATTAAATTAATCATTTCATCAAGTCTTTATTTTGCCAAATTTCACACATCTTCCATCTAAATCAATTTACCTTTTTTATGTGTTTTTCCCACCCAACTTTTGAGGCTAAGCTTGTTTTCTTTACATTTTTGCAGATACAACATAATTTAGTGGTATACCCAAATGATATAAAGCAACTTTTGCACCCCCAGTTCTAGAGAACAAATAAAGGATATTGATCTCCTTTAGATAAATAGGCTTCAAAATAGAAACATGGTATCCTATAATGAACATTTATCAAAGTGATACATTTTCTCTCTTCTTCCATTTTGACATCTATGGAAGTTAGTTAACTCACTAGTACATGAAAATCATTGAAATATTTTCTGTTCCTTTTTGTTTGCTAGTTTTTTCTCCAACGACTTGCTGTCAAAAAAAAGCGAGCAAAGTGCATGGCAGAGAATGAGTGGATAATATTATATGAGGGAATGTGTCGGGGAGTGTAGAAGCATCCTTTTGTCTCTTTCTCTGACTTTTCCCACTAAAGCTTGTGAACGGTCGTGTATGATTCTCTTTATTTTAATATGTTTCATCAAAGAGAATGATATCTAGAAATGGGTCTATGGGTGAAAGAGCCACATAAAAAGGGAACAGGGACTCTCGTGCATTGTCACTTAAACTTCCTATTTAATGAATCTTTTAGTTAGGGTCATGTTTAATGTCCTTTCTCACATTACATCAAAGCACATGGACTAGCTCACTAAGAATTCATCACAAAATCTGTTTAATCTTTAAGAGTTAAGATTTTAGGAAAAACTCTTATAAGAATCATTAGAAGTCATAGAGCTCTAACTTCTAATGAAGGATTATATCACCTTTTTTAAGGTATGAATTTAATTACATTATTAATATTAAATTTAAGAAGTACTAATTATTTTTTTAGTAGTCTTATAAAATTATGTAAGAAAATTATTAAAAGATAAAGATATCTCTATAGACAAGCTATCAATGAAACGACAAAATTACTTATCTTAAAGTAAAATGTCAAGTCTTTTCAAGATATAGTCTCTCTCACCACCACTTCCGTTAGAAAACATTTAGAGTAAATGTCTCTAACATCTTGAGAGATATCGTCAAATCTATCAAAGGTAAAAAGACCCTTATAGAAGTCAAAGAAAGCCGCCTCTAATAGCCTCATCTTTTTCTCTAGAGTGCTTAGCTTTCAAATGATTAAAGAAGTACTATGAATGGTCTTTATCCCCTTATTTAATCCAATTCACTCTCTAGACCTCATCATTACTTCTTGAGCTAAATATAAGTGCCACAACCTCAAAGCATGCTTTAAGTGAATAAGTCATTCAATGAAGCTTAAATCCTTAGGATATAATTACACCCTATTTTCCACCTTTATCAACAAGTCTCGAACCTTTATTAATTTGTCAAAGTTTGGAAAGACAAGAATGGGAAACAACATGTGTACATGTGTCCCATGGAAATACACTACCCCCATTTATATGCATTTGTGTCATATTAGCACTCTTGTAATCTTGCATCTATCCACTGATCACACCTTATTTGCCACGTTATCATCATTTGCACTATATAGAAGGATCTTAATATATGACTTGCCAAAAAGATTACATAAACTAAATTGACATTAACCTTTATTAATTTGTGAAAGTTTGGAAAGACAAGAATGAGAAACAACATGTGTACATGTGTCCCATGGAAATACACTACCCCTGGTTTATATGCATTTGTGTCATATTAGCACTCTTGTAATGTTGCATCTATCCATTGATCACACCTTATTTGCCACGTTATCATCATTTGCACTATATAGAAGGATCTTAATATATGACTTGCCAAAAAGATTACATAAACTAAATTGACATTAATGTATTTGTATTTTTGTTGTTCAAGATTTTTTTATAGTTAATTTAAATAATATTGATCTATCTAGGAGGTACGTTGCCCTTGGAAGCCATTGGCAATTGAATGCACCAACTCAATGTCAATTTGAGAATCGGGCACCCCCTCCTCTCAATGTGAGGGTGAGAAAGAGTGATGGAGACTGCAAATAGAAAGGGAATTCCCCCCCTCCCAAGTTACAAGTAGGGCTATCTATGTATAGTTGACCTTTGAAAGCTCTACCTCCATACCTTTATAGTGATAGTGGCCCTACTCTTGAAACAACTAATTGGGGTGACAATAAATTCTCTAGTGCTCTCTCCCAATAATATATATATATATATATATATATATCCTCTCAATGTGAGGGTGAGAAAGAGTGATGGAGACTGCAAATAGAAAGGGAATTCACCCCCTCCCAAGTTACAAGTAGGGCTATCTATGTATAGTTGACCTTTGAAAGCTCTACCTCCATACCTTTATAGTGATAGTGGCCCTACTCTTGAAACAACTAATTGGGGTGACAGTAAATTCTCTAGTGTTCTCTCCCAATTATATATATATATATATATATAGTACATGAAAATCATTTAAATGTTTGGTTACAAAGTCTCCTTCATGCATCTTTAAAGAATACACATTTATTTCCAAAAATAACTTATTTACAATACATTTAGTTTGATATAATGCAATAATTTTATCTCATAAACTCTTAGCAATGATTTGAACTCAAACAATCATCAAGAATAAATTAGAAAGACAACCAAATAGTCTCTCCCTATGTTTCTCTCTCAGAGCTACCTCTCTTTTTTGCTATATCTCTCTCTCTCTCACCCTCTTTGAACGATGCAAGATGATCGAAAAAATAATAATCGTTCATTTTATGCTTTCCTTTATCCGCTTTCGTCCATGTCATCTCCGTCAGACCAAATAACTTAGAATGACTTAGATTGCAGGAACATTGATCGGTGGGATCATGTCGCATGCACTTCAAATATCCTTGTGTCTTCATTATATTAATGTCATTTACCTTAGCTTTGTCTATTTAACTTTTGTTTGTTTAGTGGGCATATGTCTTCCATAGCTATGCATACTTTTTTTTAATCCTTCTTCTCCACATTTAAAAGTGTAGTTATTTACATACTGCATCACCCCCACTCTGCATATATTTAATATTTATATATTTGTTATTTAATTATATATAATTATTTTATATAACTTTTGTTTGTTTAGTGGGCAGTTGTCTTCCATGGCTATACATGCATATCTACGGGCCAACTTTAATTAATTTATTTAATCCTTCTTCTTTGCATTTAAAAGTGTAGATATTTACATATTGCATCACTCCCACTCTGCATATCACATATATTATATTTAATATTTATATATTTGTTATTTAATTATATATTTATTTTATATATAAAATCTAATATTATAATTATGTTTTTATTATACTCTCTCTCTCTCTCAAATTATTATAGGGGCTTTCAACTATTATCAATCAAAACCTCAAATTGAATTAGTCATTTCATCAAGTCTTTCTTTTATCAAATTCTTCCTATCTCTCTTCCTCTCTATTTGCATATCAATGAAAATTGTAGGGGTTTGTCAAATGAAATCCAATTTTGACTATTATTTAAGTAAATTTCCTATTTTTATTTATTTATTTATTTATTTTTTCACAGGTTCATTTTTATTAGATTGAAAGTAAAATACATATTAAAATGATTTCTATATTTGGTTTGCCTTTCGATTTCAAGAGCTCTCTGAATTCTTATATAATGTTTCTCTATCTTCCCCTTTATCTCTTTCTCCTCCTCTCCATCTGAGGTCTCTGTCTCTATCTCTAGCTCTCAAGATCATTCCCTTATCATTTGCAAATTCCAACAAATCAAAAGTTTTTCCCTTCAAATTAAATATTATTAGACAATTATGAATTCTCAATGTAAAATTATACCATGTCTAAATTTAATTTTAATCAAAGGTTTTTCCCTTCAAATTAAATATTTTTAAACAATTATGAATTCTCAATCTAAAATCATACCATGTCCAAATTATGCAAATGTGTCAAATTATAAAAGCAATGATGGTCACTAAATTTGATTGATCTTTCTATCATGTGCCACCCCATGAGGGGCTGCATGATGGTAGGCTAGATGAAAAATAAACATGAAGTAGCTAGCAACCATGCTTATATTTGCAATAGAATGTCTATTGAATATAGGTATCAAGATGTGAAATATGAGGCTTGTGATAAACAAACATACATGCTTCAAATAAATGCATAGGTGCCAACTAATGGAATGTAGTGAACCCAGATGTAGTGCATGAACAAAAATTTAGAAAGGAGATGCATGCAAAGAGAGACTAGACACCAAACATGGAAGCTCACACATTTGAAGTAGATACTAATTTAAACACAAGGATCTTTAAATCCATTATGAAAATTAATTCATGACACTTGAGAAAACAAAAAATTACATATGCCATAGGTATACAAGACGATCATCATTCACTTAAAGACATAGCAATTGAACTTCCAAAACTCTTCGACGTACCCATTGCACACCAAGGTGAGATTGCTTTATTATTGTTAGAGGCCTAAATTTCATAGTTGACCTTCCTATCAAGTAGATATTTTGTTACTATTATTCACTAAGTTACTTATTAAATGGAAAAAAAAATATTTTTAAAAAGGTATGTCATAAATCAAATATATTTTACTATAATATTATATATTCTTTGCCGGTTTGTTAAAAATTTTAATCATATCTTATAGCTAAAATTACTAAATACAACCACATAACCATCAAATTTAGGCCTTGATCACACTATAATATCCCATTAAAATAACATATAATGCATAATCTACGACTAATAAGACATTATTTTTTTTAGAAAATATAAAACAAATCTACTAAATTTTTTTTTTATCAATTATTACTATTTTTACAATAAAAATATATAAAGAAAATATAAAATTAGTATTAAACGATTAAACCATAAGTTCCAGGGCCATCAAGCCTAAATTTGATGGCCGTATGGTCATATTTAGACATTTTGACATTTTTGCTATAAAATTCAATCAGAATTTTAAAAAGATTGTATAGCATAAAAGAAGAATTTTTGGATAGACTGTCAAAATTTATATAGAATTGTGATGATATATATTTGGATTATATATAATTTTACTTATACTAAGATATGTCATAGTACTTTAAAAAGCACCTTTGAATGAATAACCGTCATAAAAAAATTTCCTGGGAGGCAGGGTGGACCGTCAAATTTAACCCTGGACCATAACCTTCTTTGTTTCCCACGGCTTTATAGTCAACTCTATCAAAAATTCAAAAAAATGCCTACTATTTCAGATAATTTCTCTATACAGAAATTGCCAGACAGCCCAGTAAAGGCAGTGCCATCTTAACGTTTGCGCTTCCTTGTAAAGCTGCCCATTTTGCCGCTTGTTTTTTCTTTTTTTTCCGCTTCTGGTTCAGATGCCAGGAATCGGCCTTCCTTCTTACCGCCTAGCTGGATTTCTTCGCGTTCGCTTGCCTTTATTTCATCTTCAGTCGCAATCATGTCAGCTGAATGCTTGGCATCTGCAAGGAACGAGTTTATGTCGATAAAGCACCCGCCGTCTTCTCCTGCCGGGAACTTTTCAAAATCTTCGTCGTTAAACAGAACGTTGCTCAGAGAACTTAACCAGAGGCCGAAAGAATCCCGATGCTTTTCGGTAAGAGCTTCTTCGTTCTTACCATCTTCGTCAAAAGACGGCAATGATAACAAATCACCGGGCTCTCCCTCAGTTGAGAGAGGGAACAGAAAATCATCGAAGCAAATTCCTGGCGACTCAGGCAATCGCTGGAGAATATCCTCCCAATCAATGTCTGTTTGCTCACAGAACTTATCGTTCTCCATTGTGCCTTCCCTCTCCACATAATAAGGTATATGTTTTTGCTACCTATATACATTTTTGGTGCATTGTATTGGGTTATGTGTAAATCATGCGCGTTTACAGTCAAATCAACATATCGCACTTGATTTCAGAAATATTAAAAAGCAAACAATCACTGAAATATCAACACACTTTTACCTAAAAAAATGTGCTATAATTAAATTAGATTCATGCACATTTACAGTCAAATAATAACAATGTACTGCACTCTTATCCATTCATAATAAATCTCTATAATATATTTAAAAAAATTGTAGCAAATGCATACAATCCGTACACAACACATTATATATAAGTAAATATATTACTTTTTTGTGCAGTCAAACCCACTTTCTACCTACAAACGTGTGTGACATTGAAATTGAATGCAGTGCAGTAATGTTTCCTTTGAGTTTTACAACTCTTAACGCAATAGAAGTGGGGTCAATGTCTGTGCATTGTTTGCAATAAGATTTTTATTTGCACTTCTCATGGCAAAGTTGCATCAATTCTCAAACACGTACAGAAGAGGTATGTGTGGCTGCGAAAACATTCATATTGACATACATCGGTGCACACTTTACTTATGAACTCCGAGATTTGGGCATCAAATCCATCCAATCGGCTCGCGTAACCTTATATAAAATGCTATCTACCAGTGCATACATGGCATTTAACTTAATAAATGCCATTATTCATCAAACCATCCGTTCGATCAACCTACCTACCCACTGTCCAATGCTCTTTATGTTGGATATGCAAGTACATTGTTGTAAAATAATTTTTAAAAATAATTTAATTGTCAAGTATAAATAACTACAAGCTAGGGGAAAAGACCCAAGGCGAGATAGTCCCAATGGCTGAGATAGTATTTGTGTATTTAAGGTCCAATATTTTTAAAAGTTTAGTACTAATAGTTGTGACTTTAAGGTTGTTAGTGTTACTATAAGTACTAATAATTGAATGAAATGTGCCCTTTAGATTTAAAAAACAACCAATCATGTGATGCCACATCAGCGCACCAACAAAACATGACTTAATGCGCACCTATTGGTCCACCCTTTTTTTGGGGAACTATTTGGCACCTCAACAAAAAGCATGCTGATGTGGCACCATATTTGATGATGTGGCCCTGAAACCTTAGTTATAAGCAGGGGCCTTGCCAAGTAAGCTACTGTAAATTTTTTGGAGTGATTCGAAATTGCCACATATGATTTTGAGTAGGATGCTCATCTACTAGGTCCTCTCCCCTAGCATTTGTACCAAAAGAGGTGCAATGGTTATGCCTATTGTAATTTATATAGAATGCCCTGTAAATTTGAAAGTATTATTGAGTCAATAGAGAAGCCTAGCATTTTATGAAAGGTCTTTAAAAAGAGTTTTTTCCACATAGAAGGGACCTTGGAATGAAGGACCTTGGATGGCCCTTTCTACCTTAGTGCTTAGATTTTGATCAAAATTTTATATTTCAAACATTAGGTTGGACCACCAAATGGAATCAACATGACAAGATAATTTGTAGGATCGCACCTCTCAAAATGAGCTTTCCAATAAGTATAACTAGCACTTGCACCCATAAGTGGTTCACGGAATACGCCGATAGGAACAACCGACGACTTTTATAAAATTTTCCGGCATGAATTTTTTTTACGACATGAGACAATTCTGAGCACTATAATGCTCACATATAAAAGCCTATCAGCTAATTATGAATATATTTAATTTGATTATTATATTTATTTTCTATTTTCTAGAAAACATAGGTTTTTCACCAAACATCAAGGTCTCTATTCCACACATGTGGAAAAATAGTTAAAAAAACTAAAAAATATCATATTGATGTCCTCAAGTTTCGACCAAAAAAAAATAATTTGAATATATACAAAAAAAATTATGCTATATGATATAAATGTTGCAAGTATGAGTCTAACTGGTGTTGTCATTGATGTCAACATACTCATGTTGCATTAATGAGAAGGATTGGATGAGCTGAGTGCTAAGGATATTGAGAAAGTTAGTCTCAATCAGGAACAGTGAAGAACAGTGATGACAATAAGGTAAAAGTCCAAGATAGGTTGAGGATCAGAGGATGCGGTTTAAAGGGTTTGTATATATGAGTCTTGAGATGATCCAGTCAAGTTTTCAGAGGTCCGCATGAAGATCTGAAGAAGTTATGGTCGCGCAAGTAGAACCGGCTCCGGCAGGTGTCCAGAGGTGACAGAGTGACACAGATAGGTCCAGTGAGGTCCAGTAATGCTTTATCCCATTCTGCGGATTTGAGGAAGTGTTGAAGACGTCCTTGTGAAGTGTCAAGTAGATTGGTTTGTGGTTTGAAGGTCCGGAAGAGCCTATTCCTTTGTGACAGTAATGACAGACTGTGTTCTTGAAGCCCCGGATGAAGGAGAGAAGAATTCCAGTAGGCTAATGAAGTGCGGATGTTCTTGGTGATTCAGGGAAGGTTATGATGATTGTTGGATCATATCTAGTTCATGTTGGTGGTCCGCATTGAAGATAGAGTTTGCATTTGAAGAATAACCATCGGATATTGGTGTTCTTCTTGAGACTGGCCGACCGGATGTATTACACATCTTGTGGATGTTCTTGTAGGTGTTTGCCGACTTAGATGATTGTTCCTAAGTCGATGCCTTGTATAAATAAGGGATTGTGAAGTCATTTTGAAGTGTCTTGTGGAGATGAGCGAGTGGTAGCGAAGAGGAGAGCGAAAGGCAGAGCAGAAGTATTGAGCTTAATGGAACTGATTCAAGCATGGTGAAGATGCTATTCTCCAGTTCATGTATGTGATACTTATTTCTTTGTAGACAGTGTGTCTCTTGTAGGCAGTGAGCCTCTTGTGAGTAGTGTGCTCGGACAGTGAGCCCTAATTGGCATGTGCCATTTTGTTCTTTCTATTCTTCTAACAGAGAATACATTCTTGGGTTAATCACCCCGTGGTTTTTCCCTTAACTGGGTTTTCCACATCAAAATCTTGGTGTCTCATGTGTTGATGAGTTTTTGCTTTTGATTTGAATGCATTATGTCTCATGTTTAATATACTGCTAATCACTAAGAGGATTTAAGTGTGTAAATTGGAGAAAGTTTTACACAACTGATTCACCCCCCCTCTTAGTTGTGTGCCCTAAGTCTAACAATTGGTATCAGAGCCAAGTTCCTCTAAAAGGAGCTTAACCGCTCGAGGAGATCCAGGATGTCGTTTTACAAGAAGGATAGTCCGAAGTTTGATGGAACCAACTTTGCTCTTTGGAAAGGTCGCATGAAATGTCACTTACAGTGTATGGGAATGGCGTACTAGTCCATGGTTACAAAAACATATGTACCTCCACAGGGTGGTCCGACAACCCTAAATGAAATCACAGTGCTGAAAATAATCTACAGACCAAAGAGGCTCTTCTAAGCGCATTATCTGACTCAGAGCTCTCAAATGTTATTGACCTACCAACTGCTTTTGAGATTTGGAATAAACTGAAACTTTTGCATGAAGGAGACCAGTATGTTAAATGTGCAAGGTTACAGAGTCTAAAAGGAAAATTTGAAAAACTGAAGATGAGAGATGATGAAAATATTACTACTTTTATGCCAAGAGTAAATGAGCTGGTTTGTGGAATTAGAAATGCTGGTGGAGTCTTGGATGAAAATGAGATTGTTGGCAAAATTCTCAGATCCCTTCCTGCCATTTACAAAATCAAGGTTGCTACCATTGATGAATTCAGAGCCCATACAACTATCACAAGAGACCAATTGGCTGGCAAACTGCTGCATTTGAAATGACCAAGTTTGGAGATGATCCCCCCAAGACTGAATCTTCTTTCAAAGCCAGTGCCTCTGTGAAAGGTAAACAAAGATTTGATACGGGAGAGAACTCATCAAGGAAACTGTCATGGTATGAAAAAGCAAGAAAATACCTGGAAGAAGAAGTAGAAGCTGCTCAGCTTGAAGCCCTCATTGCAAAGAGACTACCAAGAGGATCCGGTAAGTATGAAGGAAAATTGTCTTTTAAGTGTTTTAACTGCAATAAGATTGGTCATTTTGCCTCAAGATGTCCGGAAAGATTTTCAAAGCTAAATCCTAACAGATCAAGGTTCCAAAAGAATTGTTACTATGTTCATAAAGAAGATGATAATGAAGGAGTAACAGATGATGAATCAGAGATAGGAAACAAATCCGGAAGTGAATGGGTGTTTATTGCCATCAAGGAAGAAGAACCAATATCCTCTATATCTATCAATCATAAAGTTGTAGAAAGAGCTCTGGCTGCCCAAGTTGAAGAAAAGGATGATTGGGTCATTGACAGTGGTTGCTCTCACCACATGACAGGTGACAAAAATAAGTTCATAGATTTGGAAAGGTATGAAGGAGGAGTGGTGAAGTTTGGTGATAATTCTACTGGTAGAATCAGAGGAAGAGGAACTATTTCTTTTGATGGAAGAAACAAAACTGGTAATGTACTGTATGTTGAAGGTTTGAAGCACAATCTTCTTAGTGTTGGACAGTTGGTGGACAAAGGCTATGATCTCCGATTCAAGGATGGAAAATGCAAAATCTTTGAAAGTTCTGGAACATAGATTGCATCCGGTGCTCAAACTAAAGGTAATATCTTCCACTTGGTTGGTACTGGTAAAAGCTGTTTATTTGTTCAAGTCAATCAGAGTTGGTTATGGCATAGAAGGATGTGTCATGTGAATTTTGATAATATCATCAAGATAAGTAATACTCAGGCTGTAAGAGATATTCCAAAATTGGTGAAACCTACTAACAGCTTGTGCAAGGAATGTCAGTTGGCTAAGTTGAGCAGAGTCACATTCAAAAGTAAGGAACTGTCTTCTACCGGATTATTGGACTTTGTTCACATTGATCTTTATGGTCCGGCAAGAACCAGGAGTATTCAAGGTGATAGATACTTCATGCTGCTAATAGATGACTATTCTCGGATGATGTGGGTAACTTTTCTGAAAGAGAAATCAGAAGCTTTTGAGAAATTCAAAATATTCAAGGCTATGGTAGAGAATGAAACTGGATTGAAATTGAAATGTCTGAGGTTTGATAAAGGTAGAGAATTCACATCCGGTGAGTTCATAGAGTTCTGTGAGAAACATGGAATAAGGAGACAATTTTCTGCTCCTAGGACTCCATAGTAGAATAGAGTAGTGGAGAGAAAGAACCGGACCATCCAGGAAAC
Source organism: Cunninghamia lanceolata (assembly GCA_027924645.1). Taxonomy (NCBI): domain Eukaryota; kingdom Viridiplantae; phylum Streptophyta; class Pinopsida; order Cupressales; family Cupressaceae; genus Cunninghamia; species Cunninghamia lanceolata. The sequence continues at coordinate 359,484 of BSBN01000687.1, read as the reverse complement.
ATCTAGGACCATGATGATGGAAGCAAATGTTCCTCAGATCTATTGGAGAGAAGCTGTCAGCACTGCAGTCTATACTCTTAATCGAGTTCAAAGTAGAAGCAATACCGGTAAGACGCCTTATGATCTCTGGTTTGGCATTACTCCTACTGTAAGATATTTCAGAGTATTTGGTAGCAAATGTTACATCAAAAGAGATGAAGATCTACGCAAGTTTGATGCTAGAAGTGATGAAGGAATATTTTTGGGTTACTCTACTCAAAGCAAAACATACCAGTATTATAACAAGAGACTAAGAAAGATGATAGAAAGTACAAATGTGAAGGTTGATGAGGGAATAGAGAAACCCTCAAGGTTTTATGAATATGATGAAGATGATCAGAATGGTGTTATGGTTCAAGGAGTTCAATCCTCTTCTGAAAGTCAGATTCAGACTGATTCGGTAAATTAGGAAGAAGAGATAGGTCTGAATGAGCCTGATCAAGAAGCAGAAGTGCAAGAAACTCCCAAAGTTCCAAGGTATGTAAGACTGAACCACTCTGAAGATCAGATCATAGGTGACAAGAGCAAAGGTGTGCAAACTAGAAGGAAAATTACTCAAAATTTAGATGAATATTGTCTGATTTCAAAGATTGAACCTAAGATAATAAATGAAGCCTGCAATGATGAAAACTGGACCAAAGTAATGGAGGAAGAGTTGATGCAAATTGAGAAAAATCACACTTGGGATCTTGTTCCCAGACCTAGAAACAAGAATGTGATTGGAACCAAATGGGTCTTCCGGAACAAACTAAATGAAATTGGTGAAGTAATTAGAAATAAAGCCAGATTAGTCTGCAAGGGCTACTCTCAAATAGAAGGAATTGATTTTGAAGAAACTTTTGCTCCGGTGGCAAGAATTGAAGCAGTCAGATTATTTCTTGCATTTGTTGTCTTCAAGGATTTCAAGGTGTATCAGATGGATGTCAAATCTGCTTTCTTGAATGGTGACTTAGAAGAAGTGTACATTGAACAACCGGATGGATTTCAATTATCTGAGCATAGTGATATGGTCTGCAAGCTGAAGAAGGCACTTTATGGACTAAAGCCAGCTCCAAGAGCCTAGTATGAAAGATTGGACAAACATCTTTTGAAGATTGGTTTCAACAAAGGTATTGCTGACAATAACTTATATTTCAAAATTGATCATGAAAACATCTTGATTGTTGAAGTATTTGTTGATGATATCATCTTTGGAGGAAGAGATAGTATGTGTAAAACCTTTGCAAATCAAATGAAAAGTGAGTTTGAGATGTCAATGCTTGGTGAAATGAATTTCTTCTTGGGTCTGCAAATTACTCAAACAAAGAAATGAATCTTTATTTCTCAGACCAAATATGTGAAAGAATTGTTGAGGAAATTTGGAATAGAAGATTCAAAGCCAATGAATACTCCCATGGCAACCGGATGTAAGTTGAGCAAAGATGATGATTCCCCTAAGACAGATCAGACAAAGTATAGATCAATGATTGGAGGATTATTGTATCTCACTCAAACTAGACCAGATATAATGCAGGTTGTTGGTCTTGTTGCGAGATTCCAGGCTGATCCCAGAGAATCTCATGTCATGGCAATCAAAAAGATTTTTAGGTACCTAAAAGGAACAATTGAGTATGGTTTGTGGTATCCTAAAGATCATGATTTCTCTCTTCATGCATATATAGATGCAAATTGGGTAGGAGATGTGGATGACAGGAAGAGTACCAGTGGTGGAGCATTCTTTTTGGGAAAAAGATTAGTTTCTTGGCTAAGCAAGAAACAAGAGGCAATATCTCTGTCTACAACTGAAGTAGAATACATTGTAGCAGCAGGTAGTTGCATTCAAATTTTGTGGATGAAACAGATGCTAAGAGATATTAAAGTAGAATATGAGGAGCCTATCACAATTTTCTGTGATAATTCAAGTGCAATAAATATTTCTAAGAATCCGGTGTTGCATTCTAAGACTAAGCATATATCTATCAAGTTTCACTTTTTGAGAGAGCAAGTGAACAAGGATGAAGTCAAACTGGAGTATGTGCCCTCCAAGGATTAGATTGCAGATATCTTTATTAAACCTCTTCCTAAGGACTCTTTTGAGTATCTCAGGGAGAAGTTAGGGGTTATTGCCCCTCCAGTGATGAACTAGGATGTTGTGATGTGCATCAGTCTAGTGGATATCATAGTCATATCTCGTGATTCGGATTGATGATGGGAAGCTACTACTCAGAGGGAGCAGCAGGTATGATTCTGAAATATTGGAGTTGCAAGTATGAGCCCTTTGCCATTGATGTCAAAGGGGGAGAAAAGACATGTGAAAAATAAGTGGTTGATGATCAAAGGGGGAGCTGTAAAAGGAGAAAAGACATGTGAATAGTTGTTGTTGATAGGGGGAGCTGTGATAGTAAGGAGAAGTTCTTGTCTTGATGGTTTTTCACATCATATGTTGCCATCAATGACAAAGGGGGAGATTGTTGCAAGTATGGGTCTAACCGGTGTTGTCATTGATGTCAACATACTCATGTTGCATTAATGAGAAGGATTGGATGAGCTGAGTGCTAAGGATATTGAGAAAATTAGTCTTAATTAGGAACAGTGAAGAACAGTGATGACAACAAGGTAAAAGTCCAAGATAGGTTGAGGATCAGAGGATGCAGTTTAAAGGGTTTGTATATATGAGTCTTGAGGTGATCCAGTCAAGTTTTCAGAGGTCCGCATGAAGATCTGAAGAAGTTATGGTCGCTCAAGTAGAACCGGCTCCGGCAGGTGTCTAGAGGTGACAGAGTGACACAGATAGGTCCGGTAATGCTTTATCCCATTCTGCGGATTTGAGGAAGTGTTGAGGATGTCCTTGTGAAGTGTCAAGTAGATTGGTTTGTGGTTTGAAGGTCCGGAAGAGCCTATTCCTTTGTGATAGTGATGATAGACTGTGTTCTTGAAGCTCCGGATGAAGGAGAGAAGAATTCCAGTAGGCTGATGAAGTGCGGATGTTCTTGGTGATTTAGGGAAGGTTATGATGATCGTTGGATCATGTCCAGTTCATGTTGGTGGTCCGCATTGAAGATAGAGTTTGCATTTGAAGAATAACCACCAGATATTGGTGTTCTTCTTGAGACTGGCCGACCAGGTGTATTACACGTCTTGCGGATGTTCTTGTAGGTGTTTGCCGACCTAGATGATTGTTCTTAAGTCGATGCCTTGTATAAATAAGGGATTGTGAAGTCATTTTGAAGTGTGTCTTGTGGGGATGAGCGAGTGGTAGTGAAGAGGAGAGCGAAAGGCAGAGCAGAAGTATTAAGCTTAATGGAATTGATTCAAGCATGGTGAAGATGCTATTCTCCAGTTCATGTATGTGATACTTATTTCTTTGTAGACAGTGTCTCTTGTAGGCAGTGAGCCTCTTGTGAGTAGTGTGCTCGGGCAGTGAGCCCTAATTGGCATGTGCTATTTTGTTCTTTCTATTCTTCTAACAAAGAATACATTCTTGGGTTAATCACCCCGTGGTTTTTCCCTTAACTGGGTTTTCCACGTCAAAATCTTGCTATCTCATGTGTTGATGAGTTTCTGCTTTTGATTTGAATGCATTATGTCTCATGTTTAATATACTACTAATCACTAAGAGGATTTAAGTGTGTAAATTGGAGAAAGTTTTGCACAACTGATTCACCCCCCCTCTCAGTTGTGTGCCCTAAGTCTAACAATAAACCTATGTCTAAATTCCAATTAATCTCACTTCAAAAATTAATTAAAAAAATGCAATAAAAATTACAAAAAAAATTGACACACTAGATATTGGTGTTACGAATTTATGTTTAAAAATTATCATTTAATTCTTTCTGTAAAAAAAAGTTACGACATTTTTTAAAATACTATTAATTATAAAAAAATTATAAAGATACGTAAAAAATTTACAAATTATTTTTTAAAATTAAAAATATATATTTAGAATCTACACACGAAATCTCAAAAATCACTAGTTCACAACTTCTTCAAATTCTTAACAATTTAGTTGCTATAGATGTCAGAGAGTGAATGTCCCACTTTGGGCAAAAAGTGGGACACACTATTGTAGGATCACCCATAAATATAATGGTCATTGATTAAATACAGTTATTCCTCCACAAGGAACTATTAGGTGTTTCAAGCTTTACACACTCCAATGCCCTTCGCTTCAATACTTCTTTATAAGTTTATATGTAGGAGTTAGGGTAGTTAGTAAGTAAATATTACTTACATAAAGAATGTTTCAAGAAACATTGCATTAACATATATGTATGTAATTAAATTAAATTTTTGCCAACACCTTGATGATTGTCAAACCAACCATGTCAATTTGTACAGAGAAAAATAACTTATATGAAGGATTTAAAACTAAAAAATATGCATGAAGAGTGATATAAGAAGGGGATGGTGCTAACACATATCATGGCTGCTCTACTTTTCTACAACTAAAATAAGACCAATTACATTGATACAACCAAATCAATCTTGTTAATGTGGTACAAGAAATTCCACTATTATCATGAATAGATATTGTTAAAACTTAAAATATTGTTGAAAATTCATTCTATTCGTCTCAACTTTAAGAGATTACTTGAATAGTGAAAGGGCACTCTAGTCAATAAAAACACTTAGCATTGAAAAAATATTGGTACAAACAGCATAGGCAATCACATCAAGAGTTACTGATGCAGGAGCATCTGAGTCCACAAGCAATCCCGCATCACAAAAAAATTATGGGTTTACAATTGCAATTTTCTCCAATTTTGGTGTGTTGTTGATTTGTAGTTGTCTTGTCAACTTGCTCTTCAAAGGTGCTATAAAAAGATTGCAGATTTATTTTTGAGTTTCAAACCGGTAGCCATGCTTCAAATTGTTTATTTAGTTGATACATGCCTTCTTTATATGTTATTTTGGTCTTAACCATGCTACTATAGGATAGTTTTTGCATATGCTTTAGGAGGACTATGTGTTTACAGTGATAGGAAGATAGTTTATTTATACTACAAGAACTATGTAACTACAGCTTTAGGAACAAATATTTTCTATTGCATGATCTATTTAATGGTAATCCAAGAAGACTGTGCATGTTGTTTAGTAATGTTTAAATTCCTTGGTGATGACTTATGGTTCTTAAGGTTGTTACATATTAGTTTTAATATGTTTACATGATGCTTTAGGAAGACTATGTGTTACAGCTACAGGGAGACTGTGTATAATCTGCTACAGGGCTGTATATAGTCTATTTCAAAAAGATTTTAGGTTCTTATGTACTTTGAAGATCACTATGATAGCGATAAGAATTGTCAATGTGTAGTTTAAACCAAAGTTTAGGCTTCTACAGGTTTATCTCTTGTTTATAGTGTTGTTACAAAGGTTCTTCAGTTTAGTTATATGTGCTAAACTACACAATTGATGTAACTTCAGGAGCTATATGATAAAATTGATGTTTTGAGGAAGCTATAAGAATATTTCTAATTCTCACGAGTTGCAAAAACTTATGTTGTTATGTTGACAAGTATTTAAATCAAAATCCAGGAGGTTGCAGATTTATCTACTATTTATGGGGTTGTTATAAAAGTGTGTCAAGAGTTGTGTAAGTTGTATAAGTTGCGTCAGGAACCTATAAGTTCTATGTCAAGAATTGTTTATCCTTTTGGTCAATTTAAAATGTTGATAAAGTTTCTACTCTGAGCTGGATCATGACTAGATAGATTTTTGTCCTTTTGCCATCATTATTTATAATGAAATGTTGCCAAAGGCAACTAATCAAATGCTAAGGATTTTTCAGATTTAAGTGGCAGTTTTTTTAAACTTTGACAACAAATAAATCTTTTGATTCAATTTGTGGTGGAGTATATTTTCCTTTTGGGCCACAATCTTTCATCTTCCTAGCAAAAAAATGAGAAGAGAAATGAACAAACATTTTCATCTTCTATCCATGGAGCTGAAAGGTTTTTGATTGAGCAAGATGGAAAAAGGAAGGGGCTCCATTAACAAATTTAGAGAAGAAGGAAGATTGGAAAACCTCTATGGAAAGGAGTGCAAAACTTTGTTTAGTAGAGTTAGAAAAAATATTTTAAACTCCAAATGTGTTGAGGGGATTGCAGTGAGAAGAATGGCTATGTTGAAGCCTCATTCTGAGAGGAATGGTTAGCTATAGGAATTGCTTTAATTGTTAAAGCTTAATATTTCTGTTATGCGAGATATTTGTTGTTGCATGCAACCAATAAATTAATGAAGTTTTTAAATTTTATTTTGCATGTTGGCTTCCGTGTGTGTAGAAGTGTGTTAAAATTATGTAGGTTGCAAGATTAGGTTGTTTTTAATTAAACCCCTGATCTTATCTGCACCAAGTGGTATAAGAGTAGGCATGATGCTGGAATGTGTGTGAGGAGAAGGGTTTCAGATATGAGGTATGTTTCCATGTTGTGAAGAAGAGCTATAAAATATTTTTGTTGCAAGCTTTGAAAAAAAAATGTAACTGCAGAGAGCTAGAATTTGATGAGTTGTGAGGGTTTATTATGTGTAAGTGTTTTGGGTTGTCCTCCAACAGAGGTAGTGCTTGGTAGAAGATGTGTTGACATCCTCCACTATGTGGAAAGTAGGTGGAGGGTGTTTTGAATGTGCATCTTCCAATAACTTTGTTGGGTAGAGGATAGTAGATGGAAATTTGTTAAAGTTTGTTACAGGTGGAAGTCCTATAACTACAAAGAGCTATTTGGCTCTAAGAAAAATAAAATAAGATTGTTGCACATATAGAAGTCTTGTAATTGTAGAGGGTTTTAAGCTCTAGAAAAAAATGTTGCAGGTGAGAGAGGAGGCCTATAACTATAGAGAGTTTGAGGAGGCATGAGATTTAGAGAAAAAAATTGTTGCTGGAAGAACTTGTTAAAATTTGTTGCAAGTGGAAGTTTTATAACTACAAAAGGATTTTTGGCTCTAAGAAAATTTGTTGCAGGTGTTCTTTGGTGAGTTTGTTGTAAGCAAGTTCTTGTGATTATAGGGAGAAGTTGTGAATCATTAGGACTACCAAGTTGCAGTGTTAGGTATGTGAAAAATGTCTTCAAGAAAGACCTTGAGGACGAGGATGGTCATGAGGAGACCATTAAATTTTTTTATTTATGGAGCAGAAAAAAGGGAGTCATGTAGATAGTATTTTTGAAGAGTTGAAAAAAATCTAATCAAGATTGGATGCATTAGAGATTGTGCAGTTCAAGGAAGTTGTTGTAGATAAAAGTAAAAATGATGAAGAATGTCATGTAAATGGCATGGTGAAGGATGACGAAGATGATGAGTGGGATGAAAGAGAGGTAGAATATTGCTACTCAGAAGAAGGAGAAGATTTGAGTGACTATCTTGAAATAGAGAGGTCTAAAATAAGGAGATCCTCTTGGAAGAGGATAGTGAATATAGAAATGAAGAAAAGAGTTCTATTATAGCTTTTTGGTAGAGGTTGCATGGAAAGAGGAGCATGTGGGAGAATCCCACACAAGTGTAAATGAAGTAAGAAAATAAGAGAATATTATAGAGAAAAGAAAAGAAGAGATAAAATAAGATAGAAGGGTCACTATAGACCCTATATTTGAAAATTTTTTTGAAGAATCTAAGATAGAGTAGTTTAGAGATTTTGTTGAAGAGTGTGGAAATGAAGAATGTGAAGAAGGTGATTTAATATCATAAGTTGCAGCAGTAGAGAGAGAATAGATTGAGTCGTGTCAAGTGAATGATAGAGCAAAGGAAGAAAGAGATGGATTGATTTTTAAATTAGCTATTGAAATTGAGAAGGTTGTATGTAGAGAAAGAATTGCAAAAATTGTAAATGAGAAGCTTGTAGATGAGAAGGTGGAAGAAGAGGAAAAGAAGTTCAGGGTTATACTAAAGGCCCTATTTTATCTAACATTGTTTTATTTGAAAGAATTGAGGAAGGTAAAGTAGATTTGGAAGTTAAGATGATGGACTTTGGGGTTTCCATAGTGGATGAGAAAATTGGTGAAGATGAGGAGAAGATTCTATTGGAAGAAGAGATAAGAAAAATAAATAGGTTACTGGAAGGAGATTTATCAAATGAACATAAGGAGTTGATGGGGAAGATGCAAATTATTGCAGAGAAAGAAGAAAAGCAAATGGGAAAAGCTAAGTCCCTTAATTTAAAATCTAACATTGGTTTTTGTACAGGTAAAGAAAAAGACAATGAGGAGGAGCTTGTGGAAACATTTGATTTCCATAATATTAGTGGTGATATTTTATGTGCACCTGTATGAAGGAAGGTGGATCAAGAGAAGAAGATGGAGCAGAGTGTCATGTATATGACACTGAAGAAGAGATCATCATGCAAGAGGATGAAGAAAAGAAAAAGGAGGTTGCAGCAGGAGCATGTCTTGTGGAAGGCATGAAATTGTTGGTGAAAGAGAATGGGGATGTAGGAGTAGAGTCCCTATGTATTGGTGTTGATATAATAGTAAGAGGAGATGATATTGTAGGAGAGGTTAGTGAAGGAGGAAAGGTTGTAGAAGCAAGGAAGAGTGAGGTTGCATCTGTTGGTCTTTTGAAGGACATAATGACATGGATGGATATGATGCAACTAAGTACAAAAAGGAGGATAAGGAAGAAGATGAGGATGAAGAAGTGGAAAGAGAAGAAGAGTTAGTTTTGAAATTATCTAACTTTTATACAATTAATGATGTTGATTTATGTATAGGTAAAATGGTGAGGGTAGAAAGAGAGTATGAGGAGGAAGAGATGGAAATTTTTTATTTCCATAATGTGAATAGTGCTAATTTGTATGCAGGAGAAGTGGATGAAGAGGAAAAATAGTGATTATGAAATTGTTTAATTTTTAAAATATTTGTTGTAATGAGTTGAGTGCAAGTGAGATAGTGACAAGAGAGTGGAAAGAATTTTTGTGGAGGTGGTTAGATTGTGGTGGGTGTAATCCCACAAGAGAAGAGAAGAAAGTGTATTTGGTGGAGGAGGTCAATCAATGGTGGATAGAAGTCTACAAGTAAAAGAACGATTGGTGAGCAGATTTGGAAAAGGAAAACAGGAAGAGTTCTAGTTAAATGCTAGAAAAGGAGATAAAAGAAAACTTTTATAGTACCTATGACAACATTGGAGTACATGTTGCAGATAGTTTACTATTTGGAAGGGTGGTTCAACCACTCAACTCCATTTTATGATCCATGCTTGCAAAATTATTACTCAACATGTCTGATGTAGGAGCATTTGAGTCCACAAGTAATCCTGCATCACAAAAAAAATTGCAGGTGTATGATTTCAATTTTCTCCAATTTTGGTGTGTTGTTGATTTGTAGAACTGTCAAGTACCAACTTGCTCTTCAAAGGTGCTATAGAAATATTATAGATTTCCTTATGAGTTTCAAATTGGTAGCCATGCTTCAAAATATTAATCTAGTTGATGCAAGTCTTCTTTATGTTATTTTGGTCTTAACCATGCTACTATAGGATAGTTTTTGCATCTGCTTTAGGAGAATTGTGTGTGTGTGATAGGAAGACTATTTATTTATGCTACAAGACTGTATAGGAACTATGTACAACTATCGCTTTAGGAACAATTATTTTCTATTACATAATCTATTTAATGGTACTCCAAGAAGACTACAAATGTTTTTTAATAATGTTTGAATTCCTCAATGATGACTTATGGTTCTCAAGTTTGTTACAAATCGGTTTTAATGTGTTTAAATGTTGCTTAAGAAGATTGTGTGTCACTGGGAGAACAGGATTGTGTATAATCTACTATCTAGGGATGTGTGTCATCTATTTTGGGAAGATTTTAGATTCTTATGTACTTTCAAGATCATTATGATAGTTATAAGAATTGTCAATGTATCATTTAAACCAAAGATTAGGCTTCTACATGTTTATCTCTTGTTTGTAGAGTTCTTACAAAGGTGCTTCAGGAGCTATATGACAAAATTGATGTTTTGAGGAAGCTATAAGAATATTTCTGATTCTCATGAGCTGCAAAAACTTATGTTGTTATGTTGAGAAGTTATTAAAGCATTATTTAAATCAAAATCCAGGAGGTTGCAGATTTATCTACTATTTATGGGGTTGTTACAAAAGTGCATCAGGAGTTGTGTAAGCTATATAAGCTATGTCAAGAGCATGTAAGTGTTGCATCAAAAAATATTTATCCTTTTGGCTGATTTAAAATGTTGATAAAGTTTCTATTCTGAGCTGGAACATGACTAGATAGATTTTTGTCCTTTTCCCATCATTATTTATCAATGAAATGTTGCCAAAGGCAACTAATCAAATGCTAAGAATTTTTTAAATTTAAGTGGTAGCTTTTTTTAAAACTTTGACAACAAATAATTTTTTTGATTTAATTTGTGGTGGAGTATTTTTTCCTTTTTGGCCACAATCTTTCATCTTCCTAGCAGAAAAAGGGGAAGAGAAATGAATAAACAATTTCATCTTCTATCCATGAAGCTGAAAGGTTTTTAATCAAGCAAGATGGAAAAAGGAAGGGGACTCCATTGATAGATTTAGAGAAGAGGGCAAATTGGAAAACCTCTATGGAAAAGAGTGCAGAACTCTATTTAGTAGAGTTAGAAAAAATATTTTAAACTCTGAATGTGTTGAGGGGATTGTAATGAGAAGAATGGCTATGTTGAAGCTCATTGTGAGAGGAATGGTTATCTATAGGAAATGCTTTAATTTCTAAAGCTTAATATTTTTGTTATGTAAGTTGTTTGTTGTTGCATACAACCAATAAATTAATGAAGTTTTTAAATTTTATTTTGCATGTTGGCTTCTGTGTGTGTAGAAGTGTGTTGAAATTATGTAGGCTACAAGATTGGGTTGTTTTAAATTAAACCCTTTAATCTTGTTTGCACCAGTTACTCAATGACACCCATTAATAGAGTTATAAAACTTACATGATCACTAAAATTTATAATAAGCAAAGTTTCAAATAACTTTTAAAAGCCAGGAAAGAGAAAATTCTAGGACAGTTGATATTGAGCATATCATTATGATCAGAACCCAATACTTCATTATGATTAGAATTCAATAGTTCTTATCACATGCAATGTTTAAGTATTGAGGTTCAAAAAAGAATACCTACTTTCCAAATTTGAGATGGGAACATTTATAAATATGCAAACAAAGGACCCACATGTTAAAAAAATGTAAATTGTTCATTAAGATGCAATGCCAGATGAATTGAACATTAGATTGATTTTTTTAAAAAAGGATTTACAAACTTTCAAGAAAATGCAATTGGCAAGTGTAAAACCAAATCCCACAACTATTTTTAGCATGATGCATGCTTGTGTAAAACCAAATTCCACAACTATTTCTAGCATCCTTCCTGCTTGTGCAATAATGGTAGCCAAATTCTACTTAAATATTATAATTTCTAAAGTCTAGCCTACCTTCAAAAGGTTGTCCTTCTTGAGGACACTTTCCTTTACCCTAGGCTTGACCTATTGGCCATCATTGATCTAAGTCAAGACTTAGGCACTCATAAAACATGTTGCTTGTTGTTGTCTAATGCTACCCTAAGTGGTTAGTCTAGATCAGGATGTCTTTATCCTTTTACAAGTTCATACCAAAAGTGTTCCCATCAAATTTCCCATTCCCACTTGATCCCTTAGTTCTTGCACATCTTGCAAACTTAGTGAGTTGTCCTATGCTAGTCAACTTACAATTTCCTAACTCAAAATCTTATAAACAACAACCATAATAAAATGAGATTATGCCATAATAAAATCATACATGTTAAATCACTAACCATGTAAAATCATCATGTTAGTCTAGGTTATAGTCTTGGAACAAAAAAAACTATATGACAGAAAACAAAAAAATGTTAATAAAGGTTGTATAATTTTTCCTTATCATATCATAAACAATGTTATGACCTTATATATAACAAGTAATGAAGTTCTGACATCTTTTGCTATTGAAAAAATGTTTAGTAACATCTACTAAATAGATAAATGTGTACAAATCCATTCCATAATGTCTACTTGTACAAACCACAATTAGAAGTTGCAGTCATATCATATACAAGCTTCATTTCTTTTGAAATTAATGTTACAAACTTGACTTTGATTTAATTAAGAAGCATTTATAAATATATTGTTATATCACTAATCAAGTAATATTAAATTAAAGTTGATATTTATATTTCATAATTAATTCATTATTCATAAAAATGTTATATTACTCTAAAAATAAACAATAAATTTGCATGTCAGACCCCTGCTCCCTCCTAGCCCCAAACCTAGCAAGTCACCCCACACCATTCACTCTAAGTACAAAACAAAAATGGACCAGATTATGTCTAACCCTACCCCCATTATGGACCCCAAGGTTGTTTATTCCATCCTTAAAGATCCCAAACTTTCCCTTAACCCTTTGGTTGATCAATAGGTTGGGAAATGCTAGAATTGTAACACTCTAAAGGACATGATAGTGAAGCTCCAAGAAAGTCCACAGTTGCACAATAATGTCATGAAATGGCTGATTCCACAACAACACACTTCAAAGAAGAGGATTTAGGAATTGGAGTTGGAAGTCTTTAAACATAATAAGCAATAGTAGAACTCTAAAGTTGACAATGAAATCTAGATTGAAGTGGGAAAATGTACTGCCACTTTTAATAGGTGGGAGGAACTAGATCAGAGCGTAGTTGAGATTAGGAAAAACCAAGAGGATCTCAAGAAGAACCTTGTAGAGGTGGTTGCATTCAGCAAGGAGACCATAAATAGTTCAACTACCAGTTTGTATGTGTTGTAGTTAGAACTCGAAAAATTATAGGGGGAGAACCAGGATGGTCTAGCCAGAAGGACAAGAGCTTAGATTATGGAGTAGAAGGAAAAAGCTAAAGCCACTAAAGAAGAACTAGATGAGATCACCTTTATGAACAAATTGGACTTCCTTAATAGGGAATGGTAGGCTGCTAGTGGTCTGCAGAAGTTGGCAGATGAATAGCTTTTCTTTGTTTATTGGTTATGTTTCTCTATTGTCCCATTGTTGTTTATTTTTTATTTTTCTATTCTAAAGTGTTCTAGTTGTTTTTAGTCTCACCTGTCATGAGACTATTTCCATTTACCTTTTGGTTATTTTTGTAAAATGGTTTGGGCCCTTCTAATCTTGTTTTTACTAATATCAAAAATAATAAATTTGTGCATCCCTTTAAATTTTGTATTAGTGAATCCATTACACCTCCTTCAAAAAATGTTTGAGAAGTAAGTTTGACTATCAATTTTAGAGTCTAATTTGTAGAAAGAGTTTTAATTCAGTAACCACCTCTAAACAAACCCACAATTTATTTAAATATTTCAATTGCAAAAAATCAACTAAATCTCATTTTGTAAGTTTTTGACTCTCACAACTCTTAGTTGGTAAATATTTTTATTTCAAGTGCTCTATGGAGTTTTTGAAAATGGTTGTGAGGACTAATTTTTTATTAAAATTTTTAAGAATGGTCTTAAATAGCAATGCAAATAATATAAAATATTATAACATATTTAAAAAATAATTATAAAAATTAAAATTTAACATTAATAATAAATAGATTTAAATTAATTATTCATAAATTTAATATATAAATAATGAAAAAATATATATCTATATAATAAATTGATCAATATATATTAATATCATTAGTATATAATATAAATATTAAATATATACAATAAATTCTTTTTTGCTCGTTGAATGCTTTTGATTGGAGCTATGAACTGGTGAGGCCACAACACTGGGGACCTCATCCCCATAAAACAACCAGCATTAACACCAGGCATGAATACCTACATTAACGTTGAAGGTTCAAACTCGCGAGCTCATTGGCCCAACGAAGGACACTGGGCATGAACACCTGCATTAACGTTGAAGGTTCAAACCCACGAGCTCATTGGCCCAGTTAAGGTCCTTTGCCTGCGAGCACAATAGCCCGACGAAGGCAAAGATCTTGCGAACATGTTATCCCAACAAAGGCGCAAGCCTGTGAACTCTTTTGGCCCAACAGGGGTTTGAACCGTAGTGGTCGCCACTACAACCGAGCGACTTAACCACCAAACCACACCCTTAATGACATATAATAAATTTATTAGCATATAACAAATATATTATATTATTTTAATATAATAAATATAAATTGTAAATCATAATAAGTTATTTTATGAATTAATTTTTTTTTTTAAATTTTATTTAAAAATATAAGAAAATGTGAACAAATCTTCTCGATAATTAGAGTTAAAATGACATTCCAAAAATAGATGAATACATAAAATTAAAAAAAAAGCTTTTATGTAATTGTAAAATCTAAATATAATATATCAATGGGACTATATCCTCCAAAACATTTATAAAATATTTAGTTATTTCTTATTATAAGTTTTTTCTAGATAGATATGTATTTAAATCTCATGAAAATTCATTTTCCAAGAGGAATATGAGTTTCATCATCCAACGTACATTAACTTGAATGTTCTCAAGCATACCATAAATCTCCAAAATATTATAAACATGAAATTTCCACATTAAAGCCAAGGAGTCCGGTAGCATACTGGTATAAATATGGTCATAATCTATCATAGTAAAAATGACAACATTTGCCACATGGACTATCTTTGCATGTAGCTCCCACATTGAGCTTTGTCACTTGTCATGGAGTGTTCACAACTTTTTTAAAACATAAGATGTAGTGCTACATGTTACATGCCTCCTATGTGTAAGCTTGCTTGCTGAAGTAAAAACTAAAATGGAATTATCTTCCGAACCCATTAGCAACCTTAGCAATTCTCCACAAAGAGGGATATCATGTTTTTTCTTTAGGTTCTTTGGTTATGCCCAAATCAAATCCTATATAGGATAGAGATTCAAGTGTCTCTAGTAATATGAAATGGTATTGTTTTTAATTTATTTATCATTTTTATTTTGTTTCAATTTTTATTTTAATGTTGACATTGATGGGCATGTTCCAAGCATATGGGTGGTTATGGCTTGTTAACAACATGAATTGAGGAATCATGTAATGTAATGCCCCGCCATGAAACCCTAGAGAAAAGCTCAACTAAGCAATGCAAAAGGGCAAATATATTTTTTTTAAACAAAGTAATTATCAACGAAATGCAAATCATGTTTATCTACAACATCTAAGTTAAGCTCTAAACTCTAAGGATTACATGGCTACATTACTAATTACTAACAAGATCTACTAACAACCATGGTTTGCTTCTAAATCCAAATACACCAAATAAATACACACACATTTTGTAATGCCTACCCAAGAAAATATTAGAATTAATAAGAAATAATGATATTAATAGGATGATAGGTACAATTAACAACCATTAACTTAATAAGCTTCAAATTAAATATCGGAGTATATCAACAATCATTGTGAATGAAATGTAAGATACAAACATCTCAAATTAATTTATACACATTTGTACACATTTACCATAATGCCAGATAATCATCTATTCTCCAAGTGGAAAGGTACCTTCTTAGCTTCAGAGTCCTGCATGGCTTAGAGTTCCCAAATAGCACATCTAATGAAACATTAGTTCTACATAATTATTAATTACACAATACAATTATCTATTACATAAGATGACAAGCCTAAGACCCTGAGGGGTTGACCTAATGTTTCGGGGGCTCATGATGGCCTTGCCTACGTACGCATAACACAGAGACTTCATAGTTCAAGGCAACTAGACTGGTAACCATAAGGTTGACTTAAATACTTGTAATAACTAATAAGAAATCTAGTTTATCTCATAATATTTACTAGAGAATACATGCAAACAATATATTTTCTTTTCAACGTAAGAAATACCTATCTCTCTATTCTTAAGATGAGATCATACAAGTAAGAAAAGATTAGAAAGATAAATCAATCTCATATATATTCCATACAACCCTATGATCCAAAGCAACCATACTTCATACACTTGCATATAGGCTTTCATCTTTCTTTCATTGATTATCAAGATTCTACTCACCATTTAAGAGGCCCTTAAGTAAATACTTAGATATCACAATATCAAACATATTTGCAAAAGTATCTTCAAAAGATTAGGTAGGAGTTTATAACAATATAAATTTTTTGTTATTTCTAAAGTATCATCCAAATTATCTTAAAGAACTTCCCATAAATATCAATTTACACACTCAAATATGGACACTATCAATACCAAAATATTCATCTACAGATTTACAAAATTTAAAAAAAAAAAAAACTTTAAGTTCAAGAATAATAAAATAAATTCACTTTTACATGGAAATTAACTTCATATTCTAATAAACTAATAAATCCTAAAAGTACTTAATCCTCTTTCTAGGATTAGGAAATCATGCATACACAAGTATAAAATGATAACAATATCAATAATCATATGCTATCCAAAAAAAAATTTAATTTCCACTCTACTTTTAAACTTGAATATCATACTAATCTCCATATCTATTAAAGACATAAGCATACCTAATTAAGATTCCCAAAGTACATGTTATCCAAAATTACTTTAACATAATTCTTACTAACTCATAGACAAAAAATAGAAAATTATAGTTATCTAAACAATATGGAGAGGTATAAGGGTATGATTTAATATGACAAGAATACCAATATCTATTTCTATTATTTTTGCACCTAAGTAACAACATAATTTAAACAATTCTAAATATTTATTTTCAATTCCAAGAAGCTAGTTAACATGTATAACTATAAAAACTAATCATTATCCATATATTTTGCTATATCTTTTAATCTATAAATCATTCTAAATTAATGTAGATCTGAAAAAGAACATCTAAATCTTATTAGAACAAGATACTTTCTCTAAAACTTATTTTCAAACTTATTAGAAGAAAAACAAATTACACATATTTGTACCATTCTAAACATTATCCCAATTATCTTAATAGAATTTCCACCTTTATTATAAATCTAAATTCAAGTATAAAATAACCATAATGTCCTAACCAATAAGAAGTTAACAAAAATCATATTGAATAATGATATCATTTATTAACAAATTTACTACTCATATTTAAATTGAAGTTTGAATCAGATCATTATTAATTTATAAACATTTGAATAAAGAGTTTACTTTTAATGAAAGCAATGGTTATAATTAATTTATATAGTAGAGTAATAGTACGGTGGAGCAAGAGATTGTTATATTTACATATGCATTATACAGATTAACATAGTATAATTAAAAGAAAGCAAACAACAAAGTGGTTGATTACCTGGCAAATAGAGCCATTGACCAATCTCAAGATGTAGTCTTACTCTCTACTGGGGAAGAGAGTAGGCATCATGAATTTCTCTTGTTAATCAATAAGGACAAGGGATACTGCTAATTATCACTAGTTCAAGATGATTGGTGGACTCAGGGAAGGCTGCTTGACCTTTCTGATCTTTGTGTGTCTGGTGACATGGTTGGGTGGCAGGGTTAGCCTCCTACAAGTTGTTTTTTATGAGCCTCCACGTGTCACCCCTTGGGGGATTCATTGTAGACGCTTTCTATTTCTCTTCTCAAAGTGTCCATGTTCGTAGAATAATCAACTTCTCACAACAATTTTTTTTTTTTTTAAATGCCCCTGGTAAACTTTTTAACGTGACCGGTGACGCTGGTACGACACGCCCTTCGTCTCCACGCAACGCTTTTGCCCAGAGCTATGAATTGGTGAGGCCACAACACGGGGGACCTCATCCCCAAGAAAGAACACTACAAACCCGCGAACTCGTTGGCTCAGCGAAGGCGTAACGCCTGCGAGCTCGTTGGCCCAGTGGGGGTTTGAACTCTGGGGGCCGCCACTACAACCAAGCGACTTAACCACCAAACCACGCCTTTATCAACTAGCTTCTCACAACGGTTACCCTTGATTGGATAGCCATTTATTTTGGCTGTATGAGGAGCGGGGGCTAGTCTTTTCTTCACATTAGGGTGGTACTTGTTGATTGGTTTAATATCTACTTCACGATCCTGATAGGACGTTTCTTCCTGATGGCATGCACGAACATTTATTCCCCATTTGTGGCAAGGTAATCTTAGTACAGGTTCGATGTTTTTTACCTTTCAGTCAACTGCCATTCTGATGTCACTTTTCTCACCACACATGCGACTCATGGCTTGGATGATGCTTTCGCGCTGGACGTCCGGATTAGAGGAGTTTTTGAGACACATCTTCTATTTTCTATCTCATATTTATGACATAGCCTTCTTTCAGCGCCAAGGCTCGTCATTCTTTGAAGTGTACTTTGGCCAGTGTGTCTCATCGCCTCCCCTCTTCCACTTTTCTCGGTGTTTTGGTTTCCTACTTCATCTGCGGACTTTGGCTATGGCGGAGACAAGGCTAAATCTTAGATTGTTTTTCCCTCCTCTGGAAGATGAATCAGAGATACATGGGATGGTGGAAGTGGCATATTTTTTGGCCATTATTGCGCGGGAAGGCCCGCTGATACACTTTGCAGTCCGAATGGTGGCTGGTTTAAGATGGGTTAAAGGATATGAGGGAAGGGTACTAAGCTATTCTGATGTCGTCTCACATATTCTCTTGAATATAATGGACCTAGTGCAAGATAAGGAATATGTTCATAAGGTGGTGTGTGGACTGTTCTCGGACAACCTGTATACAGTTGCTCAGTGGTCAGTGGCCATCAACGGATATCAAATGGATAACAGGGAGGCTCGCCTAAGAGGTCTGTTCGAGAGGCAAACGCTGAGGCGTTCAGTCCCCCATCAAGCTGTCTTCAGGGCACTGCAAAGGTCTCTCCAATCCCTCTCCAGCAAGCTTCTCGAACAGGAACTGGTAACATACCCGTTTGTGTTTCCGTCCAGAGATGTGAAACGCATCATGGATGTCTTCACTGGAATAAGCTACCTGAGAATAGTGGCAATTGACTTAGCTTCCCACATCTCGAGAGAAGCTTTCGATGACCGAGATGACGATGGAAACCTGGTTGAGGTCGGCTTTCTTGGCGATCTTATGGATTTGGATTCTTTCTTGGAAGCAAGCCCAGCGGCATAAGGGAAGGCTGGGGTGTTCGTTTTTTTTCCTTTTTGCAGCTGTTGCATTGGCGGCCTGGTGGCGTTCTGGCGGTGCTTCTATTTTGTTGTTTATGCTTCCGGGGTGTCTCTGCTTGGCGGGGCTTGATCTGGTGTTCGGGCGGTCAGTTGGTGGTGGCTGGGTAACGGCTTTTTCTGGTTCAGTTTTTTGATATGTTGTTCTATGGGGACTTTATGTGGATGATATTTCTGAACTTTCTCTTTTACATGTTTTATCTGGCCGGTTTTAGTGCTCTGTTATGTATTTTGACTCATCTCTCAAACTTTCGTTTATCATTTCCATGTGCAAACTGCCTTTTTAATATATGGGTGCTCTGTCACCCTTTCTTGAAAAAAAAAGTTTCTTAAAAGGTAATACATTCGTGATAAAATTTCATAAGCTAGCAGATACCACTATGTACATGCTAATCTCTACAGTTTAAATTGACGCCCTTCTAAAACTATTAATTCAATTGAAATTTAATGAGTATGAGTCATCATTTATAAGTAATGAAAGGCAAATGCATGCAGCTTAATAAGTATCCCAAAATAGTATTTATCTAATTTAAGTTGATACCACAACTCAGGCGTATGGCAGGCTACAGATACATGCACAAACAAATGATGTTGTTAATGTCTTACAAAAATCACATTTTCCAAATTTAACTTCTAAGCATCAAAATATGATATGTAAATAAACTTAAAGAGGGTTTTGTAACAAGATAAGATTCTGAAAGAGTTAAGAGGAAAGAGAAGATATAATCTTTTCAAGAAAATAAAAGTAATAACTCGAAGATTCATACTTGCGAGAAATTTATAATAGCCTCTAGATATTTAAGAGACTCTACTTGCACTAGCATAAATCAATCTTAAACAAAGATGATATCGCTAATGAAATTGCATGAGATAACCCGCATTTGCCTATAATCATAAAGAAAGTTTTAATTTATTTATCTTCTAACCAAATGTTGAAAATGCGAGGCCCGGCCATGTTTGAACAACACAAGGTATATAATACATTTGTAATATTGATTCTACTGTAATATATTAGTATTGCTGAGGGTCAATTTAGAGAAAGAATGACTTCAAACTCTTATAATTATATCTCAGAATTTAAGGCGCCTAGCTACATGAATGATTTCTTAGTCATCTAAGAAAATACCCTAAATAGAAACAAAAGCTTACTGTGAGTTAGACAGAGGTAAAAAAAAATATGCTAGATGAAGAAAAAATATGGATGCATGAGAAAACTTGGCGTTGATATATCCAAAAGAGGAACAAAGATTAACCTATGGCAGAGACAATTTTTCCTATGGAGATTATTGGTGATGCTTAAGCAATCAACTATTAGGCCTGCGCTAAAACAATGCTGCTAGTGCTATGAAGGAACATCCATTGAAGCATAACTGGAAGGAAGAAATAATTTATCATGCGTTGCTTTTTATGTATTAATTACTAGATCTGAGCAAGGGCAGGGCACAGTTGAAGTGAGGATCCAAAGCATAGGCGCTCTATTCTCCGTTTGTGAGAAGTAGGTTGAAATGAAATTCAAATAAGGTACAATGGATTTTCTTGCAGACTTTAGGTATGAGTTTTGATTTGGAATTACAAAAGAAAAGAAAAGGTATGAGTTTTTGATTTGGAATTATCTATTACACAGGAATTACAAAAGAAAAGGTGTAGATAAGGTGTATTTGACTTGGTTTCCTAAACTATTTGAACCTCACCACACCTGCACACCCATCCATGCGAGGCCCATCCAAATAAGATGTAGAATCATAAACAAGGCGTGAAATCTAAAATACAGACCATAGACCGCATTGTTTGCAGTTGCACAAATAGATTTTCTTAGAGGTCAAGGAATGCAATATGTAAGAGAATAGACAAGGCGCAATGATTGTTGAAATATTATTATTATTTTTTAACTACCAGCAACAATCGGTATAAGGTAAAAGTTTGAGACCTCTGTTTATCAAAATTAAGCAAATGTGAGTCCGCAGCTAAGGCACAATGATTGTATGCAATGTCTCAAAAGAAATTCATCTCAATGAATGCAAATTGCAATTTGAAACTTTCAGGCAAATACTTTTAATCAAACATAAAGACCAAGAAAGGTGCAGACACCCTGTATCTCCTTTTGTGAATGTGATGTTACATACCTGAAGGCTGAGTATATGTTGGAACTTCCTTTCCAAATTTATTCACTCTCAATGGCATTCAGTAAATCTATCCAACCAATCGCATATCTCAATCATGAAATTGAACAGAGGAATGTGGATCGAATGATAAAGAGCACATACCTCAGACAAAGACCATGACATGAAAGTTATGAACACAATTGGTAGTTTCGAATAGATCTAGAAAGGGATAAAATGAATCAAATTTTACTTTCAGTGATCTCTGCCATAAACCCGAGCATCTTAAATGATAATCATGCCACTTCTCTATGCTAATCCAGTCTTGTAAATAGCCACACATTCTGAAATCAAATCCTGAACTAAGATTATTCTTTTCTTCACTGGAAGTTGCCGGTTGTTTTTGTAGCACTTCCGTTAGATATTCGAAACGCTAGGAATATATTTTCTGATTTATTATAAGCATGTGGCAGAAATTAACGTCTGCTATCTCAAAATAAAATGAATGGTTGTGGAAAAGAGCTTGGCCGATAGTAACAACCGACAAGTTTAGAAAATTTCCCATAAAAACAGATCATGGGAATCTTTCCAGCCCCGAGACTCATAATTCTTCCATAAATGCGTCGGTATGGAGCATTTAAACTAAGGCAGAAAAAGATTGACATGTTAAAATGAAATGTAATCAAAATTTCTACTGTGATAAAATACCACAGATAGACGTTATTGTGGGAGCGCGAAACAATCGTTAATCATATCACAATGTTGTGGCGTTTTCCGAAACGAAATTACAGAGGAAGCAATTTTTTGAAAGCCACACAACAGAGAGAACTCCAACTATGATGTTTGAAAGGAATTTAACTATTACAGCACAAATCCATTTCAATAGTCAACCAGTCAATATCAATTTTACACCTCATCCACAACATAAGTTTTAATGTTGGATATCATTGTTGCCTCTAAATGTTGCAGTTTAAGATCACCCAAAAAGGTTTATCAATTTTACAATCATAGATAATAATCCAAAAATTAGTAAACAAACCAAGACATACCTGTACAACCAAAGTGAATACGGAGGGACACTACATGTAAGATGCAACCTACCTACTTGTGCTAGAATGGAAGCTTTGAAACATGGTTTGGGCATCCATCAAAGGATAAAGGAATGATTTTTAATAGATGTTATATAGTTGTAACTTCCATATTGGATGCCATCATAGCCAAGTTATGTGGCACATGTGGGGAAACCTCCATTCAAATTTTGAATAGGTTCTTAAATGGCTTGACTAGGCCATGATGTCAGCTCAATCTTTTTTTTTTTCTTTTTCCAAATTTTTTTCCTTGTTAGTTGAACCTTTGTCAGGCATTGTTCTTTTAGACCACTTTCCTTCTAAGTTTTGCATTGAATTAAAGTAGCCACGCCCAAAAAGATGCAATTCTTCTTAAATACCTTTCTACTATGTCATCAACCCACCATGGCCCACATCCAACATGTCTGAAACTTGCACCCTCATCCTCATCTTGGATTGCTAACTAATTATCTCCAATTAATTGGATTCTATGTGATTATTTTAATATGGTGGAGGATGTGTCTAACAAATGTGGTGCATTGCCTTTGCACTAGGCAACTAGAGAGAGAAAGGCTTGGTTTCTCATGTTGTAATAAATTGTGCCCATTAAATCCTAATATTGGATGCCATCATAACCAAGTTATGTGGCATATGTAGGGCAACCTCCATTGAAATTTTTAATAGGTTATTAAATGGCTTGACAAGGCCATGATGTCAGCTCAATCCTTTTTTTCTAAATTCCCAATTGCTTTTCATTGTCAGTTGAACCTTTGTTAGGTATTGTCCTTTAAGACCACTTTCCTATTAAATTTTGCATTTAATGGTAGTATGTTGCTTCCAGACCCCAAAAGATGAAATTCTTCATAAATACCTCTCTACTAAGTCATCAACCCACCATAACCCACATCCAACATGTCTAGAACTTGGACCCCATCCTCATCTTCAAAGCAGTTGGATAGATTGGTGAACACTATCATAACTTGTACCTCCATATTTTAATGCATCTATGGGTGCTAGCTAGCCAAGTTTCACCACCTAGTTTATGAGTCCACCACCATTGAGCCCCACCAAGCCACCACTAAGCTTGAATCTTAACCCTTTGCTCCTTATCTACAACTTCATATTGTAAGACTTCATCAACAGAAGTAGATTGTAGACAAGCATTCCACTAGAGGGGCTCAAATCAAGGCTCACATGCATTGGGTCAAAGTTAGTGATAGAGTTTCAAAGGAATTTTTCATTTCCTTAAGAGACCCCCATTCTTTTCAAGGGATCAAGCACATTAAAGAAGGCTCCCAACTCCTTGAGCTATTTGCCATCACTCACGCCTTTCTTTTCCACCATGAAATGGTTTTCAAAGATCGATCATATGTATCTCCAAATTGAGATAAAGATATTTGAAAATGCATTTATATGGTCCCTTAAATAGGTTTTCCCTTGTTCATAAAACCTTGTGTGATCAACTTCTCACTTAGGAAGACCTTTGTCAATTGCTCCTTTTTCCATGGCCAATGACAAAACTCCTAGATCATGTGATAGATTTCCTTGTGAATTCTACTTGATGCCTTTTGGGATATGCTTGATAATGATCTCTATCAAGTTTATCTAGAAGAACACAATTAAAAATCCTTAGGCAACATGATTAATAAAGGAAATATTAAGTTCATACCTAGGTTTCAAGATCTGGAGGATATCTATAAAATTTTTAGCAGTCAATCATTTTGCGTAATGTTTCCTACAAGATCACCTCCAAGGTTCTTTCCCTCAAGCTATGTCATTTCCTTCCTTTGATTGTTCAACTAGAGCAAACTCTAGGTTCATTAAATATAAATATATTCTTGATAACAATATTGTTGTGTGGGAAGGAATGGACTAGGCTAGACATTCTCAATAGAAAGTCATCTTTGTTAAAATTAAATTTTCTAAAGGTTATGATGGCATAGAATGGGATTTCATTCTTCCCATGCTTTAGGCTTTAGGATTTGGCCCCAAATTTTTGAGGTCTATTGAAACACTTTTTGTTGACGCTTCTACCTACATCACCATTAATAGTCACCAATATTCTTTGTTTAGGATTTTTTGTTCCATCCAACAAGGATGCCCTCTTGCTCATGCTTTATATGTTCTTGTTGTTGAAGGCTTTGGCTATCTTTTGGCTCATACTATTTCATTAACTTGGTTAAAGGCATCAATGTCCTCGATTCCTCTCAACAACTTGTCAATGACATTTTTCTTATGACTCTTTCCTCACTCTTTTGGAGTATGAAGACACTCTACCACTCAGGCACTTCAACTTTTGGATACTTGTTGCCTTGCCTCTAGTTCAAGTATTCAATGGTAGAAGACTCAATGTTATATACAATCCTTCTCAAGCCTAAACTATCTTGGATTTATTTCTTTGGTTAGAAGTGGATTGATCATGGAAAGGTATTCATGTTTCTTGCCATTCCCTTAGCCTTCCAAGATTCTCCATCAACTTTATGGTAGGTTGTTATCAATTAGGTGGAAAAGAAGCTGACCTATTGGATCACTAAGTCATGCCCCTTGTAAGAAAATTTTAGATTTTCTCTAAAGTTTTAGTAGCTACTCATGTACATTCTATAATTCATGCTAGGGGCCTTGTAAATTTTCCTATCAAAAGATAGAAAAACTCTCACAATATTTATTATGGAATTTGTTTGACCAAGGTAAAGGCTTCCATCAAGTTGCCTAGGAATTCTATTGCCTCACTCATGACTCTGGAAGTCTGGGTCTTACTGATATTAAATGTCAAGGCATGACTTTATGTGCTAAATGGAATATTTGAGCCCTTGATGGAAATGAAGCTTGGAAAATCCTACTTTGTCATTGTATTTCTTATGGTGTACAAATTGTGAGCAAAGCTTGGTGGGATTTGGGCTTCTATACTATTCTCATTATGTAGGAGGCTATCCAAATCCAAGGGACCTTTGTGGTGAAAAGTACATGGAAAGCCTAGGAGGCCAATAAGCCATGGCTCTTATGCAATGACAATGGATTCAAGATTGGTTTTCCATAAATTAATGGTCTTTATGATGGTCTCTTATGATTACTTGCTAGGATAAACCTCTAGCTTGGGTTCATTCTTTAAAATTTTATAATAGAGGTATTAAGACTCTCCCAGATCTTTTTTCCAAAACTACTAGAAATGTTATTTCTTGGATCGAAGCCAAGCTGAAGTATATACTCACTAATCAAGATCATGAGTCCTTTAAAGACTAAATTAGTCAAAAGTTTTAAACCTTGGTGCAAAGATTGGAAATTGTATCCTGATACACTATTTTATAATTATAAACATCACAAAGGTTAGCTTAGCTTTCACCACATTTGCATATGGTGCACAAGATTGATGATAGATGGACTCTTTAATTCTCAATAGATACATGGTAATGTAGGTTTCTAACCATTTGGCAAGTTTTATTGAGCCAAACCTTACTCATTTTTCTTGGTGTATTCTTTATTAAATTCTTTCTTTTGGTTCCATATTGCTTCATTTGGGAGTTTCTAATCCATATTGTTCTCCAGGCATCAAGAAACTCTCAAGCATCTCTTTTGCTTTTGTCCCAGAGCTCAAGCAACTTGGCATTAGATTCATGATTTTTTAAGTGTTTTAGGTTGGATCCTTTTTCTTGGCATATGGTTCTCCTAAGAGATTGGCCAAAAATCCTTGCAAAATTCGTACAAATACGACATGCTTTTAGAGTGGAGATCTTCTTTAGCATTTAGAAAGATAGGAATTCTACACTTTTTTTGGATCTATAATGTTGATAGAAATATCTCAATATATTCTAAACCTATAATATATATTCTAATGTGTTGATGCAGATACAAGTGCAAGCTAATAAAGTTGCACTTGAAGTGGCCCACCTACAAGTTCTTCTTGATTATTGGATCAATAGTCCTTGTACAATTGTCAGAGTGCCACTGACTTTCCCCTCTAACAAGGGTCCATCCCCTCTGCAAGGCTGTTGATGTGGCCACAGTCAACAATCGTTTGGGCATAATGCTCCCATGTTTCCTAGTGTAGATATTGTGGTCACAATGCTCATGGATGGCCCCAATCCTTTTGCCAGCATTCAACCTCTCCTTTGCATCACTCCAAAGGAGCTCATAGTTGGCCCAATAGTAGCAAATTCCCTTGGCTCACACTCACTATCTCTGGACTACCAGGGTTGCTAGTCAATACCTTGAGTAAGTGTAGGCTAATGAGTATAAGCTTGATGATGCTCTTATTGGCTAGGAGATCATTCTTAATGAGTAAGATAATCAAAATGTGTGGAAACCAGATGACTGTGACTCACATCCTGCTATCGGCGCTTTGGCTCTAATTACTTAGCAACTGTGTTTGTTTCTCTTTGATATGATGTATAAGGCTCCACCTTGTTTAGACTTTAGGGTGTGACTATTTTCACCCACCCTTTTTTTATATTATAGTGTATTTTTAAAAACTTTTATATTTAATATAAATGTCCATTTCATAAAAAAACAATCAATAAACTTTATAATAGATTATTTATTATTTAAAATGTTTAAATTATTTAAAATTTTGTTCCATAAATAAAATTGTTCTCTGAAAAAAAAAAATGTAAAAATAGAAGAGATTAAAGTCACTTATTTATTATTAAAACATTTGAAATTTGAAATTAAAAAAAACAATAGTGTGCAGATGGAGCATCTTCACTAGCTGCTCTACTTTCTCATACTTTTTTTTAACATACTAAATAATTTACATATTACAATAAAAATAAAATAATTATTTATCAATTTTCTAAACCAGTATAATCTTCTTTCTTTCCCACAGCTTTATCGTCAACTATCAAAAATTAAAAATAATGCCTGCTAATTCAGATAATTTCTCTATACAAAGGTTACTAGACAGCCCAGTAATGGCAGTGCCACCTTAACGTTTGCGCTCCCTTGTAAAGCTGCCCATTTTGCCGCTTGCTCTTTCTTGTTTTTCCGCTACTGGTTGAGATGCCAGGAATTGGCCTTCCTTTTCACTGCCTACCTGGATTTCTATGTGTTCGCTTGCCTGAATTTCATCTTCACTCCCGACCATGTCAGCTGAATGCTTGGCATCTGCAAGGAACGAGTTTATGTCCATAAAACCCCCAACGTCCTCTCCTGCCGGGAACTTTTCTAAATCTTCGTCGTTAAACAGAATGTTGCTCAGAGAACTTAACCATAGGCCGAAAGAATCCCGATGCTTTTCGGTAAGAGCTTCTTCGTTCTTACCATCTTCGTCAAAAGACGGCAATGA
Source organism: Cunninghamia lanceolata (assembly GCA_027924645.1). Lineage (NCBI taxonomy): Eukaryota > Viridiplantae > Streptophyta > Pinopsida > Cupressales > Cupressaceae > Cunninghamia > Cunninghamia lanceolata. The sequence goes on along the minus strand of BSBN01000687.1, from coordinate 331,949 downwards.
TAACTGTTAGAATATAATGAATAATTGGTTTATTCACATGTGGTGAATATGTGTCAACTAGAGTTGTGTCGTTGTAGAGGTGTCATAGTTAATTTTAGTGAGGTGTCATACAATTCTAGTTAGCTGTCAAATTAGTTAGCAGATTTATAGGAAGTTGGAAATTCTCTGAAGTTATAAATGTAATCTTCTTTGTTGAATAATAGAGATTAATTTGTGCAGTTGTAATATTAGTACTGCTGTTCATAATTTTTCTCAATATTTTATCATGGTATCAGAGCCAAGTTGAATGATGTGGAGGCTTTCTCTATTGGATCATGGTGCCGGGATCTAAAAATCAAGAGTAGCAGCACATCAGCAGAAGATCTACAATTGTTCTTTGCCTATCCACCGCCTTGCTGGTGTCCATGTTGCAGATATAAGGAGATCTGCAGCTACATAAAAGCTGGTTAGATTTTACAAGTCATTAAGATTGACTTTGGCACCGTCAAGCAATTAATATTTATGTAGACCATTGACAGGTTTAAAGAAGAGCATTCTTCTTAATCTGCACAAGAAAGTCATGCTACCGCGGTGAGTGTGGAATCTGTGGAGGAAGAGAGTTATGTTGCAGAAATAGACAACAAGTAGCCTATATCATGTTGCCGCCAGAGAGAAGAAGTCATTGCAATTTTGCTAGAGATGATTTGAAGGGAGTGTGGAAGATGTGCAATTTATTGTTAGAAGAATTTAGGCAAAGCACTTCGTCTATGTGGTTGTCCTCAGCTGTCTTTAATGGAAAAATTTATGTATTGGAAAAATACAAGGAAGATAGCTGTTGTTATGAGTTGCAGAGCAAACGGTGGGAAAGTTTAGGAATGGAGGACTTCTTTTTGCTATGTATGAAGACATAAAAAGAAGTATTGGAGAAATTGTAGATGAAAATGATGCAAAGGTTGTCATTATTAGTGTGTGACATGGCATTTTCTGATATTGTTAGATAGTTTGAGGTCATCAAAGCACATTGAAAAAAGGTTGTCAGAGGAAATATGGGTTCCTCGACATGCCTCCATTTATGGTGTTGGAGGAGGAGTGGTGCATGAGATTTCAAAGGAGCAATGTTGTGCTCATGTGAGAGTTGGAGTTATTTGAAGTTATTCATTAAGAGGGGATGTTAGAATATAATGAATAACTAGTTTATTCACATGTGGTGAATATGTGTCAACTAGAGTTGTGTAGTTGTAGATGTGTCAACAAAAGTTGTAGAGGTGTCATAGTTAATTTTAGTTAGGTGTCATACAATTCTAGTTAGCTGTCAAATTAGTTAGCAGATTTATAGGAAGCTGGAAATTCTCTGAAGTTATAAATGTAATCTTCTTTATTGAATAATATAGATTAATTTGTGCAGTTGTAATATTAGTACTGCTATTCATAATTTTTCTCAATATTTTATCAATAACAAATCACCAGGCTCTCCCTCATTTAAGAGAGGGAACAGAAAAATCATCGAAGCAAATTTCTGGCGACTCAGGCAATCGCTGGAGAATCACCTCCCAATCAATGTCTGTTTGTTTACAGAACTTGTCATTCTCCATTGTGCCTTCCATAACCACATAATAAGATATAAGTTTTTGCTACTTCAATTCTCATGCACATTTACAGTTAAATGGTATCAATATATTGAGTTGGTATCCATTCATATAAATCTATTTGATTTTTTCTATTTCCGTAAAAAACACAAAAGCTAGGGAAAACACAAAAAAACATTAACAAAATTTGGGAAAACACAAAAAAAACATTGACAAAACTTGGAAAAGATATAGCATACCTACTATGGATATATATTTTTAAATATAAATATACTAGTTTTAAACTAATCTGCAGTTAACTCACTATCTATCCACAAATGTCTGCTGGCATTTAAATTGAATGCACTGTAATGTTTCCTTTGGGTGTAACTGCTAAGTGAGGTCAATGTCTGTGCACTTATTGCAATAAGATTTTTATTTGCACTGAAATTGACCGGGAATCCAAATATTTGGTTGTGATTGTGTAAGGATGAGTTTGACTGTTAGGGACAAATCCTCACTCACAAAGTTGTCTTGTGTGATCTGCAAGGAACAATAAATAAAAATGGGACTTTGGTTGGTGCTGCTTACGACTCTTTCTGGAGTCTCCAACTTCCATAGTTAGATTCCTGAAAAAATCTTTTCTCCATAAAGTAGATTCTTCTCCTCGTTGTGAGCCATGTTTAAAAAAATGGTTCCTTTACAACCACACTTCATTATTTTCAAGGTTCAATTTAGTCAAAATGGAAAATAGTATATTTATACATCATTTTTAAATAATAAGAAACAATTTATCATATAAATCAAACAATATTGGCAAAGTAGGCTTAGTCAAGCTATGGGAAAAGGGTCATTTGGGCTAATGATGATGAAAGTAATTTTTACCTCATCACTTTCTGTTTTAAATTTCATGTGTAATCACAATATTTAAAATTTGTTATTTGTATTCATAGCATAAAAGTTTGTAAGTGTATGAAGGAAAAGATGTGTCATATGATATGAAAGATAGAAACATGGCATAATTCAATATAAATAAGTGTAAATTATCCATGGAGAAAACCCTAATAGTTGCCATAGTAATAGAGTATGCTAGGATGGGAAGGTGGGATAAAAGATAACTTGAGCATTATGTATACCTGCACCCTAATCCAAATATTTATAAGTAAATAGCTTGGATCAAACCCTAGGTAAGCCTAAAAATATTTGGAGAAATTAGAATAATATCGTATTTGAAAATATAAATTAGAAACCTTAGAAGAAGGTTGGGATTTTTTGGATCTGATGGGTTCACCAAAATGTACAAGAAAATAAACTTGCATTAATGTGTAACCTAGGCTAATCAAATGATATGCATAAAAATGTAAGAGTCAATAATGGACTCAAGCAACACATCAGCAACCATCCAAATGTATTTTTAAACATTGTTAGTTTCAAATAGCAAAAAACTAGAATTAGTGGTGCAAGAGAAGACCACTCACCCCTCTTTGCGAACTCACTCACATAAACTCAATTTACAAAACAAAATCTCTTTGAAATTTAGATTGCAACAAAATAATATTTCAACTCACAATTTATTAACTTCTTTATAAAAGAAAAACAATAATACAAAATCTGCAACTCTATACAAGTTCACAGTGACCTCTCTTTGTCACACTTCGTGTTTCTTCAATCTGACTGATCACTCTACCTCAAACTTCTCTCTACAGCTTTTACAGAGACCAAACTTTGCCCTTCCAGAGACTGACACCTTCATTCTGTATTTCATGGGTTTTAAAGCCTCTATCAATGTGGATGCCAATCGACCCAGAACTGAGGCGACACCCCTAAAACAATTTAGATTTCAATATTTTCTATGGACATTCTAGAGAAATGGAATACGAAGCAGCGATTTTTAATAATGAACACGTAGCCTTTTCCTAGTCCTCGCCCGCCTCTTGAGGATGACTTTCATTTTATTTTATGTATTGTTTATCAACTAATAGTACCCACATAGATTTTCAAAGATTATGAATATCATGACTGAACATGGCTCTTCACATCACCGAATCTTCCATTATCTAATTTCCTTGACGTCGTCGAATCCATCTATTGCTTGTTCAATAATAACACCTCAGATTCATTGATAAGGGTTGTGATTGTCCAATAGAGAGGGTGCTCAACTTTTGACATTGTTTTCCTTATTAAACCATAAACTTCTGAAACTGCCAAAAAACAAGACATTCTGTAATTTAACTCTCCATACTATGGCACTCTTAAACTTTGTCTCTGCACGAAGCTTTCCACCATTGTATTTGAGCATCAAAAGCTTCTCTTGAGTAACTTTTAGCTTCACCTTTTGCTTAGGGGTACGATCACCATGGTGCACAATAACACAACGTAATTCCTCAGATAGACCAAAAGTGCCAATAATGGTGGAACTGCCTGTGGAGTTATCCAGAAGGTTAAGTTGGTTCTATCGCCTTCCAAGGAAGTGATGGAGGAATTATCGATGAAAAATGAGGTGTATTAGTAGCTAAGAACATCTTGCATAAGATATATGTAGCATCATCATATTATTTGTAAGAATTCTTTACAAATCTCTAACCGTTTACATCACAAACATAAGATCTTCCCTATAAAAGATCAAATCCACACATTGCCTAACCAAAGGCTATGCAAGCTTCTCATGACAACACCATCAACAATAGGAGACTTTTTGGCTTGACTATATAAACCTTTACATCTGATGTGCCAAATGTTCTTATAGTTGAGAGATGCCATTAAACCAAACAAAAATGAAGAAAATAATTGCTATTTTTTTTGGGTTGATGCAGAATAGCTTGTTCACCTGAGATGCTCCTGCATTAGACACGCTGAGTAAAAAGTTTGTGAGCATAGGCTCACAAAGGTGGAGTTGAGTAGTTGCACTACTCTTCCAGGTTGCCATCAACCTGCAGTGAACTCCTTCGCTATCCAAGAGCTGAAAATAATCTTTCTTTTGCCTTTTCTAGCATTGTGTCGGAACACGCACCACCTTCCTCCAACAACACCACTTCTTCCTCCTCTTTCCCCTAGTGGACTCATGTCCATTGAAGCCCAACCTCCTCCACCAAAATCTTTCCTCACTACTCTCCTCCTCCGTGGGTTCAAACCCACCTTTAACTGTTGACCTCCACTAATATCTTGCAGCATCATTAACCATCTCTACACACAACCACACAACATTCTCTTGTCCTCTATTCATCTCATTTTCTACTACCACATCTGAAAACAAAATAACATCACATAACTGATTTACCTCATTCACATTCACAGTTGCAACATCGAACTTCACTGTGATGTCTTCCATGTTCTCATCAGCTACAACTACATCCTCTACTATTGCAATCACTTCTTTATTTTCTTTCACCTTCGTTTCTCTTACCTCTTCTTCCATTGTTGCAATTTCATCATCTGCTGCAACATCTGCAATCTCAACTGTATTTTTATTCTCAGTAGCTGCAAGATTTTCCTTCCACTCATCCTCTATCACTATCATCTTCAGCAACAAATCTTCTTCAACATTCGCAACCTCAGTTGCAATCTCTTCTCTTTCCTCTTGATCCTTTTACACAAGGACCTCCTCTTCTTTTTGTTCAATCTGCATACCTGCTGCAACCATTTCCTTCTTCTTTACATCCCTCAAAGGATTCTCAATCACTTCTTTCTCACCTACTGCAACCTTGATGTTGCTTTCTTCTTTCATACACTCATTAGAGCATACTGATGCAATTTCCTTAACCACTTCCTCTAGTTTATCCTATAATGAATTCAACACATATTTCTTCCCATCCTTTACTATGCTATAAGTGTTTTTGCACTATTATGTATAGCCTCCCTATCCCAAAGCCAAAGCTATCCCATCAAAACATTAAAAACATCCATGGGTACTATATCACACACAATTTCATCCTCATATTGGCCAATATGAAAACTCACAATGCATTGTTCACTTACCCAAATTCGATGATCTTCTTGCAACCAAGAGACATAGTAGGGCTTTGGGTGCCTCATCAGCTTCAAGTTCAGTTTCTCAACCATTTCTAACGCAACCAGATTATCCCTCCTATCATTTTTCACCATTACTTTGCAACATTTTCCACCAAACTTGCATACAGGTCGGAACACATCACTCCTTTGGATGGGTTCTTGTTTCACTTCCTGTGGCTTCAAATATTCCTTCTTCATCCATAAACTCTCTCTATATTTCCAAGACATTTTTCCAAACAAGTATGACACACTCTATATTTTCAACCATTGGCAAATCAACACTCACTACCTCTACAAGTTCCTCCTGCAACAAACTCTCACCACTATCCTCTACCCAACAGGATTCTGGAAGATGCAGCCTCACGATCTCTTCTACCCACTTCCTCTCAGTGGAAGAGATTTGCACACCTTCTACCCAACCTCATCTCTATCAAGGAGGACAATGAACATGATTCCCATGGAACCAATGGCCTCTCAAGGCTTCTTCACTCCTCACAAACTCTTCACCCACAGTCCTGGCGGATACTCTCCATGCTAAGGATAACTAGCTTTGATACCATTTGGTGCAAGAGAAGACCACTCACCCCTCTCTACAAACTCACTCACACAAACTCAATTTACAAAACAAAGACTCTCTGAAATTCAGATTGCAACAAAACAATATTTCAACTCACAATTTATTAACTTCATTATAAAAGAAAAATAATAATACAAAATCTTCAACTCTATACAAGTTCACAATGACCTCTCTCTGTCACACTTCGTGTTTCTTCAATCTGGCTGGTCACTCTACCTCAAACTTCTCTCAACAACTTTTACAGAGACCAAACTTTGCCCTTCCAGAGACTGACACCTTCATTGTGTAATTCACGGGTTTTAAAGCCTCTATCCATGTGGATGCCAATCGACCCAGAACTAAGGCGACACCCCAAAATAATTAGATTTCAATATTTTCTATGGACATTACAGAGAAATGGAATATGAAGTAGTAGTTTTTAATCATGAACACATAGCCTTTTCCCTACTTGCACACATCTTGAGGATGATTTCATTTTATTTTATGTGTAAGCAAGGAAAAATCTATCCTACAGTCCTAGAACAGTAGAATAAAACCCTACTCAAGTAATGGAGAATGCAACTATGAAAGCATAAAACCCTAGAATGCCTAATGCATTTCCTACATTACTACTAAGCTAAGCTATGAAGAATGTACTCAGACTTGCAGACTAGCAACTAAGGAATGAGAGCTCAAGAGTAGACAAATGCACAAGTCAAATGCTCAAAGTGGTGAAATGTCAATGGGAGAGGGTGGTTTTATAGAGGAGGAAATTGGAATGGAGGGTGGAGATTTAGAGTTGACATTTGGAGGGAAATCAAAGGCTAGGATGGGTTAGGGTTTCCTTGTCACTAGAGGACAAGGATGTATTTTTTATTTGGGAAAATATGAGGTAAGAGAAGTGATTATGTGCTTAATTAAATAAGTAATAGATACTTATTTAATTGTTTTGAGAAGGGTATGTGATGAGGGTGATTTAATTAAATAAAAGGGATACTTATTTAATTAAAAGGGAAACATTGGATAATTTAAATAAATAGAAATTTATTTAAATTAAATGGGACATGGTGATGAATGATTAAATAATATTTAAATTATTTAACCATAGAGGAAATAAAGAAGAAAGATAGCCTAGTTAACTAAATAGAATTTATTTAATTAAAAGGCCAAGTGAAATGAATTAATTGAATAATTCAAAAATTATTTAATCAATAGAGGAATACAAGGGGAAGGTGAATTATGTGCAAAAAATATTGTTCGCAGGCTCGGGACATTTTCAAGTGTCTACAGTTTGCCCCTCTTTGATATAATGTTGAATCTGACATTATATCGAACAAAAATTTTAAAAAAGTTCTCAAAACATGCCCTAGTGTGTTCTAGGTGAAGCATGATGGTCTTATGCAACCTCAAGAAATTTTTCAAATTTTCTAAAAATTTTCAAAAAAATTTGGAAAATTTTTCGAAAAAATTGTGCAGTGTGCCTAGAGGGGTCTGGAAGTGAGAAAAATGGCCTAAAAAGGAATTTGGTACGTGTAAAAGGGGTGCCAGTAGGTTAGTTTTGCAAGGAGTGGGCCCACTTAGGTCAAAAGGGTCTATATATAGCAAGAAAGGGGCCCATATTCCTCATTTGTGCATTTGAGTGATGGCACAGTGTGTAGAGCCTGCAGTGTGTTTGTGAGAGTTTTGCGCAGAGCTACCATCAGAATGTCACCCAAACCACTCCACCAGCACTGCGGATATCAAGCTCAGTCGCATAGACATCTACCTAGGACAGGCGCCCCGGTATGTATCCAATCCTTGCTTTTCAATTTGATCAAATTTTTGTAGATTTTAGGGCCCGAGAGTAGGGCACGAATTTGGTGCACGTTTGTGCGCCGCATGTGCTATTGCGTGCATTGCATGTGCATGGTGGTGCAACACATGTGCCTAAGTGCGACGGATGCAATTTTTGGAATCGCAGGCGTTTAACATTGCGATGCATGCACTTAGGGGCGTGCATCTGCAAGGTGCGATGCATAAGTTCACCAGTGCAATGCATGCACCAAAGTGTGACTCATGTGCGCGCCAGTGTGATGCATACACCTAGATGGCTCGCATGCATTGAGCAGTGCGACGCATCCTCTTAGGTTACTCGCATGTGCAAAATAGTGTGACGCATGTGCAAATTTTTGTCAAAAATACAGATCAGGCCTTAATTTTCCCATGTTTTTACATGAGATGCTATGAGTTAGGGTTTTGTTTTACTTGATTAACTGAGTGTGTTGGATTAGATACAGGTGAGGTTACCTCTCATCTATACACGGGAGAGTCGGTTGACAGGGTATTTGTTGTGCCATTCTTTGGATGCTGTGGAGCGAGACATTCTGGATTCCTTGGGACTATACGAAGTTGCTTTTATGCCTGAGATTTGGGCTAATCGGGGGCTACTGATTGCGATGTTCAAGCGGTACCATTCAGAGACAAGCTCATTCCATTTCTTGACAGGGGAGGCCATTGTGACGCTCTTAGATGTGTGGCAGATTCTTCAATTGCGTATCCATGGAGAGCAGGTGATTTATTACTCGGTGACTGGATTAGCAGCTTTGCATCGGTTGTTCAATACACAAGATGATGCTGCACTAGGCGTCAAGGAGCACGAGATCCTGTGGGATGTGTTGATTGACCGATATGAGAGGCTTATTGTTGTTATCTGCACCTGCATAGGTGGTTTGGTGTACCCTGAGCAGTGCAGGCACAAATTTTTAGTGGGCTAGGGGGAGATGCTGGAGGGTATGATGGTAGATGCAACTTATTATGCTTGGAGGCCCTATTGACTTGCTCAGCTATATCATCAATTGCACGGGGTGGTGTACCGAGAAGAGAAGTCGATCAGTTGTGGGGTGACACTTTTGATGATTTAGGCATGGGAGCATATTGCCATATCCAGGCCGCCAGTGGAGAGGCAGATATTCGAGGAGCTACCATATGTGTTTGGATATACAGGGGCATTGCCACAGGTTCAGATGGGTGACGTCGGTTACTGGTGTCATGCTATTGACCACATGGATACATTTACCTAGATGTTGTACACAGGGTGCCCTCGGTGGACAGAGGATGATGAGCAGTTGTCGTATTGTAGGCATACCAGATATCTGATTGGGCGTATAGTGTAGGCGCAACATGTGATTGAGTGTCATCTTCCATCACGGGTGCTACAATAGTTTGGAGAGGTTCAGGATGAGCTGGTGGGTATTGCAGAGTTTGCCCGTGTTACCCGGGAGATAGGAGTATGGGGACTGATGATTCCGGTCCAAATAGCGATTACCAAGATAGACGGACTGCAGCTGATGCAGTGGGAGTACAGGGATGTGGCCGATCTGGGAACGACACCTGTGTATGATGCGTGGTGGGCTACTCACAGGCCCACACCATTTTTGGATCCAGATGCACCAGCTCCTATGGAGCAGTTGGGATGGGGGTCACGAGGATGACTCAGAGGGTGAGGCAAAGGCAGAGGAGGTGGAGGTAGGGGTGGTGATGGTGGGGATGATGACAATGGAGCCGGCAGTGGTGGTGGAGGTAGGGGTCGAGGTGGCCGAGGGTGAGGTAGGGGCGGTGTACTTGCCCCTATCCAGGAGGAGAGGGAGGAGGTAGTGGGATAGGTGGCAGCGGGTGTTGGAGCCATACAGGTGGGAGATGGAGGAGAGGATGTAGTGATGGAGGATATCAGTGTTGAGAGAGAGGAGATGGAGGAGAGTCGGGATGGGGAGAGTAGTGATGATGATGAGGAGGAGGAGGAGGATAGGATGAGGGACGAGGCCTTACAGGATGTCCCTATTGCTGAGGTAGGAGACAATGGGGAGGAGGAGAGGGATGCCAGAGCTCATGGAGGAGATGTGGAAAGGCAGATTGCTGATCTATAAGGGCAGTTGGATGCCATGCAGCAGCGAGTACAAAGAGTTGAGGGTCAGCTACTATAGTGGACAGCCAAGCGAGACACGGCTATTATCAGGGCCCAGAGAGTGGAGCAGCGTATTATAGACTTCATAGCTACCATCAGTGGGTCTACTGGCAAGTTGGCGCAGGCATTGCTGAGAGCAGCACAGGAGACCCAGTACTACTGAGATTTGTATGAGTGTGCAGTGCCCATAGATCAAAGAGCTCCGAGCTTTCAGAGTAGGAGGAGCAGTCAGTCCCGCTCTCATAGATCGCACAACAATGTTCACAGACGAGCTTCTCCATAAGACAGACCATCTAGGTCAAGGGCAGGCTCTGAGCACATGGATCCTTTAATAGGGCCGAGAGGGGCTGGATAGATTTTAGTTGTTTACTTTTGTGGTAGACACATATTATGATCGAGCCTACGCGCTCTGGAGATATTGTTATTGAGCCTGCGAGCCCATTTTTGACACATATAGACATGGATTGATATTGTACTGTGACACACATGATTTTTTGAGATATATATATGGGATGACTTTATTTTGGTTCATTCTATTGTTGTTAGATACATATGATGATGATGGTTTATGATGCTCATGATGTGATATATTTTATGTGTTTGTGATGATGTGATCTAAAGATGCTTATGATGTATATGATGCTTAGATGATGTTCATGTGATGTGTATAATGTGATGGATAATGTATGGATGTTTTATGATTTTATTTCTACGCCTAGTTCATGTTATGGATGCAAATGGTTATATGATAAGGACTTATGTGTTAGATGCATAGTTTTGGGTGCGAATGATGATGATATGGTTATGTGTTATTATTAGTTTAATGATGATAATGGATTATGGTAATTACGATGATTATGTTGATTATGCATTATGGTAATTATGATGATTAGGTTGGGTTTGCTAATGACATATGATGTTTGACCATGATGAATGATTATGATGTTGATGCATTAGGGACTAACATGTGTGTATGTAGGGTATATGATTTAATGTTGGTTTTTGGTGTGTCATAGTAGGATGGAGAAGATCAGAAGAAGACGCGAGGAGGAAATAACGAGTTCGACAGAAGAAGAATTGGTGTGAAATGAGGGATTCTGACTTATGCCTTTAAGGATGTGAGCTACTCTTTAATGTGGTACTACGTATCATCATAGTACTTATTATGCCAAAGGACAACGAGTGACATGGTATTATTGCGACCAAGGCACAAAGTGCGATCCTTTGGGAAACACACACGCACACACAAAAGGAACAGACAAGGATTGCCAAGCTCATCCTAGGTCCCTAAGGCACCTTGTTAGGTCCTGTGGCGAGAACAACTCTAGGTGTAAAGGTCCTGATACATGGAAGTGTCTAGCCTCTCCCACATATAGGATGCATTTGGTTCACCCAGTAGTGTCCCAATCACATACAAGAAACTTAGTTGCCCCTGTCATGTTACCTAAAGAAACCACAGACAACAATCATCCACTAGGGACTGCCGTGAGAAGCTTAGGAACAAGATCACAGAAAAACCAACCAAGTCTGAAAGGTGAGACAAAAACAACAGCCGTCAGATCATGTGCTGAGTGTAGATGTGCTTGCCTGAATGATTGTGATAGGTTAAGCAGTGCCTGGTTTCAGCGTAGGAACATGTCGTCTAAGACGTCGAGTCTAGTTTTGACCATGCGTCCTCCTGTATAAGGTAGATGAAAGTTTGTAGGGCATTTTGTGTGAGGCCTATGGTTTGCTGACATGGGTGTCACGAGTTTGTAGGGTAGTTGACTTGCAATGAGTGATAATGTCCAAGAGATGAGTGTTATCGTCTAAGGCATGGAGCCTAGTTTCGGTTGTCTCCCATGCTTATTGTCAGACACGTGGTTGAGAATGTTGGTTGGTTATAGTGATGTTTTGTTATCACTATGGATATGATAAGTGGTAGTGACCTGATCGTACTATTGATCTGTCTTGTTTAAGCATTTTGGATGTTTTGTTGTTTGCTATTTGTTTGCGGTGTCTTTCCCATGAAAGGACAACTTATTGCAATGACGTGATAGGGTGGGCCCTAAGGGGCTGACCTAGTGCCTTGGGGGAGCATCAATGATGGCCTTGCCTATTTGAAAGCTCAGAGGCAATGTAGTTCAACCAGGGTGGACTTGGGTTGACCTAGGACCTACGGAGAATGCCTCGGGGGCACATCAATGATGGCCTTGCCTACGTTAACGCTTAGAGGCAACATAGTTCAGTTTATTGTCTTGACGCGGTGTGACTACGGTTGGTATTTTGATTAGTGGTTGATCTTTTTGTGTTTTGTTGGTGATTTTTATTTTTTTGTGTTTTAGTTGGTTTTTTTATTTTTTTGTGTTTTAGTTGGTTTTTTTAATTTTTTTGTGTTTTAGTTGGATTTTTTTTTTTTTTTGTGTTTTTGTTGGTTTTTTTATTTTTTTGTGTTTTTGTTGGTTTTTTTATTTTTTTTGTGTTTTTGTTGGTTTTTTTGGATTTTGCTGGTTTTTTTATTTTTTTGGATTTTGGTGGTTTTTTTATTTTTTTTTAATTTTTGGTTGACAAATGTCCTCCAATGGTGACCCTAGGATCAAGGACTACGCCCAGTCAAATGCATTAACATGTTGTGGCAAAAGCGACTCGAGGGGAATGTCATGACAACGAGATGTTAACTTAATTCTAGGGTATGGGAGGGATAATATGATATGTGAGAAAGTGTGAAGGGATTATTGCGGAATGGGGATCGTGGGTGCGAGTGATGGTAGACAATGAAGCATAGATCGATTATGCATGGTGCCTGTTTGCCAGGTTTTCACCATGGTACTTGTCCAAAGCACCACCAAGGTGGTTTTCACTGTTGGACGGATTTATTTTATTTTATTTTATTTTTATGTATAATACCACCTTAGGTACATGTTGTTGATGGGTTCTAACAATGGTTCTCCTTCAGGAGTGGCTAATTGATATGCATCGGACCCATATGCTGCTATGATGACGTAAGGCCCTAACCAGTTTGGCTTAAATTATTCCAGCTTCTCTCGTTCCATTTGATTTTTGGGGTTCTCTTTTAGAACAAGGTCTCCAATGTTGAAGTGGCGGACCAATACTCTCTTATTATAACTGCATCGGAGACAATTTTGATAAGCCTATAGATGAGTGAGTGCATTTTGTCTCCTTTCATCAAGCAGTTCAAGTTCATGTAATCATGATGTTCAGTAGTCCTCATTATCAACCCGCTGTTGCAGGGATACTCTTAAAGAGGGCAACTCGACCTCAATGGGAAAGATGTCTTCAGATCCATAGACAAGGGAATAAGGGGTAGCTCCGATGGGCGTGCGAATGTTGGTATGGTAAGCCCATAGGGCGAGGTCGAGTTGGATATGCCAGTCATAGCCAGCATCATTGACAGTCTTTTTTAGGATTTTTATGATGGTTTTATTTGATGCCTCAGCTTGGCCGTTGCCATGTGTGTAGTACGAAGTAGCGAAGTGATGTTGGATGTGAAATTTTTCACAAAGTTCATGGACATCCTAGTTTTTGAATGGACAACCATTATCCATTACAATGGGTTGTGGGACACCATAACAGCATACGGTATAATTAAGGATAAACTTGGCAATCTACTTGCCAGTGATATATGTCATAGGAATAGCTTCAATCCATTTTGTGAAATATTCGGTGGCTGTGAGGATGAATTTATGGCCATTTGCGGAGGTAGGGTGGGTTTTGCCCACGAAGATATAAGTGGCTGTAGGTCCTGAGCTAGTGCATGCACAAGATCACTGTGTATCTGGCACTACCGACACTTCTTTGCAAAATGGTATGCATCTTTTTCCATTGTGGGCCAGTAATATCCTACTCTAATGATCTTCTTAGCAAGGGTAGGACCACTGGATTGGGCTCCGCATATACCCTCGTGTACCTCTCGTAGGGTTATTTGTGCTTCTTTAGAGTTGAGACATCTTAGGAGGGTATTATCAAATCCACGACGGTATAGAGTGTCACCGATGATGACATACTTAGCAGCTTGGCATATGAAGAACTTGCGTTGGTTGTATGACAGGTCGACAGGTAGGGTTTGGTCCTGTAGGTAGGTGTATATGTCATGGTACCAGGGTGACATGGGACCAACAATTTCATAGACTAACTTAGATTCAGGGACATCGAAGGCTGGGACCAATAGTTGTTCCACCAAGAACTCAAACTGAGTGAGGTTACTTGGGATATCAAGGAGAGATCCAATGGTTGCCATTGCATCTGCTGCCTGATTTTGAGCCCTTGGAATTTGGTCAAAGAGCACTGTGTCAAAGTATAGCATGAAAATATCCACCATCCTTTTATACGGTATGAGCTTTTCATCTTTGGTGTACTCATTGTTGACCTGTTTGATAACTAACTAGGAATTGCCAAATACTTGTAATGTTTTGATTTTCTAGTTGATTGCCATTCGAAGTCCTATGAGTAATGCCTTGTACTTTGCTATGTTATTTGTGCAAGGAAAAGCAATTCTAAATGCCTTGGGAATGGCATCACCTTGGGGTGTAATAAATAAGATAATTGTGCCTGAACCATGATTGGCACATGATCCATCAAAGAATAGTGTCCAGATCTTGAGTGTGTCAATTGTGAATATTGATTCATCAGGGAAATCAACAACCATTGGATGATCTACCAATGTAGGCACATCTGCAAGCTAATCTGTGATTACTTATCCTTTGATGGCTTTGCGGTCAACATATTCTATATCAAATTCACTCAATACCATGACCCATTTGACCAGTCATCCTATTAAGGCTTCTTTATTCAGCAAATACTTTAGTGGGTCAATCTTAGCAACCAACTTTGTCTTGTGGTTCAGCATGTAATGTCACAATTTTTGGGTAGCAAAAACTACGGCAAGATAGGCATGTTCGATAGGACTATAGTTTAGCTCATATCCCACTAAGATTCTACTGATGTAATAGATTGCCCTTTCCTTTCCTTCCTCATCATTCTGTGCCAATAATGCCCCCAATGTTGAATTAGTTGTTGATATGTATAATAACAGGGGCTTGCCTAGGATTGGTGGTCTAAGGACTAGTGGTGACAACAAATACTCTTTGATCTTTTGAAAGGCCTCTTGACACTTATTTGTCCATACAAATGGTACCACTTTGCGGAGTAAGTGTTGGAAAGGCTGACATTTGTCAGAAATGAACCTTTGAATAGATTGTAACTTTCCCTGTAGGCTGCGTAGCTACTTTAGGGTAGTAGGCGAAGGCATGTCCATTATTGCTTTGACCTTAGCGGGGTCAACCTCTATCCCACTATGTGAAACAATATATCCCAGCAATTTTCCTAATGTAACACCGAACACACATTTCTTAGGGTTTAGTCTGACTTAGAATTCTTCCAAGCACTTGAAGATTTTATCCAACACCTCTAGATGAGAGCTTCTAGTGACTAATTTTTCCAGCAGGTCATCAACATAATCTTCCATACATGTGTGCATATAGTCATGAAATATGGTTGTCATTGCCCTCTTGTATGTAGCACCTACGTTTTTGAGACTGAAGGGCATGACAATCAAGCAGTATGTGCCACAAGGACATGTAAAAGCTATTTTATGTTGATCTTCTGGTGCTATCCATATCTGATTATACCTAGAGAAGCAATCCATTAATGAGAGCATTTCAAATCCAGCTGTCAAATCCACTATGATGTCTATGTTTTGGTAATGGGAAATCATCTTTTGGACATGCCTTGTTCAAGTCACAGAAGTCCTCGCATATTTTGATTTGGCCATTGGGTTTCATGATGAGTACAAGATTAGACACCCACTCTGGATAATCAATTAGCCTAATGAAGCCAACATTAAGAAGTTTCTTCAATTCTGCCTTTACCAACAAGGTGATTTGTGGATGCATTTTTCAGAGTTTTTGCTTGACAGGTTTGGCGTTTGGTAGTAGTGGCAAGTGATGTAGGACAAACTATGGATCAAGCCTAGGCATATCAGTGTATGACCATGCGAAGTTTATTTCTCATCTTGAGAAGAAGTCTTGGAATTCAGGCTTTTCTCGTTCTGTAAGCGACTCAGCAAAATGGATAACCTTGGGTGCTTCTTCGGTGTCGAGGTTGGCTTCAACAGTTGTCTCTACCAATAGTGGTGATTTCTCCTATGTGATGGGAAACACTTCCAACCCTCCATCCTTAGGTGCCTCAAGGAGGTTTTCACCTTCAGATACGTCCTTTATTTTTATTTTTGCATGATCTAAGGGCACCTTTCAGTTTTCACCCAGAGACCTATTTTTTTCTTTTTTATTTTCACTTTTGTGACTAGAGGGTGGAGTGGACTCTCTGAAGTAAGCAGAAGTATCCAAGTCCATGATGTACCCAACTTTATGGTCTCTAAGAGGTAAACCTTCATAAAGTCCCATGAACTTAGTTATTGCTTCATTGTTCTCGAATAAATCTAAGCTAGGTGGATCTTGTTGGTCCCAGTCAATTAGCTCAGGATGGACTAAGGATAAGCCATCATCAGTGTTTAGGTAATTCATGGTTACAGGAGTCAAGGTGCAAATAGAGGTGTTATCAGGGTCCCAGAAGATATTTATCCATGCAGCCCCTTCGGGGAGGTTGGGTGTCGACGATTCGGGTGAGTGGGATGTGGATGATGTAGGTTTGGGCTCAGGTGGATCCCTTGATGTCTCAACTTCCCTGGAAGCACTCGTCTCCCTGTGGTTAAGTAACTTAGTATGTGGAGACTTGTCTCTTTATGTGGTATATCCCAACCCTTCGTTGCATGGCCACCTTGTTAGCTGAAGAGGTTTAGTTTGTCCATTTCCATTTGGTCCTAATACACTATGCCTGTCATATCCGCGTTTCTTGACGAACTCATATCCTTTACCATATTGTTCCATAGGCAATTTGATGTGTTCGTCCTCTTGTTCCTCTTCTTCTTTATAAATCCAACTGGATATGTCTTCACTGACATCTTCTTTATTGAGTTCTCCCCACTTTGAGAATGTGGTGGGACCGGATGAGAGGGTTTGCTTCAGCAGAATAAGGCTGGGTTTTCCTTGTGACTTGGGTGACACAAGCAACTTTTTGATGCAATAGGACCTTTCTATTTTGTATTCACCGCATCCTCTGTCTTGGATTTGAACCTAGGAGTTGAGTGGTGGAATGAAAGTGGAGGTGGATTTGGATAATGTGGATGGGTCAACATAATTGGAGGAGGAGGCAAATGGTGAGATTCCTTGATTTACAGGCACCTGACGTTGGGGTACTTCTCTTAGGTGGCTGTAGTATTGAAAGGCATCGGGATCACCCGGGACGGTGACTTCCAAGTCGTTATAGGGAAACTTGATGCATTGGTGGTAGGTGGAAGGTACAGCCTTCATGGAATGGATCCACAATCGGCCCAGGATGAGGTTATATGGTAATTCATTGTCCAAGACATGGAATGCGGTATCTTGAATGGTCGGACCAACTCTCACAGGTAAAATGATAACTCCCTTGGAGGAGCGTTCAGCATCGTCGTAGGCCTTGATAACAATCCTCTTGGTAGGATCAATGCAAGCCCCAGAGTATCCCAGTATTAACACCAATTTCAAAGGACATATGTTTAATCGCGCTCTATTGTCTACAGGACTCGTCAGATTTTATGTTTGTTGATGTAGACTTCAAGGTGTAAAGGATCATTATGATTGGTGTGGTGTGGGGGTATGTCTTGTTCCATGAAGGTGATGCTGTTAACAGTGGCTAAGTGTCCCGCCATGGCTGGGAATTGGTTAACATTTAGATCGGTAGGAACGGAAGATTCTAGGAGTGCCTTATCTGTTAGGGTTAGTTGGCAGAAGATATCAATTAAATGCAAATAAAGATTAAACAGAGGATTGGAAATATACAGAAATAATAATAGCGAGAGACAAGTTTTAACATGGTTCACCCAAACTCGGGCTACATCCACCAAACAGAGAGTCCAATATTATTATCCAGTAAATCAAACCAATTACAACCAGCAATCCTTGCAACTCAATACCGCTGCAAATGCTACAATATAATATCAGAAACCCTAACCCTTAGCCACTTTTATCAAGCCTTATGTCGGTTACAAAATAGGGTTTTTTATGTCGGTCAATGAAAAAATAACTCCTGACACCTTTATAAAATAATAAAAAAATCGTGTGAGGTTTTAGGGGCGTTGCCCCTCAACCTCGCCCTGTATCGCGACAGGGAGCACGCTAGGGGCACTGCCCCTAGACCCCACAAGGGGCGCTGCCCCTTGACCCCGTAGGAATTTGGGGGCAAACCACACTGATAAAAGTTGGGTAAATTTAACCTTTGAGTCTGATTAGGCTCCATATAAAAATAATCTCCCACTTGGAGACTGATCATAACACCGCTGACCCTGTAGCTCCCATTGGAAATAAGCACCTTAGACTCTATTGTTCTGATTTTGTTTTCAGTCTTGAAGACCAACCGAAGCTAAAGAGGAGCTCAACTTCTCTCTTGGCACTACCTTTGTAAACATATCCACTAGATTTTCATCTGTATATATTTTTTTCAGCCTTAATTGTCCATCATCCAACACTAATCGAATGAAGTGATACCTCAACTATATGTGTTTGGCCTTTGAATGCAAGGTAGAATTCTTAGCAAGATGTATGGCACTTTGACTATCTATATACAAATAATCATTAGCCTATTGTTTGCCCAATTCTTCCATGAAAGATTACAGCCATATCATCTCCTTGCTTGCTTCTGTTGCAGCTACATATTCTGCCTCCGTGGTGGATAAAGCAACCACCTTTTACAACCATGAGATCCAACTCACCGATGTCCCACCTATAGTAAAGACATAACCTATAGTACTCCACCTGGTATCAATATCCCCTGCCAAATCTGAGTCTACACAACCTGCTAAATCAGTATTAGAGCCCCCAAAACATAAGTGTTTATTGGATGTACCTCTCAAATATTTGAGAATTTATTTTACTGCATTCCAATGCTCCAATCCGGGATGACTCATATACCTGCTTACGACTCTTACAACATGTGCAATATCCGGTCTCGTGCATACCATGACATACATTAAACTTCCTATAGCTGAAACATATGGTACATTGGACATTTTTTCTTCCTCCTCTGGTGTCTTAGAACACATCTCCTTAGTCAATTTCAAATGACTAGGCAAAGGTGTGCTGACAGCTTTTGCATTCTCCATATAGAATCGTTGCAACACCTTTTCAACATAATCAGCTTGAGATAGAGTCAATTTTCTATTCTTCCTATCTCTGCAAATTTTTATACCAAGGATTTGTTTTGCTACCCCGAAATCCTTCATAGCAAATGACTGTGCTAATTGTTGTTTTAACTCTCTTATGTGATCCAAGTTAGACCCCACTACAAGATGTCATCAACATATAAACATAAAATAATGTAGCTATCATTATCCAACCCCTTAAAATAAACACAATGGTTAGAATGACACCGGTTATAGCCTTGCTCAGCCATAAAATTATCAAATTTCAAATACCATTGCCAAGGTGCTTGTTTCAGGCCATACAAACTCATCTTCAATCTGCACACCTATTTCTCCTTACATTTGACCTCAAATCCTTGGGGCTATTCCATATATATCTCCTCCTCCAAATCACCATGGAGAAAGGCAGTTTCAACATCTAGCTATTCTAAATGCAAATCTTCAGCAGCCACAATACTTAAAACAATACAAATAGAAGTCATCTTGACAACCAGAGAAAATATCTCATCAAAATCAATGCCCTTTTCCTTTACAAATCCTTTTACAACTAACCTGGCTTTAAATCTTTTCTTACCTCCATCTTCCTCTTTCAGCCTATAAACCCATTTGATTGGTAAAGCCTTTTTACCTGCAGGCAACTTACATAATTCCCAAGTCTAATTTTTCAGCAAGGAGTCCATTTCTTCTTTCATTGCAAGCTCCCACTAAACCTATATATCCACCTGCATAGCTTCATCATACCCTTCTGGTTCACCAGCATCTGTTAACAAAATAGAATACAAAGAGGGAGAAAACCTTTCAAGAGGTCTACTTAGCCTTGTTGACCGTCTAACATTCACTGGAGTTTGTGGTATTTCTGGTTGCTGTTGCAAAGCAAGAGGAACCACTAGAACATCACTATTTGGAGTATCATCCAGCACCACATAATCCTTTTCTTTCTTCTCATGCTGCTACAACTGATCTTTGTACAACACCTTCTCATTGAATACAACATCCTTGCTTCTCACAATTTTCTGATTTTCAAAATCCCAAAGTCTATAACCAAATTCATCAATGCCATATCCAACGAAGGTACACTTTTTTAATTTTGCATCCAGCTTGGTTTTATTTTCAGAATCTACATGTGCAAATGCTTCACATCCGAAGGTTTTGAGAAAAGAATAACTCACCTTCTTACTTGTCCATGCTTCCTCTAGAATACCACAGCCCAAAGGAACTGAAGGACTTCTATTAATTAAATATACAACAACGTTGACAGCCTCTGCCCACATGTTTAAAGGTAGCCCAACATGCAATCTCATGGTCCTTGGACACTCCATTATTGTCCTATTCATGCGTTCAGCCACTCCATTCTCCCGTGGAGTCCCTGGAATTATTTTCTACCTACATATTCCATTAAAGGAACAATAATCCTCAAATTGTTTGCTGTAATACTCATCATCATTATCAGATCTGAGACATTTTAATCTTTTTCCCGTCTCATTCTCAACCAAGCTTCTCCATTTCTTAAATGTTTCAAATACATTAAATTTCTGCCTAAGGAAATAAATCCATACCTTCCTAGTTGCATCATCTATGAATGTAACATAATACCAAGAGACACCGAGAGAAGATACCTGAGCTGGTCCCCATACATCTGTATGCACAAGCTCCAACTTTTCATCTTTCTTTTGCTTCCCATCCTTGAGAAAACTAACTCTCTTTTGTTTTCCATACACACAACTTTCACATAAATCTATATTAATACATTTCAAACCTGGTAAAACTTTCTTAGAATGAAGTACCTTCATACCTTTTACACTCATATGCCCAAGTCTATTATGCCACAACGTTGTCTCAGAACATGCAACAATTATTTCAGTCTCTTCTTGCGAACCTGGAGCAACTATTCCTGAACCTGTTTATTTTTTCTCTGCAATAGCTAAAGTAGAAGGAATAGTATGACCTGTACAAAGATATAAGGTGCCTACTTTCACACCTTTTGCTACTATTAAGGCATCTTTTGAAACCTTCTAATTTTTATCAGTAAATGTAACAATGCAACCTTCTTCAGCTAGCTTCCCTGCTGAAATTAAATTCTACTGATCTTTGGAACATGCCTTACCTCTTGTAGTAGCCAATGATTCCTATTTTGCAACTTAATCTTAATTCTTCCCTTTCCAACAATCTGACAGGGTTCGTTATCTCCCAAATAAACCAGCCTAAAATCCCCTTGGACATAATCAAGAAAATAACTTCTATGGGGCGTAGCATGCAATGAGGCCCCTAAATCTAAAACCCATGAATCATCAGCATTATCTAGGGAAAGAATCAAAGCATCATCTTCAGATTTATTACTTACCACATTTGTCTCCTTATTGCCTTCTTGTTTGTCTCCTTTATTCTTTCAAGACCAACAATCTTTCTTCAGATGACTTGGTTTCCCACTGTACCAGCAGTCCTTTTGTCCTTTGGATTAGGATCTCTTATCCTTTGATTTTCCTCGTCACTTCCCATGACCTCCAGAACCTTTTCCTGTCTCCTTTTACCTACCCCTACTTTCTGCATTCAAAACACTACCTGATGTGGACCCTCCTGAGGTTTTCTGTCGCATTTCTTTGCTAAGGATAACACCAACAACATCATCAAATTTTAAAATGTTTGAACTAGAGACAGAGTTACTTACAACCATTACCAAGCTATTCCAGCTTTTTGGCAAAGAACATAAAACCAAGATAGCCCTCACCTCTTCATCAAATTTCACTTTTACAGAGGTTAACTAACTGACAATCGTATTAAACTCATTTAAATGATCTGTCACAGATCCACCTTCAATCATTTTTAGATTAAACAAATACTTCATGAGAAATACCTTATTTGAGGTTGAGGGTTTTTCATACAATTTAGCCAAAGCTTTCATCAGTTCACTTGTTCTCTTCGCTTCTGTTATATTGAATGCCACAGATGGTGCTAGGCACAACCGAATGGTTCCCAGTGCCTTTCTGTCTAGAGGTTCCCAATCCTCATCCATCATTCCTGTCGGTTTCTTGGATACTCCTTCCAATGGCCTCCATAAATCCTTCTAATAGAGGTAATCCTCCATCTACATCTTCCATAATTGATAGTTCTACCCATTAAATTTATTGACCTTCAATTTACCCTCGTCCGCCATTGCTCCCACTCAATCGGGAGACTCCCACTCAACTGTGAGACCTTCCCACAGACGATAATCAAACACAACTTGCTCTGATACCACTTGTTAGGGTTAGCGGGCAGAAGATATCAATTAAATGCAAATAAAGAGTAAACAGAGGAATGGAAATACACAAAAATAATAACAACGAGAGACAAGTTTTAACGTGGTTCACCCAAACTTGGGCTACATCCACCAAATAGAGAGTCCAATATTATTATCCAGTAAATCAAACCGATTACAACCAGCAATCCATGCAACTCAATATCGCTGCAAATGCTACAATATAATATCAGAAACCCTAACCCTTAGCCTCTTTTATCAAGCCTTATGTCGGTTACAAAATAGGGTTTTTTTTTATGTCGGTCAATGAAAAAATAACTCCTGGCGCCTTTATAAAATTAAAAAAAAAACCATGTGATGTTTTGGGGGCATTCCCCCTCAACCCCACCCTCTATCGCGACAGGGAGCGCACCAGGGGTGCTCCCCCTGGACCCTGTAGGAATTTGGGGGGAAACTGCGCTAATAAAAGTGGGGTAAATTTAACCTCTGAGTCTGATTAGGCTCCATATAACAATATTATCCAGAATGGCTTTATGTTCGGGCAAAAGACAAAGCAGTTCAAAGATGGATATCTCTGCTGGGGTCTTCTTCAGATGATCTAAAAGGTTATATTAACCTTTGGCTTGTAGAGTGGATGTATTGGAGGTGTTGGTGGGGGTGCCCTGTAATGTAACTTTGGCTTTACAGGTGGTGAGGGTACATTCGGGATGGGCTTTTATGGTGATCATGGAGATATTGTTGTCAGACACCTGAATGCTATAAATGGTGTAATCATAGGCGACACTATTATGCTTGACATTATTTTGTGGCTTGGTTCCTGACAAAGAGGGTTGTCCTGATCCATGATTTTGTAATGGGTCGGTGAAGATGGTATGGTCAGTGTTGGAGGAACTGATTGTTTCTTCTACCCCTACAATACCCCGATCGATGAAGTCTTGAATGATATTTTTCAGTTTAAAGCAATTTGATATCTTATGTCCTTTAATCTGATGATACTCGTAGAAGTCATTATCATTCCATGAAGGGGGTTTGAAGGCCAGATCATATTGTCAGATCTCTGGCAGTTGAATGAGGTTGTTTTGTAACAACTTCTGTAGAATTACCTTAGTTGGTTCCGTCAAAGGGGTATAGTTGCGTCTAGGGGAATTCTTTCTAGGAGGTGGCCTCCTTTGGTTATTTTGGATCACGTTTGTTGATTGCTGTTGAGGTTGTGTCTATTGCTGTGGTTGTTGTTGTTGAATGTACAGATGATTATTTATTGCGGGGGGTGCTTTAAGTGTGAGGGTAGGTCCGGTCCTAAATGCTTTGGCATCCACCACCCTGTCATTGGTAACATTCTTGTTTCGTGCCCAAGTCTTGTTCTTTTCATAGGGTGTGTTTTGGGTGTTTTGATTCTTGTTGAAGATCTTTATTGTGCCTTTAGCGATGGCTACCCCCTTCTCAACTAGTTTGCTGAAGGACGTGCAATAGTGGATTTGCAATTGAAGCATAAGATCTTTGTTTAAATTTTCCACGAAGATGGGCACTAGCTGAGTCTCGGGAATATAACAAGGGCATTTGCTTGCTAGGCCTCATCACCTTTGAAAGAAAGAGATAAACATCTCTCCTTCTTGTCTTTCTTGGCACATGGTGGCTATGTTCACATCCATCTCTATGTTATAGGAAAAGTGTGAAATGAACTTGTCTTCGAGTTCTGTCCATGTACGTATCCCTGTGTGGAGGTGTGCAAACCATTCAAGAGCTTGGCCTGCAAGACTCTTAGGGAAGAGTCTCATCAAGTAGGTGTGATCATAGGCGAGCTCTAGGCAGGTAGTATGGAACTCACATATATGTTCAATGGGACTCCCCTTTCCCCTATATTTTTTGAAGTTTAGTGGGGTGAAATTTGTGGGAAAAGGAGGCATATAAATGCTTTTGTCAAATGGATACGGGCATAAGTCCTCCATGGAATATGATTTCTTGGTCCCCGAGACTTGCAAGTTTGTGAATTGTTGCTTTAGCTTGTCTAACTCTTGGGTGAGGCTCTCGACGGGTGTGTTGGCAGTGGTTGCGACTATATCCAAGTAAGGATTCGTCATGTTATAGGTTCCTATGTTACCAACAAGTGGAATGGTATTGACATTGTAGTGAGTGTGTAACAATGTCGTGTTTTGGTTTTGATTGTTGGTGATGAAGGATACGTTAAGGTTAATGTATCGATAATGGTATGGCATACTCGTGGTGTTTTGAGATGAGACAAGAGGATTTGTTTGTTGGTTGGGATCAATGTACGTTGCATGGTGGGTGCTGGCTCCAAATGGATTTATGGGGTTCGAGTTGACGTAGAATATACCCAAGCCTTGGCCAGTTGTGTTATGTTGGTTGAGAGGGTTGGTGTTGAGATTACCTGTGTTCGTGTTGAGGTTACCCATGTTGGTATTAGAGGTGGTTCCCAAGTTCGTGTTGAGGTTACCTGTGTTGGTATTAGAGTTGGCTCCCAAGTTTGTGTTTGTGTTTGGTTTTGCGAGGTCACAATATGTATTCTTCATGTTCGCTTAACGTGACCTTGAGGATTTGCCGAGAAAACAAAAGGATTTGATGTGTGAGTTGTGACATTTGCATTGTTTTCCACAAAAGGAGGGGGTATGTTTACCATGATGGATTCATGTGAGGTTTTCCCTTGGGGTATGTTGACATGTTCTTGTGTTTGGTTTGTGTGGTAATTGGAAGATGAGGCATAGCTTTGGCTTGTTGTGTTGGTGTTAGCGGACTTTGGTATGAGGGTGGTTATGTCAACGCCTTCGGGAAGTTTTTTTCCATTTTGTATAAGGCGCACAAGGTAGGTTTGTGGGTCCATGACAATCATTTCATCTAGGATTCTCAATAATCTAGGGTCTTGTCCTGTGGCTTCAAGGACTTCAGGTGTCACCCGGGGTTCTTCATCTTGCAAGAATAGATTGTCAAAGGGGTTCCCCATGTTTTGGTTAGGTTGTTCGTTGGGGTTGGTGCCAAATCTCATGGTTTTAATGTGAGAGTCTTGGGGATCTTCTAGGTTTTCTTCTCCCTTTCTTTTCTTTTGCAACCGTGTTTCAACCATTAAAGACCTAGATGGAAGGTGGGAGGATGACAATGCAAACCTTCTAAGTAAATGAAGGTTCGGGGTGGGTGGGAGGGTGATGGTAGCCCCACACACGTATAAATCTTTTTGGTAGGTACTAATGACTATAGGTTGGTAGAACCTATCCCATTTTGACAGTTAGAGGGTTAGCTATTCATGAACTAGCTATACCTACATCTCCTTCTTCTCCTGGGATCAATATCAGCGATGCAGTTCAGCCAGCGATGGGATATACATATTGAATCATGGAGCTATGGCACAATCAAACCCAACCTCACCGATAGTAGGGAGGTGGGCGGCTTACCTTTTGAACAAAATGTTGAATTGAATCATACCCGTCTCTACTGGGGGCTATCACTCATTCATTCCTCCTTTATTCCATCCCCTAATCACCTTTTCAATCAATTGGTAGAAGTATGCACTAACAATGCCCTCCAACCGGAAATTGAATACTCATATCTATGATTGCTTATGTTTTGAGCATAACTATTTCTATGGTGTAGGGGGAGTAGGATGAATGGCCACATTGGATCTAGTTGATAGGTCGATATTCTCATAGCGAATCGGTTGGGTTTGGAGCCGGATTAGGATCATCCCTACTGCTATAGTAATGAAATGAACTACTTCATATCTATTGGGACATGTGGAAGTGGGAACTCGGGAAGAAAGATAAGGTGTTATCCCTTCTCCGAGTCTAGGTAGGGTAGGGATTGGATAGGCTAGGTTCAACTCTTTGAAGTTTTTCTGGTGTTCCCGCAAACTACCCTGCCGCCCCCCCAACTATTTCCTCCCACCCACCCCATCATAATTGTGGGGGGCTAAAATTAGGGGCCCCATTCCAACCCTTTTTCATTAAACCGGTATTGGTTGCATCCCCCACCCACCCTTTCTTTAACCGGTAACCCCACCACCCACCCCCTCCTCAACTGGTAACCTACCCCACCCCCACCCAAACCAG
Source organism: Cunninghamia lanceolata (assembly GCA_027924645.1). NCBI lineage: Eukaryota > Viridiplantae > Streptophyta > Pinopsida > Cupressales > Cupressaceae > Cunninghamia > Cunninghamia lanceolata. The sequence goes on along the minus strand of BSBN01000687.1, from coordinate 305,379 downwards.
ATATATCTACGCCAGCCCGGCCCCAAGAAAATAGCAGCTGCAAACCCAACTCTAGGATTTACCAACAAGACGAAATGCCATGCCATTATCAAGTTCCTTTAACCCATATACCATTCCCACCCCAACCATTCGCATCTTTATGGTTGGACAACTAGCCCAACCGCAGATATATTGACGAAAGTCCCTTTTTTGTTTTCATTCACCATTTCTAGGCAAGATTAAGAGAGTTTGAATGAACGAGGGGCATGGCTTCACATAGGGTAAATGTTAATATCTAACCACTCTGTACCCGCACATGGTTTCAAAGTTTCAATTTTCCATGTATGCAATATAAGTTTCAAGGTTTTGAAGTGGTAAACACTAATTTACACCGATGTGAATAACCTTTTCTAAGATAGATAGTTATTATAAAACTGTTCTAAATTGTTACTTTTTATGTCTTAATTTTTTTAGCTAGATTTAAAAGTTTTTTTTAATTTAATATATATAGACTCTATATAAACAGAATACAATATTATATCTAATAAAATATATATTAACAAAAACTACTTTATAATATTAAAATTATATTTATAAATATAAAATAATATATATTATTATATTAAATAATATGGAATATAATATTATATAATATATATGGAATATAATATTATATAAGTGATTTAAAATAAAAGAATATATTATAACATTTTAATGAAAAGGTATTGTATTTATTTTTATAAAAAAAAGAATTTTTAAAATAAATTACATGTGTTATATGTATTTTTTAAAATGGGTAATTATATAAAATTGAGTTAATAAATATTTGTTGTCTTATCAATGAAGGGTGTTATTACAAGCATTTTATAAAATACAATTCTGAATTATCATTTCTTTGTTTTCCTATGATAGAGATTGTAGAGGTTTTTGTCCCTCAATGTGTTAATTACAACATTGAATTCTTTATATATCATTTAACAATTTCCTTTTTCCACCCAACAATTTAGCATTGTTGGACTGTACACTTACGATTTTAGTCAAGTACCAAATCTAGCCTTTATTTTCAACTCTCCTAAATTCTCAAATGTCCCTTGCTATCTAGTGGTGTTTTAATTTTCCTTTAATTATAATAAACATATTTAACACACATACGGGGTGGGTCACATGGTATATAATATAATTAAAAAAATTATTATTATATATTATATTTGATATCATGTAAATTACTAAATATGTTTCTAATATAAAATTATATTATATAGAGAGATCGCTTTCCTCATGACGCCAAAGCAAAAATGGTGAACGAAATAAACCTAACAAAATTCAAGGAGATCTAACGGTGCCCATTGTTTCAATCGTCTTGCACTATTCTAGGTTGTCCTCAACCATTGATCACCCAAGGCAATCTATCCAATTCATTGAGGGAATGCATTTGGCATCATTAAAAGTTTGGAAAGTTATTTATGAATAATTTTTTTAAATATAAAACAAATTAATAACTAAAGATATTATCATCAATAAATATAAAATGATTATTTATGATTTATATATTCAAATAAAATATAAAATTATTACTATCTAATTGTTGAACATATTGATGTTTAAATTGGATGCACATTAATTATAATTCTTAATCAAAGAGTCAAAATTGAAAAAAATTTAATATTTTTTTAAATTTTATAAAACAAAAATCAAAGAATCGAAACAAAAAAACCAGTGGAAATCATTGCCCCATTATTTTAAATAATATATAAACTGATATGTGAGCAAAAGAATATAAAATTTAAAAAACGTGTGTCATAGGGTTTGACCAAGATGAAGGTCACCTGTACTTGGCTGATGGTGCCCTTCAAAACTTGTTTTGATCCCCCCTTTCCTATGTTCCCGTCCTATTTCAACCAATTCAACCTGATAAGATGATCAGTTACAATGGGTGAAGGTACAGAGAAGGATCTATTGTTTCTATGGAGTTTTCTTAGAAAATATCAATGAAAGATATAATGTTTTCTCCAAAAAAAGCTTGTACTTGATGCACAATAGAAAACTTGCTAGATATATAGATTATTACAGGGGCTTCCACATACTATGAGATCAAAACCTCCAATTAAATTAATCATTTCATCGAGTCTTTATTTTGCCAAATTTCACACATCTTCCACCTAAATCAATTTACCTTTTTTATGTGTTTTTCCCATCCAAAATTTGAGGCTAAGCTTGTTTTCTTTACATTTTTGCAGATACAACATAATTTAGTGGTATACCCAAATGATACAAAGCAACTTCCGCACCCCCAGTTCTAGAGAACAAATAAAGGATATTGATCCCCTTTATATAAATAGGCTTCAATATAGAAACATGATATCATATAATGAACAAATCAAAGTGATACATTTTCTCTCTTCTTCCATTTTGACATCTATGGAAGCCAGTTGACTCACTATTACATGAAAATCATTTAAATATTTTCCGTTCTTTTTTGTTTGCTAGTTTTTACCCCAACAACTTGCTGGCAGAAAGAAGCGAGCAAAGTGCATGGCAAAGAATGAGTGGATAATATTTCTTGAGGGAATGTGTCGGGGAGTGCAGAAGCATCCTTAATATTTGTTGATGGAATGTGTTGGGGAGTGTAGAAGCATCCTTTTGTCTCTTTCTCTAACTTTTCCCACTAAAGCATGTGAACGGCTGTGTATGATTCTCTTTATTTTAATCTATGTCATCAAAAAGAATGATATCTAGAAATGGGTTTATGGATGAAAGAGCCACATAAAAAGGGAACAGGGACTCTCGTGTATTGTCACTTAAACTTCCTATTAAATGAATCTTTTAGTTAGGGTCATGTTTAATGTCCTTTCTCACATTACATCAAAGCACATGGACTAGCCCACTAAGAATTCATCACAAAATCTGTTGAATCTTTAAGCGTTAAGATTTTAGGAAAGACTCTTGTAAGAATCATTAGGAGTAATAGAGCTCTAACTTCTTTGGGTGGTAGGGTGGGCACCCTCTCCATGCGATCATGGAAGGGTCGTAAACTTAGGAGAGAAACTTGGTGTTTCTTTCCTCTTTGGTTTCAATTAATAATTTTTTTGAATTGCAGCCTCTCCCATCTCTTTTATTAATGAGCCTTCGCACGTTTCCTCCTGCTCGATGGTTCTCCTTACAATTTTTTAGCTATCAATTGAATGATGGCTTCGTAGGGTTTCTATCAGAGAAGCCTCTAGATGATCCTCGTCGCCTATAATAGCTTCACTCAGTCTCTTTCGATTGGACCGTGTAGTCTCAGGTGTGTTTGAAGGCAGTGTTTTGGTAAGAATGGCAGAGGGCTTTGGATACATTGCTCAAATCTCTGTCGCTGGTTTGTTAAACTTAGGGATGGTAACCCCCATCTAGTTGGAAAACTCTGTTTGACAGATGACTTTCAAGGGTGCTATCACTGATCAAAGGTTAAAACGGGTCCTGCGGCAGCATGAGGGTCTCCTAATACCAGCAGTAAAGATCACTCTGGGTAAGGACTTCCTGTATGCAAGGGAATTCTACCGGGTGGACACCCATGTCTCATCACGGTTTCTGGCCTCCATCTTGGATGCAGGGGTGGCGAAAGGAGCAACGAAGGGATTGATGGTGAAACTATTTAAATCAAAAATTCTTGGCAGCCTTGATAACATTTTGGAAGCGGTTATCCCAAGGGCAGGAATTCCTCGGCCCAAAGACATCTCTGCTTAGAAGGATCTATTGGAGGTCGTCAAGTTCTTCCCCCTCGTATTGGATTTGAAGGGACTGGCTTTGATCGATCATTGGGAGTGAGTGGCAAAGGCTATTGCTTGTCTACAGAAGTTGCTGAGTCTGGAGGAGGTCAGCGGGGACAATGAGTGGATTGGTGAGCTCCAAACCATGGCGAGGGAGCTCAGTTTTATGTAATCATAGTATGGTTTGAATCCTCTATTTTTATTACTACTAGCTAATGTGATATATGCCTCAGTAGGTTTGTCCTCAGTGGTTCTACTCCTTGGCTGTTTATATAGCCATAATGGCAAATTTTGGAAAACTTTAGTCCTGAGTGGCCTTTTTATCACAGCTAATGAAGTCAGTTCTTGGAAGGGAATGCAGGATAACAGTTTATAGCCACCTACTTGTAATTTTTTTCTCCTTCAATATAAAACTCTAACTTTACGGATCGAAAAAAAATAGAGCTCTAACTTCTAATGAAGGATTCTATCACCTTTTTTAAGGTATGCTTTTAATTACATTATTAATATTAAATTTAAGAATTACTAATTATTTTTTTAGTAGTCTTATAAAATTATGTAAGAAAATTATTAAAAGATAAAGATACCTCTATAGACAAGCTATCAATGAAACAACAAAATTACTTCTCTTAAAGTAAAATGTCTTCTTTTCAAGATATAGTCTCTCTCACCACGACTTTCGTTAGAAAACATTTAGAGTAAATGTCTCTAACATCTTGAGAGATATCATCAAATATATCAAAGGCAAAAAGATCCTTATAGAAGTCAAAGAAAGCCACCTTTAATAGCCTCAACTTTTTCTCTAGAGTCCTTAGCTTTCAAATAATTAAAGAAGTACTATGCATGGTCTTTATCCCCTTATTTAATCCAATTCACTCTCTAGACCTCATAATTACTTCTTGAGCTAAATATAAGTGCCACAACCTCAAAGCATGCTTTAAGTGAATAAGTCATTCAATGAAGCTTAAATCCTTAGGATATAATTACACCCTATTTTCCACCTTTATCAACAAGTCTCGAACCTTTATTAATTTGTGAAAGTTTGGAAAGACAAGAATGGGGAACATGTGTACATGTGTCCCATGGAAATACACTACCCCCATTTATATGCATTTGTGTCATATTAGAACTCTTGTAATGTTGCAACTATCCATTGATCACACCTTATTTGCCATGTTATCATCATTTGCACTGTATAGAAGGATCTTAATATATGAATTGCCAAAAAGATTACGTAAACTAAATTGACATTAATGTATTTGTATTTTTGTTGTTCAAGATTTTTTTATAGTTAATTTAAATAATATTGATCTATAGAAGGAGGTACATTGCCCTTGGAAGCCATTGACAATTGAATGCCCCAACTCAATGTCAATTTGAGAACCGAGCACCCCCTCCTCTCATTGCGAGGGTGAGAAAGAGTGATGGAGACTGCAAATAGAAAGGGAATTCCCCCCCTCCCCACCCTCCCAAGTTACAAGTAGGGCTATCTATCTATAGTTGACCTTTCAATTGAAAGATCTACCTCCATACCTTTATAGTGATAGTGGCCCTACTCTTGAAACAAAATTTATTTCCAAACATAACTTATTTACAAGACACTTAGTTTGATATAATGCAATAATTTCATCTCATAAACTCTTAGCAATGATTTGAACTCAAACAATCATCAAGAATAAATTAGAAAGACAACCAAATAGTCTCTCCCTATGTTTCTCTCTCTCTACCTCTCTTCTTTTCTATATCTCTCTCTCACCCTCTTTGAACGATGCAAGATGATCGAAAAAAATCTAATCGTTCATTTTATGCTTTCCTTTGTTCACTTTCGTCCATGTCATCTCTGTCACATCGGACAACTTAGAATGACTTAGATTGCAGGAACGTTGATAGGTGGGATCATGTCGCATGCACTTCAAATATCGTTGTGTCTTCATTGTATTAATATCATTTACCTTAGCTCTGTCTATTTAAATTTTGTTTGTTTAGTGGGCATATGTCTTCCATAGCTATGCATGCATATCTACGGGCAAACTTTATTTTTTTAATCCTTCTTCTCGACATTGAAAAGTGTAGTTATTTACATACTACATCACCCCCACTCTGCATATCACATATATTATATTTAATATTTATGTATTTGTTATTTAATTATTTGGTCGATAGGCCATTCTATATGTGCACACATCTTGTAACTACCAAAAAATTGGTAGTCCCACTAATTTCGTCATCCACAAATTTTTAAAAAAATTTGGTAGTCCCAATCCACAAATTTAAATTTTGGTAGTCCATTTTTTGGTAGTCTTTCAATTTTTTGTTCTCCAAAATTTTAAAAAAAATAAAAAACTTGCTACACATAAATCGTCATTCATTAATTTTAGTGGAGCTAATTTTAGTTTATGAGAATATGGATGATGGAAATGGAAGTGGAAGAGTCATGGTGGACATTACAAGAAGGAGAGATAATGGAATGTTCTTTTCTATATATTTTCATGTTTAGCCTCTGGAATAGGAGGCAAATTTGGGAAGGCTTTTGTTTGGGAATACAGATTGTGCAGGTTTTCATGATTAATCTGGCATCAATTCCATAGTGGATACAAGGTAGCTTGCTTTGTTTGCCCTCTTGACTAGTATACCTATATTTAAAATATATATTTAAAGTACGCCGAGAGATATCTTCTCTGGGCACCTATTCCACCTATGTGAGGTAAATTGAGTTAGTAATTTTAAACATCATACAAGATTCTCCCTAAAACATTACTGCACATTGCAATTAGATGTTTATATTTAAAAAAGATTTGTGCACATTGCAATTAGACGTTTATATTTAAAAAAGATGTGTGTCCTTTGATATGCCATTCATGTAAAGTTTTTTTCTTTAATGTTAGTGGATATGTCATTTGTGTCCATCTGCCTTCCTATCCATCCATTCATATATTTTTAAATTATGGAATCTTATTTACTATTTTTAATTTTGTTTACACAGAAATTATGGAGTCTTTTAGCTCTTGTTCTCCATCCATGCTGTGAATGTAGAAATGCCTCTCGATGTCAGGGCTTAAATTTGACAGTTGTATAGCTGTATTTAGGGATTTTAGTTGTAAAATACAATCAAATTTTTAAAAAGATTGTATCATATGAAAGGAGAGATTTTGGACACACTGTCAAAATTTACATAGGATTATGCTGATATATATATTTGGTTTTTATATAATCTATTTATAATAAGGTATGTCATAGTATTTTAAAGGCAACATTGAATAGATAATTGTCAAAAAAATTGCTTGACAGGCAAGGTCGACTGTCAAATTTAAGCCCTCCTCAGCGTAATGAGAAAATTTAAATAAAAGATATAAATGCAAAATGAAATAAAATTAATTAATTTTCTTATTAATAAATCTATCTTTTTTTATTTTTTTTAAATTTTCCTCAAAATATGGATCTCTGTAAAATATTTTTAAAAAAATTATTTCTATAATAAGACATAGATGATAAATTAATAAAGCTTACTAAAATAATAAACAATCATATTGTTTATTATATATTCATTCCCTAATATTGTTTATTATATATTCATTGTCTTAATTATAAAAAAAACTTAATAACATCATAAGTTAAATAAAAGGGCATTAATGAAAAATCTAAATTTCAATTAAAATATTAAATCTATGTTGGCTAAATTTTAGAAGTTTATTGTGTAAAATTAACAACTTTCCAAAATGAAATTAAAACATATAAAAGACTCTTAGTTACCCTAAACACACCATTTTTCTCATTTTTGTTTTTGCTGTAGAATATTTTGTGTGTACAAGGATGAAAAGGTTAGATGAGAAGACTATAGACTTCTTAATTTTACCCCTCTTTCTATTTGCTTTGGATTTAATGCTTTATTGTTCTCAATTTTAATTTTGTTTTGTGAGAGTATGTATTTCAGAGAAGAGAGGATGTACTTTTTTAAAAACAAAATCCATTATACCATTGATCTTTCCTAATCCTTTACTATTTTTTTAATATAAAAGAAAAATTAAATTACAATGTGGTTTAAATGAAAAAATTTAAATAAAAGATATAAATGCAAAATGAAATAAAATTAATTAATTTTCTTATTAACAAATCTATCTTTTTTTTTTCTTATTTTCTTTTTTCCTCAAAATATGATCTCTCTAAATTATTAAAAATAAAATTGTTTCTATAACAAAACATAAATGATAAATTAATAAAACTTACTAAAATAATATTGTTTATTATATATTCATTCTCTAATATTGTTTATTTATTATATATTCATTCTCTTAATTATAAAAAACAATTGCTTCTATAATAAAACATAGATGATAAATTAATAAAACTTACTAAAATAGGTTTTATTTAATAACATCTTGAAAGATAAGTTAAATAAAAGGGTATTAATGAAAAGTCTAAATTTCAATTAAATATTAAATCTAAGTGGGCTAAATTTTAGGAGTTTATTGTGCAACAAATTGTATAATTAACAACTTTCCAAAATGAAATTAAAACATATAAAAGACTCTTAGTTACCCTAAACACACCATTTTTCTCATTTTTGTTTTTGCTGTAGAATATTTTATGTGTGTGCATGGATGAAAAGGTTAGATGAGAAGACTACAGAATTTTCTTAATTTTACCCCTCTTTCCTCTATTTGCTTTGGATTTAATGTTTTATTGTTCTCAAATCCTGAGCTAATATTTTTATGTTAAATGTTTTTTAATTTTGTTTTGTGAGAGTTCATGGTTTTTATATATACAATTATGTGCATGCATGTATTTTAGAGAAGAGAGGATGTACTTTTTTAAAATCAAAATCCATTATACCATTGATCTAAGTCATCCCGAATCCTTTACTATTTTTTTAATATAAAAGAAAATGTCAAATTTAATTTTACTCTAGGTTATATATACAATTTAATATAAATATTTGTTAATTTACAAACTTTTATAAATAAGAGAGTTACAAAATATTGTATGATGAAGGGGGTAAATCATAAAACAAACAACAACAGAAATTGCACATAGAAAATAGAACTTTCTTTATTGATTTGGACAACTTGTTACATTACAGAAGCTCAACTACAATTAGAGGAATCAACCCTCCATAGGCTGCAACACATTACAGCTTCCTGTCACAAGACTCTAGAATCATTTGCCTTCTGTAATCCCAAATCAGCTAGGGTTTCTATTTTTCCACCTATTCTTGACTCCACACTTGCTCCCTTAACTCTACTATTGCCCAGGGTTCCCAAAAATGGTTATTAATAGCCTTTTTGGTGGCCAACAACCTAATTTTGAAATTTGCATCTCCCTCCAAAAATAGGTCAACTTCTAAGAGCCATAACTTTTGATCTAGGTGTCCGACTGACGAACCGTTTTATGCGTCGAAAAGATCCTAGAGTGCTCTACGTGCTCAAAACTAGCAGAGATAGTTTCGGCTATTTTCGGGCCCGTACGTGGCTGTTTAGTGCCTCAAACCTGAGTTTGAATAATTTTCAAGCATTTTTCGGGAAACAAAAACTTTAATATCTTTCAGCTCGCAAATGATCTTCGCGTGATTCCTTTGCCAAAGGTCTTATATTTCTGCTATGTAACTTCCTGTAAATTTTCACTTCAATCCATGCCCAAATGCAAACTTTCTAAAAATAGCAGGTTACTATTTTTAGTAGTTTAGAAAAACTAAAAGTTGTATGCCATTATTGAAGCGATTATGGAACTCGAACAACAAATTTTGAAAAGAAATGGAAAGAACATCAACAATTTTGAAACACGTCTTTTTTTGGGTGATGCAAGAGTGCCCTTACACCACTGGATGCTCCTGCATCGGACACCCAGGGTAATTTGAGAAGTGACCCTATCACGTCTCAGGTGTTTGTGTGAGGAAAACTCAAACCGTCAACCTCTGCCTTAGACAACCAAGAAGAATCTTCAATAGGTCTTCCTTTCCATTTCACCAGATATTCTTCATATTGCCTATTTTGAGTACTTCTTCCCACACGGCTATCCAAGATCTCTTCTATCTCCTCCGTTAAAGTAGATGCCGGAATACTCCACTATTCTTCTATTGTTCCATCCTCTGTGCTACCCTCATGATATTCTATTAAATCAACAATGTTGAACACAGGGGAAATATTAATCCCACTTGGCAGCTCTACCTCATATGTATTTCCTGAATCATGCTTCTTCAGGATTCTACACAGTCCAAATTTCTTTATTTTTAACTTATTGTATGTTCAAATTGGGAACCTTTCTTTTCTCAAGTGAACCATGACTTCATCTCCTACCTGGAACTCCTTATATCTCCTCTTTTGATCCACCTTAGACTTGTACTGAATATTCATCTATTAATGTACTTTTTCACCTCTTCATGCAAATTCTTCATGTGTTCTACAAAGTCTTCAGTCTCAGCACTTGTCTTTTTTCCTTTGTCCAGATTTCTTAACTCTGAAGCATTTCTTGGACTATTCCCATATACAATCTAGAATGGTGATTTACCATTACTCCTATTAACAAAATTGTTGTAAGCAAATTTTGCCTATGGTAAAATCAAATCCCATCCCTTGGGGTTATCTCCTACTAAGCATCGTAGCAAGTTACCCAAACTCCTATTCACAACTTTGGTCTATCCATCAGTTTGTGGATGGTGTGTAGAACTAAACTTCAAATATGTCTTCAACTTCTTCCACAATGTCCTCCAGAAATAACCAACAAACTTGGTATCTCGATCTGACACTATGCTCTTTGGTAAACTGTGTAATCTCACCACCTCCCTACAAAATAATTTAGCAATATGAATAGCATCATTAGTCTTCTTACAAGGAATGAAATGTGCCATCTTCGAAAATCTATTCACCACCACAAAAATGGAATCATGTCCTCTCTGTGTCCTTGGTAAACCAAGAATAAAATCCATACTAATTTCATCCCATGGCTTCTCTGGTACAGGTAGTGGCTGATATAGACCTGTATTCTGACTTGTTCCTTTTGCCATCTGACATACTCTGCAACTCTGCACAGATTTCTTCACATCCTGCTACAACTGTGGTCAATAATAATTTTCACCAACAACAGCAATGGTCTTATTTCACCAACAATAGCAATGGTCTTATCTCAACCAAAGTGTCCAGCCAATCCTCCACTATGCTTCTCCTTTATCAGATTCTCTCTCATGGAACTCCTCAGAATGCACAACTGGCTTCCTCTAAACAACATGCCATCTTGGATTATGAAATCCAACCATTTTGTCCTGTCCAAAGTAACAGGTTCCAAACAAGCTTTCCAAGCCTCTGCAAAATCTGGATCCTTAGGATACAAACCTTTGAGCTCATCGAACCAAACAACCTCTATCTTCATTTCTATCAACAAATTTTGCCTTCTGCTCAAGGCATCTGCAACTTTGTTGGACTTCCCACTCCTATGTTTCAAAACAAAAGTATAGCTCTGCAAAAACTCAACCCATTTTAAGTGCCTTTAATTCAACTTTCTTTGACTATTAAGATACTGCAAAGCCTGATGATCAGTATATAAAACAAACTCATTTAGCAACAAATAATGTCTCCATTTCTTCAAAGCCTAAACTATTGCATAAAACTCTTGATCATAAACAGAATACTTTTTCTTGGCATCATTAAGCTTCTCACTAAAATAGGCAATGGGCTTACCTTCTTGACTCAAAACAGCTCCTATACTACTACCGCTAGCATCACAATCTACCTGAAATACCTTATTGAAATCTGGAAGTGCCAAAACAGGTTGTTCTATGACTTTCTGCTTCAATGCATCAAAGCTCTTGTTTGTTCGTTTAGTCCATCTAAACTCTTTTCTATCCCCTCTCATTGTCTTAGTTAGGGGTGCACAAACGCTACTAAAATTCCTGATAAACTTTTTGTAAAAACTTACCAAACCATGAAAAGATCTTACCTCCGTTGCACTCCTTGGCGTAGGCCATTCAATAATAGCCCTTACTTTTTCTGGGTCCATCTTAAGACCTTCCTATAAGACAACAAATCCTAGGTATACCAACTCCTTTGCAAAACTACATTTCTTCAGATTAATCAGCAACTTCTCCTCCCTCAGCTTCTCTAAAACTCTTCTGATATGCATCAAATGCTCATCCCAAGTCTTACTGAAAATCAAAATATCATCCAAATAAACAATAACAAAACTTCCCAAAAATTCTTTCAGTACCTCGTTCATGAGCTACATGAATGTGCTCGGTGCATTGGTTAGCCCAAATGGCATGACTAACCACTCATACAAACCTTCTTTGGTTTTGAAGGCTGTCTTCCACTCATCTTCTTCTCTGATATGGATCTGGTGATACCCACTCTTCAGGTCAATCTTCATGAATTACTTGGCTCCACTCAAATAGTCCATTATGTCATCCATTCTGGGCAATGAAAATATGTACTTGATAGTGACCTTACTGATGGCTCGAGAGTCTGTACACATTCTCCACTCTCCATCTTTCTTTGGTGCTAGTACTGTAGGTACCACATATGGACTTAGGCTTTCTCTTATCAATCCCTTCCTCAACAACTCCTGAACTTGTCTATTCAACTCTTCACTCTCTGTTGTAGTCATTCTATGGGCTACCTTGTTTGGCAAACTAGCTCCTGGTATCAAATCTATTTGATGACTTATCTTCCTTACTAGTGGTAAACCTTCTGGTACATTATCAGAGATAATGTCTTGAAATTCTTCTAACATAACTGAGACTTTTGCTGGTACATCTTCACATTTCTCTTGACTGATCTTAGGAATTAATGCAAAGCAATGACGCTCATGCTTCATACCTTCCAAAAATTTCCTACCATCTACAAGCAAATTCTGGCAGTGCTACATACCTTTTCTTGCACCTCCTTCAAGGGCTTCAACTTATGATGAACTCCATCCTTTGTTAGGGAATATGTGTTTGCATGGCCATCATGGACAATGCTCCTATCATACTGCCATGGCCTCCCCAATAGCATATGACATGCATCCATCGGTATGATATCACACAGCACCTCATCATGGTAGTCCCCAATCTTGAACTTCACTAAACACTGCTCATTGACCAAAGCTCAGTGGTCCTTCTGCAACCATGCAATCTGATATGGATGTGGATGGTTTCTTCTTGTCAACCATCTCCTCTGAAACAAGATTATCAGTACTTCCATTGTCAATAATAATGTCACAACACTTACCTTCACATTTGCACCTTGTACGAAATAAACTCTTCCTCTGATTGGATTCTTTCTTCTTATTCAACAAAGTTCTTCTCACAACTAGGGTTTCTCCCCTTTCAGCATCTTCAATACGCTCAGATTGCGCATCTTCATCTACATGTACAACTTGTGCGTTACCTTCAGGTCTTCTATTTGTCCTTCCTTGATGTTACAGACACTCATATGCTCGATGCCCTTCTTCTCCATATTGGAAATAGGTTCTTCTAAAACCTCCTCTTCCAGGTCCTTACCCAGGTCTGCCTCTTCCTCTTCCTCTTTGCTCACCATTGTTTTGGTCACGAGGGCGGTAGGTATTATCTCCTCTCTAATTTCGACTAGTGCCAGCTTCTTCACTTTTCTTTGAATCTTTATTTCGCCCCCCATAGGGTCTTCCACCAATCCTTTCGCCTTAACCTCTTCCCCTTTGCTTGCTGTCAAATCTTTTATTCAGCTTCTCTTCCACCTTCAGGGAAAACTGGTATAAATCTTCTATGGTGGTCATTATGACCAGGCTCAGCTCATCTTGAATACTTGGTCTCAACCCATTAATGTAACGTGCTACCTTCTCCTTATTGGGCTATGCATGGCCTGTCCTAATAGTAATCTTATAAAACTCTTCTGTATACTCCTTGACAGACTTGTTACCTTACTTCAATCCTTGTAGCTTCTTCAGCAACTCCATTTCATAGTCCACAGGAATGAACTGCTTCTTCAATTTCTCCACCATCCAATCCCATCTAGTGATCTTTCCTTTTCCTGTTCTGTTCCTCTCTAACTGGACCTCCTTCCACCAAATACTTGCATGGCCCTTCAACTTTGTTTTTGCAAACTTGACCCGATCTGGGTCTTTCACATCTTCATACTCGAAATACTCCTCCATGTCATTGATCCAATCAATGAGTTGTTCCAGATTCAAATCTCCAGAATATGTAGAAACTTTGATCCTGGGTCTCTTTCCAATCTTATAAATGGCCCTCAACAGCCTAACTTCTACAGGATCTCCTGCAGCTTTTTGTTCTTCCTCAGATAGCTCTTCTTCAGCTTCATCCTCGCTCTCTTCTCTTGTTCTTAGCTCAAACACTCTTCGTAGCTCCTCTTGCAATGCATCAATCTGCCTTTGCAGCCTCTAAACTCCTCTTCCGTCAAAGCATTCCTCCCAACATGATTTCTTCCTGGAGGCATCTTGGTCTCCGCAACAAACCCACAACCTCAAGTCCTGGTGCAAACTCCCTCATGGTCGGTGATTTGTCTACACACTCAGGAACCCTTGCTCTGATACCACTTGATGAAGGGGGTAAATCATAAAACACACAACAACAGAAATTGCACACAGAAAATAGAACTTTCTTTATTGATTTGGACAATTTGTTATATTACAGAAGCTCAACTACAATAAGAGGAATCAACCCTCCACAGGCTATAACACATTACAACTTCCTGTCACAAGACTCTAGAATCATCTGCCTTCTGTAATCCCAAATTAGCTAGGGTTTCTATTTTTCTGCCTATTCTTTACTCCACACTTGCCCCCTTAACTCTACTACTTCCCAGGGTTCCCAAAAATGGTTATTAATAGCCTTTTTGGTGGCCAACAACCTAATTTCAAAATTTGCATCTCCCTCCAAAAATAGGTCAACTTTCGAGAGCCATAACTTTTGATCCAGGTGTCCGATTGACGAACTATTTTATGCATCAGAAAGATCGCAAAGTTCTCTACGTGCTAAGAACTAGCGCTATTGGTTACGACCATTTTCGTACCCGTACGGGGCCGTTTAGTGCCTCAAACCTGAGTTTGAATAATTTTCAAGCATTTTTCAGGAAACAGAAACTTTAATATCTTTCAGCTCGCAAATGATCTTTGCATGATTCCTTCACCAAAGGTCTTATATTTTTGTTATGTAACTTCCTATAAATTTTTACTTCAATCCATGCCCAAATGCAAACTTTCTAAAAATAGCAGGTTACTATTTTTAGCAGTTTGGAAAAACTGAATGTTGTACATCATTATTCAAGCGATTTTGGAACCAGAACCACAAATTTTGAAAAGAAATGGAAAGAACATCAACAATTTTGAAACACATATTTTTTTAGGTGATGCAAGATTGCCCTTACACCACTCAATGCTCCTGCATCATTGTGTCCCCTCAATCCATAAGACCTTATATATTTTGAGAGTAAATATTTGAGAGATGGATAAATTTGCCTTATGCTAGAGTCATTTTTTTTCTTTTTAATGAAAAGACCAAGAGTTAATTATTGTTTCTTGGGTTATATATTTTTTCAAGATCAAATATTTTCAAACCTGCCTGTAGAATTTTTTTCTGGGTGACAAAAGTTGTAAAATACTAAAAGACTGAAATGACTTGAATACAAACAACGCTCACAAGAGATTGAAATTTCCCTGATTATCTCTAAATCAGAATGGATCACAACTCAAACCATTTCTAGCTCTAAGCTGAAAAGCTCTTTCCATAGGTAGAGATAATTTAAGTCTAAAAAGTGTATTGAAATCAGTAGAAGGAAGGTCATTGTAAAAAACCTAAAACTCAGGATCACTAATTCCTTTGTGGGCATATTTGTTTTAGATTTCTGATTGTTTCTGTGATGTTTCCAGGATCTAATGCTTTCTTCCAGCTCAATAATATGTTCCTCTGCATTTGTAGATCAAAACAGACAATGCAGAAAATGCCTTTAAAAGCAAGATGCAAACCCAATTTTTTTTTAAAGAGACAAGGAAAGAAAAGACCTACCAAAGATTAGAATTTTGAGCATAGCTGGAGTCTCCTTGTCCGACATTCATAGAGAATACTTTCTCCATCTTCGCAGTTGCTATGGCTTCTGGTTGAATATGCAAATGCCAAAGTTAAATTGTCATCCACACTAGAAGAGGAAACAAAACACTTAAAAGCTTGGAATTTGACAATTCATTCAATAAACGATGGTTAGACTTTCAAATTTCATTCAATGAACGTGGGCTGGGACTGTAATCCTTAAGATTGCCGTTGTATATTGATATGGGCCAGGTGAAGTAAGATGCTCAAATTACTTATCTTCTAAGATTGCAGCACCTTTTGGTATCGACCAATTATTCGGAAGCCATTATCGTTTTACATTCAAGACACTACAGAGCCCCTCACCCAAAGTATTAAGGATGGTATGGAGGAGTTGGTATCAATTTATAGGCACAAATTAGGTAAAAATAACGTCAATAATAATAACCAGGCTCCCTAACCAGGCTCCATCTTTTGGAATATGCTTGATGGCAGGCAATCTTTAATTGCAAATTAATTTCCATGCAGATTAGAGTGGCAGTTATGTAAGAAAATGCCATATTTAGCAATTGGGAATTAATTCAGCTTCTTAGCAGTTATTTTTTATTCATGCATTTTGAATCTATTATTATTTTTTTCAGAGCACCAATTTTTAGATATTTATTTAATTGTTTAAATGCAATTTAGATTGTTTTTTAGTTTATAATTACAACCAAAAAATGAGTGCTCTCATCTCCACCTCTGTTGCGACTGTAGTTCGCCTCTCGGTGAAATTACTTTCATTCATTTCTTTATAACTTGCTTTGTTACTGGAAATTAAGTCTCCCTTCATGACAGAGCATACATTTAAGAATACCAGAGAACTGATTCATTTTATGAAATTGGTCAATGCCAAGCCAGTTTTGAGTTGAGAAATCTAAGATTTAGATTGACTGAATATTCTAAGTGTGTGGTCATGTCCCAAATTGGAAACAATATCAGGGTTATCTAAGTGTTTGAAGCAAGGCATTGTAAAGGATTGAAATTGTTGCCGACCCTAACACATCTAGGTCGTCTGGAGTGAATCACGGTTGATGAATGTCATTAGCTGCAGAGTATAGAAGGATATGCAATGGATATGCATTGGTACGAAATTTTGTTTATGGACTGAAGATGCTACTTTTTCTCAACCCAAACAATTGATTTTGAGTGGAAAATAAGAGTGACTTGCACAACTCTTCTTGCTTATGGTATCCTTTATTTGTATTTTAGATTGCACGAAGCATCTTTTGATTGACTAGTCCCCAGCTTTCAAATAGATCATTAAGCCTAGAATTTTTTATATAACCAAGGTACATAACTTGGCATTTATGCTTCTTTTGGTCCAAAAAATCACTCAGCATTATCAGTATTATTAGACTGGGCTTTGCAGAGGCGTCTAAATTGTGGCAGAGAAAGCTCACAACTAAGACAAAGTGGAGCATTGATTTCCGCATGATGTAAGGAGGCAGTAATTATTTATGTAACGAATTCTTTATAACAATATGATTACTTTGAGCCATTTTTTTTAATTCTACTGTGTTGAGAGCTTTTCTTTTAAAAAAAGTGTTATTTTATATTGTATTAAATCCTAATCATTTGGAAATAAAACTTGAGTCAGTCTCGCATAAGGGTAATAAGTTAGTATAGAATGATAATTATGAGTGGAGAGAGTGATGTGTAAGGAAATGGCAATACGTTATTAACATTTTAGCCTCAGCCGAATCGGCATAAAGTTATGAGCTTAAGGTATTATTATTATAAATGATATTGTGCAAAATTTGTTATTTTGTGGGCACAATAAGATTAATGTGCTCCATATAGTTCGCAAGCTATATATATATAGTACTAAATGATGGACTTATATTAATATATTTATATCACGCTTGTAGTATATATATATATATATATATATATATATATATATATATATATATATATATATAGTATTAAATGATGGAATTATATTAATAGATTTATATCACGCTTGTAGTTTATCATTTCGTAATGGCTTTGCATCTATGTTTGAGCTGTATTGAGCCTCTGATTACGTTTAGAAATATTATAGGGTAAACAATTTCTAAGGTTAATTATCTGATGAAGAATCTGTAAAAGATATGATATTGTGCAATAATTAGAACTTTGTCATTTTATTTCAACGTTATTTTTTAAAAAATGATGGTAGGGAATTATAAATAATACATGTTAAGTCAAAGTTTACTTATGTAGAGGGAGTCGAGTTTAAGTAGTGTATGAATAATGTTAAGTATTGTTTAGGAAAAGATAAGATGGATATTCTTTTTTTTTGGGCGTGGATAATACTATTTCTTTCCAAGCATCTCAATAAAGATCATTATGATATTTAATTATTTAGGGTAGTATTTAGTGTACCAGTTTGAGTTAAGATCTTTAAACTGATCCCCTATGATCTCTGTTCGCAGCCTATGTATATATATTTATAGTTAAGTCGTTGTCCAGTTTGTTTAACTCTTCTTTATATTAGTTTAGGTTAAATGATTAGAATAATAGAAGTGAATAAATATCATATGATGGATTACTATTAATTTAATACTTTCTATTTCTGTTATATTTCAGTTGGAAAGCAAAGAATTAATAAGACAAGTGGTGTTATCTCTCTAGTAAGATATATTTAGAAGGGGAAATTATCAGAGTAAGTGGTATATATTGGATTACTATTAATTAAATTAAATAGATTTGTTTTTTCTCAATCAATAAGTTTAATAAACTTTATATTTCCTTATTTGAAGGCAATTCGTCCTTTCTAATTTAAACGAAAATGTTGCTCAGCTCTTGTTCATTAAGTTTCAAACGGTATTAATATCTCTTTGAGCCAATTTCTGTCATAATATAAAGTGAGTGGTAAATAATAAATCTTTATTTATTATTATTATTTCAATAGAGGCATTACAAGAAGTCTTGCCTACTACAAAGCACTTAATAAAGACTTATAATGAAACCAATAGTTATCTAGCCTTATCCACCAAATACTACATTTAATAGCATTCAAATGTATATTATTTAGTGATAGACCTATAAATATTTGTGCCTATAGGCCATATGATAGCACCTTTGGTGCTTTTACTAGTATATAATTATTTTATATAACTTTTGTTTGTTTAGTGGGCATGTGTTTCAAAATCTTCGTCGTTAAACAGAACGTTGCTCAGAGAGCGTAACCAGAGGCCCAAAGATTCCCGATGCAATTCGGTAAGAGCTTCTTCGTTCTTACCATCTTTGGCAAAAGACGGCAATGATAATAAATCACCGGGCTCTCCCTCAGTTGAGAGAGGGAACAGAAAATCATCGAGGTAAATTTCTGGCGACTCAGGTAGTCGCTGGAGAATCACCTCCCAATCAATGTCTGTTTGTTCACAAGACTTGTCATTCTCCATTGTGCCTTCCTTATCCACATAATAAGGTATATGTTTTTGCTACCTATATACATTTTTGGTGAATTGTATTGGGTTGGGTTTAAATCATGCGCGTTTACAGTCAAATCAATATATCCCACTTGATTTCAGAAATATTAAAAAGCAAACAATCAGTGAATGACACACATTATATCAACACACTTTTACTTAAAAAATGTGCTATAATTAAATTAGATTCATGCACATTTACAGTCAAATAATAGCAATGTACCAGAGTCTTATCCATTCATAATAAATCTCTATAATATATTTAAAAAAAATGTAGCAAATGCATACAATCTATACACAACAACACATTATATATAAGTAAATATATTACTTTTTTGTGCAGTCAAACTCACTTTCTACCTACAAACGTGTGTGACATTGAAATTGAATGCAGTGTAGTAATGTTTCCTTTGAGTTTTACAACTGTTACTGCAATGAAAGTGCGGTCAATGTCTGTGCAATGTTGGCAATAAGATTTTTATTTGCACTTCTCATGGCAAAGTTGCATCAATTTGACATGAACTACCGTAGATCTTTCTCAAACACGTACAGAACAGGTATGTGTGGCTGCGAAGCAATGCATATTGACATAGACGGGTGCACACTCTACTTATGAACTTGGAGATGTGGGCATCAAATCCATCCTATCGGCTCGTGTAAACTTTATATAAAATGCTATTAACCAGTGCACACATGGCATTTAACTTAATAAATGCCATTATCTATCAAACCATCCGTTCGATTAACCTACCCACGTACTGTCCAATGCTCTTTATGTTGTATATGCAAGTACATTGTTGTAAAATAATTTATATTGTCCTGTATAAATAACTACAAGCTAGCATTTGTACCAAAAGAGGTGCAATGGTTAATAGAGAAGCTAGCATAACAAATTTATATAGAATGTTCTATAAATTTGAAATAATTATTGAGTCAATAGGGAAGCCTAGAATTTTATGAAAGGTCTTTAAAAAGAGTTTTTTCTGCATAGAAGGGACCTTGGAATGAAGGCCCTTGGATGGCCCTTTCTACCTTAGTTCTTAGATTTTGATCAAAATTTTATATTTCAAACACTAGGTTGGACCACCAAATGGAATCAACATGACAAGATAATTTGTAGGATCGCATCTCTCAAAATGAGCTTTCCAACAAGTATAACTAGTACTTGCACCCATAAGAGGTTCAAGGAATACGCCGATAGGAACAATCGACGACTTTTAGAAAAATTTCGGCGTGAATTTTTTTTTACGGCATGAGACAATTCCGAGCACTATAATGCTCACATATAAAAGCCTATCGGCTAATTATGAATATATTTAATTTGGTTATTATATTTATTTTCTATTTTCTAGAAAACATAGGTTTTTCACCAAACATCAAGGTCTCTATTCCACACATGTAAAAAAATAGTTAAAAAAACTAAAAAATATCATATTGATGTCCTTGTTTCAAAAAAAAAAAAAAAATTGAATATATACAAAAAAAAATTATGCTATATGATATAAACCTATGTCTAAATTCTAATTTATCTCACTTCAAAAATTAATTAAAAAAATGCAACAAAAATTACAAAAAAATATCTACACACTAGATATTGGTGTTACGAATCTATGTTTAAAAATTATCATTTTATTCTTTCTGTAAAAAAAAGTTACGCTATATGGTATAAACATCACTTTTTTAAAATATTGTTAATTATAAAAAAACAAATTATTAAAGTTATGGAAAAAAATTATAAATTATTTTTTAAAATTAAAAATATATATTTAGAATCTATACACGAAATCTCAAAAATCACTAGTTCACAACATCTTCAAATTCTTAACAATTTAATTGCTATAGATGTCAGAAAGTGAATGTCCCACTTTGGGCAAAAAGTGGGACACACTATTGTAGGATCACCCATAAATATAGTGGTCATTGATTAAATACAGCTATTCCTCCACAAGGGGCTGTTAGTTGTTTCAAGCTTTACACACGCCAATGCCCTTTGCTTCAATACTTCTTTATAAGTTTATATGTAGGAGTTAGGGTAGTTAATAAGTAAACATTACTTACATAAAGAATGTTTCAAGAAACATTGCATTAACATATATGTATATGTAATTAAATTAAATTTTGGCCAACACCTTGATGATTGTCAAACCAACCATGTCAATTTGTAGAGAGAAAAATAACTTATATGAATGATTTAAAACTAATAAATATGCATGAAGAGTGATATAAGAAGGAAATGGTGCTAACACATATCAGGGCTACTATGCTTTTCTACAACTAAAATAAGACCAATTACATTGATACAACCAAATCAATCTTCTTAATGTGGTACAAGAAATTCCATTATTATCGTGAATAGATATTGTTAAAACTTAAAATATTGTTGAAAAATTCATTCAATTTGTCTCAACTTTAAGAGATTACTTGAACAGTGAAAGAACACTCTAGTCAATAGAAACACTTAGCATGCAAAAAATATTGGTACAAACATCATAAGCAATCACATCAAGAGTTACTAATGTAGGAGCCTCCGAGTCCACAAGCAATCCCATGTCACAAAAAAATTATGGGTTTGCAATTGCAATTTTCTCCAATTTTGGTGTGTTGTTGATATGTAGTTGTCTTGTCAACTTGCTCTTCAAAGGTGCTATAAAAAGATTGCAGATTTATTTTTGAGTTTCAAACTGGTAGCCATGCTTCAAATTATTTATTTAGTTGATACATGCCTTCTTTATGTTATTTTGGTCTTAACCATGCTACTATAGGATAGTTTTTGCATATGCTTTAGGAGGACTGTGTGTTTGCAGTGATAGGAAGACTGTTTATTTCTACTACAAGAACTATGTAACTACAGCTTTAGGAACAATTATTTTCTATTGCATGATCTATTTAATGGTACTCCAAGAAGATTGTACATGTTGTTTAGTAATGTTTAAATTCCTTAGTGATGACATATGGTTCTCAAGGTTGTTACAGATTGGTTTTAATGTGTTTACATGATGCTTTAGGAAGACTATGTGTTACAGTTACAGGGGGACTATGTATAATTTGCTACAGGGTTGTATGTAATCTATTTCAAAAAGATTTTAGGTTTTTATGTACTTCGAAGATCACTATGATAGTGATAAGAATTGTTAATGTGTCATTTAAACCAAAGATTAGGCTTCTACAGGTTTATCTCTTGTTTATATTGTTGTTACAAAGGTTCTTCAGAAGCTGTATGTGCTAAACTACACAATTGCTATAACTTCAGGAGCTATATGATAAAATTGATGTTTTGAGGAAGCTTTAAGAATATTTCTAATTCTCATGAGTTGCAAAAACTTATGTTGTTATGTTGAGAAGTATTTAAATCAAAATCCAGGAGGTTGCACAGATTTATCTACTATTTATGGGGTTGTTATAAAAGTGTGTCAAGAGTTGTGTAAGTTGTATAAGTTGCATCAGGAACCTATAAGTTCAATGTCAAGAATTGTTTATCCTTTTGGTTGATTTAAAATGTTGATAAAGTTTCTACTCTGAGCTGGAACATGACTAGATAGATTTTTGTCCTTTTGCCATCATTGTTTATTAATGAAATGTTGCCAAAGGCAACTAATCGAATGCTAAGGATTTTTCAGATTTAAGTGGCAATTTTTTTAAACTTTGACAAAAAATAAATCTTTTGATTAAATTTTTTATGGAGTATATTTTCCTTTTGGGCCACAATCTTTCATCTTCCTAGCAGAAAAAGGAGAAGAGAAATGAACAAACATTTTCATCTTCTATCCATGGAGTTGAAAGGTTTTTAATTGAGCAAGATGGAAAAAGGGGGCTCCATTGACAAATTTAGAGAAGGAAGATTGGAAAACCTCTATGGAAAGGAGTGCAGAACTTTGTTTAGCAGAGTTAGAAAAATTATTTTAAACCTTGAATGTGTTGATGGGATTGCAGTGAGAAGAATGGCTATGTTGAAGCCTCATTATGAGAGGAATGGTTAGCTATAGGAATTTATTTTAATGGTTAAAGCTTAATATTATTGTTATGTGAGATGTTTGTTGTTGCATGTTGTTGGCAAGAGACACTATGTGGCTTCATTATTGTTGTCATTGATGGCAACAAAGTTTATCCCACACATCTACAGCACATAGTTTATCTATACCGAAAGTCAGATTGAAGAGTGTTTTGGTCTTGTGAACAAGAACAGAGCATGCAGCAATGTCCAACAATCAGGTCCGGATCCCTCAGAGGATGTATCTCAGCAAAGTGTGGACTTGGGGAAGTCAAGAGGAGTACCATGACTACTACATTCCAGAGATTGAGCCTCCAGTGATGAAAGAGTGAAAAGATATGAGCATCTAAGTGTTGGGTTCCTGACAGGTAGAGTAGACTAGAAGGAAGAACTGACTGGTAGAGCATCAAACTTTAATTCGGATAAGAAATTGATGGTGGTCAAGCTATTTGAGAGATCATACATGGTTGGCCGACATGAATGATGACTTCTATGTCTATGACTTTGATGTGCATCACATATCAAGCATGGATTCAGCCGACAGATTAGTGTTTTGTAAATATCTTAAGTATTCCAATTGCCAACTAGAAAGATGTTGAAATCCTTGATGTGGATATATATACCAGATGGATTTCTATATGAAGGTGTGTGTGTGTGTTGATAGAATGTGCAAGGAAAGGCAAAGAGAAGTGTGGAAGCAGGAATACAAATCCGGTATGTGACAGAACAACATCATTAGTACAGAGGAAGAATGAAGTGCATTAGATCAGTTTATTAAGCCTAACTAGAACTGAACCTCAGCATATGTGGATGCCTCTCATCAGTTCAAACACCTGGTTACTTTCTATATACCTTGTAGACAATGAGTCTCTTGTAGGCAGTGTGCCTCTTGTGAGCAGTGTGCTCGGGCAGTGAGCCCTAATTGGCAAGTGCCATTTTGTACTTCTTATTCTTTTAACAGAGAATACAATCTTGGGTTAGTCACCCCGTGGTTTTTCCCTTAACAGGGTTTTCCACGTAAAAATCCTTGTGTTATGTGTGTTGATTTTATTTCTGCTCTCATGATTATGTATGCTCTTATGCTTGGATGCTACATTAATATTAAAGAAGAAAACAAAGTTAAGATATTTAAGATAACTGATTCACCACCCCTCTCAGTTATCTGCCTTGTTTCCAACAATTGGTATTAGAGCTAAGTTCCTCTAAATAGAGCCTAACAGCTTGAGGAAGATCTGGGAATCTCAATGGATATGTATGGTATGAAGGAACAACTTTAGTCTGCCCTAGATGATCTTGAGCAATCTCACTCTGAAGTCAATAACTTGAGAGAAAGACTCAAACAAGCTGATGATTTCATAAATGAGCTAAAAGAAAAACTGAGTATCTCCGTGAAAAAGAAAAAGGAACTACTTCAATAATTAGCAAGTCAAAGTGAAGCTAATGATACTAATGAAGATCTGAATGATAAAAACAAGCTATGTGAGAAGCTATCAAAAGAGGTCATTATGGTTAGACATGAAAGGAATCGAGGGTTATGAGATTCACCCAAGAAATTGAAGAGAAAAGGAAAATTGAAGATAATCTAAAACAATCTCTCAAGGAGAAGTCAGAGGACTACCACAAAATGGATAGAATAATCAGGTATCTGGAATCTGATCTTGAAGAAGCCATAGATAATGAAGAACAACTTGAGTATCAGATAGACACTCTTAAAAGGGATCTTCAAACAGCAAATGAATACAAAGAGAAATTCAAGATAAGCTCTGATCAACTTGAAGTTCTTCTTGAAAGCCAAAAGAGGGTAGATGACAAGCATGGCTTGGGATATGAGAAAGGTGAAAGCTCCAGATCCGGTCAGAAGAACTCTGGATCAGGAAATCCAAGGAACATGCCTAGAAGACCTCCGATAAGGCAACCAAATGCTCAAAGATATCCATCCTTCAATGGATACTTCACAATTGCAACAATTTCGGTCATAAAGCAACTCAGTGTAGAAGAAGAATGAATCAGACTAATTCATCCTTCTCTGGATAGTGTTTCAACTGCAAAAGGTATGGTCACAAATCTCATGAATGCAGAAATATGCAAATAAATAATTCATTCAATGGTAGATCTTTGCATGCAATAGAATTGGACATATGGCTAATCAATGCAGATCTAGAGGTTATCAGTCACATATACAAAGAAATGTTGTTTGCTACAATTGCAATAGAACCGGTCATATTGCCAAATTCTGCAGAAGTAAGAATCAAGATAAAAAGGGTCCAGTGCATCATAATCAAAATCAAGACAAAGGAAAAGGAAAAGTGAATGCGGATGAAGTTCAAAGGGAGATAAACAAGATTTGGGTTAAGAAAAGTACAGAAAATGTTGGGGATGGATCCGCACCAGAATTTGGTGCTGATATTCCTTCTAGAAACTAAACAGATGAGCTCTAGCTCAGGGGGAGTCACAAAGGAAAATAAATTCCCCCAGCCAGTCAATTGGTGCCAAAATTTGGCACATGGAATGTTGTGGATTAAAGGGCTCTCAGAGAAATATCCAAATAACCCTTAGTAAAAATATGAATGATCCGCAAGAAGTTTTGAAGAGTTTAATCAGCCAAGATTGATCCAGTTTGATAGCCATCCGGTAAAAGTAGGATTTTCACAGTTAGATCTGATATGATTCAAAACTGAAATATCTTGATTTGCAGATAAATGACATGATTGGAGGAAGGGAGATACATTGTCAATTATCACTAAGAATAATTCTAGGTGCATCTCAGTGATTCAGGAAAATCTCTCTTAGAACAAAGTTAGAACAAAGAAACCGGAATGACTTAAGGTGTGCATTTATCGCAATATGAAATTAGGGTTTGCACAGAAATATAAGGGTTCTTTTATTCATCTTTTGCACATTTGCATTCGAAAAGAAGAAAGGAAGAGCTCTACAACAAGATTGTTTCAACTCTCTCAAAGATCAACTGTAGAATCTAATTCAACCAACAATCTTTTCTGGTGCATTTTGTGAACCCTAGAAGTGTGAAAAGGTATTTCAATTTCTAAACATCTCTCTTTAAATCTTTTGCAAAGATGGCTACTCCTATGGTTGTTAAGATCACTGATAGGCCCGCCCAAAGTTAAAAAAACACCCCTACAAATCCCTAGAAGTTGATCCCTTAGGCGCCTTTTCTAACATTTTGCATGGGGTTTTGCACGTAGAAGATGTTAGGGGTAAGTGCAAGAAGATGGGGGGCCAAAAAGGGGTCTTAAGTGGCCACTTTTTTCCTGAAATCAGGAAATACTGGCCTTAGATGAGAAATTGAGCATAGTTACACTCAAAATTTGGAGATGCAACCAAAATAATGTTCGTAGTGCTCCAAGTCTACTTTCTAAACTACTATTTTTTTTTTAAAATGGCATAGATTAAGGGGTTCAAAAGAGGGAGCCACAGAAATTGGTGTTGTTTTTGTCAAAAAAACATAACATAGCATGTTTTGTGGCTCCCTCAAAAGGTCAACTTTTTTTTGGTATTTTTAAAATCACTTTAGTGAGAAATTAGCTAATAGTATGTAGTTTATGTCTGATTTTTTTGATAATTTTTTGATGAATATTTGATTTTTTACAAATTTTCAAAGTGGACACATCCTAAAAAATAGAATTTTGGCAGTGCTACCCCTATAAATTTTGAAAACTAATTGAAAATCATTTTTTTCTTTTCTAAATATTTGTATAATAGAGTCTAGTTTCTAAATATGTAATTTTTTTGAAATTTCAATGAATAGTTAATTTACAATGAAAAAAAGACCAAACAGTGGTTTTTGCCCAAAAACGGACACACAAACAAAAGAAATTAAAGATGAAAGGCTTAACATTGTTAAAATGTGAAAAAAATCACATCGTCAAATAGCTAAGAGAAAGCCTAACATTACCCAGGTGTTCGATTTGTTTGACCTTGAAACATGTGCAAATATGAGGGTTAGCACAAATGAAATTATGTGAAATCTTGAAGAATATGGAAAAACATGTCTATGACTATTCAAAAGGCACTCCAAGCCTTTGGGTTAGAAATCAAAAGCAAATCCCAAGCCCAAGGCTTGGGATTCCCATAGCAAAACATAACGTGAGCGCGTTATAATGCGCTAGCATTATGTTGTGCTTTGCATTTTTCCTTTTCCGCAAAACTCTGTGTTGTTTGTCATGTTTGACATAATGCGAGCGCGTTACAACGCGCTCGCGTTATGTTCCCCTTAAATTTTTTATGTTCAAGGCTATTAATCATGTATGTATGTATGTATTCCTATATGTATGTATGTATGTATGTATCTATGTACGCCTATATGTATGTATGTATCTATGTATCTGTAAATGTATGTATTTATCTATGTATGCCTATATGTATGTATGTATAGTGTCGAGGGTAGAGGAGGGTAGAGATGGGAGTGAGCCAGATAGGGGAGGAGAGGGGTGGAGAAGGATTAAGTGATTAAGGTTTAAAGTTGAGGGTTGAGTGTTTAGGGATAGGATTTAGAGTTTAGTGATAAGGGATTAGAGTTTAGGACCTTGAGGGATTAGGGTTTAGGGTTGAGGCTTTAGGGATAGCGTTTAGGGTTAAGGGTCGGGGGATTAGGTTTAAGGTAGAGTGTTGAGGGTAGAGGGATTAGGGATATGGTTTAGGGTTGAGGGATTAGGGTTTAAGGTATAGTTTAGTAGTTCTTGTGGATAGAGGCAGTAAACAATGGGAGATTATTTGCCTGTTTCATAACAATAGACCTTCCCTAAGTGCGGGGTGGATAGCAAGAAACATAGATGTACCCCAATGCAAATCTTTTCTCATAATGATCATACTTCTAATTTCAACTATTAATTACTCACTGTGGATGTACCATACGCAAAGCTTTTCTCATAGGGTTTAAGGTATAGTGTCGAGGGTTGAGGGTTTATTGATAGTGTTTAGGGTTGAGAGTTGAGGGATTAGGTTTTAGGGTTGATGGATTAGGGTTTAAGGTATAGTCTTGAGGGTTGAGGGTTTAGGGATAGGGTTTAGGGTTGACGGATTAGGGTTTACGGTTGACAGATTAGCATTTAATGTTGAGGTTAGGGTTAGAGTGTCAAGAGTAGAGGGATTAGGGATAGGGTTTAGGGTTGAAGGTTTAAGGATTGAGGGTTGAGGCTTTAGGGATGAGGGTTTAAGGCTTAAGATATAGTGTCAAGTGTTGAGGGTGTAGGGATAGGGTTTAAGTTTTAAGGGTTAAGGGTTGATGGTTTAGGGATAGGGTTTAGGCTTGAGGGATTAGGGTTTAGGGTTGATAAATTAGGGTTTAATGTTGAGGGTTGAGGGTTGAGGGTTGAGGGTTGAGGGTTGAGTGTTGAGGTTGAGGGATAGGGTTAATGGTCAAGGGATTAGGGTTAAATAAAAGTGTCGAGGGTAGAGGGATTAGGGATATGGTTTAGGGTTGAAGGTTTAATGATTTAGGGTTGAGGCTTTAGGGATGAGGGTTAAGGGATTAGGGTTTAATATATAGTGTCGAGTGTGTAGGGATAGGTTTTAGGGTTCAAGTTTTAAGGGTAAAGGGTTGAGGGATTAGGGTTTGACGTTGAGGGTTGAGTATATTGAGGTTCGAGGGTTAAGGGTTTCGGGATAGGGTTGAGGGTCGAGGGATTAGGGTTAAGGGATAGGGTTGGAGGGTTTAGGGATAAGGGATTAGGGTTTAAGCTATAGTATCAAGCCTGTTGAGGGTCTAGGAATAAGAAAAGAGTTTAGGGTTTAGGATGAGGGATTAGAGTTGAGGGATGGCAGATTAGGGTTGAAGGTTGAGGGATTAGGGTTTAACATATAGTGTTGAGGGTTTAGGGATAGGGTTTAGGGTTAAGGGATTAGAGTGAAGGGTTGAGGGATTAGGATTTGATGTTGAGGGTTGAGGCTTTAGGGTTTAGGGTTTAGGGATAGGGTTGAGGGTCGAGGGATCAGAGTTAAGGGTTGAGGGATTAGGGTTTGATGTTGAGGTTTGAGGTTCAAGGGTCAAGGGTTTAGGGATAGGGTTGAGGGTCAAGGAATTAGGGTTAAAGTAGAGTGTGGAGGGTATAAGGATTAGGGATAGGGTTGGAGGGTTTAGGGATAATGGATTAGGGTTTAAGGTATAGTATCGAGTCTGTTGAGGGTTTAGGAATAGGGATAGCATTTAGGGTTTAGGGATGAGGGATTAGAGTTGAGGGATGACAGATTAGGGTTGAGGGTTGAGGGATTAGGGTTTAGGGATAAGGTTTAGGGTTGAGGGTTGAGGGATTAGGGTTTAAGGTATAGTGTTGAGGGTTTAGGGATAGGGTTTAGGGTTGAGGGATTAGAGTGAAGGGTTGAGGGATTAGGATTTGACATTGAGGGTTGAGGCTTTAGGGTTTAGGGTTTAGGGATAGGGTTGAGGGTTGAGGGATTAGGGTTTGACATTAAGGGTTGAGGGTTGAGGTTCGAGGGTCAAGGGTTTAGGGATAGGGTTGAGGGTCAAGGGATTAGGGTTAAAGTAGAGTGTGGAGGGTATAAGGATTAGGGATAGGGTTGGAGGGTTTAGGGATAAGGGATTAGGGTTTAAGGTATAGTATCGAGTCTGTTGGGGGTTTAGGAATAAGTATAGCATTTAGGGTTTAGGGATGAGGGATCAGAGTTGAGGGATGATGGATTAGGGTTGAGGGTTGAGGGATAAGGTTTAGGGTTGAGGGTTAAGGGATTAGGGTTTAAGGTATAGTGTTGAGGGTTTAGGGATAGGGTTTAGGGTTAAGGGATTAGAGTGAAGGGTTGAGGGATTAGGATTTGACGTTGAGGGTTGAGGCTTTAGGCTTTAGGGTTTAGGGATAGGGTTGAGGGTCAAGGGATCAGAGTTAAGGGTTGAGGGATTAGGGTTTGACGATCAAGGTTGAGGGTTGAGGTTTGAGGGTCAAGGGTTGAGGGTCGAGGGATTAGGGTTAAAGTAGAGTGTGGAGGGTATAAGGATTAGGGATAGGGTTGAAGGGTTTAGGGATAAGGGATTAGGGTTTAAGGTATAGTATAGAGTCTATTGAGGGTTTAGGAATAGGGATAGCATTTAGGGTTTAGGGATGAGGGATTAGAGTTGAGGGATGACGGATTAGGGTTGAGGGTTGAGGGATTAGGGTTTAGGGATAAGGTTTAGGGTTGAGGGTTGAGGGATTAGGGTTTAGGGATAAGGTTTAGGGTTGAGGGTTGAGGGATTAGGGTTTAAGGTACAGTGTTGAGGGTTTAGGGATAGGGTTTAGGGTTGAGAGATTAGAGTGAAGGGTTGAGGGATTAGGATTTGATGTTGAGGGTTGAGGCTTTAGGGTTTAGGGTTTACGGATAGGGTTGAGGGTCAAGGGATCATAGTTAAGGGTTGAGGGATTAGGGTTTGACATTGAGGGTTGAGGGTTGAGGTTCGAGGGTTAAGGGTTTAGGGATAGGGTTGAGGGTCGAGGGATTAGGGTTAAAGTAGAGTGTGGAGGGCACAAGGATTAGGGATAGGGTTGGAGGGTTTAGGGATAAGGGATTAGGGTTTAAGGTATAGTATCAAGTTTGTTGAGGGTTTAGGAATAGGGATAGCATTTAGGGTTTAGGGATGAGGGATTAGAGTTGAGGGATGACGGATTAGGGTTGAGGGTTGAGGGATTAGGGTTTAGGGATAAGGTTTAGGGTTGAGGGTTGATGGATTAGGATTTAAGGTATAGTGTTGAGGGTTTAGGGATAGGGTTTAGGGTTAAGTGATTAGAGTGAAGGGTCGAGGGATTAGGATTTGACATTGAGGGTTGAGGGTTGAGGCTTTAGGGTTTAGGGTTTAGGGATAGGGTTGAGCATTGAGGGATCAGAGTTAAGGGTTGAGGGATTAGGGTTTGACGTTGAGGGTTGAGGGTTGAGGTTTGAGGGTCAAGGGTTTAGGGATAGGGTTGAGGGTCGATGGATTAGGGTTAAAGTAGAGTGTGGAGGGTATAAGGATTAGGGATAGGGTTGGAGGGTTTAGGGATAAGGGATTAGGATTTAAGGTATAGTATCGAGTCTGTTGAGGGTTTAGGATTAGGGATAATATTTAGGGTTTAGGGATGAGGGATTAGAGTTGAGGGATGACAGATTAGGGTTGAGGGTTGAGGGATTAGGGTTTAGGGATAAGGTTTGGGGTTTAGGGTTGAGGGATTAGGGTTTAAGGTATAGTGTTGAGGGTTTAGGGATAGGGTTTAGGGTTGAGGGATTAGAGTGAAGAGTTGAGGGATTAGGATTTGACGTTGAGGGTTGAGGCTTTAGGGTTTAGGGTTTAGGGATAGGGTTGAGGGTCGAGGGATCATAGTTAAGGGATGAGGGATTAGGGTTTGACGTTGAGGGTTGAGGGTTAAAGTGTGAGGGTCAAGGGTTTAGGGATAGGGTTGAGGGTCGATGGATTAGGGTTAAAGTAGAGTGTGGAGGGTATAAGGATTAGGGATAGGGTTGAAGGGTTTAGGGATAAGGGATTAGGGTTTAAGGTATAGTATCGAGTCTATTGAGGGTTTAGGAATAGGGATAGCATTTACTGTTTAGGGATGAGGGATTAGAGTTGAGGGATGACGGATTATGGTTGAGGGTTGAGGGATTAGGGTTTAGGGTTGAGGGTTGAGGGATTAGGGTTTAAGGTATAGTGTTGAGGGTTTAGGGTTGAGGGATTAGAGTGAAGGGTTGAGGGATTAGGATTTGATGTTGAGGGTTGAGGCTTTAGGGTTTAGGGTTTAGGGATAGGGTTGAGGGTTGAGGGATTAGGGTTTGACGTTGAGGGTTGAGGGTTGAGGTTTGAGGGTCAAGGGTTTAGGGATAAGGTTGAGGATTGAGGGATTAGGGTTAAAGTAGAGTGTGGAGGGTATAAGGATTAGGGATAGGGTTGGAGGGTTTATGGATAAGGGATTAGGGTTTAATGTATAGTATCGAGTCTATTTAGGGTTTAGGAATAGGGGTAGCATTTAGGGTTTAGGGATGAGGGATTAGAGTTGAGGGATGACAGATTAGGGTTGAGGGTTGAGAGATTAGGATTTAAGGTATAGTGTTGAGGGTTTAGGGATAGGGTTTAGGGTTGAGGGATTAGAGTGAAGGGTCAAGGGATTAGGATTTGATGTTGAAGGTTGAGGGTTGAGGCTTTAGGGTTTAGGGTTTAGGGATAGGGTTGAGGGTTGAGGGTTGAGGATTGAGGGTCAAGGGTTTAGGGATAGGGTTGACGGTCGAGGGATTACGGTTAAAGTAGAGTGTGGAGGGTATAAGGATTAGGGATAGGGTTGGAGGGTTTAGGGATAAGGGATTAGGGTTTAGAGTATAATATCAAGTCTGTTGAGGGTTTAGGAATAGGGATAGCATTTACGGTTTAGGGATGAGGGATTAGAGTTGAGGGATGATGGATTAGGGTTGAGGGTTGAGAGATTAGGGTTTAGGGATAAGGTTTAGGGTTGAGGGTTGAGGGATTAGTATTTAAGGTATAGTGTTGAGCATTTCAGGATAGGGTTTAGGGTTGAGGGATTAGAGTGAAGGGTCGAGGGATTAGGATTTGACGTTCAGGGTTGAGGTTTGAGAATTTAGGTTTTAGGGTTTAGGGATAGGGTTGAGGGTCGAGGGATCATAGTTAAGGGTTGAGGGATTAGGGTTTGATGTTGAGGGTTGAGGGTTGAGGTTCGAGGGTCAAGGGTTTAGGGATAGGGTTGAGGGTTGAAGGATTAGGGTTAAAGTAGAGTGTGGAGCGTATAAGGATTAGGGATAGGGTTGGAGGGTTTAGGGATAAGGGATTAGGGTTTAAGGTATAGTATCTAGTCTATTGAGGGTTTAGGAATAGGGATATCATTTAGGGTTTAGGGATGAGGGATTAGAGTTGAGGGATGATGGATTAGGGTTGACGGTTGAGGGATTAGGGTTTAGGGATAAGGTTTAGGGTTGAGGGTTGAGGGATTAGGGTTTAAGGTATAGTGTTGAGGGTTTTGGGATAGGGTTTAGGGTCGAGGGATTAGAGTGAAGGGTTGAGAGATTAGGATTTGACGTTGAGGGTTGAGGCTTTAGGCTTTAGGGTTTAGGGATAGGTTTGAGGGTTGAGGGATCATAGTTAAGGGTTGAGGGATTAGGGTTTGATGTTGAGGGTTGAGGCTTGAGGTTCGACGGTCAAGGGTTAGGGATAGGGTTGAGGGTCGAGGGATTATGGTTAAAGTAGAGTGTGGAGGGTATAAGGATTAGGGATAGGGTTGGAGGGTTTAGGGATAAGGGATTAGGGTTTAAGGTATAGTATTGAGTCTATTGAGGGTTTAGGAATAAGGACAACATTTAGGGTTTAGGGATGAGGGATTAGAGTTGAGGGATGAGGGATTAGGGTTGAGGGTTGAGGGATTAGGGTTTAGGGATAAGGTTTAGGGTTGAGGGTTGAGGGATTGGGGTTTAAGGTATAGGGTTTAGGGTTGAGGGATTAGAGTGAAGGCTTGAGGGATTAGGATTTGACGTTGAGGGTTGAGGCTTTAGGGTTTAGGGTTTAGGGATAGGGTTGAGGGTTGAGGGATCAAAGTTAAGGGTTGAGGGATCAAAGTTAAGGGTTGAGGGATTAGGGTTTGACATTGAGGGTTGAGGGTTGAGGTTCAAGGGTCAAGGGTTTACGGATAGGGTTGAGGGTTGAGGGATTAGGGTTAAAGTAGAGTGTGGAGGGTATAAGGATTAGGGATAGGGTTGGAGGGTTCAGGGATAAGGGATTAGGGTTTAAGGTATAGTATAAAGTCTGTTGAGGGTTTAGGAATAGGGATAGCATTTACGGTTTAGGGATGAGGGATTAGAGTTGAGGGATGACAGATTAAGGTTAAGGGTTGAGGGATTAGGGTTTAGGGATAAGGTTTAGGGTTGAGGGTTGAGGGATTAGGATTTAAGATATAGTGTTGAGGGTTTAGGGATGGGGTTTAGGGTTGAGGGATTAGAGGGAAAGGTCAAGGGATTAGGATTTGATGTTGAGGGTTGAGGGTTGAGGCTTTAGGGTTTAGGGTTTAGGGATAGAGTTGAGGGTCGAGGGATCATTGTTAAGGGTTGAGGGATTAGGGTTTGACGTTGAGGGTTGAGGGTTGAGGTTCGAGGGTCAAGGGTTTAGGGATAGGGTTGAGGGTTGAGGGATTAGGGATAGGGTTGGAGGGTTTAGGGATAAGGGATTAGGGTTTAAGGTATAGTATCGAGTCTTTTGAGGGTTTAGGAATATGGATAGCATTTAGGGTTTAGGGATGAGGGATAAGAGTTGAGAGATGACGGATTAGGGTTGAGGGTTGAGGGATTAGGGTTTAGGGATAAGGTTTAGGGTTGAGGGATGAGGGATTAGGGTTTAAGGTATAGTGTTGAGGGTTTTTATCGTCAAATGTAGATTTATGGGTTCGATTATATTGATTGCCTCTCCAGTTTTGGGGTGTGAATGTTTTGGAATCAATCAGGAAGTCTTTAGGAGACTTTGTGGAAGTGGATTGGCATTCACTTGATAGAACCCTTGCTATTTATTCTTAGATAAGGATTTGTCACAAACTAGAACTTCTACTTCCAAAGAAGATCTATCTTTCTTCCTTGATGGGCATTTTCTATCAAGAACTTGATTATGAGGGCTTGCCCCTTCATTGTTATGCCTATTATATGGCGGAGCATCTGGCAAGCTCTTGCAGGAAACAGGAAAAGTTCTCCCTCAAAAACCTTGTGGTCATTCAAGTCTAAAGGGAAAGGTTTGGAAAGAGAAATGCACAGGATGTGATCAATCTATAGCAGGACAAAACATGAGCGCGTTATAACGTGCTCGCATTTTGTCTTGCTATAGAAACAGTAAAAAAGTGTTGACCCTTGTGATCCAGGCCCACATGCTCTGTTTTCATATTGATTCTGGGCGTGCTCTGACAAAAAAGAAGTGCTTTCATGCTGTTGGGAAGTTCACATGCACATTTGACACATTGTACCACCTTTGCATGATCTTTCCACCACCTTTTCTGCTTTGCCAACTTGAGGAGGAAATAACATAGTTTTCACACCAAGTTTGATATTATCTATTCAAGTTTCAATTTTTGTAGTGTTGCAATGTTAATTGTGATTCAATTTTAGGAATTTAATATTATAGATTGGTTAATAGTATTGTTTTTAGTAATTATATTTGAGTGTTATTCAATTTAACATTGAAAAGGAAGCAAGTGGTGAAAAACTCAAATTGTTGAGGAGTTTGATGCAAGAAGAAAAAAACACTACATAATTGGCTACTCTCTCCATTCGAATCTTCATTTTTCAAGTATGTCAAGTCTTTACACGCATGTTCTTTACATTTTCCTTAATTCAGATTGAATTACTTTATCATGCTTTATCATACATGTTTAAAATAGACACATTCCCAATCAAGAAAGCAGCCTACAATCTCACATGATGCCATTTATATTTTCTACACTTGGGCTCTTTAATAATTATGTGTAATAAATAGACCTTAACATACCATGATGTCAAACTATACAAGAATAAATCCTTACAACATAATAAAAATACAATCCCACTATTATCTTGTATTCATTTCTTAGGAAGTAATATTGGTCTCTTTATCATGCTACAGACAAATTCTCCGTCATGCCGAGGAAACAATCAAGAATTAAACCAACATAGGAAGAGATAGAAGCTAAGAATGCAAAGAAACCAGTGGCTATGAGGGAACTTTGTGAGAAGAGGAAATTGGACACGATAAATGAAGACATACCAATTGAAGAGGAACCACAACCATCACAAAGAGATATGGTATTGGTGGCACAAAGAGAATGAATGCAAAAACTTTGTGCTACGAGAGATTTGAATACAATAGTTGGAGACACGTCCTCTACCGCAAGTCAACATGTAGGGACACCATCTACCACATCTCAAGTTGAGAGTACATCATCACTCACATGTGATGAAGGAGGTATGCCATCATTCCCACCTCAACCTCAAGGTATGTCATCTATTCCATTTTCGATCGAAGGTATGCCATCTAGCCCATCTCATTTAAATATTGATGAAATTCCTAATGTTGAGATGAATTTACCTAACTTAACACCACCTATAATTTTGCATAGAAAGCCAAAGTATTTGATTGAAATTGATGAGAATATTTTGCAGCCAATGGAAGGTAAGATTCCAAAATGCACTTGTAGAAGATATGCTCATAAGATTTGGAGATTGTTCTTTGAAAAGTTAAATGAGACTGCAAGATGTCAACTATTCATTTAAATGATGTGAAGTATAAAGTATAGGTCCATCATGAAGATTCTTGGGTTGAGAACATCAGAAGCTTCAAGTGAAAAATCTATTGTCAAGAATCTAATGAGTGCGTATGAGAGTGTGGGTAACACCTCACACACAAAAGATAGTAATGCAACACGGCGTGTGATTACATCAACTATAGTAAGTAGTCAAATGAGGAAAGCTCATCTCATTAGAAAGACAAGTCAAGAATTGAGAATTAATAGGAAAACTTTATCAAGAGCCATTGGAAGACGCCAAAGAATTGAGGACACTAATGGCAATGAATTATGGGCATTCTCGGGGAGACTACCACAAAAGATAAACTAATTTTTGAAGCATTGAGATCACTAATTGAAGACTTTTGGAAGAATTACACAAGGGTATCTCCGAATCAAAGGGATGTGGTAAGAAGGAGAATTGGTAGTCAGAACCGTGAGCCACATCCAAAGCATTTTTTGGATAAGACTCAAACACAGTTTTATGGTAAATTTTTAGAGAAGTATCCTCAAATTAAAATTTGTCAAAAATATTTTGAAATACTAAAACCTTTCTATGTCAAGATAAATCACACATGTACTACTTGTTGTTGTAGATTACATATTGAATTTTCTAACCATTTTGATGCTTATAGGTCTATATATTTAGATATGCATACTAACAATATTTTGCAGGGTTGTGCCATATGTGCCCCACCAACATCTTCGAGAGACTTCATATCAAGAATTTTATGTGAAAGAGAGGAAGGTCAAATACTCTACAAGAAATTATGCTTGGATGGCACATGTCATCGTTGTGGTGGCTTGCAACATTTGCCAATATGTGAACATATGGAAAGAACACATGCGGTTGGAAATGAACTAGTAGAGTTTGGCAAGTATAAAACAGTGGCATACAATACAAAAGATGGTAAAGAAGCAAATAGGTGTGAATTGGTTATTGAAAAGATTCCAGTGTATCAGTTTATGCCTATATTTCATGACAGCATAGTGTATGAGTATGCAAGACATGCCCATAGAGTTCGATGGTTGGACTTGCAATTCAAGTTATGCAAGGACACATTTCCGGTTGGTAGCATTGTTTCAGTCGTCAAATTTGTAGAGAACTACAGTCTACAGCCACAGCATGAGGTGCAATCATAATATTACAACTCCACACAGGTTTCTATATTTGTGCACATCACATTCATTCATGCGAATGATAGTACAGAGGATGATAGAATGATCTTAAGGGAGTATAATTTCTATATTAGTGATGATCACATGCATTCTACAGAGTTCGTGCAAGGTTTCTTTCAGGTGTTCTACAATGATTTGGCTAGAAGGGGCATATCGTTCAGTCAGCATATCATATGGTCAGATAACTGTGCGTCACAATTCAAGAACTCGCAGAATTTCTATTGGCTGAGTAGGAGGCATAATTTTACAGGTATTCAGCATATGTGGAAATTTTGTGAGGTCAGGCATGGAAAGGGGGAGCATGATGGTGCAAGAGCATGTATCAAAAGAGCCATAGCACGAGAAGAGTTAAAGTATAAAGACAATGCAAAATTGACAGATGCAAAATCGATTGTTGAGTGGTGTAATGCTTCCATGGGTCTAGGTAATAAATGTAAGTCTTTAGTTTGTAGATTTTTTTGGTTGATAAATGATACTAACATTGCACCATATGAGGACTGTTGTACACTGACAGGATCAAATGAGATGCACTCTTTCAGAAGCTCAATTGCAGGTTCATAGAGTATCCATACGCGAAAGATGTCATGCTTTTGTTCTTCATGTACAATTCAAGTCTGGGATGAGTGCGAGTCAAAGGAGTGGGTTGACGAATGGCAGTTAAGTTATCTTAGCCCACCTGACACGTATCAACCCCTGACGACACTGGAACTAACAAAGATGGAATCATCAGTTGACTTTGACCACATATTAGATTTAGTTCAACCAGGTAATATAGGGCACGTATATGCATCTAATTTCATCTAGTTCAACCAGGTAATGTCATCTTACTTTGTAGTGTTTTTGTAATGTTGACTAATTTCATCTAATTTGCTACACATATCAATGTAGGGCACGTATATGCAGTTATTGTAAATGAAGATAATGAAGAGGGAACATCTTATTACTTATGTCCATTTGATAAAGTACCGGGGTAGACCTTTGAACAAAATCTTGTGGAAGGTGCGTGAGTCTGACCATGAAGCAATACTTGACACAATAAAGAGTAGAGTAGACCCAGATGGTTCATTGGATTAATTTGTAAGTATTCACATTAATTTTGTAAAGTCATGTTACATTGAGTTGTAAGTATGCACATTAATTTGTAAGGTTTGTCTTTTTTTAATTTCCTGCTACATTTTTACACATATACACATTTTTACATCATCATGTTATGCATTTTTGGTGTCCTGCTCTTGATGCGACCAAACTGACTATTCCAACGCATCCGTATGGGTACATTTATGCTAGGCATGGTCCTATTTTTCACCCAAACATGTCAAAACAGTCCGAGCTCCATTGTACTGACGATATCCGTGAAGAGTCTAAAGTGCAAAAAGGCAGATATCTTTGACGAGATGTTACTCAAAAACTGTGTCACTTAGAAACATTTTGTCTGAGGCAACGTGATCATGTAGAGTTTCCTACAATAACCTCTCTCAGTTTTTTATATCTCTGAGGCATTTGCCCATGGTGAAAGGTTTTCTGCTGCCCCAAAAATCATCAGAAGGAGGCAGTGTAAAGTTGCAAAGGGGTGTAACTTTCGTCCTGCTCCTGATGCGACCAAAGTCACTATTCCAACGCATCTGGATGGGTACATTTATGCTAGGCATGGTCCTATTTTTCACCCAAACATGTTGAAACAGTCTGAGCTACATTGTACCGACGATATCCCTGAAGAGTCCAAAGTGCAAAAAGGCAGCAATCTTTGACGAGATGTTACTCAAAATCTGTGTCACTTGAAACATTCTGTCTGAGGCAACGTGATCACGTAGAGTTCCTCTACAATAACATCTCTCAGTTTTTTATATCTTTGAGGCATTTACCCGTGGTGAAAGGTTTTCTGTTGCCCCAAAAATCGTCAGAAGGAGGCAGTGTAAAGTTGCAAAGGGGTGTAACTTTCATCCTGCTCCTGATGCGACCAAACTGACTATTCCAACACATCTCGATGGGTACATTTACGCTAGGCATGGTCTTTTTTTCACCCAAACATGTTGAAACAGTCTGAGCTACATTGTACCAATGATATCCCTTAAGAGTCCAAAGTGCAAAAAGGTAGCAATCTTTGACGAAATGTTACTCAAAACTCGTGTCACTTAGAAACATTCCATCTAAGGAAACACGATCACATAGAGTGCCTCTACAATAACCTCTCTCAATTTTTTATATCTCTGAGGCATTTTCCCGTGGTGAAAGGTTTTCTGCTGCCCCAAAAATTATCAGAAGGAGGCAGTGTAAAGTTGCAAAGGGGTGTAACTTTTGTCCTACTTTTGATGTGACCAAACTAATTATTCCAACGCGTTCGGATGGGTGCATTTATGCTAGGCATGGTCTTTTTTTTACCCAAACATGTTGAAACAGTCCAAGCTACATTATACCGACAATATCCCTGAAGAGTCCAAAGTGCAAAAAGGCAGCAATCTTTGACGAGATGTTACTTGAAAACCATGTCACTTAGAAACATTCTTTCTGAGGCAACACAATCATGTAGAGTGCCTCTACAATAACCTCTCTCAGTTTTTTATATCTCTGAGACATTTACCCGTGGTGAAAGGTTTTCTGCTACCCCAAAAATCGTCAGAAGGAGGTAGTGTAAAGTTGCAAAGGGGTGTAACTTTCATCCTGCTCTTGATGCGACCAAACTCACTGTTCCAATGCATCTGAATGGGTACATTTATTTTAGGCATGGTCCTATTTTTCACCCAAACATGTTGAAACAGTCTGAGCTACATTGTACCGACAATATCCCTGAAGAGTCCAAAGTGCAAAAATGCAGCAATCTTTGACGAGATGTTGCTCAAAAACTATGTCACTTAGAAATATTCTGTCTGAGCCAACGCGATCACATAGAGTTCCTCTACAATAACCTCTCTCAGTTTTTTATATCTCTGAGACATTTGCCCGTGGTGAAGGGTTTTCTGCTGCCCCAAAAATCGTTAGAAGGAGGCAGTGTAAAGTTGCAAAGGGTTGTAACTTTCATCCTGCTCCTGATGCGACCAAACTGACTATTCCAATGCATCTGGATGGGTACATTTACACTAGGCATGGTCCTATTTTTCACCCAGACATGTCAAAATAGTCCAAGCTACATTGTACCGACGATATCCCCGAAGAGTCTAAAGTGCAAAAAGGCAGCAATCTCTAAAGTGCAAAAAGGTCGCAATCTTTGATGAGATGTTACTCAAAAACTGTGTCACTTAGAAACATTCTGTCTAAGGCAACGTGATCACGTAGAGTGCCTCTATAATAACCTCTCTCGATTTTTTACATCTCTGAGACTTTTGCCCGTGGTTAAAGGTTTTATGTTGCCCCAAAAATCATCAGAAGGAGGCAGTGTAAAGTTGCAAAGCATTGCTAAGAAATCCTTAATACTCAAACACTCCAATGAACTGCTTAGGCGTAAATGTAAGGGTACACAAGGGGAAAATGGCACCTAGATGAATTAGTGCATTTCTATGACTTCATTCACATGTTTAAATGTTTGAGAAACTCTCATTTACTAAGCGCTTGTCGTCATGTCAATGTTAAGCTTTATACCTCCTAGGCGCTCAATTAGGTGATGTCATTAGATACAACTTACCCTTAGGTGCCAATGTAGCTTCTTCAATCCATCACACTTCTAGGTGCTCAAATTTGAGGTCTTGGACTTGTATCTTATTCCTAGGTGCAATTGGATGATCTTCCTAGATCTAGGCACTCATGATGGTGGGAAATTACATGAAAGGGCGCCTAAGTCCAATTTGACTTTGTATTTGATATTTTATGACTCCAATTGACTAGGAATGGCTCAATTTCTAAAGTGCTGACTCAATAATGTAAGTTTAAGGTCTTTTCCTCCTAGGCGCCAATTAATGAGTTCACTAGATACAATTTGAAGTGATAGATGGAAGTCTTCAAATATGATGCAATTGGTGATGTCGTTGATGAAGAAGACTTGAAATATATCCTCTTGTGACCTCTTGGAGCAGCTACCTCTTGAAATGGTGTTTCCTTGGCAGTGATTACTTCCATCTTAACTCTCTGGCATGAATGAATGTGAAAGGCTCCTTTGGAGCAGCTACATGATGACTCTAGACGATTCCAAGCTCTTGCTCCTACCTTTTCCTTCAATCTTCCTACAATACAAACCAAGAAACACATCAATCCTCATGATAAACATTTTATAACACAAAGGAATCATCTTTAAACATGGAATAATCTTATTACAAATCTAGGCACATATATAGGTAAAAAAAGAGCAAAGGGCGCCTAACACAAGTTGGTCCATATTTATCACTTTAAATGATTTCAAACAATTGTAATGGCTTAAAGAGGTCAATCTCCCTTAAGAGATTCATTGAAAAGGTGTCTTTCAATGCAATTTCTCCCTTAGGCGCCAGAATGGGTTTGTACTGATGGAGAGTGTGCCTAGATTTAAATGTCTTTATACTTGCAATTTTGCAATTCTAAATGATGAGACATGTCTTATAATGAATTCTATCTTTCAAGCGCTCACTCCAAAAGGTCATCTCATGCAATTTCACCCAAGGCGCTCATTGAGGTGTCCTCAGAGGCTAAAGTGCGCCTAACTCAATTGCCTTTATCTTTATCATTTTTGTGCTTTCAACAATTGAAAATGACCTAGAGTGATCCTTTCTCTCAAGGTAGTCACCTATTGATATGAAATCAAGTTATTTCCCTTAGGCGCAATTTTAGGCTTGTATGGGTGAAAAGTGCGCCTTACATCCTTAGGTGTTTCTTTCTAATTCTTAATGATTTCAATCAAATTACAAGTGTCTAAGGAAGCTTTTGTCTTGAGATGATTAAATTTTGAGGTTCAAATCCCTTCCTCAATCAAGGCACAATCCGAGGGTTGTATAGATGAAAGTTGAATTCAACTTGGGCGCTCATTTGAGTTGGGAGGAGCTAGAATTTGCACCTAGATTGGAGATAGATATTTTGGCTTATTTGATGATGGTCTCAAGTCTCTCTACCAAGGTGCATTTTGATGATGTTCTTATTTAAACTCTTATGAAGACTATCTCATCCCTAAGCGCTCATCCTCATGATTTTCATGCACTTAGACTTCAAGGTGCCAAAACTAGTAGGAAAATTCACAATGAGCGCCTTTGCTTTGGAAGAATTTCTTATTGATCATTGGGCACACTTTGGAGTTGGTATGTACTTCCTTTACTTTCATGTACTCAATTCATCATAATTATTGTCAAAGACCTCTCCAAGTTGATTGATAACATGCTTCTATGTTAAGATCCTTCATTCACTCCTTAGATCTACGTGCTCATGATGGTGGGAAATTACATGAAGGGTGCCTAAGGTTCAAGATAGGTTCTTTCCACTCATCTTAACTTTCAATCATTGTAGTTAATCTCAAAAGACATCATCCAAAATGAGAAACCTCCAAGACTTGTCATTGTAAGTTGATTTCCTCTAAGGCACCAATACAAGGTTCTTTTGAATGCAAAGGGTGCCTAGGCTTATGGGGCTCAATTTGATGTATTTATTGA
Organism: Cunninghamia lanceolata; assembly: GCA_027924645.1. Lineage (NCBI taxonomy): Eukaryota > Viridiplantae > Streptophyta > Pinopsida > Cupressales > Cupressaceae > Cunninghamia > Cunninghamia lanceolata. Next base: position 262,292 of record BSBN01000687.1, on the reverse strand, counting down.
AAGTTCAAGGTGAATTGATGCTTATTGAAAATGCCACTTAGTCCTTCATTTGCATTATAAGCGCCATTTCCTATTGACTTATGTATATCAAAAAATTTGGATTTACAAATGGAAATGATCAAACAATTGAAATGCATAACCTAAACCCAAATAATTCAATACCTCAAAAATGCAAGATGAGCTTGATTGATTGATCGCTTTGTTGTGTTGGTTGCTTGATTCCGCAGCATAACGTTGATAAGGATGCAAGCTAGATGGATTGAAGATGATGGATAATGGCTTGAGATGAAAATTCAGTAGAGTGAGGTTGCATGAAGAAGAATCCTCCATTCCTCTAATGGCTCAAGAGAGGCTTGTTTTATAGGAAAGGCTTGATTCCAATGGATGGCTAGGATCAATTAGGGCTTTAGATGAAATGGATGGATAGGATTAATTCGGTTATCTTGCACATCAAGAAATTATAGTCATGTGACATGTGGCAAGGGAAGATAAGGCTTAGGTGTGCTTGTGTAGATAAATACTAAAATTAGGTCCCATTAGTTGTGCATGTGAAAGATAAAAGTTGTAACACATGATTGACTAGACAAGTGTTAGAATGTGATGAAAGATGAGGGCTTAATTCAAATAAAATATTTGAATTAGTTGGGATATGAGTTGGATATTAATTAAATAAATAAAATTTATTTAATTAATTGGATAAATGAATAGGATGGGATAAGATATGATGTAGAAATTAATTAAATAAATAAAACTTATTTAATTAATGGGAAAGTGGGATTATGCATGTGAAATTAATTAAATAAATAAAATTTATTTAATTAATTGGCTCAGTAGGATGAGGATGGGATTGAATGGGATTTTAATTAAATAAATAAAATTTATTTAATTAATTGGCTTATGATGTTTAGGATAATGATTTAACAAGGTGTTGCTAGACATGAACAATTTTGGGACAAATTTGGGTGTCTACATTTTGCCCCTCTTTGAGATGATGTTCAAGATGATGAGCTTTGTGTCAAGTAACATCATTTCAAAGAAGTTAAGGTATGGATAATTGATAGGGATGCTGATGATGCTGCTGCTACTGATGATGATGATAGAAAGGATAGGTTGGTGATGCCCCCTCGAGAGGATAGGTGGGTTGGACAAACATGGGTATGCTCTCGAAAAGAAATGGCTTGGCTACAAAAGAAAGATAAGGGAATGGATAGAAGAAATGGATGATGTGTTATGCTGCAATGAAGGTGAGCAACCATGATGTTTGATATAGCAGTAGACGTTATGCACCAGGGTGACAATGTGTCTCGTGCCCCAACGTAATACAACCTTGTCTAACGTATGAGGAAGTAAACTTAGAGCATTAAAGTCCTAATGCACAAAAGGTATGATATGACCTTAGATGCAAAGGATAGTGCAAAAAGCTATTCCAACATACATAAGATATGAATATTAGCTGGAAAGTTACCGATGTGATACAAATGCAAGATAAAATGATAACACACACAAGCAAGAAAGCAAGCATGCACAAATGATACAAAAACAAACAAAGTATTGCCCCTGTCAAGCTGTAAACCAATGATTAATTGTTGATTGTTGATAGTTGAGAGTGTTGTCATTGTGGGGAAAGCTATATCCCTAGATCAACACAAGGTTGTTTACTGAGTTGGTTGGCTCGTTGGCTGATTGATTTGGCTTACAACAAGGCTAGGATCAAGACCATTGATTGCGATTGGATAACTTGGCTTGATTGATTAACTTGATTGGTATGGATTAACGATGGGCTTGCATTTGGATCATTGTTTGGAATGATTTGATGATTGAAATGATGGATGAAGATTGATTTGATGCAATGTTGATGATGGGATGATATGTGGTGGATTGAGCTACTTTTAATTTGTTGAAGTGATTGGATTTGTTTTGATGGCTAGCTTGATGTGCTTTGGTGTTGATGTTGATGATTGATAGGATTTGTTTTGATGATTGGCATGATGTACTTGAGTTGTGATGTTTGCTATTGTTGGGTTGATTGTTTTGATGATTGGATTGTTTTGAATGATGATAGTGATGGTGTGATGATTGGAGTGTCCACTCAATCTAAGCATAAGCAAGTATTCTCAGTATGCTCAAAGGATGTAAAACAAACAAGGTATTGCCCTTGTCAAGTCATAAACCAATAATTGATTGTTTGTTTGATGATGATAGTGTTGTTATTACGGGGAAAGCTATATCCCTAGATCAACACAAGGATGTGGGAACGCTATATCCCATTGATGATGATTGATTGGGCTCATGACAAGATTTGGATCAAAACCTATTGATTTGATTGGATAATGTTCCTTGATTCATTAGCTTGCTTGATATGGATTAGTGTGACTTGAATTTTGAGATCATTGCTTAGATTGATTTGATTGATATGATTGGAAGAAGTGGTAGATTGATGATGATGATGATTTGATTTTGATTGAATGTTGATGGAGTGGATTGTTTTGGATGGTGTGATTGGTTTTATTGCTTGGATTTTTCGTTGGATATTTGATTTTTTGTGTTTTTGGAATATTTTGATTTTTTTGGAGTTTTTTGAAATATTTTGGAAAATGCCAATGGATTTACAATTGGGTAGCCTTTGTGCTAGATACCAATGACAAGGGAAATCCAAGTCTAGGTGCAAGGATGGATAAAAGGATTGGATGGATAAAAGGATGGGTGATAGTAAATGGGATGAAAGGTTCATGAGAGTTGGATGGATAGGTAAGAGGATAGACCATATAAGGGATGGATGCTTACCTCATGATAAATGGATAGGTAGGCTATAGTGGAAAGCTCATGATAAATAGATGGGGATAAGCTATAAGATGGAAAGCTCATGATAAAGATATGCCATAGTGGATGGATCATAAGGGAGCTAGGATGTGATCTTCAAAGGCTATGTTGCATAGGAAGAATAACTTGCCCCATTCTAGGTGATAATGCTTAGGATTTTTACATGACAAAGTTCATGACTAAGGGATGACATGATAGATTGGTTTGAATGAGATGGATAAATGGTCAATGGATAGGACTTGGTTTGGAAAGAAGGTATGTCAAGCAATATCCAAACATGTTTCAACATTTTACCCCTATGTCTTCATCAAGATCAAAAGGCAGAAGAATGGATAAATAGGATAGGCATGTTTATGTAATGGCTAAGGATGACAGGATGGTATGGTAAAAGTTTGGAAATGGATAGGTTGGTATGATATAATGGGATAGATAGTTTGGAAATGGATAGGTTGGATGAGACAATGTGCCCCCAAGTGTAAGTGACATAGAAGATCAACCTACACATGATGCTTCTTTGCCAGGTTTTCATCATGGTACTTATCCAAGGTGCCTGTTTACCAGATTTTCACCGTTGGACGAAGGGATTTCTTTTTACTTTTTTGATTTTTTTTTTTTGTTTTTTTAGATGGGATGACAATTACACATGGCGCCTGTTTGCTAGGTTTTCACCATGGTAATGGATAGGAGAGACTCAAGTGTTTAGTGCTATGAAGGTTGATAGTGTCCCTTTAGAGATTGATGATGTCTTCACATGGACCATGTCAAGTGTGCTCATAGATGTTGATAAGGGATTGCATGGATGGGAGATGGATTAGGTGGATAATAGATTATGAAAGGTTCATGCAAGGATAGATGGATGGGGATAGTGGATTATGGGGTGGATTTATGTAGGACTTAGGCAAAAGCATGGACCATAGGGATAGCATGGGGGAGATATGTAGGATAATGGATGGAAGATGGGGAGATGTAGTTATGTGGAGGTCCTGCAAAGTGGAAGGGAACCATGACCAACGGTTGCAAACACCGTGATAAACATTGAAGCTTTTGGTGAGATGGTGGTGTAGGAAGCAATGGAGATGTTTGCTTAGGGGATGGTTGATGAAGTGATTTAGGAACCCACATACATTTAGTATTTTTAGTGCTTTTGTTTTTCTTGTGGGATTTTTGAAGGAAATGGAAGTTTTGGATGGAAGTAGGCTTTTGGATGGAGATAGGTGGTTGGGATTTTTGAGATGTGGAAGAAGATACCTCATTTGACTTGCTAGCTATTTGCTTAGGAACCCAAACCATTTTGCTTTTGGGTTTTGCATTTGGAGGTAAGGGTTTACATGCCTGCTTAGATGAACTTGAGTTGATTCTTTATGTCCTAAGGTATGAAGATCTTTAGGATTTTTGGTAGGATTTTTAGCTTTATAGGTAGAGGCATCAAATTTTTTGCTTTTAAATTCCATGGAGTGGGTGGAGTGGATGGAATGATTGGAAGCTTTATGCTTAAATGATGTTTGCTTTTGTTGGTCATGATTAGGGATGTAAGGATACTTATGAATGATATGTATGTTAGGTGTTGGAAGCAATGGTGGCAAGGTGGATGGAGGGATATTTGGAGTTGTTAAAAGTGGAGGCAAAGTGGATGGTGGAAGATGTACGGTCACATGCTTTTGACATTTATAGGATGATGGAGTTGGAATGGCTACATATGTTTTGGGTGGATGATGGTGGGTGTGATGGAAAGTGGTAGGTTTAGGATGCATGAAGGGAGTACCAACATCTTGGCCTTGTTTACCTTGGGGTGTGTATCCAAGGCCATATGAGCATGGAGGGACTTTGACATGGTTTGGCTCCAAAATACCTTGTTCATAAAGAGCTAGGCCTTTACCTTTGTAGTTCATGTTTTGGAGGATGCGGTTGACTATGGGACTAGATGTGTTTTGGGAGCTAGACTTGAGCTCTTTATTGGATGGAGAAGGTGAAGTGGAGGACAAAGGTTGTTGTTGTCCTAAGGAAGAACATTCATGGACAAAGGTTGTAAGACCACTAGGACATGATGGTGGATTTGAAGTGGAATCGATCGTAGATGTGGAAGGAGGATCATTAGGATCTTGATAAGAATTGTGTTCACTAAGATCCAAGTTATTTGTTTGATCTTTTATGCTTACTTGGGGGACAAGTGTCTCATCATGACAAGTGGATGTTTGCTCATTATGGATAGGGCTAGATGGTGGATGACTAGGAGCAATGTGGATATCTTGCTCATGGATAGATATAAGATTATGGATAGGATCAAGGTGCTCATGGATAGCTTCTTTATAGGTATCATCTTGATCATAAAGAAGGTAAATGTTATGGATGGGTTGAATGAAAGTGATTTGATCTTGAGTTGGACTAGGGATTAATGTTTCCACATGCTTAGGATTAAACCTTTGACATACCTCTTGGGTTGCTTGAATGGAAGTGGATGACTCTTGGATAGGCTCTTGGTCAACAACATGAGAACATGATGACTCTTGACTTGGATTAATGATAGAAGGTTCACAAATAAGCTTGATGGCTTGTAGGTCACATGATGGGACTGTAGGTTTGGACATGACCTTTGGAAGTTCTTTGATAGGTTCATGCATGGGTGTTTGACATGGAGGTAGTTTATTCCTAGCTAGTAGCCAATGGATCACATCCTTCACAAGTGTATGTGTAGATGGGAAATATAATGGATGAGCAATAATAGAGGATGATGTTGTAAGTGTAGGACTAGGATTCTGATTGGATGGAAGGATAATGGAGTTTGATGGATTAGGATGTGGACTAGATGGGTGTGACACATGGGATTGGGATGATGTGGCATGATTTCTTATTGTATGTTGATACACCTTGTAAACAATTGAGAAAAACATGGGGCATGTATTTGTATCATGGCCTTTGGTCCTATGGTATGCACAATAATCATGTTCATCATATGGACTTTCTTCACATGGTTTGACTTCAGGAAGTTCAATGAGTTTTGCTTCAAGCATTCTTTGTAAAACTATCTCAGCTACATCCTTTGGTGAAGGATTAGAATGACATGGTGATGAAGGCAATGGAGGGCTTGGTGGTTTGGAAGGTTGATGGACCAATGGACTAGGAGTAGGATCACATGGTGGTGTTGGGATAGGATTAGTTAGCTCATGTGTTGGTGGGTGATTAGATGATGAAGGCCACTCTAGATCGGTATCTCCCTTGTCAAAGGTAATTAAGTCTTGCATAGGATAACTTGGACTCATTTGATTTATGTACAAGGGGCCATTGGGATTTGGATATGATTCTTGTTGGAAAGGTGGATTTAGATCTATCAATGGTGCTTGGTGGTCTTGTTGAAAAGGTGTACTTGGACTTACTTGATTTATGTACAAAGAGCCATTGGGACTTGGATGTTGTTCTTGTAATATCACTTGATTGCTTTGTGGATGGGCTTGGTAGTGCATTGGAATGGTGGCATGAGGGATTGGATAAACTTGAGGTGGATGTTCATAGGTTTGAGGTGGAATTTGTTGAGGTTGGGATGGTGTTTGGACTTCTTGTTGTGATATGATTTGTTGTTGATGTTGGTAAATGTGTTGATGTGATGATGTTGGAGGGGTTGCATAGGATAATGATTGTTGTGATATGGATTGATATGGATAAGGGTTGTGATAGGTTGATAAAGGGATGATATGACATGTGGATGAATTTGGTTGAGATGAAGTGGGATAAGTTGATGCAGAATTGATTTGATGTGTGGATGGATTAGATTGGTATGAAGTGGGATAAGTTGATGTGGAATTGATTTGATGTGTGGATGGATTGGGTTTTGGACTTGTCTCATCCTCATCAATAAAGATATATCCTCCTCGAAGTATAAACTTGGTCTTAGGAGGAGAGGCTCCTTTAATTGTGATCTTGGGCTTTGGTTCGCTTCCATGATTTGGATTAGGAGGATAGCCACCTTTAATTGTGACCTTGGGTCTTGGTTTATCCTCATGATTTGGATTAGGAAGAGGGGCTCCTCTAATTGTGACCTTAGGTCTTGGTTTATCTTTATGATTTGGATTAGGAGGATAGCCACCTTTAATTGTGATCTTGGGCTTTGGTTTTATTTCATTGTTTGAATTAGAGGGGTAGCCTCCTTGAATTGTGATTATAGGCTTAGGTCTTGTTTCAGGATTATAAGAATAACCCCCTTGAATTGTCACCTTAGGCTTGGGATTTGTCTCATGATTAGAGGGATAGCCCCCTTGAATTGTCACCTTAGGCTTGGGATTTGTCTCATGATTAGAGGGATAGCCCCCTTGAATGATTACGACCATCTTGACAAGTGTTATCTAGGACTAGGTTGATGATGATGTAGAGATGATTTGGAATGAGTATGAATGTGACTAGGATATGTTTAGAATAAAATTGATTTGGGTATGATTAGGATATAATGTGGAATGACAAAATTGGGTGATGTGGATCAAATGTAGGATGAATTGTTTATGTGTTTGGTGTTTATAGATTGATTTGGCAATGTTCAAACAAATGATTATGCATATACATACATGAATCACTCATGCAAGACACATAAGCAAGTTTTAGTTTGGAAGAATGTGATGATGGTTAAGCAAGCACATGAAGACACTTCAACAAGTCCTAGTTAAGGCAAGGCCACTATCACAAGGAGGTTCTAGTGAAAATCCGGGGGACCGGCACCCCACGAGCATCCAGCAAGCCACTTAAGACTTTAACTAACCCTACTAGGAGTTTTAATATACACAAAGGTACACCTCCTTTCAAGTTAGCATTGTATGGTGAGCGCTAATACCGGTTAGACTTGGCTTTCGCCTTATCCTCTGATTTTTATAGCGGACCGGATGAAAGCACCACTTGAGGTCGTTCCCTTGGGGTGGATACCAAGGCAGGCCTCTCTAAGGCTAAACAAAAGCAACACAAGTAAATGTTTTTGATCTCCAAGTTCGTGTTGGGACGCGAGGAGAGAGCAACACATTTACTTGGTCACACTCGCATGGGGTTCATTAACCTTAGAAGTTCAATGTGTGGAAGACAATGCAAGCACTTGTTTTTTTTAAAGCCCAAATCTAAATGTGATGAAAGACAATGGTTTATTTTAGCCTAAATTTTTGATGTGAATTTGCAAACAATTGTTCATTTTATGCCCAAAATTCAAATGTGTTTGCAAACAATGATTAGAAGATGAGAAATGAAATGATTGCACCTGGTTAATTCACTATCTAAATTGCTATAGATGTTGATGTCAATGTTGCTCCAGCTCCCTATGATCACCTACAACATAAAAAAATGATATTATAATGCAGGCATAAAAAAATAGGCTCATCAGGCAAGAAAAATTATAATTTTAGATGCATAGCCGAATTAGATTTGATTATTTCGATACATTTTTGGTTCAAAAATTAAAAAATCAAAGAAGAGACCCCTATTAATTTTTAGAGAGCTTTCTGAAAATGTAAAGAAATCAAAAAAATTCTCTGATTTGTGCCCAGAAATACGGATTTATGAAAACGATATAGTTGGCAAAGATCTAATTTTTTCACACTATAAATTAGCTCTAAATTAAATCTGTAAAACATAGACCCCCATTAGAATTTTGAGAGCTTTCCAAAAATATAAAAATTTCTAAAAAATTCACTGATTTGCGCGTAGAATTGTGATTTTATGAAAAAACATAAAAACATGATAAATCCCACAAAAATCACGATAAACCCAAAATTTGTTTGCTGTAGCTTCCTTATATCATGGACAAACTTTGGTAAAAGTCTTGTAAAAAAATTCATAGCCGTTTGGAAGATATGATGAAATCTTTAAAACCTAGGGTTTTGTCCAAAAAGTAGCAGATCTGCAACAAAAAGTTAATTAAACCTACAAAACTCAACAATGGGGGTTATATGAATGCAAATTTTTACTACAAAAACCTACAAAAATGATCAAGCGAAGTAAGTCCCACCGGGCGTGCCAGAATGTATATCAAAAAATTTGGATTTACAAATGGAAATGATCAAACAATTGAAATGCATAACCTAAACTCAAATAATTCAATACCTCGAAGATGCAAGATGAGCTTGATTGATTGATTGCTTTGTTGTGTTGGTTGCTCAATTCCACAGCATAACATTGATAAGGATGCAAGCTAGATGGATTGAAGATGATGGATAATGGCTTGAGATGAAAATTCAGCAGAGTGAGGTTGCATGAAGAAGAATCCTCCATTCCTCTAATGGCTCAAGAGAGGCTTGTTTTATAGGAAAGGTTTGATTCCAATGGATGGCTAGGATCAATTAGGGCTTTAGATGAAATGGATGGATATGATTGATTCGGTTATCTTGCACATCAAGAAATTGTAGTCATGTGACATGTGGCAAGGGAAAATAAGGCTTAGGTGTGCTTGTGTAGATAAATACTAAAATTAGGTCCCATTAGTTATGCATGTGAAAGATAAAAGTTGTAACACATGATTGACTAGACAAGTGTTGGAATGTGATGAAAGATGAGGGCTTAATTCAAATAAAATATTTGAATTAGTTGGGATATGAGTTGGATATTAATTAAATAAATAAAATTTATTTAATTAATTAGATAAATGAATAAGATGGGATAAGATATAATGTGGAAATTAATTAAATAAATAAAATTTATTTAATTAATGGGAAAGTGGGATTATGCGTGTGAAATTAATTAAATAAATAAAATTTATTTAATTAATTGGCTCAGTAGGATGAGGATGGGATTGAATGGGATTTTAATTAAATAAATAAAAATTATTTAATTAATTGGCTTATGATGTTTAGGATAATGATTTAACAAAGTGTTGCTAGACATGAACAATTTTGGGACAAATTTGGGTGTCTACAACTTATATACTCCTCATGCTAGGGTGCCATAATGAAGTGGTTTAGACAATAAGTGCGCTTCACTTACTAGAGGCTTGTTCTCCTTCCACCTTAGGTGCACTTTTATGGTGGAACAGGTGTCAATGGGTGCCTTGTCTTAAATGAATGCTCTCTCCTAGTTGGGCGCCCTTTTGAGGCTTTATGAGTTGCAAATTATGCCTTAACCCTTCATTCTTGTTGCTCAATGTTTGAATGTTTAAAAAAGTCTCCTTTAGCCGCTCATCTTAATGACTTTTTCTCAAGGCACAATAATCCTAATGACTTGGATATTCATCCTAGTGTTTCAGGATATCAGGCTACCAGACTTAGTCATTTTCAGGATCTCAAACATAAAGAATAACATGATGATTCATTTTTTGTATTGCATATAGTTGACATTGTATGCTACTCATAAAGAATATTAATATTTTTTGTTCAACATGATGATTCATTTTTTTTTAAATACAACTTTTATCTTTTAGTTCCAAAATGAGGTTTAGGTGATACTTGAATAACAATAGCTAGCTTATTGGATCAATAAACATCCTATGTAATACAATTGGACTTTAATTATTTGAAGTAGCCATCTACAAATATCTATTCAAATGTGGATTTATAATGCAAGTATGGACGCCATCAATAAAAAAGATTTGTATTAACCAAATATCCATATAGCCATACATCAATATCTGTCAATATAAGTATAACATATATACAAAATAGCCATATAGGCTTACAAGAATGCCATATAGGCATACAATGTCAACTATATACAATACAAAATATATGTCCACAAATGCCATATAGGCATACAACAAAGGAACGCAATAAAAAGTCATTCCCCTCTGGCTGGTGAAGAGAATAGATCATGGGCAGCCTTTGATCTTCTAGGGGATGGAGACGCGCATGTGGGTGGTCTACTACGAATCCGAGGGCTACTCCTCTTATTTAGTTCTTCTTGCATCTTTAGCTGTTACAATAAAAATTATAGACATTAATATATAGAAATTACATGTTATAAAAATAAAATATTTAATAAAATAATCACTTACCGCTAACATATAATCTGTCTCCTCACTTGCCTCAGTAGCAAGAATAGGCCCTGGTGATGTCATGTCCTATAGAAACCATCTAAATAGAAATTAAACTTCAAATCAATAATCTTTTGATTTTTCAAAAATAAACAACTATAACAATGAATGTAAATTGAAATTTACTAATCTACCTCATACCCCTGTCAATGCCATGGAGCTATGAATTACAGAGGCCACACCATGCTCCATTGCCCTATGAACATGGGGAGGTGTCTTCGTAGCCTGCATCATCTGGAAATAAAACAACATTATTCAATTACGAAAACTATAGTAGTGATGCAAATCATGGCTCCTAACATACACACACGTTCATCTAAACATGGAAGTACACACAATAAAGAACACAAGTCACATACAAAAATCTAGTATGTACAATTCATTCATTACACTATTTATTTTATTACCTCCGTAAAGCTTTGAAGTCCACCACCGCTGGCAGGTGTTGCCGTGAAATCTACAATATTAACCTATTCAACATCCAAAATCAGATATTAGAATACCATTCATATAACGATGCTATTCACATGTAATATTTATAATTGTTTACTAGTTACATACCCCGACAGTAGATGATCTAGTGTAAAATGCAGGTGGAGAACCATTGAAAACTGCATCGACACTATGACCCTGAAATTTCATTAAAATCATCAATTTAAATTAGCTAATTTTGCATTTCAAAAATAAAATTTAATAAATTAAATTCGATAAACTTGCTAATATTTACCTGAGTATCAAGGCCGAAAGTCTCACTCAGGAGGGTATCGGTCATCACCATCTGCTTAGCTGTAGATGTAGCCTATGCACCTGCGTCCTGACTATCCATGGGGTCATAACCACAGGCTGACCTGCAAGCCTAGCAAGCATGGGGTGGGACCCTACTCCTCGCACTATCTCCCAACCCACTCTGTGTTGCAGGACTAGCATGTTCTATGATGCTCTGGGTCAAGGCACTAATGGACTGAAGTGTATCGACCTCAACACTCTCCTTCACAATGGAAGGGATAGAAACATGCTCATGGGATGGTCTTTTGATTACTCATCTCATTGCCCGCTGTGGGTTAATATGTGCCCCTGGTCTATCCTGTGCTGACCCCCCACCTCTACCCTAGAAGTACTGCATATCAAAATAGTTTGGCACTTTATTAAGGACAAACTCGTAGTAGAGTTTCCTCAAAAACTATTGCAGGACCTCATTATTATTGCATGGCAGATGGTCAAAAACCATCCACCACCTCTGCCCAAAATTATTCCTTATCACTTGGTTGTTGCACCAATGGATAGGGAACCTCTTGCATGTAATGGGTGGAGGTTGATTTGTTTGTGGGTTTGTGAAAATCGAACACAAGTCTAATTTTGTGATTTGTAATTTTTTCACATCTTGGTATGACAGCTTGTATGCATAATAATCTCTAAACTCTCTCCTCTTATCCGTCCAACTAGTTATTTGCTTGCTAATTGAATCTACATTTGATAACATAGATTCAAGAGATTCAGCAAGCGTGGACCTATGCAAGGTTGAAGTGGAATGATCTTCCAACCTTGCAATTATATCTTCAATTTCTTTTTTGTTGTTTTCAATTTGCCCCATTATATTTTCTTGTGTTCCAGGGGCATGTCGAGGAATTGATGGAGGAGGTTGTTGTTCTACTGGATTTTGTGGATTTTGAGGAGGAGGAGGAGGGGGTGCATTAACATTTCCTGACAATTAACAAAATATAGATCAAAAAACAGCTCAAACCTATCTATTTAGAAGCAAATTCAAACAAAAAGATAAATAAACTCACTCCTTTGGCGTGCTCGACGTTGTGGCAGCATTTTGGTGATGAATTGATAAGATTTTTGTGTTGAATTAAGGAATAAAAAACGCAAGCGCGCTTCCTAGGGTTTGCAGACCGCGAGAATAGTGGAGAAAAAAGAAAAGAAAAGAAATGAAATAGATTTTTTATTATTTATAACAGGTCATAATGCACTCGCGTTACAACGCGAGCACGTTATGGTTTGGTTTTGACAAGCCTTAGGCTCGTCATTACCAAACCATAACGCGCTCATGTTATGCATTAATTTTTTTTGAAAACAATGTGGCCACTTTTTGGCCCCCCATCTTTTTGCACTTACCCTTAGGGTATACATCCATGCAAATATTGAGGAATTTGGAGAATCAAAGTTGATGGATATCTACCATAAACAACTAATAGATGAATCCTTTGAACTCAAACCTCAATACAAGGCCATCCAGGATAAGCATTTTGGACATTACATCCACTTCCCCTGGTTTGTAGAAGATGAATGGGTCTGGTATGTTCTTAGTAGAATTCATGACAACTTCATGTGGTTGTTGAAGCCTTTCAAGATAACAAAGGATGCAATTAGGGCAGTAACTGGTTTGCACTCATCCGGTGGGTTGCCTGCTCTTAAATCAGACAAGAACTAAACAGTAAGTGAGGCTACTGGATCAAAGTTTGACAAAAGAGCAATAACAATAGAAGATATCACAATCTTGATATCAAATTTGCCTCCATGATAATTGGCTACAAAACATATCATTCCAGCAGGGAGAACTCTGTATTTGGAACTGCAATTTATACTGCATATTAGATGCTAAGGGAAAATGCAAACTATGATCTATGCAAGCTTCTCCTGAGCCAACTATTAGAAAACTTGCAAAAGATCAAGGACAAGAAGAACTCATTCAAGTATGGTGGTTTAATACTGTGCTTATTCTTTTACTATATGAATGAGCTACCCAGATCAAGTGGTTGGGTATGGCAAAATGACAGATCGGTTGCCATACAAATCAGAGATTATATGTATGGGCTTGGTGATGCCAAGGCTCAAAGTACAACACTCTGGGGATACTTCAAAAACTTCCAAAGTATGATGTAGGCCAAAGAATGAATTCCCCAATCTATAGTTGAAAAATACAAGGATACAGTGTGTTTCATGGTAGACACTAATCAATGCGTAATGGAGGCAGTGGAGCCTAGAACAGTCTGGATTATGCCAATGGACTATGAGGTAGATGAGAAAATCCTGGAGCTGCATGTCAATGCAATGCAGCGCGCTGTTTGTGACAAGGGCTTAACTGCCTCTCGTGCTTGTTAAGTCAAGTGGTTTTATCGGACATTAATAGGTTGATCTTTTGGTGCAAAGATAACTAACAACTGGCATCAGAGCTGAGGTCATGGGTTCAAACCCCGCGCTTGCGCTGGGGGGATTGTTGCAAGGTGTGGCCCTTGGTCTCCTTGTTTAGCGCAACACATGGTTTGTGACAAGGGCTTAACCACCTCTCGTGCTTCTTAAGTCAAGTGGTTGTATTGAGCATTAATAGGTCGATCTTTTGGTGCAACGGTAGCTAACACATGCAACTAATAAATTAATGAAGTTTTTAAATTTTATTTTGCATGTCGGCTTCCATGTGTGTAGAAGTGTGTTAAAATTATGTAGGTTGCAAGATTTGGTTATTTTTAATTAAACCCCTAATCTTATCTACACCAAGTGGTATCAGACTAGGCATGATGCTGGAATGTGTGTGAGGAGAAGGGTTTCAGATTTGAGGTATGTTTCCATGTTGTGTAGAAGAGATATATATTATTTTTGTTGCGAGTTTTTTAAAAACAATTGTAACTGCAGAGAGCTAGAATGTGATGACTTGTGACAGTTTATTATGTGAAAGTGAACACATTTTGGGTTGTCCTCCAACAGAGGTAGTGCTTGGTAGAAGATGTGTTGGCATCCTCCACTATGTGGAAAGTGGGTATAGGGTGTTTTGAATGTGCATCTTCCAATAACTTTGCTGAGTAGAGGATAGTTGATGGAAATTTGTTAAAGTTTGTTGTAGGTGGAAGTCCTATAACTACAGAGAGCTATTTGGCTCTAAGAAAAATAAAATAAGTTCGTTGCACATATAGAAGTCTTGTAATTGTAGAGGGTTTTGAGCTCTAGAAAAATTTGTTGAATGTGAGAGAGGAGGCCTGTAACTATAAAGAGTTTCAGGAGGCATGAGATTTAGAGAAAAGATTTGTTGCTGGAAGTTTGTTAAAATTTGTTGCAAGTGGAAGTTTTATAACTGCAGAAGGCTTTTTGGCTTTAAGAAATTTTTTGTAAGTGTTCTCTAGTTAGTTTGTTGTAAGCAAGTTCTTGTGATTATAGGGAGAAGTTGTGGATCTTTAGGACTACCAAGTTGCAATGTCAGGTATGTGAAAAATGTCTTCAAGAAAGACCTTGAGGATGAGGATGGTCATGAGGAGACCATTAAATTTTTTATTTATGAAGTAGAAAAAAGGGAGTCATGTAGATAGTATTTTTGAAGAGTTGAAAGAAATCCAATCAAGATTGGATGCATTAGAGATTGTGCAGTTCAAGGAAGTTGTTGTAGATAAAAGTAAAAATGATGAAGAATGTCATGTAAATGGCATGGTGAAGGATGACAAAGATGATGAGTGGGATGAAAGAGATGTAGAATATTTCTACTTAGAAGAAGGAGAAGATTTGAGTGACTATCTTGAAATAGAGAGGTCTAAAAATAAGGAGATCCTCTTGGAAGAGGATATTGAATATAGAAATGAAAAAAAGAACTATTATAGCCTTTTGATAGAGGTTGCATGGAAAGAGGAACATGTGGGAACATACAACACAAGTGTAAATGAAGTAAAAAAAGAAGAGAATATTATAGAGAGAAGAAAAGAAGACATAAGGGAAGAGAGAAGGGTCACTATAGACCCTAGATTTGATAAAAAAAATTGAAGAATCTAAGATAGAGTAGTTTAGAGATTTTGTTGAAGAGTGTGGAAATGAAGAATGTGAAGAAGGTGATTTAATATCATAAGTTGCAGCAGTAGAGAGAGAATGGATTGAGTTATGTCAAGTGAATGATAGAGCAAAGGGAGAAAGAGATGGATTGATTTTTAAATTAGCTATTCAAATTGAGAAGTTTGTACGTAGAGAAAGAATTGCAAAAATTGTAAATGAGAAGTTTGTAGATGAGAAGGTGGAAGAAGAGGAAAAGAAGAAGGGTTATGCTGAAGGCCCTATTTTATCTAACATTGTTTTATTTGAAAGAAGTGAAGAAGGTAAAGTAGATTTGGAAGTTAAGATGATGGACTTTGGGGTTCCCATATTTGATGAGAAAATTAGTGAAGATGAGGAGAAGATTCTATTGGAAGAATAGATGAGAAAAATAAATAGGTTATTGGAAGGAGATTTATCAAATGAACATAAGGAGTTAATGGGGAATATGCAAATTATTGCAGAGAAGTAAGAAAAGCAAATGGGAAAAGCTAAGTCCCTTAATTTTTCTAATATTGGTTTTTGTATAGGTAAAGAAGAAGACAATGAGGAGGAGCTTGTGGAAACATTTGATTTCCATAATATTAGTTGTGATATTTTATGTGCGGGTATGAAGGAAGGTGGATCAATAGAAGAAGATGGAGCAGAGTGTCATGTATATGGCATTGAAGAAGAGATCCTCATGCAAGAGGATGAAGAAAAGAAAAAGGAGGTTGCAGCAGGAGCATGTCTTTTGGAAGGCATGAAATTGTTGGTGAAAGAGAATGGGGATGTAGGAGTAGAGTCCCTATGTATTGGTGATGATATGATAGTAAGAGGAGAAGATATTGTAGGAAAGGTTGGTGAAGAAGGAAAGGTTACAGAAGCAAGGAAGAGTGAGGTTGCATCGGTTGGTCTTTTGAAGGACATAATGACATGGATGGATATGATATAGCTAAGTACAAAAAGGAGGATAAGGAAGAAGATGGAGATGAAGAAGTGGAAAGAGAAGAAGAGTTAGTTCTGAAATTATCTAACTTATTTACAATTAATGATGTTGATTTATGTATAGGTAAAATAGTGAGGGTAGAAGGAGAGTATGAGGAGGAAGAGATGGAAATTTTTTATTTCCATAATGTGAATAGGGCTAATTTGTATGCAGGAGAAGCGGATGAAGAGGAAAAAGAGTTGATTATGAAATTGTTTAATTTTTATAATATTTGTTGTAATGAGTTGAGTGCAAGTGAGATAGTGACAAGAGAATGGAAAGAATTTTGGTGGAGGTGGTCAGATTGTGGTGGGTGTAATCCCACAAAAGAAGAGAAGAGAAGAGAAGAAAGTGTATTTGGTGGAGGAGGTCGGTCAATGGTGGATAGAAGTCTACAAGTAAAAGAAAGATTGGTGAGCAGATTTGGCAAAGGAAAACAAGAAGAGTTCTAGTTAAATGCTAGAAAAGGAGAAAAAATAAAACTTTTATGGTACCTATGACATCATTGGAGTATATTGCAGATAGTTTACTATTTGGAAGGGTGGTTGAACCACTCAACTCCATTTTGTGATCCATGCTCACAAAATTCTTACCTGACATGTCTGATGTAGGAGCATTCGAGTCCACAAGTAATCTTGCATCACAAAAAAAATTATGGGTTTATGATTTCAATTTTCTCCAATTTTGGTGTGTTGTTAATTTTTAGAACTGTCAAGTATCAACTTGCTCTTCAAAGGTGCTACAGAAAGATTATAGATTTCCTTATGAGTTTCAAACTGGTAGCCATGATTCAAATTATTTATTTAGTTGATGCAAGTCTTCTTATGTTATTTTGGTCTTAACCATGCTACTATAGGATAGTTTTTACATATGCTTCAGGAGAATTGTGTGTGTGACAGGAAGACTATTTATTTCTGCTACAAGACTATATAGGAACTATGTACAACTATAGCTTTAGGAACAATTATTTTCTATTGCATGATCTATTTAATGGTACTCAAAGAAGACTACACATGTTTTTTAATAATGTTTGAATTCCTCAATGATGACTTATAGTTCTCAAGTTTGTTACAAATCAGTTTTAATGTGTTTAAATGTTGCTTTAGGAGGATTGTGTGTCACAGGTACAATGGGACTGTGTATAATCTACTATAGGGATGCGTGTAATCTATTTCAGGAAGATTTTAGATTTTTATGTACTTTAAATATCATTATGATAGTTATAAGAATTGTCAATGTATCATTTAAACCAAATATTAGGATTCTACAGGTTTATCTCTTGTTTGTAGAGTTCTTACAAAGGTGCTTCAGGAGCTGTATGTTTTGAACTACATAAGTGTTGTAACTTCAGGAGCTATATACAAATTTGATGTTTTGAGGAAGCTATAAGAATATTTCTGATTCTCATGAGCTGCAAAAACTTATGTTGTTATGTTGAGAAGTTCTTAAAGCATTATTTAAATCAAAATCCAGGAGGTTGCAGATTTGTTTACTATTTATGGGATTATTACAAAAGTGCATCAGGAGTTGTGTAAGCTATATAAGCTATGTCAAGAGCATGTAATTGTTGCATCAAAAATTATTTATCCTTTTGGCTGATTTAAAATGTTGATACAATTTCTATTCTAAGCTGGAACATGACTAGATAGATTTTTGTCCTTTTCCCATCATTATTTATCAATGAAATGTTGCCAAGGGTAACTAATCAAATGCTAAGAATTTTTTAAATTTAAGTGGTATCTTTTTTAAAAAACTTTGACAATAATTTTTTTTTTTGATTTAATTTATGGTGGAGTATTTTTTCCTTTTTGGCTACAATCTTTCATCTTCCTAGCAGAAAAAGGGGAAGAGAAATGAATAAACAATTTCATCTTCTACGCATGAAGCTAAAATGTTTTTAATCAAGCAAGATGGCAAAAGGAAGGGGGCTCCATTGATAGATTTAGAGAAGAGGACAGATTGGAAAACCTCTATGGAAAGGAGTGCATAACTCTGTTTAGTAGAGTTAGAAAAAACATTTTAAACTTCAAATGTGTTGAGGGGATTGTAATGAGAAGAATGGCTATGTTGAAGCTCATTGTGAGAGGAATGGTTATCTATAGGAAATGTTGTAATTGCTAAAGCTTAATATTTTTGTTATGCAAGTTGTTTGTTGTTGCATACAACCAATAAATTAATGAAGTTTTTAAATTTTATTTTGCATGTTGGCTTCCGTGTGTGTAGAAGTGTGTTGAAATTATTTAGGCTACAAGATTGGGTTGTTTTAAATTAAACCCTCTGATCTTGTCTACACCAGTTACTCAATGACAACCATTAATAGAGCTATAAAACTTACATGATCACTAAAATTTATAATAAGTAAAGTTTCAAATAACTTTTAAAAGCAAGGAAAGAGAAAAATTCTAGGACAGTTGATATTGAGCATATCATTATGATCAAAACCCAATACTTCATTATGAATACAATTCATTAGTTCTTATTGCATGCAATGTTTAAGTATTGAGGTTCAAAAAAGAAGACCTCCTTTCCAAATTTGAGATGGGAACATTTATAACTATGCAAAGAAAGGACCCACATGTTAAAAAAATGTAAATTGTTCATTAAGATCCAATGATAGATGAGTTGAACATTAGATTGATTTTTTTTAAAAGGATTTACAAACTTTCAATAAAATGCAATTGGCAGGTGTAAAACCAAATCCCACAACTATTTTCAGCATGATGCATGCTTGTGTAAAACCAAATTCCACAACTATTTCTAGCATCCTTCCTACTTGTGCAATAATGGTAGCCAAATTCTACTTAAATATTATAATTTCTAAAGTCTAGCCTACCTTCAAAAGGTTGTCCTTCTTGAGGACATTTTCCTTTACCCCGGGCTTGACCTATTGGCCATCATTGATCTAAGTCAAGAAGGCACTCAGAAAAATTGTTGCTTGTTGTATTCTAATGCTAGCCTAAGTGGTCAGTCTAGATCAGGATGTCTTTAGCCTTTTACAAGTTCATACCAAAAGTGTTCCCATCATATTTCGCTAGTCAACTTACAATTTCCTAACTCAAAATCTTATAAACAACAACCATAATAAAATAAGATTATGCCATAATAAAATCATACATGTTAAATCACTAACCATGTAAAACCATCATGTTAGTCTAGGTTATAGTCTTGGAACAAAAAAAACTATATGATAGAAAACAAAAAAATGTTAATAAAGGTTGTATAATTTTTCCTTATCATATCATAAATAATGTTATGATCTTATATATAACAAGTAATGAAGTTCTGACATCTTTTTCTATTGAAAAAATGTTTAGTAACATCTACTAAATAGATAAATGTGTGCAAATCCATTGCACAATGTCTACTTGTACAAACCACAATTAGAAGTTGTAGTCATATCATTTACAAGCTTCATTTATTTTGAAATTAATGTTACAAATTTGACTTTGATTTAATTTTAAGAAGCATTTATAAATATATTGTTAGATCACTAATCAAGTAATATTAAATTAAAGTTGATATTTATATTTCATAATTAATTCATTGTTCATAAAAATGTTATACTACTCTAAAAATAAACAATAAATTTGCATGTCAGACCCATGCTCCCTCCTAGCCCCAAACCTAGCAAGTCACCCCACACCATTCACCCTAAGTACAAAATAAAAATGTACTAGATTATGTCTAGCCCTACCCCCATTGTGGACCCCGAGGTTGTTGATTCCATCCTTAAAGATCCTAAACTTTCCCTCAACCCTCTGGTTGATCAACAGGTTGGGAAATGCCAGAATTGTAACACTCTAAAAGACATGATAGTGGAGCTCCAAGAAAGTCCACAGTTGTACAATAATGTCATGAAATGGTTGATTACACAACACACTTCAAAGAAGAGGATTTAGGAATTGGAGTTGGAAGTCTTTAAACATAATAAGCAATAGTAGAACTCTAAAGTTGACAATGAAATTTGGATTGAAGTAGAAAAATGTACTACCACTTTCAATAGGTGGGAGGAACTAGATCATGGCGTAGTTTCTATTAGGAAAAACCAAGAGGATCTCAAGAAGAACCTTGTAGAGGTGGTTGCATTCAGCAAGGAGACCATAAAGGGTTCAACTACCAATTTGTATGTGTTGTAGTCAGAACTCCAAAAATTATAGGGGGAGAACCAGGATGGTCTAGCCAAAAGGACAAGAGCTCAGATTATGGAGTAGAAGGAAAAAGCTAAAGCCATTTAAGAAGAACTAGATGAGGTCACCTTTATCAACAAATTGGACTTCCTTAATAGGGAATGGTAGGTTGCTAGTGGTCTGCAGAAGTTGGTAGATGAATAGCTTTTCTTTGTTTATTGGTTATGTTTCTCTATTGTCACATTGTTTTTTTTTATTCTAAAGTGTTCTAGTTGTTTTTAGTCTCACCTCTCATGAGACTCTTTCCATCTACCTTTTGGTTATTTTTGTAAAATGGTTTGGGCCCTTCCAATCCTGTTTTTACTAATATCAAAAGCAATAAATTTGTGCATCCCTTTAAATTTTGTATTAGTGCATCCATTACACTTCTTTCAAAAAATGTTTGAGAAGTAAGTTTAACTATCAATTTTAGAGTCTAATATGTAGAAATAGTTTTAATTCAGTAACCACCTCTAAACAAACCCACAATATTTAAATATTTCAATTGTAAAAAATCAACTAAATCTCATTTTGTAGGTTTTTGAATCTCACAACTCTTAGTTGGTATATATTTTTATTTCAAGTACTCTATGGAGTTTTTGAAAATGAGTGCGAGGACTAATTTTTTATTAAAATTTTTAAGAATGGTCTTAAATATCAATGCAAATAATATAATTTATTATAACATATTTAAAAAATAATTATAAAAATTAAAATTCAACATTAATAATAAATAGATTTAAAATAATTATTCATAAATTTAATATATAAATAATGAAAAAATATATATCTATATAATAAATTGATCAATATATATTAATATCGAAGTATATAATATAAATATTAAATATATACAATAATTTTTTTTGCTTGTTGAATGCTTTTGACTAGAGCCATGAACTAGTGAGGCCACAACATGGGGGACCTCATCCCCAAGAAACAACCGACATTAACACCAGGCATGAACACCTACATTAATGTTGAAGGTTCAAACCCATGAGCTCATTGGCCCAATGAAGGTCCTTTGCCTGCGAGCACAATAGCCCGACGAAGGCATAGATCCTGTGAGCACATTAGCCCAGGGAAGGTGCAAGCCTGCGAACTCTTTTGGCCTAGCAGGGGTTTGAACCCTAGTGGCCGCCACTACAAATGAGCGACTTAACCACCAAACCACACCCTTAACAACATATACAATAAATTTATCAGCATATAACAAATATATTATATTATTATAAAATAATAAATATAAATTATAAATCATAATAAGTTATTTTATGAATTTAAATTAGATTTTTTTTTTGAGTTTTATTTAAAAATATAAGAAAATGTGAACAAATCTTCTCGATAATTATAGAGCTAAAATAACATTCCAAAAATAGATGAATACATAAAATATAAAAAAAACTTTTATGTAACTGTAAAATCCTAATATAATATATCAATGGGACTATATCCTCCAAAACATTTATAAAATATTTAGTTATTTCTTACTATAAGTTTTTGCTAAATAGATATGTATTTAAATCACATGAAAATTTATTTTCCAAGAGGAATATGAGTTTCATCATCCAACTTACTGTAGTGCCCCTCCATTCTCACTGTGGATGTGCAGGTAGTTGGCTTTGGAACTTGGAGAATGGTTCATGACATAAGGCTCTCTGTTCATAGTTGATATAATTCTTACGTTGTTGTTCATGAGTGGCTTCTTGTTTGGTATATACAGGTGGAGGACCATATTCTTAATGATTGGATCATGGGGGTTATCTTGATATTTCTACATTTGGATCTCACACTTTGACATATCAATGTAGACTTAAGTGACTCAAACTCTAGGAAAACTAAGTTATAAAACCTCTCTCAAGGGTCTTCTGCATTCTTCATTTTATCATGGATGTTCAGTAGTGAAAACTCTTGATCACATCTCCATAAGATTAAACTAGGTTTTTGAAATTCTTGAGGATCAAAGTCTAAGGCCTTTCAAAGGTAGTTATTTGTATCATTGCAAGTCTAAAATCAAATCCTATTGGCCAGTGACCTGTTACAGTTGGTAAACATGATTTAAGTCATGAATTTAAGGGGTCTATGGTCATATTTTCACCAGCCCTCTAACCTAGTGGTACTGAGAGAACAAGTTTGACTCTTATGGAATGGGTGCCACAGGTAAATTGAAAGGTAAAGATTAAATCTCCCTTGAGTGTCGAGACTCAAATCAAAGGGTATGATTTATAGCTAGTTTGAATACAAACGGTCAACAGGTATAGTTTAAGATTGACAGGCATAATGTAATATGAAGCCCTAACTTCTAAAACCATTTGACACCTACTGAGAGAGCCAGTAAATTAACTAACTTGGTTTGTATGATGAATGTGAGGGTGAAACTTGATTGATATGATTGTAGAAACATCTCATTTAAAGGATGTTATGAAGTGGTGTGTGTTGATATAGAGTTGTTTCCTTTGTAAGAGTGACATCCATTCATGGAATCACTCTTCTACAAGAAGACATGGGGAAGCATTTGATTGAGAGAATGGATGAAAGTGGAAGTGTTAATCGGAAAGATATTTTTGATAATCAGGTGTCTAACATTTGCATAGAGCTATCTTCCCCCATAGGTTCACGAATTCATAAGGCAATGTGTGATGCGCGTTTGTGATTGTGTAAATCTATGTTGTCGTGTGAGCGTCCCAAAATTCAAAAGGAACAATGGAAGGAAGGTAGACAGATTTCATCACTCTTTTGGATAGCGCACACACTATATCAAAAATAAATATTCATATTTTGGTGATATCTGAGGAGGACGAATCTTGAGGTCTTATAGACCTAAGCTCATGCCTTGTTTGAACTGGAGGTAATTCTTTGGATCAACCTGATAGTGGTAAGTAAATTGATTTCTCCTCTCTTTGTTTTGATGAAGTTTAAGATCTAGAATACTACTTTTTCTGGGTTGAAGGAGATAAGGGTATGGAAAGACTATTATCTAACCAGGTTGCTCAAGGTTATCCTTTGTGCTTAGATGGGTGGGTGATTGATGATACATATTATACAAATTACTGAGTGATTAGCATTTACCCATGCCATTTGCAAATCCATTTTGTGTATTACCTGTAACCACCGCAACCCATGAGATGATATCTCTCTATGGCATTTCACCAAACATTGGTGTCCTTGCCTATACAATCCTCATTTTTGCACACAAGTCTTCTGCGACAGTTGCATCTGCAACATATGAAAAAAATTCCCCTTTCGTAATGCTTTGATGGTTAGTCAGCATTACACAGTGCCCTAGGTCTTCCTGAAACAATCTCTCCTTGTCCTCGGCTTGTCTCGTTGGTGGTTAGTGTTGCCACTGCGGTATTTAGGACCCAGGTTGGTGGTTTGGTGGCAACTACTCCTACACCCATTTCTGGTGATTCGAATGTGCTCAAACATATCCATTATCCTCTAGTTCGCTCTCCTTGTAGATCTTTGCCTAAGGTTTTGAATGATGTCAGTGTTGAGACATGGACCAGCTAGGGCTCGAACCTAGGACCTTCCATTTGCTGCTGGAGTGCTCTACCACTAAGCTACTGGCCCCTTTTGGACCAGTCCATTGTCAGTCTGGGTGTGGCTTATTTCCAACACCAACACCCCCCCTTAAGACACACTTCTCGTGTGCTTGGGGCTTCTAGCCTGGGCCTGGCTCTAATAGCATGTTGAGACATGGACCAACTAGGACTCGAACCTAGGACCTTCCATTTGTTGTTGGAGTGCTCTACCACTGATCTACTGGCCCCTCTTGGACCAGTCCATCGTCAGTCCAGGTGTGGCTTATTTCCAACACCAACACCCCCCTTAAGCCACACCTCTCATGTGCTTGGGGCTCCTAGCCTAGGCCCGGCTCTGATACCATGTTGAGACGTGGACTAGTTAGGACTCAAACCTAGAACCTTCCATTCACTGCTAGAGTGCTCTACCACTAAGCTACTGGCCCCTCTTGGACCAGTTCATCATCGGTCTGGGTGTGGGTTATTTCCAACACCAACACCCCCCTTAAACCACACCTCTTGTGAGGCTCCTAGCATGGGCTTGGCTCTAATACCATGTTGAGACATGGACCAGCTAGGACTCGAACCTAGGACCTTCTTGAGCTATTGGCCCCTCTTGGACCAGTCCATCATCAGTCCAGGTGTGGCTTATTTCCAACACCAACACCCCCCTTAAGCCACACCTCTCATGTGCTTGGGGCTCCTAGCCTGGGCCTAGCTCTGATACCATGTTGAGACATGGACCAGCTAGGACTCAAACCTAGGACCTTCCATTTGTTGCTGGAGTGCTCTACCACTAAGCTATTGGCCCCTCTTGGATCAGTCCATCATCAGTCTGGGTGTGGCTTATTTCCAACACCAATAGTCAGTTCCTTGGGAGGCTCAGGGCTCCTCCCTGACCCTCTTTAACTGTTAATGGCAATGGAAAGTTGGTTGCGGCTATTGGCAATGCCCATATGCCCTGTTCCAGCATAAGGGTTCCTGTGCTGACTCCCAGTCTTCTGAACAATACTATTCCTAACTCTTATGTGGTTGTTGTTGGCAAAAAATCATCTCACGTAACATTAACACCAATTTTTTTTTGAAATCCGTCTATTGTTCCTATTTGCATCTAGAAGAGTATATTGTTCAGTTTGATGCCTTGTCTAAGGCCTTATAGTAATGTCTATTAGAACACTTCCAATTATATTTTGCCATTTGCTCCATAATGATTTTTCCTTTACACTTATCGATTTCATTTAATTAAAAATTACTAAAGCTTGTTCCAAAGATTCATTTTTGTGCGTATCTTGCAATCATCTAATGATTATTCTTGAGCCTGTAAGGAAGTTAAAGTAGCGGAAACAACTTCCTACGCGAAGCTTGAGGAGAGACAATATGCAAAACTTTAAATCTGATCTAACAGCTACAAAAAATTTAGAAGCACATTTAAAAACATGAAATAAACAATAAAACACAGAACACCAGATATACATGGGGAAAACCCTTTCGAGTGAAAAACCCCACATGCCAAAAGACTGCTCAATGTATTTCAAATCCAGTAACAAGATTACATACACTTGCAGAGCAAGTTTATTATAGGAGTATCACCAGTAAACAACTCTGGAAGAATTCCAGTAGCATTCCGACAACATAACAATACCTACAAACTCACACTATGCAAACAACTCCTCAAGCCTCCAATTTATAAACTTCTGGCTATACAAAAAACCACCTGTGGTTTTACAAAACCATGTGCAAGGCTTCTCAGGCAAGATTTCAGTCCCAAAATAAGCTCTCACGTCCAAAATGAAATCCCCTATTTTTGACCCTTACAGATGTCATAGAATCTGTCATAATATGCCTACAAATAGGCCTTCTATAATATACTATCATGTGGGCATCTTTTGACACCTAAAAAACCAAATTTCAAAGCACCGACAATGCGTAATAGTTGTAGGAAAATATTAAATAAAAATAACTATAATGGGAAATGTGCAGCAATGTTGAGACACCTCATTTCCCAACATTCTCCCACTTGTCGAATACTTTGCAAGGGCTAGGGGAATAACATCATCATGGATCAATTGCTAGGGGCCAAAAGGCCCATAGACTCAGAACACCACCTAAATTTTGATGTGCTCATGGGCTTAGTTAATGCATCCGCAACATTCGCCATAGTCTCTACCTTTTCCATCTTCACCCTGCCATCCTTGACCATAGCTCTCATGAAGTGATACTGAACATAAATGTGTTTGGTCCTGGCATGAAAAGTTAGATTCTTCGCAAGGTAGATTACACTCTGACTGTCACAATAAACTGTAACTGCACCCTGTTTCAATCCAATATCTGAACACAAATGCTTCATCCAAATGGCTTCTTTATAGGCATGAGTAGCTGCCATGTACTCCGCATCAGTAGTGGACAAAGTGACCACAGCCTGGCGCTTTCTCATCCAACTGATTGTACCACCATTAAGAGTAAACACATATTCACTAGTGGATCTTCTGCTATCGACATCACCAGCCCAATCTAAATCCACAAAACCATGAATACTCAGGGAATGTTGATCTCCTATACCATGAAAAAAAATAGAGTACTTTATTGTACCCCACAAATATCTAAAGACCATCTTAATTGCATCCCAATGCACTCTTCCAGGATTAGACATATAACGAGAAAGAACTCCCACTGCTTGGGTAATGTCTGGTCTTGTACAAACCATAGCATACATTAAGCTTCCAACTGCACTCTGGTAAGGCACTCTGCTCATGTCTTCCATCTCTGATGGGGATGTAGGACATTGTGAAATAGAGAGCTTCGTTCCCAATGTAACAGGAACACAAAGTGGTTTACAATTTTGCATGTTAAACCTTTGTAAAACTGAACAAACATACTTACTCCAGCCAAGCCATAGCTTTCTATTCTCACGATCTCTTTTGATCTCCATCCCAAGTATGTGTTTTGCTGCACCAAGATCTTTCATTTCAAATTTCATAGAGAGTCGAGATTTCAATTCTACTATCAAACCTTTGCCTTTCCCAATAAACAACATGTCATCAACATATAAAGCAATTACCAAGAAACGATCACCATCAGATTTAAAATATACACAGTGATCAGATTTATACCGCACAAATCTCAAACTCAACACATAAGTATCAAATTTCCAGTACCACATCCTAGGACTTTGTTTAAGGTCATATAGAGATTTCTTTAACTTACAAACCAACTTGCTTTTACCTTTTACCACGTAGTGCTTTGGCTGTGTCTTATAGATTTCTTCCTCCAAATCACCATGAAGGAAAGCAGTTTTCACATCCATTTGTTCGACCCCTAAGTCATAATCTACTGCAATAGATAATAAAAAATGAATGGATGTCATTTTAGCAACAGGAGAAAAAATTTCACCATAATCAATACCCTCAACCTGAGAGTATCCCTTCGCAACCAACCGTGCCTTATACTTTTCAACATTTCCATTTGAACCAATCTTTTTCTTAAAGACCTATTTACATCCAATAGGTTTACGTCCTTCAGGCAAAGGTACGAGGTCCCATGTATCATTTCTTTTAAGGGCTGCCATCTCTTCATCCATGGCAACTTTCCAGGACTCTGTATCATTCATACCCAAAGCCTCTTGCACAAATCTTAGTTCATCAATGTTAGTATTCAAAGCAAATATACACTTCCAATCATCAGGTGAATACCCACACCTTTCAGGTGGTTGCCTATGCCTTGTAGACCTTTGAACAAGCTGAGGTGGAGGTTCTTCCACTTCTTCCTCCTCTTCACCCTCTTCTGAAGATTTAGAGCTTGATGAGCTCTCCTCAACTTCTTGTCTATCTTGTGGCCTTGATTCATCTTCCTCAGGCATAGAAGGAAGTTGAATCACATCCTTTTTCTGTTCAATTTCTTTATGCTGTTATGGCTGAAAAGTAACAAGAGAAGATTTAGTCACTCTAAAAACAACACTTCTGGAATAAATTACCTTATGTGCAACAGGGTCCCAAAGCTTGTATCCTTTCACGCCATAGCTGTAGCCGATGAAGATACATTTGACAGCCTTAGAATCCAACTTTGTTCTCTTCTCCTTAGGCACATGTGCATATTCCTCACAACCAAAAACTCTCAGATGTCTAAGTGAAGGCTTTTTCCCCGACCACGCCTCCATTGGTGTTTTATCAACAAGTGTTGATGTAGGAGATCTATTTATCAAATGACCTGCAGTGGCAACAGCTTCAGCCCAAAACTTTTGTTCTAGACCAGCTCCACTCAACATGCTCCTAGCCTTCTCCATCAACGTTCTATTCATTCTTTCAGCAACTCCATTCTGCTAAGGAGAATATAGAGTTGTCTTTTGTCTTTTAATCCCGCAATCTATACAGAATCTATCAAAATCTATAGAATAATACTCACCACCATTTTCAATCCTCAAACATTTAATTTTCTTTCCAGTCTAAGTTTCTACCATAGCCTTGAACTCCTTAAAATGACTGAAAACTTCAGATTTGCTCTTTAAAAAATATACCCATGTTCTCCTACTGAAATCATTAATGAAAGTAACATAATAAACTGATTTACCAATAGAAGCAACATCAACAGGACCAAATACATCCGAATGGATTAGATCCAAAATACATGAAGACTTATGAGAAGACGAGTAAAATTGAACGCGGTTCTGTTTGCCATAAATATAGTGTTCACAGAAATCAAACTCTAGATTGCAATCATTCAAACCTTCAACAAGGTTCTTATTTTTCAGGGCTTTCAAACCCTTCTCTCCAATGTGGCCAAGTCTCTGGTGCCATAACATGGTCTTCTCTACAGGCAACTTTGATTCGGTAGATAAAGCACCCTTGGGTACCCAAAAGCCATGACCATCCGCAGAAAAGTAAACCATCTCTTTTTTTAGTGAAGTAGTTTCTGGCTTAATTTTATCAGAAGTGCTATTGCACTCAATTGTGCATGCATCAAGCTGGTACAATGTACCCAATCTGCTTCCTCTTGCTATCACCATAGCATCTCTCACCATTTTGACACCTGCTTCAGAAAACTGTACATGCACACCCGCATCTATTAGCTTGCTAACAGATAATAAATTTCTTGTTAGTCCTGGGCTATGCAAGACACCATCACATCTTCTAACTCTACCATCAGAAAATTTCACATGAATACTACCACGACCAAGAATGTCAAGGAAAGAATTATCACCCAAATACAACTTACCACCATTATAGTTTTCATACTAACTAGTTTCTATTAGGAGTCACGTGGAAAGATGCACCTGAGTCTATCAACCATGCATTATCACCTACACGAGTGGCCAAGGCTGCAATAAAGGCATCTCCATCTTCCTTTTCGGACTCAGAATCAGAATCTTGCTTCTTCTTCTTCTTTTTCTTCTCTTCTTTACATTCCTTTCAAAAGTGTCCGGATTTGCCACAGTTCCAGCATATTGCCTTGGACTTACCAGGAGATTTTGATCTCCCCTTATTCTTGGACTTAGAACGACCACATTGCTTCTCATCTTTGCCTTGTTCTTTTTATCTTCCTTGAACACTCAAAGCCTCTTTGGCATTCAGAGAGACCTTTCTTCTCATCTCTTCAGAAAGCAGAGAGCCAACAACATCCTCCATCATCAAGATGACTACAGTGCTCCCAATAGCCATAACTAGGCTGTCCCATGAGTCTGGCAGCTAACACAACAAAATTTGGCACCTTTCTTCCTCATCCATTTCACCCCAACTAAGGTCAATTGAGTCACCAACATATTGAATGTTTCCAGATGCTTAGAAATTTGTCCACCTTCTTCCATTCTCAAGGAATACAACTTCTTCCTCAAGAAAATCTTATTCACTAGAGATTTAGCTTGATATATCTCACCCAACTTCTTCCAAAGCTTCTTCGAAGTGGGTTCTTCATGGACATTTATCAGAATCGAGTTTGCAAGACACAATCTAATGAGACCTTTAGCTTTTCTATCCATTACATCATATTTTGCAACCAAATCTAGATCCACAGGCCTATGGACATTTTTATCCACTGCATCCCATAGATCCTGGTCAATCAATAGATCTTCCATCTTTAGCTTCCACATTTCAAAGTTTGTGCCAAAAAAAATTTCAACCTCAATCCTCCCAAATGTGCTCGTCATCTGAAAAAGCCTACAACAAGATCACAAAGTATCCTCTGCACAAGCTCCCACTCAAACCTTGATTAGAACAAAAAACCCAACAACCCACAACTGAAACCAAAGGTGATCAGGTTCTGATACCACTTGTAAGGAAGTTAAAGTAGTGGAAACAACTTCCTATGCCAATCTTGAGGAGAGACAATATGCAAAAATTTAAATATGATCTAACAGCTACAGAAAATTTAGAAGCACATTTAAAAACATGAAATAAACAATAAAACGCAGAACACCAGATATACGTGGGGAAAACCCTTTCAGGTGAAAAACCCCACACTCCAAAAGCCTGCTCAATGTATTTCAAATCCAATAACAAGATTACATACTCTTGCAGAGCAAGTTTATTACAGAAGTATCACCAGTAAACAACTCTGGAAGAATTCCGGTAGCATTCTGACAACATAACAATACCTACAAACTCACACTATGCAAACAACTCCTCAAGACTCCAATTTATAGACTTCTGGCTATACAAGTAACCACTTGTGGTTTTACAAAACCATGTGCAAGGCTTCTCAGCCAAGATTCCAGTCCTAAAATAAGCTCTCACGTCCAAAATGAAATCCCTTATTTTTGACCCTTACAAATGTCATAGAATCTGTCATAATATGCCTAAAAATAGGCCTTCCATAATATACTATCATATGGGCATCTTTTGACACCTAAAAAACCAATTTTCAAAGCACCGACAATGCATAACAGCTGTAGGAAAATATTAAATAAAAATAACTATAACAAGAAATGTGTAGCAAGGTTGAGACACCTCGTTTCCCAACAGAGCCATTCCTTCATGTTTTGAAAGCTTATATATAGCATCGCTTCTTCATTTATCATACTTTGAATGACTTACTGTGCTTTACCTTATGCTGGCCATGTAGGGGTACGGCCCGCACATTTTGCTTAGTCATTCTAGGTAATAGAATAATGATTGTGCAACTATATAGTCTTTTGAATTAGGGATGCCCAACTGAATCACTGTATCATATATCTTTTCTAAATTTCTGATGCATATACCAAAGTTCTTCGATTTTCTTATCTGATAAAATCTTTTTCCTTACGTTTCATGTAAGTTTTTACTCTGACAAATACCATGCACAATGATGAAGTTTACATCTTTAGAAACTATAGTAGAATTGCTTTACAAGCATGCAGTACCCATTCCAAAAGATCAATGCAGCAAAGCTCTTCAACTGGGAGTTAGTTTTGCCGCAGGTTACCTCTTACTGTATCTTTCATTGTAATTTTAACCTGATCATAGGCAGAGAGTTGATTCAAACTTGAGGATAGAAAAAGAAAATGAATCGCCTTATGTTGTTATTAAACTAGAGTAATATCAAGTAATTCGAGAAAGGTTCTTTTCAATTATTATATATAATATATTTAGAAGTGATTGAGAATCTTCTATTATTAGATAACTATTCTAATAGTTTTCTTTCTAAAATTTGTTATCCTTTATGGGCTTCTATTAGCTAATCACTATTAATACATTAGGAGTAACATATGTTAGTAAGTATAATTATACTTTCTTAATATATTATTTAAGAATAGAAGCTAAAATATAGTTTTTGGTATGATTGCTTTCTTATAAAAGGTTTCTTATTAAGAACATAATAGAAAGTAAATAGAAAGTAAATATTCTTTTTAGTTATAAATATTTTATGCTCTTAGAAAGAACTATATTTACTTTGTTATATATAAAACTCAATTAGGATAGAGAATTAAGGTTTTATTTTCCATCTATTTAGAATGATAGAAAACTTCTATGAAAATGCTTGGGTATCTTGTATGCATGTTTCAAAGGCTTGTAAGAGATAGATCAATCTCTTGGTTACAATATAAGAATTTTGTAAGGACTAAGTTAGAAATTATTTCTTAAAGACAAGTTTTTTTTTATAGAAAATAAGATTTGGGATTGGATATTGTTTTAATATTTATTTGAAAATAGAAATAGAATGTGTGGAGTGGAAATAGGGAGTTGTATGTATTTATTGTAAAGTTAGTGATTTGCACTTAATATGTAAATGAAGGGATGTTAACAAATAGAATATCCTAGAATAGGAATTAAGTAAAGTTGTAATTTAAGTCTCTTAAATTAAATTCAATATTAGGAAACATATTCAGAAAATATAATGAATTGCCTCATGAGTTAAGTTGTATTATCTGTTAATAATAAATTTTACTATTGATAGATAGGAGTCTCAAAATTAATGATTTTGATCTATGCGATGGCTTAATGGACATTATGCTAGTATAATGTTTAGAAGAATAATTATATTGTTTGATTATACATATTTCTTTTAAGACTATATGATGCAAATGGGCCTTTGACTTCTTTTATGACTATATCCTAGTATACGTGATCCTTAATGAACAATGGCTAATTATTGTTTAGCCTTGATGGTTTGTTTATGCATATGGCATGTTGTTTTCTAGTTTTCATTCCATGATATTGTATGTATTAAATGGGTCATGCGGGTATGATTGTGTTGATTAGTAACACTGTTATCAATTTTATTAACTTTTATATGAAATACACTCAGAGATTCAATTATTCATGTTCTTAGATTTGAGCAGTGAGCCATAAATTATACCAATGGGTTTGGAATCAGGTGGTAATTTGGTTTATGTATGTAACATAGTTGGTTATGAAAATATGGGAGATCCTATGTGATTGCCTAGCGATGATATTCTACCTCAAATAATTTATTTCTCTCATTTTGTGTGTTTGGTTTATGTATGTAACATAGCTGGTTATGAAAATATGGGAGATCCTATGTGATTTCCTAGCGATGATATTCTACCTCAAACAATTTATTTGTCTCATTTTGTGTGGGTATTGTGAAACTAAGAATATGTGTGTAAAAAGGTCAAATGCTAAGACTATTGCATATCAAACTACGAAGCCTCTGCGCATTACGTAGGCAAGGCCAGGCCATCTAGGATGAGCCCCTGAGGCTAGTTCGGACCTTAAGAACTGGTTCTTCACTCTTATAGTTAAACTTCTTAAATCCTATGTTGTATTCCAAAACTTTTAGAAACTAGGCACTAGATTATGGAAATTTTGTAATGTTAGATCAATCACATTATCTTTGATGATATGTTCTAGTAACCTTGATGTTAGCTTGTAAGTAGCGTAGTAGAGGAATCTTAGAGGACCTAAGTTTAGTTGATTATGTTATGTTATGCATTCAATTGTTATTTGCTTACAAAAAAAGAAAATTATTCCATTAATTTGACCTAGTTTAGTGTTGTCCTCTGGGGTTCCTTGGCAAGGGCGTTACACTTACATTAACTTGAATGTTCTCAAGCATACCATAAATCTCCAAAATATTATAAACATGAAATTTCCACATTAAAGCCAAGGAGTTTGGTAGCATACTGGTATAAATATGGTATAATCTGTCATAGTAAAAATGACAACATTTGCCACATGGACTATCTTTGCATGTAGCTCCCACTTTGAACTTTGTCACTTGTTATGGAGTGTTCACAACTTTTTTAAAACATAATATGTAGTGCTACATGTTACATGGCTCCAATGTGTAAGCTTGCTTGGTGAAGTAAAAACTAAAATGGAATTATCTTTTGAACCAATTAGCAACCTTAGCAATTCTCCACAAAGGGGGATATCATGTTTTTTCTTTAGGTTCTTTGGTTATACCCAAATCAAATCCCCTATAGGATAGAGATTCAAGAGTCTCTAGTAATATGAAATGGTATTGTTTTTAATTTATTTATCATTTTTATTCTGTTTCAACTTTTATTTTAATGTTGACATTGATGGACATGTTCCAAGCATATGGGTGGTTATGACTTGTTAACAACATGAATTGAGGAATCCTGTAAGCTAGAACCTACCTACTTGTGCTAGAATGGAAGCTTTGGAACATGGTTTGGACATCCATCAAAGGATAAAGGAAGGGGATTTTTTATAGATGTTATATAGTTGTAACTTCCATATTGGATGCCATCATAGCCAAGTTATGTGGCACATGTGGGGCAACCTCCATTCAAATTTTGAATAGGTTCTTAAATGGCTTGACAAGGCCATGATGTCAGCTCAATCTTTTTTTTCTTTTGCCAATTGTTTTTCCTTGTCAGTTGAAACTTTGTTAGGCATTGTCCTTTTAGACCACTTTCCTTCTAAGTTTTGCATTGAATTAAAGTAGCCAAGCCCAAACAGATGCAATTGTTCTTAAATACCTCTCTACTATGTCATCAATCCACCATGGCCCACATCCAACATGTCTGGAACTTAGACCCTCATCCTCGTCTTGGATTACTAACTCATTATCCCCAACTACTTGGCTTGTGTGTGATGATTTTAATATGGTAGAGGATGCGTCTAAAAAATGTGGTGCATTGCCTTTGCACTAGGCAACTAGAGAGAGAAAGGCTCAGTTTCTCATGTTGTAATAAATTGTGCCCATTAAATCCTAATATTGGATGCCATCATAGCCAAGTAATGTGGCATATGTAGGGCAACCTCCATTCAAATTTTTAATAGGTTATTAAATGGCTTGACAAGGCCATGATGTCAGCTGAATCCTTTTTTTCTTTTCCCAATTACTTTTCCTCGTCAATTGAACTTTTGTTAGGTATTTTCCTTTCAGACCACTTTCCTATTAAATTTTGCATTTAATGGTAGTATGTTGCTTCTAGACCCCAAAAGATGAAATTATTCATAAATACCTCTCTACTAAGTCATCAACCCACCATAGCCCACATCCAACATGTCTAGAACTTGGACCCCATCCTCATCTTCAAAGCAGTTGGATAGATTGGTGGAACACTATCATAACTTGTACCTCCATATTTTAATGCATCTATGGGTGCTAGCTAGCCAAGTTTCACTGCCTAGTTTATGAGTCCACCACTGTTGAGCTCCACCAAGCCACCACTAAGCTTGAATCTTAACCCTTTGCTCCTTATCTACAACTTCATATTGTAAGACTTCATCAACAGAGTAGATTGTAGACAAGCATTCCACTGGAGGGGCTCAAATCAAGGCTCACATGGATTGGCTCAAAGTTAGTGATAGAGTTTCAAAGGAATTTTTCATTTCCTTAAGAGCTCCCCATCCTTTTCAAGTGA
Source organism: Cunninghamia lanceolata (assembly GCA_027924645.1). NCBI lineage: Eukaryota > Viridiplantae > Streptophyta > Pinopsida > Cupressales > Cupressaceae > Cunninghamia > Cunninghamia lanceolata. Next base: position 226,777 of record BSBN01000687.1, on the reverse strand, counting down.
TCAAGCACATTAAAGAAGGCTCCCAACTCCTTGAGCTATTTGCCATCACTCAAGCCTTTGTTTTCCACCATGAAATGGTTTTCAAAGCTCGATCATATGTATCTCCAAATTGAGATAATGATCTTTGAAAATGCATTCAGATGGTCCCTTAAATAGGTTTTCCCTTGTTCATAAAACCTTGTGTGATCAACTTCTCACTTAGGAAGACCTTCGTCATTTGCTACTTTTTCCATGGCCAATGATAAAACTCCTAGATCATGTGATGGATTTCCTTGTGAATTCTACTTGATGCCTTTTGGGATATGCTTGATAATGATCTCTATCAGGTTTATCTAGAAGCACACAATTCAAAATCCTTAGGCAACGTGATTAATAAAGGAAATATTAAGTTCATACCTAGGTCTCAAGATCTAGAGGATATCTATAAAAATTTTAGTAATCACTATATGCTTAATGTTTCCTACAAGATCATTGCCAAGGCTCTTTCCCTCAAGCTATGTCATTTCCTTCCTTTGATTGTTCAACTAGAGCAAACTAGGTTCGTTAAATATAAATATATTCTTGATAACAACATTGTTGTGTGGGAAGGAATGGAGTGGGCTAGACATTCTCAATAGAAAGTCATCTTTGTTAAAATTAATTTTTCTGAAGGTTATGATGGCATAGAATGGGATTTCATTCTTCCCATGCTTTAGGCTTTGGGATTTGGCCCCAAATTTTTGAGGTCTATTGAAATAATTTTGTTGATGGTTCTACCTACATCACCATTAATAGTCACCAATCTTCTTTGTTTAGGATTTTTTGTTCCATCCAACAAGGATGCCCTCTTGCTCATGCTTTATATGTTCTTGTTGTTGAAGGCTTTGGCTATCTTTTGGCTCATGCTATTTCATAAAACTTGGTTAAAGGTATCATTCTCCTTGATTCCTCTCAACAACTTGTCAATGGCATTTTTCTTATGACTCTTTCCTCACTCTTTTGGAGCATGAAGAAAATCTACCACTCAGGCACTTCAAGTATTCAATGGTAGAAGACTCAATGTTATATACAATCCTTCTTGCCTAAACTATCTTGGATTAATTTCTTTGGTTGGAAGTGGACTGATCATAGAAAGGTCTTCATGTTTCTTGCCATTCCCTTAGCCTTCCAAGCTTCTCCATCTACTTTATGGTAGGTTGTTATCAATCAAGTGGAAAAGACACTGACCTATTGGATCACTAAGTCATGCCCCTTGTAAGAAAATTTTAGATTTGCTCTAAAGTTTTAGTGGCTACTCATGTACATTCTATTCTTCATGCTAGGTGCCTTGTAAATATTCCTATCAAAAGATAGAAAAAATCTCACAATATTTCTTATGGGATTTTTTTGACCAAGGTAAAGGCTTCCATCAAGTTGCCTAGGAATTCTATTGCCTCCCTCATGACTCTAGAGGTCTAGGTCTTACTAATATTAAATGTCAAGGCATGACTTTATGTGCTAAATGGAATATTTGAGCCCTTGATGGAAATGAAACTTGGAAAATCCTACTTTGTCATTGTATTTCTTATGGTGTGCAAACTGTGAGCAAGGCTTGGTGGGATTTGGACTTCCATACTATTCTCATTATGGAGGATCCTATCCAAATCCAAGGGACCTTTGTGGTGAAAAGTACATGGAAAACCTAAGAGGCCATTAAGCCATGGCTCTTATGCAATGGCAATGGACTCAAGATTGGTTTTCCATAAATTAATGGTCTTTATGATGGTCTCTTATGATTACTTGCTAGGATAAACCTCTAGCTAAAGTTCCTTGGGTTCATGCTTTACAATTTTATAATAGAGGTATTAAGACTCTCCCAGATCTTTTTTCCCAAACTACTAGAAATCTTCTTTCTTGGACCAAAGCCAAGTTGAATTATAGACTCACTAATCAAGATCACGAGTCCTTTTAAAGACTATTGTTGCACAAAATTAGTCAAAAGTTATAAACCTTGGTGTAAAGATTGGAAATTGTATCCTAATACACTATTTTATAACTATAAACCTCACAATGGCTATGCTTAGCTTTCACCACATTTGCATATGGTGCACAAGATTGATGATAGATGGGTTCTTTAATTTTCAATAGATACATGGCAATGTAGGTTTCAAACCATTTGGCAAGTTTTATTGAGCCAAACCTTACTCATTTTTATTGGTGTAGTCTTTATTAAAGTCTTCCTTTTGGTTCCATATTGCTTCATTTGGGAGTTTCTAATCCCTATTGTTCTCCAGGCATCAAGAAACTCTCAAGCATATCTTTTGGTTGTCCTAGAGCTCAAGCAACTTGGCATTAGATTCATGAATTTTTAAGTGTTTGAGGTTGGAGCCTTTTTCTTGGCATATGGTTCTCCTAAGAGATTGGCCCAAAATCCTTGTGAAATTCACACAAATATGACATGCTTTCAAAGTGGAGATCTTTAGCATTTAGAAAGATAGGAATTCTACACTTTTTTTGGATCTATTATGTTGATAGAAATATCTCAATATATTCTAAACCTATGATATATATTCTAATGTGTTGATGCAGATACAAGTGCAAGCTAATAAAGTTGCACTTGAAGTGGCCCACCTACAACTTCTTCTTGATTATTAGATCAATAGTCCTTGTACAATTGTCAGAGTGCCACTGACTTTCCCCTCTAACAAGGGTCCATCCCCTCCGCAAGGCTGTTGATGTGGCCACAGTCAACAATCATTTGGGCATGATGCTCCCGTGTTTCCTATTGTAGATATTGTGGTTACAATGCTCATGGATGGCCCCAATCCTTTTGCCAGCATTCAACCTCTCCTTTGCATCACTCCAAAGGAGCTCATAGTTGGACCAATAGTAGCAAATTCCCTTGGCTCACACTCACTATCTCTGGACTACCAGGGTTGCTAGTCCAAGGTTGCTAGTCAATACCTTGAGTAAGTGTAGGCTAATGAGTATAAGCTTGATGATGCTCTTATTGGCTAGGAGATATTCTTAATGAGCACGATAATCAAAAGGTGTGGAAACCAGATGACTGTGACCCACATCCTGCTACTAGTGCTTTAACTCTTATTGATTAGCAACTATGTTTGTTTCTCTTTGATATGATGTATAAGACTCCACCTTGCTTAGACTTTAGGGTGTGACTATCTCCACCCACCCTTTTTTTATGTTATAGTGTATTTTTAAAAACCTTCATATTTAATATAAATCTCCATTTCATTAAAAAAAAAAAATCAATAAATTATTTATTATTTAAAATGTTTAAATTATTTAAATTTTTTTTCCATAAATAAAATTGTTCTCTGCCAAAAAAAAAAAATGGTAAAAATAGAAGAGATTAAACAGCCACTTATTTATCATTTCAAACATTTGAAATTTGAAATTAAAAAAAACAATGGTGTGGAGATGGAGCGTCTTCAGTAGCCCATACATAACTGCTGTACTTTCTCACACTTTAAATTAACATACTAAATTATTTACATAAACTCAGTTAATTTTTTTTTTTTTTATCACAGTAAAAATAAAATAATTATTTATCACTTTTCTAAACCAGTATAATCTTCTTTTTATCCCACAGCTTTATATTCAACTCTATCAAAAATTGAAAATAATGCCTGCTAATTCAGATAATTTCTCTATACAAAGATTACCAGACAGCCCAGTAAAGGCAGTGCCACCTTAACATCTGCGCTTCCTTGTAAAGCTGCCCATTTTGCCGCTTGTTTTTTCTTGTTTTTCCGCTGCTCGTTGAGATGCCAGGAATTGGATTTCTTCATGTTCGCTTGCCTTTTTTTCATCTTCACTCCCGACCATGTCAGCTGAATGCTTGGCATCTGCAAGGAACGAGTTTATGTCGATAAACCCCTCGCCGTCCTCTCCTGCCGGGAACTTTTCTAAATCTTCGTCGTTAAACAGAATGTTGCTCAGAGAACTTAACCAGAGGCCGAAAGAATCCCGATGCTTTTCGGTAAGAGCTTCTTCGTTCTTACCGTCTTCGTCAAAAGACGGCAATGATAACAAATCACGGGCTCTCCCTCAGTTGAGAGAGGGAACAGAAAATCATCGAAGCAAATTTCTGGCGACTCAGGCAATCGCTGGAGGATCACCTCCCAATCAATGTCTGTTTGTTCACAGAACTTGTCATTCTCCATTGTGCCTTCCATAACCACATACTAAGATATAAGTTTTTGCTACTTCAATTCTCATGCACATTTACAGTTAAATGGTATCAATATATTGAGTTATCCATTCATATAAATTTAAATTTCATATAAATCTGTTTGATTTTTTCTAGTTTCGTAAAAATCACAAAAGCTATAAAAAACATAAAAAATATTGACAAAACTTGGAAAAGATATCTGGGCATACCCACCATAGATATATTTTTTTATTTTTTTAAATATAAATATACTAGTTTTAAACTAATCTGCAGTTAACACACTATCTATCCACAAATGTCTGCTGGTATTTAAATTGAATGCACTGTAATGTTTCCTTTGGGTCTAATTGCTCTTACCGCAATGAAACTGAGGTCAATGTCTGTGCACTGATTGCAATAAGATTTTTATTTGCACTTGTATGGCCGCCGCATGCGATGTAGCAGCTACAAAGTTGCATTTAATTTGTTATGAACTACTGCAGATCTTTCTCAAACACGTACCAAACATGTATGCGTGGATGTGAAGACATTAATATTGACATTGATGAGCCTAAGGGTCGTTGATGAACTTGAGATTTAGGCCTCAAATCCTCAAGTGGCTTGGTAAAGTTTATATACTAGCAATCGCACTTTGGTGTGCAATGGGTACGCGGAAGAGGTGTGGAAGTTCAATTGCCATGTCTTTAAGTGAATGATGATTGTCTTGTATTCTTATGTCCCATGGCATTTTTGTTTTCTCGAGTGTCATGAATTAAATTGTATACTCTTAAAGGATTTCAAGATCCCTATGTTTTTCCTACTAACTACTTCAAATTTGTGAGCTTCGTGTTTGGTGTCTAGTCTCTACTTGCATGCATCCCCTTTCTAGATTCTTGTTCATGCACTGCACCTGGGTTCACTTGCATTCCATTAGTTGTGACCTAGGTATACTATATATAAGCTAGGTTTAAGTGGAGAAATCCAAATGTAGGTTTCTAATTATCACATCTATTTGATTCCAGAAGCATTTGATAAAGTCATACATGACAAACAAGATAAGCTTAAAACAACAATATATTTAGCTTGGGAATGAAAAGAACAAGCATGCTCCATTTTACATAAGTACAAGCTTAATATCTATCCAGTCTAGGTAACCATCTCCCAAAATTATTTACATAGGATAGGTGTCTAGCAAAGCATTTGATGGATAACAAAATGGAGTTCTCTATTAAATATCCTATAAGAGAAGCAATAAGGACTGCACAAGGAATTTGAAAAAGAATCTGTTTTCATAGGAGTCATGGGTATCGCCACTTGCATACAACACAAGGCATTGCTATAGTAAACTATCAGTTGTTGATCTCTCAAAATAGCTCATTGCATCTTTGGATCATTGGCATGAAACAACCAATTGAAAGTCACTCTCTTTTCTCTATAGTTGGATCATTCACATGAGAAGTACCATTTTATGAGTCTCCAATGGAGATAGATGATCTAGACCAACCCATACCAAGCTCCATGATCTTTAATGTAGTACTAATCTCAAATTTGGAATGCTCATTACATGTGTCATCTTTTGATTGTTGGCATGAAATGACCAATCAAAAGGTAGTTTGTCTATCTATTCCTCTCTCTCTCTCTCTCTCTCTATCAATCTATGAAAGAGTTTTTATAAACTCAATATTGAAAAACATTAAATGTAACTTTTAAAATTTCAATACATATTACATGTACCTTGGAGGGAATTGACATGGGATCCCTATCCAAAACAACATAATATTATTGAATTAGCATTGTCTCATGCTCTTATAAACTCGGTATGTAAACATGTTATAAGGATAGTGAATGTCTTACAGAAGCTCAAGGCAATGGGAGTGCTACAAAGTAGATATAGGAGAGAAAGAAAGTTCACTTAAGTTGATAAAGAAGAAGATTTATCTTTTTTAATATTTTTTGAAAAGAAGTGTTGTGCCACAAATTATAAGATTCAATATATTTGGTATTTTATTTAGTAGCACGTGTCTCATATTTTTAATGTGTTCTTAAAATAAGTATTGTGGAATGAAGTATAAGTTCCAATATATTTGATTTTACATCATGTAGTGCACTTATATATGAACAATTATAATAATTAGGTTAAAAATCCATTCATGTTCTTGACATGTTAAAACAAAATGTGCTTACTGGCTATTAGAAGAAGCACAAGTTATTATGTTAAAGCTTGCAAGCATGTGCATATATTTAAATTGTTATGTATTGATAATAAGCAAATAATTGTAACTAACTCATTTATAATGTTTTAAAGTGACTATGATCTAGCAGTTTAATTTATCATTTTTTTGGTTTTAGGGGTGCCCCCCCCCCTCTCTCTCTCTCTCTCGATTCAGGTAGCTTTCTCTTTATTTCTTCCTCTACATCCTTCTCTATCTCTCTCTCTCTCTTTCTCTCCTATTTCTTACTCTTCTTGTCTTTCTCCTTCTGTTAGTCTTTATCGGTCTCACTTTATCTCTCTATCTCTCTATCAATGCCCCTTTCTCTCTATGTTTATGTACCTCTCTATCTTCCCCTCTCTATTCATCTCTATCTCCCTCTCTCTCTATCCATCTCTATCTCTCTACCTCCCTCTCTCTATAAATGTATATATAAGTTCTTGCATTCTCTATTTCTCTCTCTCCACTTTTCTATTCCTCTCTCTAATTCTTTCTCCCTCCCTCTCTATTTCTCTGTCACTTCTAGAAATAATCAAATATATAATAGTAAAACATGTAGGAGAAAGTCTAGATGTTGATGCAAGATTTGGTTTAGTTCTCCTTGTATTGTGATTAAATTCTAATTTAGTATTGTACAAATGACTATGATTAACTAATTCTACTATTATGAACTCTAGAGAAAATCATGTCAACAGTTGTGACCTCCAATTTCATGGTCCTATTTGAAACTCACAATCACATCCTTTGCACTTGAAAACTATAAAACCATGTTTTCCCACACAAGATATTTGTGCAGGAAAATGTATGGCTGGTGAACACCTTTGAGAATTTGTTATGCAAGGATTGGAGTTTGATACTTCTTTATGCCATAATTTGACCCTCATTTATTGATGTTTACAAGATCAAAGACATGGTGAATGCAAGATGCCTAGCATGAAGACCAATGGAATATCTATTCTCTAATACAAATACATACCTAGAATCTTCAATACTTTGATTCTTTTACTTTTTAATTAGATGATGTGGCATTCAAATGTTGAAGGATGACAAAACTAGGCTCTTAGGTCATGTATTTGAATATGACTCTCTATACTCTAATTAAGGCAGTCTTAATGTGCAAGCCAACAAACAACAATCATAATTTTAAATTGAGTTAGTTTAGAATGAATAGAAAGGTGATTTTGAATTCAGAGGACGTGATTGTGCCAATGATTAGTTGAGGAGGGAGAATAGTGACTATGATCATGTCTAAAACAAAGAAATAGACAAATTGTAAAGTAAACATCGTAATGAAAACTAAAATAATTGAAAAAAAATTTCCAATTTCTATTAACTTTTGACACCTAATTAATTCAAATTAAATACAAAATGAACACTCTTTAAATATAATTAAAATAAATACAAAATATGAATTATACTTAAAAATCAATCAAAATTGGAATTTATATTGTGGTCCACTACCTAATAACATAGAGGTTAGTGCATTCCTTACACCATAAACCAAACCCACGTGCCAAAATATGAATTATTTAAAGGATTTCCATCTTGTTTTGGTATTTTCCTCGGTGGGATTTATTTTGTTCTGGACTTTTAATAATTGTGTGAAGGCAGAGAACGGCAACAATGCATTTTTAGCCTCTCACCGACCACATGCTCCTCAGAAATTAGAATGGAATATTCATAAATATTGTTTAAGATTTTATTACGTTATATATATATTGGCAGATTACCTTACACATTTTTGTTTTGCCTTATTTATATGATGGGTATGCGCCTACCATGAAAAGCACATAACATTAAAACTAAAAAATTATGGCGTCCAAAACACTCCTTTCATAAAATATAATATAATAGTCAAATCTTGAAATGACTATTAAGTGATTCAGCCCACGTCCGCCAGTTTAAGTTTAGCGGCAGCCATTTACTACGATTAAATATCAAAAAACCGGTTAAAAGAACTGCAAACGAACAACGGAAAATGACAGAGAGAGACGGAAACTGGCGACGGGCGAAATCTAACGGTTGAAGAGGCTTCAATCGTCTTGCACTGCTTTGCACCAATGGAAACCGTTGATCTCCAAAGTCAGTCTCTCTGCTCACAAAGGGAACGCCTTTGGCGTAAAAATGCTATCTACCAGTAAACAGAGTGGATTTAACTTAATAAATGCCATTTCCTACCTAACCATCCGTTGATCAATCTACCTGCCTACCCAATTGTAGAATGCTCTTTATGTTGTAGGTTTTTATATTTAAAAAATAAATGTCAGCTCTAAATAGTTTCTATTTCATTTTTCTTCTATAGTCACGATGGGAAGCATCCCCTACTCCTATGTCTCTTTGCATAATTATTGTAAGGGATAAAATAAAACAAACTTTTCTTAATCTCTAATTTAGTCTAATTCAATGATATATAAATAAGTATAAATCAATTTAGATAGATAAAATGATGAGTTGATATTAATATTTTGATAATTTGTAATGATTAATAATGTACTTAGCTCGATAAATAAAGATGGTTTTAAGATTGATATCAATTTGAAATTGATATGACTCAGAAATTTTAGAAAAGTAAATAATAGATTATTGAAATTGATATGACTTGGAAATTTTAGAAAAGTAAATAATAGATTAGTAAATTGACAAGAATCTGAATATTTGGTTGTGATTGTGTAAGGATGAGTTTGACTATTAGGGACAAATCCACACTCACAAAGTTGTCTTGTGTGATCTGCAAACTTTTTTCTTTTGCTTCACCTAATATGGTGGGGCCTGTTCTACTCTTCCTGAATATTTGGGGACTTGGCAATATTTAAAAATACCATAAAGTCTATTGTCATTATATGTCACAAGGAGCTTTTTCTTAGATCAATCCCCCAAAATTGAACAATATTGAAAACAATAATCTTTAGTCATGCAAATGCTTCTAAAATGCTTATGCAGAGCTAGATTCCTTTTAGAGCATCAATTGGTGTAGAGGTGAATGATATTAGAATTATTTTTCTTGATTCCCAAATGATCAAAATGTATGCATTTAAATACAAGGACATAGCAACATATCATGCAAACTTGTGTTAATCAACCCTAGGTGAGAAAGGTAAAGGTGGGAAGTTTGCCACATTTGAAATTTTTAAAATTAAATTTGGGGAGGGTGACCCCATGACTACAAACTATTCCTAGGACAAAAGGGGCTAGATCTTAGTGAGCGATGCATGCATGGAAGTAAGTGCGCACATAGGAGTAATAAATAAGTGGATAGGGAAAATGTATAAGTGTGTGTGAACATGGGAATGGATATAGGTGGTAGGTGCATAGGAATATGTGTAAATGATAGGTGGATAACATTAACAAAGAGATTTGACATTGCATAAAATTATGTCATTTATCAATATGTCTATGTATCAAAGCACTCCCCTCAAAATAGGCACAAAACTAAATGGGAAATAACATGGGTATGTAAATTTCACTATTACATTTTACCCCCACTTTAAGGTCCATGTGAATCCTAGAATGATAATGCATCTCAAAGTATGTCACACTCACAAACACACATGTAAAGTAACTATTCAGATATGCAAGAGATATTGCCTAAGGTCCATATATATCTAATCATGAAATGACAAGGGACTAATAATGTTTCCCATGACATGGGAAATAGAGATGGCGATGCGACCCTCAGTGGCCAAGAACACTTGTGTAAGTATAAAGGCACTAAGAATAGGCATACCCAATGTAACATCCAAGAGCATGAGCACACAAAGGTCAATTTAAGGCAATTAACCCCTTGTGATATAAAATCCAAACTATAGGAAAGGGCCTAAAAGAAGGCCTACATTAGGGGAAATTTACATATAAAATGGGTCTCCTAAGAAAATTCAAAAAAACAAAACTTTTCTCATATAATACAATTAAATAAATATAAATTACTTAACTACATGAGTTATGTGGGTCATCTATTTCTATTATAATTCTTGTAAAACTCAAGTTCACTTTTCTTTTTATATTATTTCTTTTCTTGATTTATTTCTATTTTCTATTTTATTTTTAAGTTATATTTTAAAAGATACACTTTCTAAATTAAAACTCAAGTTCACTTTTCTTTTTATATTATTTCTTTTCTCAATTTATTTTCTATTTTCTATTTTATTTTTAAGTTATATTTTAAAATATACACTTCTAATTTCATGTTTTAAACTCAAGTTTTACTTAAAGAATGTACTAAAAAGTAGTTTATATTTTTTAAAGGTATATAAAAAATAAAAATGAAAATTTTAAATAACTTTTTAATTTTCCTTTCTCTAAAATATAAATAAATATTTGTTAGCTTTTTATCTTCCTATTATATTTCCTTATAAATCTCAAGTTTACTTTTGCTTTTTATATCATTTAAAAAAAAAAAAATTTCTTGAAATTCTTTTAACTTTATATATTTTTAAAATCTAAACTTTCTAAGAAAATATTTGTTGAAATATTTTTGAAATGCTTTCTAGATTCTTTTCCTAAAGAATGAAAGTATTTTATTAGAAAACATAAGAATTTCTATAATAGAACTTAAGAATATAAATCTAAAAAATAAAAAGAATCTTTTTTATTTAGAAAGATGATTGAGATATAATAGGATATGTAGAGTTTAATTAACCATCATGAGTTAATTCATAGGATTTTAGAGAGTTTAATTTTATAAAATAAATATTTTTATTTTTATTTTGTATGATGTTACCATAACGGTTGATGTCATCTTTTAGTTGATTTTTGACAGCTCAATATTTTGATGATGTCATCCTTAGGAGGCCCATTTTTATGTAAATTTCCCCTGATGTATCTAAAATAGAAGGATAAATCCATGATAAGGGGCAAGGGCTCATAACGAGGAAGGAGAGCACAATAATGTAGGATGTAATCATGAATACTTGAATAGAATAAGGAGCCCTATATGGGCACGATAATGTGGTGGGGTCAAAAAATGTGGAAAAGGGGGAAGGCTCAATGACCCCATATCAAAAGGTGTGGCAATGATAACATAGAACATAGAATGGGGATGCATGATGCCCCATGTCTCAATATCAGGCAATGATATTCCAAATGTAAAGGAGGGATGAAATATGCCCCCAATGTGTATCTCAAAAGGTGAATCAATGTAAGCTCATGTTCATAGTGTACTAATGTCAATAGATATGAATGAAGGCACAAATAAGTAATATGTGAGAATGTGATCATCAAATCATAGATAGGTAGATTCCCTAACATGCATTGAATAACACAAGAAGGTTCATAAATGATATGAGGAAGACATGATGTCCTCCAATGTAATAGGATATATTAGTAATAGAGGCATGCAATGTAGAAGATGGAAAGCATGATGCCCTCAATGTAAGGATGTGGCAATAGAACTTGTGCAACATGTAAGATGGTGACATGATGCACCCTGGTGTCAAGGTGTAGCAAAATAATCTCTAAGTGTAATGGGGGAAGACATGATGTTGAATCCCAAAGTAAAAGTGATTCTAGGAGTGTGAGATGACAATGAAGGACCAAGATATAAAGCTCTAGAAATATGATATAGTAATGTAAGTGTAATAGGTAACTCTAGAGAGTAAGATGTGTTAATATAGGGTCAATGTATGAAGCTCTAAGAAGTGAGGTGTATCAATAAGGTCAAAGCATAGGCTCTAATAAGCATGATATGTCAATGTAAGGTTGATGTATTTAACATGTGATGTATTAAAGTATGATCAATAGATAAGCCATATCAAGCATGATGTCACAATATGAGATAAAAAAAGTAAGGTCTAGGAAGCATGATATAATAATGTATGGTCGATAAGTAAGCTCTAGGAAGCATGATGTAACTTTATGAGAGAAATAAGTAAGCTCCAAGAAGCATGATACAAAAATGTATGATCAATGGGTCATGAGCATATGTATAACAAGGAAACAAAAGTAATGCAAACATAGAAAAAGCATAGAAATAAAGCAAGTACACAAACTAAGTAAGTAGTAAAGGTAAAAGATGGGGGTCAGGCATAAAGATGAGATAAACAAAAAAATGAAAATGGAATACCAAAAATGACTCTAGGGAAGACAAGTGTGAAACCAAAGATAGAGGGTGAAATGAGTGTGAAAAATCAATGTGTATATAGAAAGGTCAAAATCTAAGGACACATAAGGTAAATGGAAGAGTGGGATCACATAAGAGAAAATGACCAAATGGAAATGCCACAAAGCACAAGGAAGAGGTGACATGAACAACACAACACATGTTCAAAATCACTTGTGTCAACATGCACCTTAAAGGTGTCTTTGCATCATCCACATGCTAACTAGGAATATGGAAACACAAAGCCAAGAAAAAGAAAGCAAAAGCATAAAATACAATGAGTAATGATAAAGATAGATCTATCCAATGAGCCCATATTTTATATTAGGTGGTTTCTAATATGGCATCATTGAACCTTACACTTTAAATCAATTTATTAGTTTGTCAACTAGGGCAGTGTCCAAGGCTATTTGCAAAAGGAGACTAGGTATCTCAGTACAATAGTGTTAAATGGCCTTTAAAAATGGAAAGATAAACAATTTCTAAACTAGAAAACATCTGAAGCTATTCTAGGAAAGCCTTTTAAGAAGCTAAACTACTAAATGGAGTAAATCTGACTATGAAAGCACAAATAGTTTTAAACTAGAAAGCATGTGAAATTTATCTCTGAAAGCATGAAAAATCTAACTATGATAATGAACAAAAAACTACAACTTAATTTCTTAACACAAATTAACAAAACCTTGGAACTTCAGAATTTCATGCAAAAACCACAGAGTTGATCTTAAAACCACGTTACTACAAAGAACTACTACAGGACACTACAGAACATGTAGGCTAACACATCATGTACAATACATTAGAGAATTCAATACTTGACAAAACGTATTACTAACACATACATTACATAAAGAATAGATACTTATCTATGTTAATCCTTCAAGTGGCAGCTCTCAAGAATACGCAGTAAAAATACTTTGTAAAGCTTCAAAATATTGTTCATAACTCCAACAGTATCATCACACAGTATTCATAATTTTACAAAGCAATTTTTGAAAATCAGAATAATCTATTATCTTCCTTGTTGTTTTTTTGAAAATATGAAAAAATGCTCTATATTTTATATGCTAGAATTATGCCTAAGATCTAGAGGTCAACAATTTCAAACTTTTTCTACCTGTAAAGTTTTAATTGAAAACATTAAATTCTTAAGAAGTCTTCTTTGATCAAATAACTAAAAAGAAAGTAAAAGCTCCGAGTGGAAGCTCTCAAAATACTGATGTCTTTTATAAAATAGAAGTGTTGAGCATATTTCATGTAAGGAACAATAAATAAAATTGGGACTTATGTTGGTGTTGCTTAGGACTCTTTCCGGAGTCTCCAACTTCCAGAGTTAGATTCATGAAGCAATCTTTCTCCATAAAGTATTCTTCTCCTCATTGTGAGCCATTTTTAACAAAAATAATTCCTTTACTGCCACACTCCATTAGTTTCAAGGTTCAATTTACTCAAAATGGAAAATAGAGTATTTATACATCATTTTTAAGTAATAAGCAACAATTTATCATATAAATCAAATAAAGTAGGCTTAGAATGTGTGCTTCTGGACTCGACTGTGTGTAGCGTTTTTAGATCGACATTTTGGATCACACTCTGTGATCCATCATCAGGATAAAGAGAAGAGAATACTTAAGTTGCAATTGCCCACACTCCCCTCTCTCTTTATAAGTAACCATCTCTGCAATTGCAACTTAATTATTCTCTTCTCTTCATCCTGATGATGGATCATGGAGTGTGATCCGAAATGTCGATCTAAAAAAGATACACACAGTCGAATCCAAAAGCACACATTCTAACTTATCATGGACTGTGGAAATATCATGTCTTTAAAGTAGGCTTAGTCAAGCTATGGAAAAAGGATCATTTGGGCTAATGATGATGAAGGTAATTTTTAACTCATCAGTTTCTCTTTTATGTCATGTGTAATCTCAATATTTAAGATTTGTTATTTGTATTCACAGCATAAAAGTTTGTAAGTGTATGAAGGATAAGATGTGTCATATGATATGAAAGATAGAAACATGTCATAATTTGATATAAATGATTATAAATTATCCATGGAAAAAACCCTAATAGTTTCCATAGTAATAGAGTATGCTAGGATGGGAAGGCAGGATAAAAGATAACTTGAGCACTATGTATACCTAAACCCTAATCCAAATATTTATAAGTAAATAAATTGGATCAAACCCTAGGTAAGGCTAAAAATATGTGGAGAAATTAGAATAATATCATATTTGAAAATATAATTTAGAAACCTTAGAAGAAGGTTGGGATTTTTTTGATATGATGGTTTCACCAAAATGTATAGGAAAATAAACTTTTATTAATGTGTAACCTACGCTAATCCAATGATATGCATACAAATAAGAATAAATCAGTCTAGGTAAATAATCATGAGCTGATATTAATATTCTAATAATTTGTCATAGCTCATATTTATGTAAATAGATATAATTGTACCTAGCTCAAGAATTGAAGATGGCTCTAAGGGGCGGGAGCAAAAAGTTGGGGGGCCAAAAAGTGGCCAAATTTTTAAAAAAATTAAGCCATAACGCAAGTGCGTTATGCTCTACTATTAAAAAAATCTATTTTTAAAGCTTAAATCATTGACACAAATGCAGATGTTCATATTATAGAAGACTGAATTATATTAGAACATTCGAGATCCCTTAGAAAAATGTAATAACAAAACTACTTTTCCTTATGTTAGGTTGTTAAACCCATCATTTTTGACACTCTTCTTTTAACAAAATAAGAGGAATAAGCATAGAAGGCAGAGAATTTGATTTTACTAGTTTGTATATTGGTCGGTTTACATTCCGTGACTTCATTTTCATTGAATAAAAAAGTTTATCTAATTTGAAATAAGGGGCAGAGTTCACTGTCATGTGCTTTTCTAGCTGAGAGGGTCCATAATGTCCAGGGTTCTTCCAAGAATGGCTTGCAATAGAAATAAGTTTTTGTTATACCAATCCTCCTGGTAAAGCTACAATTCAAACGCCTTCTTTGAAAGTTGAAATAAATTAAATTAGACTTACAATTTTGATTTTCTTCTATTGCTTCAACATCATTGTTGTTTTCCCCATCAGAAACCAATTCATTCAGTAACTTGTTGCCCATTGGTTGACTTGAACTGCATACTATGTTAGAAGAAGGGCATCTTTTATCTATATCAATGTTGGTATTCATAAGCTGAAGAGCATTGATATTTTTCACACACCCTATTCTTTGAAATATCTTAATCTTAAAATATGACTTGGATATGTACTTGAACACAACAAAATCTCCAATCTCTAGCCCATGATGATTCACAAATTTTTCCGAACCCTACCTAAATTCCAGTTTATTTATGGTACCCCCTAATTGTACATCCCACTCCTACCCACCTGGGCCTTGCAACACCATATGTTTTTCTGTGTCATTTATAAATTGTGAAACAAATGTAGGAGGAATGTGCTATGGTAAACACATTATACAATGAGATTTTAAAAGTTCTTAACAGTGTACAGGAAATAAAAGAATGAAAATTATTGTATAGAGTTACTAGTTTTTGTGTAAAGTCTCCAAGCATAACTTTGACAAAGGAGGCACACCCATTAAAGCTCTCTTTATCATGGTATTTGCCATGTTTTTTAAAACATTTGTGACTGCATGCTCTGCATGGTATAAAAGCTCCCCCATTTCTTCATCCTCCATGGAAAACACAAACGTAGATGCAAAAGCTTGTGTAAAAATAACCCAAACAAAAAGAACTATACATAATTATGAATTATCTACAAGCACAAATATACCTACAAATACAATAAACAAAATTGGTAGAGAGTGAATTTTACACAATATTAGTACAGGGGAAAAAATGAGCCATGGTCTGAGTGATTGATGGTACTTGGTATTTTCTTAGTTGGTAGCACTTAAATTGAGGAGATGCATAATTAAGTACGATTACATGGATCTGAAGAAAAGATGACAGCCTACACTCATTTTTTTAAATAATCATGGTGATTTTCCTCGATGGTACATTCCTTTATATATTTGATCATATGCCCTTTAAATGATGTTATCTCCATGTTCATATTCCCTAGACATTTCCTTCAGTTTCTTTATTTTATCAGGACAGATCCTAATATTTTGTTTTGTTTTGATTTTTGTTCACTATTGTTACTAAATTTTAAAACAATTTGAAGTACACAAAATTTTGTTTTTATTTTTGGTCACTGTTAGTTCCCAAATTTTAAAACAAATGTTTTCTTAGTTTTTTTAGACTATGTTTGTAGTTGTGAATAATTCACTAACATTTTTTGGTATAGTTTAGTCAATCATTGTAATTGAGATATTATTGTCTATTATATTTGTAATGTCTTTCCTTAGTTTTTTGGGAAGAGCTTAAACTATACCTCAAACCCTATTCCCTCGACCCTAAACCCTAATCCCTCAACCCTAAACCCTAATCCGTTATCCCTAAAGCCTCAACCCTCAACCCTTAAACCTTAAATCGTAAACTTTATCCCTAAACCCTCAACCCTAGACACTATACCTTAAACTCTAATCCCTTATCCCTAAACCCTAAACCCTATCCCTAAAGCCTCAACCCTCAACTCTTAAACCTTAAATCCTAAATCCTATCTCTAAACCCTCAACCCTCAACACTATACCTCAAACCCTAATCCCTCAACCCTAAACCCTGATCCCTCAACCCTCAACCCTAAACCCTAATATCTTAACCCTAAACCCTAAACCCTATCCCTAAATCCTCAATCCTTAAACCTTAAACCCTAAACCCTATCCCTAAACCCTCAACCCCCAACACTATACCTCAAACCCTAATCCCTCAACCCTAAACCATGATCCCTCAACCCTAAACCATGATCTGTCAACCCTAAACCCTAATCCCTAAACCCTATCCGTAAAGCCTCAACCCTCAACGCTTAAACCTTAAATCCTAAACCCTATCCCTAAACCCTCAACACTATACCTTAAACCCTAATCCCTCAATCCTAAAGCTTTAAAGCCTCAACCCTTATCCACCCCTCTCCCCCCCTATCTGCCTCACCCCATCTCTCCCCTATCTCTCAACCCTTAGCCATCTAGGTCTCCCTCTTACCCCTAAAGCCTCAACCCTCAACCCTTAAACCTTAAATCCTAAACCCTATCTCTAAACCCTCAAGCCTCAACACTGTACCTTAAACCCTAATCCCTTATCCCTAAACCTTAAACCCTATCCCTAAAGCCTCAACCCTCAACCCTTAAACCTTATATACTAAAACCTATCCCTAAACCCTCAACCCTCGAAAATATACCTTAATCCCTAATCCCTCAACCCTAAATTTTATCCCTAAAGCCTCAACCCTCAACCCTTAAACCTTAAATCCTAAACCCTATCCCTAAACCCTCAACCCTCGACACTATACCTTAAACCTTAATCCCTTATCCCTATACCCTAAACCCTTATCCCTAAAGCCTCAACCCTCAACCCTTAAACCTAAATCCTAAACCCTTAAGTCTCGACACTATACCTTAGACCCTAATCCTTTATCCCTAAACGGTATCCCTAAAGCCTCAACCCTCAACCCTTAAACCTTAAATCCTAAAACTTATCTTTGAACCCTCAACCCTCGACACTATACCTTAAACCCTAATCCATTAAACCTAAATCCTAAACCCTATCCCTAAAGCCTCAACCCTCAACCCTTAAACCTTAAACCCTAAACCCTATCCCTAAACCCTCTACCCTCGACACTATACCTTAAACCCTAATCTCTTAACCCTCAGCCCTAAAGCCTCAACCATCAACCCTTAAACCTTTAATCCTAAACACTCTACCCTCAACACTATGCCTTAAACCCTAACCCTTAAACTGTCAACCCTTAAACCCTTAATCCCTCAAACCTTAAACCCTTAAACCCTAAACTCTCAGCCCCTAGATACCCTTAAACCCTATACCCTATACACTTAACCTTGGACACTCAACCTTGAACATTATCTCTGAACCTTCAAACCTCTACCCTATACCCTATATCCTCAACCCTATACTTATGCCCTAAACACTTAACCCTCATCCATATGCCTTATATCCTCAACCTTGAATCCTAAACCCTATATCTTTGACACTCAACCTTGAACATTATCCCTCAACTATAAACTCTCAACCCTCTACCCTATACCCTCAACCATATACTTAAGTCCTAATCCCTCAATCCTCAACCCTATACCTTAAACTCTAAAACCTACACCCACAAACCCTCATCCCTATACCCTATAACCTCACCCTTATACCCTAAACCCTAAATATTGTGCCTCAACCCTATACTTAAAACCTAAAGCATACACTCTCAACCCAAGTCACCCTATGCCTTATATACCCTCAATCCATATCATAAACCTAAACTCAATATCCTAAACCCTAATCCCCATACCTTACACAATTAATCTTATACACTCAATAAGATGAATATTATCCCTCAACTGTAACCCTCAACCCTCTACCCTCAACCTATTACTTAATCCCTAATCCCTCAACCCTCAACCCTATACCTTAAACCCTAAACCCAAAAACCTCAAACCTCAACCCTAAAAACTCTACAAGCTCAGGTCCTTATATACCCCAAACCTAAAACCCTTACATACATACATACAAGCATACATACATACATACATACAGGCACACACACATACATACATACGTACAAGAATGCATACATATATGGTAGAGATGATGAATATGAAAGAAGTGAATGTAGAAATGGTACAGATGAATATTATTAGTACAAGGTTATATATAGTTGTTATGGAAAATGGTGAAGTTGTAGGTGCAGATTTGTATGCGGATGCTATAGGTTGTGATGAGGGATTTTGGTGGAGGAGGCTGGATGATGTTTGTTGGATCCCACGAAGGAGGAAAGGAGTGGAGAGAGTATTTGGAGGAGGAGATCGTGTTGTGGTGGACATGAGTCCACGAGAGGAAGGAGGAAGAAGGTGCACACTTGGTGGAGGAGGATGACAAGTGTCTCGGCTAAGTGCTGGAAGAGACGGAGGAAGAAATTTTTTCTGTCTAATTTAGCGATGGAGTTTGAAGTACATTGAATTCAACCTAAAAGAGTAGTCCCACTACCCAACTCCATTTTGTGAGTCCTACTCACAAAATTTTCCTACCCAGCGTGTCTGATGTAGGAGCATCTGAGTGAAATGGCAATCAACATAACCCAAAAATATTTTCAGGTTTGGTTTTTAGTTTTGATTTTGGTTTGGTGGTCATTGGCATCTCTCAGCATCACAGAACTTCAAATTTGGCACAAAATTGCAAGAATCAAACTTTCACTAGTTCACAATTTCAACACTCTGCAGGTAGTTTTGTAAAATTTATTCCCAAAAATCTGGAAAAGATAGAGTAAAATCCTTTGCAGGGGCATTCTTGGAGGTAACATTTCAAATGTAGAAAAAGAATCAAAGTTATATCTTCCACTATTTGGGAGAAATTAATGTCATAAATTTGTGTCTCTAAAGTCGAAAGTGTGTCCCAGTTTACAAAAAATTTAAAATTTCATAATTTTGGAAGGCTAGAGAGAAATCCTTCTGCGGAGGACCTGAGGGGGTCATAACACACCTTTGGGCAAATTTTTAGGCAAAACAGAGAACTTTCATTTTTTTGCTTGCTGGCACCCAATTCTGCATATTCAGAGCATCATTTTGGTTATTTGATTTGGCTAGGAATTAAGGGAAGGTTAACAACTAATATTCAACTTTTAATTCATTCTTTTTAATTATGTTTTCTTTTACAAGCTAAAGAAGGCCTTTAAAATTAATTGAGATTTTTTTGTTTGAGCATCCAAAATAAGAGGAGTTCGACATAAAAAAAAAACTACCAAGAAGGTGCCTAAGTCTCTTTTAAAAGGGAATTAAATAAAAGAATATGAGGAGCTGCAAGGGCGCTGGAAATGGAGGGAGTTTATTTTGTGTGAAGATTCAGCCTCGAGAGAGGGCATATTTGATTTGATTGTAAGAGGGAAGCCATTGAAGGTTGAAGATAAAATTTTGATTGTAATTTGTGAGATTGATTTCAGATTGTTGTGTTATTATTCAAGTTAAAATTTGTTTTTGCAATTTCTGTTTGTCTTGTGAGTTTGTGAATTCTTTAAGTGAGAGGGAGTACCTCTTGCATCATGAGCTCAGTGAATAAGCAACGACCTTGTAGACTTTGCATGGAGACCTCAGATGAGCAGTCTTCACTCGTCTTGGAAAAACACATGGGCCTGTCACAGAGAACACAATAAATATAGAGCCATGAACAAGGATCAACCAAAAAGTAGATGTGAAGACATCCTACAATGAAGAGGCTCCAATGACTGGGTGAAAGGTCCATTGAGAGGCTGTAGAGGGCCATTGGAGGGCCTACAAAAGTCACCTGGGTCGGGTGGATGCTGCCCAAAATGGAAAACACTGCCTAGAGGAGTGTCTAGGCTGAGAGGCCCAGTAATGAACCACGAACCAAGCAAAAATAAAATGCCTCAATTTTGCCAAAGCCTGCAAACACCAGATAAATGCCTTCAACAAGCACAAAATCTTCAAATAGATCCAGCCAAACACTTAATCATGTGCCATAGACAAGGTGAGTGACCAAAAAGATTGGTCCAAACAACAAATAATTCCTGCAAAGAGACTGAATAGGTAAATTTTTGCTCAAAAAAGGATCAAATAAAAGTTGAGCAGGTGAGTAACCTCCTTGAAAAACCTACAAAACCAAATTTTACCCAGATGGGTAGATGTGCAGAGGGTTGAATGGCCCTCTGCTAATTTTTTTTTCAATTTTTTACAACTTTTTTGTATAAAATTGATTTTAGTAAAGGCACCTAATTGCAAAGAAAATACTGAAAATTAAACCTTGAAATGGTTGAGCGCTCGATTTTGCTCAAAAAGAGAAGTATTTCACTTGCATGGCTCTGATACCATGTCAGAATTAGCCAAGATCAACAAGCGAGAACAAATATGAACTTCCACAAAGCATAAGAACATAAAAGTTAAATTGTATAATCAAGAGATTACATCAATAGTTTACACCAAGAGTTGATGAAAATGTACAAAGAGCCTTGCATATATAGGAAAGGAGAAGGAGGTGAGGAGAGAACCAACTATGACTAACCCTCTATGTGATGAACATGTGTGTACAAGTGGTGGGTGATGGGCAAACGTCTCCAACCTCCCATAAGGTGAGGAGAGAATATCTCTAACCTCTAATGAGGTGGACTGTCAAAAAATGACTAACCTCATGTGTGCACATGTGGTGAAACAAAAAAGTGACTAACCTCAAAAGTGAAGTTAACTTTTAATGTCAAGGTTAAGTTAGACGTAGCTACTAAGTGTGACTTAAGCCTAGGTGTGGGTTAGGATAAACCCTACACTCTAACAAATATCTATTTTAATATATCTATTATATGTTAAGGACCCACTTCTTTGCTTCAAATATTCTGATTAACTAATCTTTGCTTTCAATATCATCTAATCAACAATATTAATCTATTAAATATACATATTTTATATTTAATCTATCATATTTAATGGATATATTAAGCAACTTAAATATTAATATCAATAGGATATTAATCTATTATATATGCATTGATTTTTAATATACAAGTTGATTTCAATAGTTGATATATATTTTAATCTATTATACACATTAATTTTAATGGATATATTAAAAATTATTAAAATATATTAAAAGCTTGAACAAAATAGAAAATCAAATGAAAAATAGTTATAATCTTTATATAATACATATCACTCTTTTTTTACCATGTTAGTGATTTTTTTTTAAGTTTTTTTAAAAATATAACTTAGAGATTACAATTGAAATTTTTATTACTCGTGTATTTTTAATAGGGTTATTAATATGTAAAGATGGAAATTAAGGTGATAGACAAATATTAATATGCATTGACTTAGATATTTCTTTTTTACTATGGATTAGGTAAGTTTTTTTTAATATAACTTAGAGATTACAATTGAAATTTTATTACTCTTGTGTATTTTTAATAGGGGTTATTAATATTTAAAAATGGAAATTAAGGTGATAGACAAATATTAATATGCATTGACTTAGATTTTTCTTTTTTTACCATGGATTAGGTAAGTTTTTTTTTAATATAACTTAAAGATTACAATTGAAATTTTTATTACTCTATGTATTTTTAATGGGGGTTATTAATATTTAAAGATGAAAATTAAGGTGATAGACAAATATTAATATGCATTGACTTGATATTTTTATGTATTAGAGAAGAAAGAAAAAAATATAGTTGATAAATGATTTTTGACAAATGATCATAAAAGCTAATTTGAGAAAGTCCTTTAAAAGCATACCATAGAAAAATATTTAATATAAGACAATCTTATAATTATATTTTATAGTTTTAATTTTTATCTTAGTGTTGATTAGTTTTATTATAGAGTTATTTTATTTAATTTATTTTACCATAAAATTATATTAAATTAACAATTATTTTAGAATTAATTTGTTTTCAAAATTTTATTTTTAGGAGATATTTGAAAATATAAGTTTTTTTTTTTTGTAAACAAAAGTCAAAATATTTTTTCTTCCAAAACTAAAACAATTACAGTGTTATGTATTCGTGGTACCTCTAGTTCAAATTTATGGATCAAGTCATCGTGATTGAACTAGTGTACCCACTACCTAAAATAGCTGCAACAACGGCGTCTATGGCATCATCCCTATAAATTGCAAATAAGGACACTCTCATTTTCACTTCCTTCCCTTACCCATTCGTCGCTATCGTAAGGCATAAACCCTGGCTGAAAAGAAATTTGATTTCTTTCTAAGCTGGTGTCATTGATAGGATGAATCATTTTCACGTATTTCCTATGTGCCACGTACCACTCTCCTCTCATGTGCTTTAACGTTTCTTTCACGTACCAATGGGTATAAAGAAGGGATGGGCTTCTTCCATGTATCGACGAGTATAATAAAAGAGCAAGCATACAGAGAGGTTTGGTATATTGGTTTGGCGAGCATAAAATGTGTTGAAAATTATTTTATCTCTTAGCATTATTATTTGATCTTAACTTCAAAGTGTGTAATCTTTATAATTAATATAACATTAAACACTAATGGCATAATTTTTTTGCAAATTAATGTCAATGCTATAACTTTAGACTTACAAAAAAAAAATTCAACTATTATGTAAGTATGGCTCCTCCTGAGTTGAATGTTCAATCTAAAAAGGAATGAAGACAATACGGAAGGGAATATCAAAGAATATATCAGAGGGCATATCGAAGACAACAATGCCAACTAATGAGAGATGCAGAAAGAGAAGAATAAATGATATAACAAAATGAGGTTATCACAGAAAGATATCATAAACATAGAGCAGAAATAGCACTTGAAGAATTGGAATTTTACAAAATCGGCAACAACCAAATATGATAAGAATAAGTCATCCACAAACATTTCAACAACTCAGTGTCCCTGAAAGAGAAGAAAGACAAGAACCTAATAAGTCAAATGCTAATATTGATTTTAATTAAGTAATGTATTTTATAATAATAGCATTACTCTTCCAAGAAGAGAAAGGTAAAATGAAAAAAAGTAAGTGATAAATTCTAATGCTAACAATGTTGAAAGAAAGGTTAATGATGAACATAATTTTTATGTAAAAACGGAGGCTTTCATTTCACTATTCCTCATTCACACAGCTCTGATACCCTTCTTACTAAGTCAACATTCTCTACCAAAGGGCTTCAAAAAGTCATAAAAATAGTGAATGGTTTCTTACCATTTTCTTAACTATCATTTTCCAACCTGGTGATAAATCATTCACCATTAATTCACATATGCCAACCTCCCAACGACATGTATGAAATAAATTATTTTCTGACACTGCTGCTGCCAAAAATATCGAGTTATGTATAGACTCAATGTGAAATACATATTGATCTCTATCCACTCCTCCTAGCAAAGGCACTTTTTTTCACCAAACAATGATTAAACCACTCGGTACACTTATATTGGAGAACAGATGGCATGACAATTTTCCAACCGTGTAGTATTTTGTTCTACTCTCTGCAAACTTTACGAAATTCAAGGACAGAGTCATATGAAAGGAGAGGCAGTATACTCATCTCAAGTACGTCCTGTGGTATCATTTCCATGACATGAGTTCATTTTCCTCCTTTTCCATTACCTTGTACTCTCACTCGATTTCCATCCTCGTAGATCAATTTGATGTGTGAACCAGAGAAAATAATCGCCCTCCAATCAGAACATTTTTATGTCGAGTAGATTGTTCTGACAAATTTAAAATTGATTGTGAATTTCCAGTGAGTAACACTATCTCCACAAAAAAAAAAAAAAATTATCCTTTTGCATTTTTCTTTCTACCAAAACAAAATCTAAATAAAAATAGAATGAGAATCTATCAAGGGTGTTGAAACAGGGTTTCTATTTTAAAGATTTTAGAAATTATTTCATAATATGGCATAGCTGCTACTACTAGTGCTGGATTTGAAGTGTGTATGGGAAAAATGTTGTAAACTGCGGCATTGATGAGCTGCATGGAGTCCGTTCTGAGCACAATATATCTTCCTTTTGTAACGGGGTTGCCAACGAGTGCGTGAATGGCACGAATTGGATGCAATTTTGTTTTGTGAGTTATTCTTTACATTACTTTCAAACCTCTATTCAGTCTCGAAACAAGAGTTAACAAATTAAACCTGAAACCTTCAAAATAAAAAGATCATAAAGCATAACATGGGTGCAAAATGCAAATAAATTGACCATTACACTAAAACATCAGACTTCCCACGTCCACAGTAATTAAGAGGAGGTTTCGGTAAGGATTGAAAAAATAGTTCCCCGAGTAAAACCTGACAAAAGGTAAAAATTATAAGCTCACATTTCTGCGTTTGCCACATAATTGGACCCCAAGTGTTCCAACTATTGATGCGGCCTTGCAGGTTCTCCAAATAAATTGCTCAAATTTTACTCCAATGAAAACCTTGAAACCCTCAAAAATCTCCCAAGAGTCTGTGTAGGTAATGAAAGAAATCCAGCTCTGTGATATTTTGTTGAAATTTTATTGAATGAAAGCCTTGGAATGCTCTGGAATGAAAGTGAAATTGAAATTAATGGATTTAAATTGATTTAGCATCGTTACTATGGTGAATCAATGACCATTAATATGTCATTTGGTTACACATTACTTTATTTAATGTTAGTGGAATCTGAATCTTTCAGTTCTTCTCCTCCACCCCTGCTGTGACTGTAGGAAGGCTGCTGTGACTACAGGAATACCTCTCGACGTAACAAAAATTACTAAATACACCATACCACCATCAAATTTAGGCCTTGATCACACAATAAGATCCCATTAAAAATAACATATAATGCATAATCTACAACAAGTAGCGAACATATTATTTTTTAGAAAATATAAAACAAATCTACTAAATAATTTTGATTAATTATTACTATGTTACTGTAATTTTTTAAAAATGTAAAATTAAACCATAACCTTCTTTGTTTGCCACGGCTTTATCTCAACTCTATCAAAAATTCAAAAAATTGCCTGCTATTTCAGATAATTTCTCTATACAGAAATTGCCAGACAGCCCAATAGAGGCAGTGCCAACTTAACGTTTGCGCTTCCTTGTAAAGCTGCCCATTTTGTCGCTTGTTTTTTCTTGTTTCCCTGCTGCTGGTTGAGATGCCAGGAATTGGCCTTCCTTGTCACCGCCTAGCTGGATTTCTTCGCGATCGCTTGCCTTTATTTCATCTTCACTCCCGACCATGTCAGCTGAATGATTGGCATCTGCAAGGAACGAGTTTATGTCGATAAAGCCCCCGCCGTCTTCTCCTGCCGGGAACTTTTCAAAATCTTCGTCGTTAAACAGAAAGTTGCTCAGAGAACTTAACCAAAGGCCGGAAGAATCCCGATACTTTTCGGTAAAAGCTTCTTCGTTCTTAGCATCTTCGTCAAAAGACGGCAATGATAACAAATCACCGGGCTCTCCCTCAGTCGAGAGAGGGAACAGAAAATCATCGAAGCAAATTCCCGGCGACTGGGGCAATCGCTGGAGAATCACCTCCCAATCAATGTCTGTTTGTTCACAGAACCTGTCATTCTCCATTGTGCCTTCCCTCTCCACATAATAAGGTATATGTTTTTGCTACCTATCTGTTGGAGTACTCAAGACACTGAGAGGGGGTGAATCAGTGTCCTGTAAAACAGACTTATTTTTTCTCAACACCTAATCAACTTGACCAACTGTGAACCTCAACCTTGAATGGTAAAGAAAGACATTCATTTAAGAATCAAGATGAATGATCAAACCAACTTGTGAGTATGAAAAGACAAAACCATTGTTTGTGAACTATGAGGAATCACTTGAACAACTCATCAAAACAAACAACAAAGGCAGATTGTACATTGGACTGAGATAAGCATCAATGTATTATGCATTTGTATTGATTTACTATGATCATCATATAACTTTTAAATTATAAAATAATAAACAAAACTCATGAGCAGAACAAGTAACCATAACACAGAGATTGTCCTTAGTGGAAAAACCTCAGGGGCATAAAAACCACTCGAAAAAGTGTCTCACTGGCTTAATAAAAGAATCTCACTGATTACAGGACTCACTGGCATACAATTGCCTCACTGGCTACAGTTCAAGCCTCACTGGCATATTTTTAACAAAACTGTCCTACGAAAAGTTTACATACAGAGGAATACTCTGTTTCACTTGAAATCATATAATGTCAACATTGTATGAGCAAGATACATAGGAGCACATACATTATTCACACTATACCATATTATATACAACCATTTACATTCCTTCCAAAAATATTCAACTGCAGACAACTTCAAAACTGAAAAACCAACCGACAGTTTTTCAACTGCAACTTTCCAAAAGAATAATCAACATTTTTGTTTTTGATCATAGCTGAAAGTAGAAACTGTTCGAAAGAGATGTGAAATGTAACTGTTAACCCTCAATAGGGTTACAAAGATCAACTGCCAGTTGCCCAAGAGAAACCCCAGGGTTAAAAACCACAACTCCTTCATATACAAGAAACATTTCATCCGAAAATTAATTTTGAGACAATTATAACTGAAATATTGCAAACCAATGATAAAGCTTTGAGATTCATTTTCCAAAACTTAGTCGAATAAAGAAAACTGCCTTGAAACCCCTGTTTTGTTTAAAGAAATAAACAAACGTTTACTGTATATGGGTTAAACCCTAACCCATTACCAAAAACACATAGAATATAAATGATCTTCAAATCCTATCGGTAGACGTGAAATATCAAAAGATATGCAAGACTACCCCTGTTTTCAAAAACCCTCAAACTTGAAGCAAAAAGAAAATTTCAAACCCAACAATCAACTGTGTCACCATATTTCACATTCAGCCTTATATATGATAAGCTGTTTAAAGAGAATACGATATAGAAAGGATATCACCTGGCATGATGACACTGAAGAATAAAAAGTTACCAATAGAAATAATGCAGTTAGCTTTGTCACATCTCTCATATTTACAATCTGGTGGAGAAACCTACTGTTTGATCCAAAAATTTTCATGATAATTATCGAAAAATAGTAAAACCCTACTCTAATGCACCGCAATGATCAAATGAAGTGTCTAGAAACAAAGATACATTCGATTTGAGACCTTTAACTGGCTGTTCTAGTTTGCCCTAAAGAGGGCTTGAAAAATAAAGGACAAATGACCACTTAGTATAGTAAATGAACTTTCAACCAGTCAAAACAGTAAAAAGAATATCCCAGTGTTTTAAAAAATAAGTTCGATCAATAGACATTAACATGTGTCCTCCCTAAACCAAGGTCCGCATAGAATCCACTAGGAGATGCCAATTGAACACTTTTGCCAAGTATGCCGCACACATAATGTTTGATGCTAGAACAAAAACATGTCTTTTTACCATAGTGAAAATGACACATAATAACTGGGCACTTTATACGACATTATATGCTTGCAAGGTTAAAACAGTAAACGCTGACTAGAGATAAAACCAACATGTCTCCAAGTTTGACATCACTGCCAAACTAAATGCCAGCTGGGACATCACTTACCTCACTGTCAAAATGCCACTGGGGTAACAAAACTCCCTCTTTGGCATTGATGTCAAACTGCACATCATTCAAACTACACAACATGAAAGATCCATATGGAAATCAGCATAAATCAGATATGATAAGCAATACTAGATACATCTGTAAGCGACACCAGATACATGATACAGTGGTAAGCAAAAACTAGATACAGTTCAGATACATTTGAAACACCAAGTTGAAAAAGCATAAGATATACATCTGAAACACCAATCTGAAGTAATACCAGATACCTGAAAAACCAATCTGAAGTAATACCAGATACCTAAAAAACCAATCAGATACACCAATCTGTCTAAACAATAATCAGATACACCAATACACCAATCTGTCTAAACAATAATCAGATAGACCAATCTGTCTGAACAATCTAAACAATCAGAGACACCAATCTGTCTAAAGATACATTGATACATCTGAAGATGCATAACTCTGAAGATTAACTTTGAAGATACATCCGAAGATACACTAATACCAGCACATATATCCCCCTTTTGACAACAAGGCCAAAGGTGGGAAGAAGAAGATTAAGCAGAAATCTAAACCAAAAACACAATAAGCCGTCAGAACCAAGATTGTCAACAAATATAACAGAGGTAAGCGGAAAAACAATAAAAGGAAGAACATGTTGACTGTCAAGTAGCCTCAAGAAATCAACAACTAAAGATAGATAAATGGCATTGCTGGCAACAACACTGGCATAAAGTTGAAGAATAACAACTTCAAACATGATATCCAGTATGAGAAGAGATATCATAAACACAAGGATCACACCAAAATACAACATGACTGTCTCATGAAGAAGATGGATCAGAGAAACTAGCAGGGCATAGAAATATCCAAGCATCTCCCCCTGAGTCCAAGAGCTGAAAATGTCACGGAATTGTGTACATGATATGCCATGCTATTCGTAAAAAAAATGTCACTATCACTGTAAAGAACCTTGTCACTATATCATGCTATTAGTATTATAGTGACTATAGCAGCTGAGATGAGGATGCAAAGATAATATGAACCATGAACATCAACAATAATATGATTTTGTGCATGATATGCATATATGTGCCTAACTAGAGCATGCGACCACTTTATTCAAACATTATAGTGCAAATTGTGAATTTATCATCAGGGCAATAACCTCAACTGTCTTGTATAGCATGAGTCAAACTATCACCATTACTATGATGCTAAAAACAATAACCTGTGTCCTGGCAATACACACTGAGACAACAATATATCACTGTGTTGTGAACTGAATATAATGTCAAGATCTCTTCATACTACAACAATACAACCTTACCCCTGATATTGACTTACAAACCTTTAAATACCTTGAACAGTCATCTGCACTCCTCAAATATGACTATATAAGATATTGAATGGTTTTTGTAAGTTTCCAAAATTTTGATCAAGTAAGTCTCAGAGAACTAACAATCTCTGGTATATAGGACTATTTGTCAATACTCACAAAACTGTCAATCCACCACTATACAGAGCCTGGATCAATTAGCTCCATAGTTGCAGACCAATGCAAAAGATCAGAGACTCTTTGCAATGTGAGATCACTGTCATCACAACTGAATCACTGCACTATCACCAATCATCAGTAATCATAGCGTAAGGAGCACATTACAGAGCAGAGTACAGTTATCTCTCTATACTGTAACAGGTTATAACATGATTGATAAAGAGAACACAATCTC
This sequence comes from Cunninghamia lanceolata, assembly GCA_027924645.1. Taxonomy (NCBI): domain Eukaryota; kingdom Viridiplantae; phylum Streptophyta; class Pinopsida; order Cupressales; family Cupressaceae; genus Cunninghamia; species Cunninghamia lanceolata. The sequence continues at coordinate 196,475 of BSBN01000687.1, read as the reverse complement.
TGTACTATCAAGTTAAGATTGTAACTTGTTAGAATATGTCTTTCCATCACTGTTACATCAAATTGTTGACATAGTTTCAGACTTAAGAAAAGAAAATGAACTCCCTTTGAAAAATAGGTAGATCTCCATGAAAAGCCAAGAACTAGTAGCTTAGACAAAAGCATAGAATAGTCGTAGCAAACTTGTCCATTACCAAACCTATCATTGAAGTAAAGTATCTATACCACCGTTTCAATAAAAGCATAGATAGAAGATAAAGTAGTGTGAAGTCAACAATCCACCAGCAAAAGATGACTGTGAAGACATAGCATGTATCATAGCCACTGTCAACATAGATCAAGCCAATATCACTTCACGAGCCAAATCACTATTAGTTACACCAGTCAAACTAATACAAGCCAATGTTATTCACTGTCAAGAGACTACTCCATACCATATGACACCATTGAAGGCCAAGAAACACTAAATAATATACATCATTGCATGACTTACATTCTCACTGTCTCAGAGCAATTGTCACAGTCCACCCTACTCATACTACAAGAACCTTGGATAGTCACTGTCATAAGGAATACATTGTCATCCTTTTTGTTCACCCAACAACATCACTCTGCAACAAATAAGATCATTGTCCTTTCAACACTGTCCTGCAACAAGACAACATTATGTTAAAGAATACTGTTCTTAAAAATCTTTATGACAAATCAAGAGTACTGCCATTGACAACCACAAATGAGAAGAAAGCTTTTCATGTTACTGCCAGTTTGTACACTGTCCATGAAATGCACTGATATATAAGTTGTCAAGTAACTATCAAAACTGTTGCTATCAGAATAGTCACCGTAAATTGCTGTCAGAGCATGAAAACATACTAGGACTATTTTCATCATCAGGCTGTGAGTCAAAAAAACATCACTAATATGACTTATAATTAACTTGACAGAAGCAAGAATAATAACCTCAAGAACATCCTGTCCTCAGGGAAACTGAAACCCAACCATGTCTTAGTTTTAAACTCACTGTCACTGTCTAAAAGAACTATCTCTGCTTTTAGTTGTCCTTGGGGTAAAGATAGAGCATGGAATACCTCCCCTTACAATGTGCTACTTCTCATGGAACAAATGAAGCTACTTGTGCAGTGTGCGCAAGGTCAGGGTGTGCTTTTCTTGGATCCAGTTTTCTTTTCCAAACCCAAACATGTTCTTTCTTTTTCTTAATCAAGTCAATTATTTCCTTATTGTTACCAGATGATTTCTTCAACTTACTTTTGCAATGATGTGCCTTATGTCCTAACTTATGACATCTATAGCATATCATATTGTTAGAGAAATAATGATATATGTTCCTTGAATTTCTATAATCATATTTTTCATGCATCCAGTAATCTCTTCTCATATGTCCAACCTTATTGCAGTTATAGAAAACAACATTGTAGTTTTGATTTGACAATCCATAATGACTACAATTCTTAGCTCTATGACCATACTTATGATAGACATAGCAATGACCATGAAACTGAGAATAGTTATACCTGACCGAATGATATTGCCTGATAGATGAAGGTCTTGAAAAACTGTTAGTTTTTGTCATCATCAGAAATAGTAGAATGATAATTTAGATCTATCTTCTGCCTAGGAGTTTGCCTAACCTTGAAACTCTTCTTATCTGCTGTTGTAAAAACTATTTCCTTTTTAACTTGATCTTTAATAGTAGAGATTTCCCCTGTTTCATATCCTAAGCCAAAATGATCCTTGTAGTTTTTTTTACTACTCAATATTTCATCTAAAGCATTTGTGCCTCTCACAAACTTCTTTATTTTGACAACATCCAGACTATTCTTTAGATTGACAACTTCACTTTCAAGTCTCATACATTCAATTCTTTTCACCTCAAGATAAGAATTTGTTACATCTTTTATTCTTTTTGCTTCCTCAATTTCAGTTTTTAGACTAATAATCAATTTATCAGATTCATTAACATGACTTTTTAATTCTGCAATTTGATTTCTAGCATTTTTAAACTCTAAAGAAACTTTTTCAAAATCTGAACATACCTTGTTCTTGAATTCTATCTCTTGTTGAAGTTTCTCTTCTAATCTCTTATTCTCCTTCCTAAGTTCCTTGATTGTATCCAAGGCACACATGAGTTCTTCTTTTAAATTAGTCTCATAATCCTGTTCATAATCATATTCATCCACAAATAGGTCTTCTTCTTCATCATCAAATTCAACTACAAAATCATCAAATTCATGTCTTCTCACATTCACATTGTCATGATTCTTAATTGCAGGACTGATTTCTTGATGACACTTTGTATCTATATTCATGGTTGTCTTATGCAACAATCCATTGTTGGACTTAACTGAGACTTGTTTTTCAATTTTATGATCAGCATCTATCTTTTCTCTACTCAAGGCCTTATTCCTATTCTTTTTACCCATTGTACTCTACTTCTAGGAACCCTTAAGTTGGTTAGACTTCTTTCAAGGGTCTGGCTCTGATACCACTTGTTGGAGTACGCAAGACACTGAGAGGGGGGGGTGAATCAGTGTCTTATAAAATAGACTTATTTTTTCTCAACACCTAATCAACTTGACCAACTGTGAACCTCAACCTTGAATGGTAAAGAAAGACATTCATTTAAGAATCAAGATGAATGATCAAACCAACTTGTGAGTATGAAAAGACAAAACCATTGTTTGTGAACTATGAGGAATCACTTGAACAACTCATCAAAACAAACAACAGAGGCAGATTGTACATTGGACTGAGATAAGCATCAATGTATTATGCATTTGTATTGATTTACTATGATCATCATATAACTTTTAAATTATAAAATAATAAACAAAACTCATGAGCAGAACAAGTAACCATAACACAGAGATTGTCGTTAGTGGAAAACCCTCCAGGGCATAAAAACCACTTGAAAAAGTGCCTCACTAGCTTAATAAAAGAATCTCACTGATTACAAGCCTCACTGGCATACAGTTGCCTCACTAGCTACAATTCAAGCCTCACTGGCTACAGTTCAAGCCTCACTAGCTATAGTTGCCTCACTGGCATATTTTTAACAAAACTGTCATATGAAAAGGTTACATACAGAGGGATACTCTGTTTCACTTGAAATCATATGTTGTCAACATTGTATGAGTAGGATACACAGGAGCACATACATTATTCACACTATACCATTTTATATACAACCGTTTACATTCTTTCCAAAAATATTCAACTGCAGACAGTTTCAAAACTAAAAAACCAATCGACAGTTTTTCAACTACAACTTTCCAAAAGAATAATGAACATTTTTGTTTTTGATCATAGCTCAAAGCAGAACTGTTTGAAAGAGATGTGAAATGTATCTGTTAACCCTGAATAGGATTACAAAGATCAACTGTTGGTTGCCCAAGAGAAATGCTAGGGTTAAAAACCACAACTCCTTCATATACAAGAAACATTTCATCCGAAAATTAATTCTGAGACAGTTATAACTGAAAAATATTGCAAACCAATGATAAAGCTTTGAGAATCATTTTCCAAAACTCAGTTGAATAAAGAAAACTGCCTTGAAACCCCTGTTTTGTTTAAAGAAATAAACAAATGCTTACTGTATATGGGTTAAACCCTAACCCATTACCAAAAACATGTAGAATATAAATGATCTTCAAATCATGTCGGCAGACGTGAAATATCAAAAGATATTCAAGACTACCCCTATTTTAAAAACCCTCAAACTTGAAGCAAAAAGAAAATTTTAAACCCAACAATCAACTGTGTCACTATATTTCGCATTCAGCCTTATATATGATAAGCTGTTTAAAGAGAATGTGATATAGAAAGGATATCACCTGGCATGATGACGCTGAAGAATAAAAAGTTACCAAAAGCAATAATGCAGTCAGCTTTGTCACATCTCTCAGATTTGTAATCTGGTCGAGAAACCTATTGTTTGATCCATAATTTTTCATGATAAGTATCTGAAAATGGTCAAACCCTACTCTAATGCACCGCAATGATCAAATGAAGTGTCTGGAAACAAAGATACATTCGATTTGAGACCTTTAACTGGCTGTTCCAGTTTGCCCTAAAGAGGGCTTGAAAAACAAAGGAGAAATGACCGCTTAGTATAGTAAATGAACTTTCAACTGGTCAAAATAGTAAAAAGAATATCCCAGTGTCTTAAAAAATAAGTTCAATCAATAGACATTAACATGTGTCCTCCCTAAACCAAGGTCCGCATAGAATCCACTAGGAGATGCCAATTGAACACTTTTGCCAAGTATGTTGCACACATAATGTTTGATGCTAGAACAAAAACATGTCTTTTTACCATAGTGAAAATGGCACATAATAACTGGGCACTTTATATGACATTAGATAATTGCAAGGTCAAAACAGTAAATGCTAACTAGAGATAAAACCAACATGTCTCCAAGTTTGACATCACTGCCAAAATGAATGCCAACTGGGACATCACTTACCTCACTGTCAAAATGCCACTGGAGTAACAAAACTCCCCCTTTGGCATTGATGTCAAACTGCACATCATTCAAACTGCACAACATGAAAGATCCATATGGAAATCAACATAAATCAGATATGATAAGCAATACCAGATACATCTGTAAGTGACACCAGATACATGATACAGTGGTAAGCAAAAAGCAGATACAGTTCGGATACATTTGAAACACCAAGTTGAAAAAGCATAAGATATACATCTGAAACACCAATCTGAAGTAATACCAGATACCTGAAAAACTAATCAGATACACCAATCTGTCTAAACAATAATCAGATACACCATTACACCAATTTGTCTAAACAATAATCAGATACACCAATCTGTCTGAACAATTAGAGACACCAATCTGTCTGAAGATACATTGATACATTTGAAGATGCATAACTCTGAAGATTAACTTTGAAGATACATCTGAAGATACACTAATACCAGCACATATCTTCCCCTTTTGACAACAAGGCCAAAGGTGGGAAGAAGAAGATTAAGCAGAAATCTAAACCAAAAACACAATAAGCCGTCATAACCAAGATTGTCAACAAATATAACAGAGGTAAGCAGAAAAACAATGAAAAGAAGAACATACTGACTGTCAAGTAGCCTCTAGAAATCAACAACTGCAGATAGATAAATGGCATTGCTGGCAACAACATTGGCATAAAGTCCAAGAAAAACAACTTCAAACATGATATCCAGTATGAGAAGAGATATCATAAACACAAGGATCACACCAAAAAACAACATGACTATCTCATCAAGAAGATGGATCAGAGAAACTAGCAGGGCACAGAAATATCCAAGCATCTCCCCCTGAGTCCAAGAGCTAAAAATGTCACGGAATTGTGCACATGATCTGCCATGCTATTCGTAAAAAAAAGTCACTATCACTGTAAACAACGTTGTCACTATATCATGCTATTAGTATTATAGTGACTATAGCAGCTAAAATGAGCATGCAAAGATAATATGAACCATGAACATCAACAACAATATGATGTTGTGCATGATATGCAAATATGTGCCTAACTAGAGAATGTGACCACTCTATTCAAACATTATAGTGCAAATTGTGAATTTATCATCAGGGCAATAACCTCAACTGTCTTGTATAGCATGAGTCAAACTATCACCATTACTATGATGCTAAAAACAATAACCTGTGTCCTGGCAATACGCACTGAGACAACAATATATCACTATGTTGTGAACTGAATATGATGTCAAGATCTCTTCATACCACAGCAATACAACCTTACCCCTGATATTGACTTACAAACCTTTAAATACCTTGAACAGTCATTTGCACTCCTCAAATATGACTATATAAGATATTGAATGGTCTTTGTAAGTTTCCAAAATTCTGATCAAGTAAGTCTCACAGAACTAACAGTCTCAGGTATATAGGACTATTTGTCAATACTCACAAAACTGTCAATCCACTACTATACAGAGCCTGGATCAGTTAGCTCCATAGTTGCAGACCAATGCAAAAGATCAGAGACTCTTTGCAATGTGAGATCACTGTCATCACAACTCAATCACTAAACTATCACCAATTATCAGTAATCATAGCGTAAGGAGCACATTACAAAGCAGAGTACAGTTATCTCTCTATATTGTAACAGGTTATAACATGATTGATAAAGAGAACACAATCTCTGTACTATCAAGTTAAGACTGTAACTTGTTAGAATATGTCTTTCCATCACTGTTACATTAAATTGTTGACATAGTTTCAGAGTTAAGAAAAGAAAATGAACTCCCTCTAAAAAATAGTTAGACCTCCATGAAAAGCCAAGAACTAGTAGCTTAGACAAAGGCATAGAACAGTCCTAGCAAACTTGTCTGTTACCAAACCTATCATTGAAGTAAAGTATCTATACCACTGTTTCAATAAAAGCATAGATAGAAGATAAAGTAGTGTGAAGTCAACAATCCACCAGCAAAAGATGACTGTGAAGACATAGCATGTATCATAGCCACTGTCAACATAGATCAAGCCAATATCACTTCACGAGCCAAATCACTATTAGTTACACCAGTCAAACTAATACAAGCCAATGTTATTCACTGTCAAGAGACTACTCCATACCATATGACACCATTGAAGGCCAAGAAACACTAAATAATGTACATCATTGCATGACTTACATTCTCACTGTCTCAGAGCAATTGTCACAGTCCACTCTACTCATACTACAAGAACCTTGGATAGTCACTGTCATAAGGAATACATTGTCATCCTTTTTGTTCACCCAACAACATCACTCTGCAAAAAATAAGATCATTATCCTTTCAATACTGTCCTACAACAAGACAACATTATGTTAAAGAATATTGTCCTTAAAGAGCTTTATGACAAATCAAGAGTACTACCATTGACAACCACCAATGAGAAGAAAGCTTGTCATGTTACTGCCAGTTTGTGCACTGTCCATGAAATGCACTGATATATAAGTTGTCAAGTAATTATCAAAACTGTTGCTATCAGAATAGTCACCGTAAATTGCTGTCAGAGCATGAAAACATACTAGGACTATTTTCATCATCAGGCTGTGAGTCAAAAAAACATCACTAATATGACTTATAATTAACTTGACAGAAGCAAGAATAATAACCTCAAGAACATCCTGTCATCAGGCAAACTGAAACCCAACCATGTCTTAGTTTTAAACTCACTGTCACTGTCTAAAAGAACTATCTCTACTTTTAGTTGTCCTTGGGGTAAAGATAGAGCATGGAATACCTCCCCTTACAACGTGTTACTTCTCATGGAACAAATGAAGCTACTTGTGCAGTGTGCACAAGGCCAGGGTGTGCTTTTCTTGGATCCAGTTTTCTTTTCCAAACCCAAACATGTTCTTTCTTTTTCTTAATTAGGTCAATTATTTCCTTATTGTTACCAGATGATTTCTTCAACTTACTTTTGCAATGCTGTGCCTTATGTCCTAACTTATGACATCTATAGCATATCATATTGTTAGAGAAATAATGATATATGTTCCTTGAATTTCTATAATCATATTTTTCATGCATCCAACAATCTCTTCTCATATGTCCAACCTTATTGCAGTTATAGCAAACAACATTGTAGTTTTGATTTGACAATCCATAATGACTACAATTCCTAGCTCTATGACCATACTTATGACAGACATAGCAATGACAATGAAACTGAGAATAGCTATACCTGACCGAATGATATTGCCTGATAGATGAAGGTCTTGAAAAACTGTTAGTTCTTCTTCTCCCAATCTCAACAATTTTATCCTTTGCTCTCTTCTTGTCGTCATCAGAAATAGTAGAATGGTAATTTAGATCTATCTTCTACCTAGGAGTCTGCCTAACCTTGAAACTCATCTTATCTGCTGTTGCAAAAACTATTTCCTTTTTAACTTCATCTTTAACACCAGAGCTTTCTCCTTTTTCATATCCTAAGCCAAAATGATCCTTGTAGTTTTTCTGACTACTCAATATTTCATCTAAAGCATTTGTGCCTCTCACAAACTTCTTTATTTTGACAACATCCAGACTATTCTTTAGATTGACAACTTCACTTTCAAGTCTCAGACATTCAATTCTTTTCACCACAAGATCAGAATTTGTTACATCTTTTATTCTTTTTTCTTCCTCAATTTTAGTTTTTAGACTGATAATCAATTTATCAGATTCATTAACATGACTTTTTAATTCTACAATCTGATTTCTGGCATTTTTAAACTCTAAAGAAACTTTTTCAAAATCAGAACATACCTTGTTCTTGAATTCTATCTCTTGTTGAAGTTGCTCTTCTAATCTCTTATTCTCCTTCCTAAGTTCCTTGATTGTATCCAAGGCACACATGAGTTCTTCTTTTAAATTAGTCTCACAATCCTGTTCATAATCATATTCATCCACAAATAGGTCTTCTTCTTCATCATCAAATTCATCTACAAAATCATCATATTCATGTCTACTCACATTCACATTGTCATGATTCTTAACTGCAGGACTGATTTCTTGATGACACTTTGTATCTATATTCATGGTTGTCTTATGCAACAATCCATTGTTGGACTTAACTGAGACTTGTTTTTCAATTTTATGATCAGCATCTATCTTTTCTCTACTCAAGGCCTTATTCCTATTCTTTTTACCCATTGCACTCCACTTCCAGGAACCCTTAAGTTGGTTAGACTTCTTGCAAGGGTCTGGCTCTGATACCACTTGTTGGAGTACGCAAGACACTGAGAGGGGGGGGTGAATCAGTGTCCTATAAAATAGACTTATTTTTTCTCAACACCTAATCAACTTGACCAACTGTGAACCTCAACCTTGAATGGTAAAGAAAGACATTCATTTAAGAATCAAGATGAATGAACCAACTTGTGAGTATGAAAAGACAAAACCACTGTTTGTGAACTATGAGGAATCATTTGAACAACTCATCAAAACAAACAACAGAAGCAGATTGTACATTGGACTGAGATAAGCATCAATGTATTATGCATTTGTATTGATTTACTATGATATGAATCATATAACTTTTAAATTATAAAATAATAAACAAAACTCATGAGCAGAACAAGTAACCATAACACAGAGATTGTCCTAAGTGGAAAACCCTCCGGGGCATAAAAACCACTCGAAAAAGTGCCTCACTGGCTTAATAAAAGAATCTCACTGATTACAGGCCTCACTGGCATATTTTTTCCTCACTGGCTACAATTCAAGCCTCACTAGCTACAGTTCAAGCCTCACTAGCTACAGTTGCCTCACTGGCATATTTTTAACAAAAATGTCATATGAAAAGTTTACATACAGAGGGATACTCTGTTTCACTTGAAATCATATACTGTCAACATTGTATGAGCAGGATACACGTGAGCACATACATTATTCACACTATACCATTTTATATACAACCGTTTACATTCCTTCCAAAAATATTCAACTGCAGACAGTTTCAAAACTAAAAAACCAATCGACAGTTTTTCAATTGCAACTTTCCAAAAGAATAATGAACATTTTTGTTTTGATCATAGCTCAAAGCAGAAACTATTTGAAAGAGATGTGAAATGTAACTGTTAACCCTCAATAGGGTTACAAAGATCAAATGTCGGTTGCCCAAGAGAAACCCTAGGGTTAAAAACCACAACTCCTTCATATACAAGAAACATTTCATCTGAAAATTAATTCTGAGACAGTTATAACTAAAATATTGGAAACCAATGATAAAGCTTTGAGAATCATTTTCCAAAACTTAGTTGAATAAAGAAAACTACCTTGAAACCCCTGTTTTGTTTAAAGAAATAAACAAATGCTTACTGTATATGGGTTAAACCCTAACCCATTACCAAAAACACATAGAATATAAATGATCTTCAAATCCTATCGGCAGACGTGAAATATCAAAAGATATGCAAGACTACCCCTATTTTTAAAAACCCTCAAACTTGAAGCAAAAAGAAAATTTCAAACCCAACAATCTAATGTGTCATTATATTTTACATTCAGCCTTATATATGATAAGTTGTTTAAAGAGAATGCGATATAGAAAGGATATCACCTGGCATGATGACGCTGAAGAATAAAAAGTTACCAAAAGCAATAATGCAGTCAGCTTTGTCACATCTCTCAGATTTGCAATCTGGTGGAGAAACTTGCTGTTTGATCCATAATTTTTCATGATAAGTATCTAAAAATAGTCAAACCCTACTCTAATGCACCACAATGATCAAATGAAGTGTCTAGAAACAAAGATACATTCGATTTGAGACCTTTAACTGGCTGTTCCAGTTTGCCCTAAAGAGGGCTTAAAAAACAAAGGAGAAATGACCGCTTAGTATAGTAAATGAACTTTCAACCGGTCAAAACAGTAAAAAGAATATCCCAGTGTCTTAAAAAATAAGTTCGATCAATAGACATTAACATGTGTCCTCCCTAAACCAAGGTCCGCATAGAATCCACTAGGAGATGCCAATTGAACACTTTTGCCAAGTATGCTGCACACATAATGTTTGATGCTAGAACAAAAACATGTCTTTTTACCATAGTGAAAATGGCACATAATAACTAGGCACTTTATACGACATTAAATGCTTGCAAGGTCAAGACAGTAAATGCTGACTAGAGATAAAACCAACATGTCTCCAAGTTTGACATCACTGGCAAAACGAATGCCAACTGGGACATCACTTACCTCACTGTCAAAATGCCACTGGGGTAACAAAACTCCCCCTTTGGCATTGATGTCAAACTGCACATCATTCAAACTGTACAACATGAAAGATCCATATGGAAATTAGCATAAATCAGATATGATAAGCAATACTAGATACATCTGTAAGCGACACCAGATAGATGATACAGTGGTAAGCAAAAACTAGATATAGTTCAAATACATTTGAAACACCAAGTTGAAAAAGCATAAGATATACATCTGAAACACCAATCTGAAGTAATACCAGATACCTAAAAAACCAATCTGAAGTAATATTAGATACCTAAAAAACCAATCAGATACACCAATCTGTCTAAACAATAATCAGATACATCATTACACCAATCTGTCTAAACAATAATCAGATACACCAATATGTCTAAACAATCTGAACAATCAGAGACACTAATCTGTCTGAAGATACATTGATACATCTGAAGATGCATAACTCTAAAGATTAACTTTGAAGATACATCCGAAGATACACTAATACCAGCACATATCTCCTCCTTTTGACAACAAGGCCAAAGGTGGGAAGAAGAAGATTAAGCAGAAATCTAAACCAAAAACACAATACGCCGTCAGAACCAAGATTGTCAACAAATATAACAGAGGTAAGCAGAAAAACAATAAAAAGAAGAACATGCTGACTGTCAAGTAGCCTCCAGAAATCAACAACTGAAGATAGATAAATGGCATTGCTGGCAACAACACTGGCATAAAGTTGAAGAATAACAACTTCAAACATGATATCCAGTATGAGAAGAGATATCATAAACACAAGGATCACACCAAAATACAACATGACTGTCTCATGAAGAAGATGGATCAGAGAAACTAGCAGGGCACAGAAATATCCAAGCATCTCCCCCTGAGTCCAAGGGTTGAAAATGTCACGGAATTGTGCACATGATCTGCCATGCAATTCATAAAAAAAAATGTCACTATCACTGTAAACAACCTTGTCACTATATTATGCTATCGGTATTATAGTGACTATAGCAGCTGAGATGAGCATGCAAAGATAATGTGAACCATGAAATTCAACAACAATATGATGTTGTGCATGATATGCAAATATGTGCCTAACTAGAGCATGTGACCACTCTATTCAAACATTATAGTGCAAATTGTGAATTTATCATCAGGGCAATAACCTCAACTGTCTTGTATAGCATGAGTCAAACTATCACCATTACTATGATGCTAAAAACAATAACCTCTGTCCTGGCAATACACACTGAGACAACAATATACCACTGTGTTGTGAATTGAATATGATGTCAAGATCTCTTCATACCACAGCAATACAACCTTACCCCTGATATTGACTTACAAACCTTTAAATACCTTGAACAGTCATCTGCACTCCTCAAATATGACTACATAAGATATTGAATGGTCTTTGTAAGTTTCCAAAATTCTGATCAAGTAAGTCTCACAGAACTAACAATCTCAGGTATATAGGACTATTTGTCAATACTCACAAAACTGTCAATCCACCACTATACAGAGCCTGGATAAGTCAGCTCTATTGTTGCAGACCAATGCAAAAGATCAGCAATTGTTTGCAATGTGATCACTATCATCACAACTCAATGACAGCACTATCACCAATCATCAGTAATCATAGCATAACGAGCACATTACAGAGCAGAGTACAGTTATCTCTCTATACTGTAATAGGTTATAACATGATTGATAAAGAGAACACAATCTCTGTACTATCAAGTTAAGACTGTAACTTGTTAGAATATGTCTTTCCATCACTGTTACATTAAATTGTTGACATAGTTTCAGACTTAAGAAAAGAAAATGAACTCCCTTTGAAAAATAGGTAGATCTCCATGAAAAGCCAAGAACTAGTAGCTTAGGAAAAAGCCTAGAACAGTCGTAGCAAACTTGTTCGTTACCAAACCTATCATTGAAGTAAAGTATCTATACCACCGTTTCAATAAAAGCATAGATAGAAGATAAAGTAGTGTGAAGTCAACAATCCACCAACAAAAGATGACTGAGAAGACATATCATAGCCACTGTCAACATAGATCAAGCCAATATCACTTCACGAGCCAAATCACTATTAGTTACACCAGTCAAACTAATACAAGCCAATGTTATTCACTGTCAAGAGACTACTCCATACCATATGACACCATTGAAGGCCAAGAAACACTAAAAAATGTACATCATTGCATGACTTACATTCTCACTGTCTCAGATCAATTATCACAGTCCACTCTACTCATACTACAAGAACCTTGGATAGTCACTATCATAAGGAGTACATTGTCATCCTTTTTGTTCACCCAACAACATCACTCTGCAACAAATAAGATCATTTTCCTTTCAACACTATCCTGCAACAAGACAGCATTATGTTAAAGAATATTGTCCTTAAAGAGCTTTATGACAAATCAAGAGTACTGCCATTGACAACCACCAATGAGAAGAAAGCTTGTCATGTTACTGCCAGTTTGTGCACTGTCCATGAAATGCACTGATATATAAGTTGTCAAGTAACTATCAAAACTGTTGCTATCAGAATAGTCACCGTAAATTGCTGTCAGAGCATGAAAACATACTAGGACTATTTTCATCATCAGGCTATGAGTCAAAAAACATCACTAATATGACTTATAATTAACTTGACAGAAGCAAGAATAATAACCTCAAGAACATCCTATCATTAGGCAAACTGAAACCCAACCATGTCTTAGTTTTAAACTCACTGTCACTGTCTAAAAGAACTATCTCTACTTTTAGTTGTCCTTGGGGTAAAGATAGAGCATGGAATACCTCCCCTTACAACGTGTTACTTCTCATGGAACAAATGAAGCTACTTGTGCAGTGTGCACAAGGCCAGGGTGTGCTTTTCTTGGATCCAGTTTTCTTTTCCAAACCCAAACATGTTCTTTCTTTTTCTTAATTAGGTCAATTATTTCCTTATTGTTACCAGATGATTTCTTCAACTTACTTTTGCAATGCTGTGCCTTATGTCCTAACTTATGACATCTATAGCATATCATATTGTTAGAGAAATAATGATATCTGTTCCTTGAATTTCTATAATCATATTTTTCATGCATCCAACAATCTCTTCTCATATGTCCAACCTTATTGCAGTTATAGCAAACAACATTGTAGTTTTGATTTGACAATCCATAATGACTACAATTCCTAGCTCTATGACCATACTTATGACAGACATAGCAATGACCATGAAACTGAGAATAGTTATACCTGACCGAATGATATTGCATGATAGATGAAGGTCTTGAAAAACTATTAGTTCTTCTTCTCCCAATATCAACTGTTTTATCCTTTGTTCTCTTCTTGTCATCATCAGAAATAGTAGAATGATAATTTAGATCTATCTTCTGCCTAAGAGTCTACCTAACCTTGAAACTCTTCTTATCTGTTGTTGCAAAAACTATTTCCTTTTTAACTTCATCTTTAACACCAGAGCTTTCTCCTTTTTCATATCCTAAGCCAAAATGATTCTTGTAGTTTTTCTGACTACTCAATATTTCATCTAAAGCATTTGTGCCTTTCACAAACTTCTTTATTTTGACAGCATCTAGACTATTCTTTAGATTGACAACTTCACTTTCAAGTCTCAGACATTCAATTCTTTTCACCTCAAGATCAGAATCTGTTACATCTTTTATTCTTTTTGCTTCCTCAATTTTAGATTTTAGACTGATAATCAATTTATCAGATTCATTAACATGACTTTTTAATTCTGCAATCTGATTTCTGGCATTTTTAAACTCTAAAGAAACTTTTTCAAAATCTGAACATACCTTGTTCTTGAATTCTATCTCTTGTTGAATTTGCTCTTCTAATCTCTTATTCTCCTTCCTAAGTTCCTTGATTGTATCCAAGGAACACATGAGTTCTTCTTTTAAATTAGTCTCACAATCCTGTTCATAATCATACTCATCCACAAATAGGTCTTCTTCTTCATCATCAAATTCAACTACAAAATCATCAAATTCATGTCTACTCACATTCACATTGTCATGATTCTTAACTACAGGACTGATTTCTTTATGACACTTTGTATCTATATTCATGGTTGACTTATGCAACAATCCATTTTTGGACTTAACTGAGACTTGTTTTTCAATTTTATGATCAGCATCTATCTTTTCTCTACTCAAGGCCTTATTCCTATTCTTTTTACCCATTGTACTCCACTTCCAGGAACCCTTAAGTTGGTTAGACTCCTTGCAAGAGTCTGGCTCTGATACCATTTGTTGGAGTACGCAAGACACTGAAAGGGGGGGGTGAATCAGTGTCTTATAAAAGAGACTTTTTTTTTCTCAATACCTAATCAACTTGACCAACTGTGAACCTCAACCTTGAATGGTAAAGAAAGACATCCATTTAAGAATCAAGATGAATGATCAAACCAACTTGTGAGTATGAAAAGACAAAACCACTGTTTGTGAACTATGAGGAATCACTTGAACAACTCATCAAAACAAACAACAGAGGCAGATTGTACATTTGAATGAGATAAGCATCAATGTATTATGCATTTGTATTGATTTACTATGATATGAATCATATAACTTTTAAATTATAAAATAATAAACAAAACTCATGAGCAGAAGAAGTAACCATAACACAAAGATTGCCCTGAGTGGAAAACTCTCCGGGGCATAAAAAACCACTCAAAAAAGTGCCCCACTTGCTTAATAAAGAATCTCACTTATTACAGGCCTCACTGGCATTCAGTTGCCTCACTGGCTACAATTCAAGCCTCACTGGTATATTTTTAACAAAACTGTCATATGAAAAGTTTACATACAGAGGGATACTCTGTTTCACTTGAAATCATATTGTCAACATTGTATGAGCAGGATACACAGGAACACATACATTATTCACACTATACCATTTTATATACAACCGTTTACATTCCTTCCAAAAATATTCAACTGCAAACAGTTTCAAAACTGAAAAACCAATCGACAGTTTTTCAACTGCAACTTTCCAAAAGAATAATCAACATTTTTGTTTTTGATCATAGCTCAAAGCAGAGACTGTTCGAAAGAGATGTGAAATATAACTATTAACCCTCAATAGGGTTACAAAGATCAACTGTCGGTTGCCTAAGAGAAACCCTAGAGTTAAAAACCACAACTCCTTCATATACAAGAAACATTTCATCCGAAAATTAATTCTGAGATAGTTATAACTGAAATATTGCAAACCAATGATAAAGCTTTGAGAATCATTTTCCAAAACTTAGTTGAATAAAGAAAACTGCCTTGAAACGCCTATTTTGTTTAAAGAAATAAACAAGCGTTTACTGTATATGGGTTAAACCCTAACCCATTACTAAAAACACATAGAATATAAATGATCTTCAAATCCTGTCAGTAGACGTGAAATATCAAAAGATATGCAAGACTACCCCTGTTTTTAAAAACCCTCAAACTTGAAGCAAAAAGAAAATTTCAAACCCAACAATCAACTGTGTCACTATATTTCACATTCGACCTTATATATAATAAGCTGTTTAAAGAGAATGCGATATAGAAAGGATATCACCTGGCATGATGACGCTGAAGAATAAAAAGTTACCAAAAGCAATAATGCAGTCAGCTTTGTCACATCTCTCATATTTGCAATCTGGTGGAGTAACCTGCGGTTTAATCCATAATTTTTCATGATAAGTATCTGAAAATAGTCAAACCCTACTTTGATGCACCGCAATGATCAAATGAAGTGTCTGGAAACAAAGATACATTCGATTTGAGACCTTTAACTAGTCGTTCCAGTTTGCTCTAAAGAGGGCTTGAAAAACAAAGGAGAAATGACCGCTTAGTATAGTAAATGAACTTTCAACCGGTCAAAACAGTAAAAAGAATATCCCAGTGTCTTAAAAAATAAGTTCGATCAGTAGACATTAACATGTGTCCTCTCTAAACCAAGGTCCGCATAGAATCCACTAGGAGATGCCAATTGAACACTTTTGCCAAGTATGCCGCACACATAATGTTTGATGCTAGAACAAAAACATATCTTTTTACCATAGTGAAAATGGCACATAATAGCTAGGCACTTTATATGACATTAAATGTTTGCAAGGTCAAAACAGTAAATGCTGACTAGAGATAAAACCAACATGTCTCCAAGTTTGACATCACTGCCAAAATGAATGCCAACTGGAACATCACTTACCACACTGTCAAAATGCTACTGGCGTAACACTATATACATTTTTGGTGCATTGTATTGGGTTGGGTTTAAATCATGCGCGTTTACAGTCAAAATCAATATATTGCACTTGATTTCAGAAATATTAAAAAGCAAACAATCAGTGAATGACACACGTTACATCAACCCACTTTAACTGAAAAAAATGTCCTATAATTAAATTAGATTCATGCACATTTACGGTCAAATAATAACAATGCACTGAATTCTTATGCATTCATGATAAATCTGTATAATATAATTAAAAAAATTGTAGCGAAAGCATACAATCCGTACACAACACCACATTATATATTACTTTTTCCTGCAGTCAAACTCGCTTTCTACCTACAGACGTGTGTGACATTGATATTGAATGCAGTGTAGTAATGTTTCCTTTGAGTTTCAACTCTTACCGCAATGAAAGTGGGGTCAATGTCTGTGCATTGATTTTTATTTGCAAAGTTGCATCAATTTGACATGAACTACTGTAGATCTTTTTCAAACACGTGCAGAACATGTATGTGTGGTTGCGAAGACATTCATATTGACATAGATCGGTGCAGGGAAATTGATGATCTTGGAGATTTGGGCGTCAAATCCATCCAATCGGCTTGTGTAAACTTTATATAAAATGCAATCTACCAGTGTACAGATGTCATTTAACTTAATAAATGCCATTATCCATCCAACCATCCGTTCGATCAACGTACCGACTCACTGGCCAATGCTCTTTATGTTGTATATGCACGTACATTGTTGTAAAATCATTTTTTTAAATGTGTAACCTAATGATATGTATCTATATAAATAACTACAAACTAACAATTGTGCAATGGGTACGCCAAGACACTCTACTTAAATATCACCCAGTTCAATGGTCAAATGGTCAATAGCAATTTTACACCTCATTCACAACAAAAGTGGTAAATATTTGTCTTATTTTTATTGGTCCAAATTAACCTTTGACTATTGAAGTGGATGATATTTAAGAAGAGCCACGCCAAGATAATATGTAGATAGAAAGTAATAAGTATTCTTTTTAGAAGAGAGCATACAATTTTGTTGGTGGTGAATGATTGTTGTCCATCCATTAGTAAATTGAAATAATGCAGTGATATGTGTTGATGAGGCATTTTTGAAAACACAAAATCATATCATTGGCTATCATGGGATTACAAAACTAAGCTTAACCGTAGAAACATAGTGGGAAAAAAAGTTACATTGTGTGATAGACTTGGGGCTACAGTCAATAATTCTAATGGAAAACCCTACATTAAAAATTACGCTACAACACTTTTACAAGAGAGAGAGAGAGAGAGAGAGAGAGAGAGAGAGAGAAGGCATATAAAGGGAAAGAGAGATTAAGAAAAGTGAGAGTGACTTTCCCTTTATATTTGTTACAACTCTCTCTCTCTCTCTCTCTATATTTGTCCTTGTATGTCAATCTCCCTCGCCAAACATCTCTTTTGCTCTCTCCCTCTATCGTTCTCTCTCTACTTCTCTCTAGATCTTTTTGTCTCCATGTCTATCTTTCTATCTCTCTATTTCTTTGTATCTCTTTATCTTTCTATTTCATTTTGTACTAATCTATACTTCAATAGATTATAAATTAATTATTTTTCATAGCCAAGTTCCCATCCAAATTGAAGAGGCTACCAAAAAAAAGTATTGAAAATTATGGACATTATTATTATTTTGATTCTATGTAGCAAATTTGTTTGCAATATTAGCATGGGATTAATTGCAAGTATGGATGTTGCCAATTGTAGACTTGTATGGACATTATTTTGATTATATGGAGCAAATTTGTTTGCACAATCAACTTGGGACTAATTGCAGGCTTGGATGTTGCTAATTACAATCCTAAGATTATTAGTTTGATTAGTCATGCTAACCATGGTTTCCTTTTGCAAGGATTGAATGAAAACCTAGAGGATTGCAAAAAAAAATCATAAAAGAAGGCACTTAGATTTAGAAAAGGATTACTATGAAACCCATCACAAGAAACCATTTAGAAGATAAAGCTTAAAGAAAGTATGTATAAATTTTTGTTTACCACAACATGTTAAAGGAATGATTAGATTTGGAGTTCTAGATCACCTTGTGGATTAGTACTAGAAGCTTAAAGATTTTGAGCAAGGCCCACCATACTTTTACATTGAATATGTTTATAGTATGCCAAAGGGTAACTAAAATTTATAGATTGAAAGTACCTTTTAGTTTCAAGTAGAAAACATGGCTACATACATAACCTTCATATGGATAATTATTTTCAGATGTACTATTAGGTTGTGAGATAAGATTATTTTATTATATCAAACTAAGTGTCTTGTAAATAAGTTATTTTTGAAAAGAAGTGTGTATTCTTTAAAGATACATGTGAAGGAGACAAAACAAAGCTTAACTACATAAACATAGTGGTAATAAGTGTTCTTTCCATTTGTTGGACTTTTGAGTTAGTTATTAAATACCCATTTTTGAGCCACTTCAATAAATGACATTGTTTCCAATTGTATTGGGCGTGCCATGTATGAATGAATGAAGCTTGGAGATGAGATGTTATTGTTAGAGATAGCCACACTTTAGTGTGCAATGGGTACACTAAAGAGGTCTTAAAGGTGAATTATTAAGTCCTTACACAAATAACATGTTTCACTAATATATTAATGTTTTCTTTTGGTGGTGGGTCTCTTACTTAGAATGGTTTTCCCAAGTATATATGTCATCTTATCTTCTCTATCTCCTTCACTTATTCTTCTATGTCTAATTAAGGTTACATGTATTTTATATCAACAAATTTTATTACTTTCTATTGCTCCTAATTGAGGAATAAGCATTGCGAAACCAACATTTGGTATCAAAATTTTGTTTGGATTGATCCCATGAAGGAAGGAATGCATTTCTTAAGTTCATTTCTATTTTATTGTGGGATAATTCATGTGGATTTGAAATAACATTTGAAAATTATAAGTCACGGCCAACATCTTGATAATTGAGATTGAGAAGTCCAGTAGATAAAACTTTGAGTTGTGGAAATTGAAGGTTGAAGATCTTTTAGTGGAGACATATTAGTGGATCATAATAATTGTTGCACTCAATGTTCTACCATCAATAATGACTCAAAATGAATGGGACAAGTTGGATATAAGAGATAGATCTACTATTAGGTTATGTCTTTCTAATTTAGTCTTGATGAATGTTTTAGTTAAAAACATTGCTAAGATTTTATGAGATAAAATTATTGCATTATATAAAAATAAGTGTCTTATAAATAAGTTATTTTTGAAAAGAAATTTGTATTCTTTAAAGATGCTTTGTAACCAAACATTTAAATGCTTTTCATCTAGTAGTGAGTCGATTAGTTTCCATAGATGTATTGCTTTATTTGGTCATTATAGGATACCATCATCTTTCTATTTTGAAGCCTATCTATCTAAAGGGGGTCAGTATCATTTCTTTGTTCTCTATAACTAGGGGTATAGAAGTTGTTTTGCATCATTTGGATATCCCCTTTTATATATTCCTAAAATTTAATTGTACTATAAAAAATTATAAGATTTAGATAGTTTTGACCATGGTTGAACACCACTCTAGATGAAAAAAAAGTGTGTGTCTTGTCATGAACCTTACTGAATGAATAAAATAAAGGTTATGTTGGTGTGATGTCGAATGAGAGGTTGATTAAGTTTGAAAATTCTATAGGAACTCCATACATATAAGTGGGATAAGATGCATTGACGTCAACTGGGTTGGAATACAAAGGGTTTAGTATTTAGGAAAAGGGAATTTAAGTACAACATCTAAGAGGGTTCACAGATTTAAAAGGAACCCTTCATTTGAACTTGAACTCCTAGATGTTGAGGCAAAGCCAACTCATAGACCATTGGGTAAGAGTATGTATGAGAAATGACAACTGTAAGCAGAAGCAATGAAAAAATCAAGAAAAAACATGATGAGAAACACTTGTATCTATATCTAATGCAAAATTTGACAAAATAAAGACTTGATGAAATGATTAATTCAATTGGAGGTATTGATCTGATAGTATATGGAAGCCCCTATAATAATCTAATAGGAAATAACAGTATCTCTCTCCATATGTTTCTCTCTCTCTACCTCTCTTTTTCCCTATCTCTTTCTCTCTTCCTCTCTCTATCCTCTAGCTCTCTATTTCTCTTTATCTCTCTCTATCTCTATCTCCCTCCCCCCCTTCTCTCTCACACACTTCCTCTCTATGAAATCTCTCTCTCCTTATGTTTTTTTGATGTTTCTCTCTTCTTATGTTTTCAAAATGACACTCTAAAAAGACTATTGGTGCATCAAAGAGATTCCTAAAGAATAAGTCAATAATCTTGCATGGAGTTATGATGTTTGTATGGTTGCGAGTAAATGAAACCATTAATTATATATTTCTATTAATAACACATATAAATAATAATAAATGTGAACACTTAGTAGCAAGAAATTTCATATATAAAAACAATATATAATAATAATAAATATAGTTATATTTTAAATTTTATATATAAAGTAAATATAATTCAATAATAAATATAGATAAATATAAAATATATAATTGATTTAATGTAAATATACATCTTTTACAATTCCATCTCTTTGACAAATTAAAAATAATTAAAAAAAAATATTGGTTAAATATGTAGGCAAGAAAGATCTTGCTCTTTCGAGATAATTTTTGGTTGACATGCATACCCATGCTCAATTTTCTGAACACTTGACTACTCTTTTACACAAGACATTAGTGGGTGCTTCATTTAGAACACATCTTCTTCATAGTATTGGCACCTTATTGGCTTTTTCAAATGGTGTATCATATCATCCTTCATCCTCTTATGATCCCTCTCCTTCCATAGTCTCTGTCTATTTTCCATTTCTTTTGAAGTGCTCAAATTCTAACTGCATCCAATTATTTTAACTATCTGTGAGGTTTGTGCACAATGTGTTGCAATTTATATTAACCATAGTGGGGTGATGTTAGACTGTAGCTAATTTCATGAAATTTTTGTTTGGTTCCACTCACCACAACGATCTGTGATAGAATGCACTATCAACAAGGCACATGAATTTTTTGATAGCATGCCTCAATGAGATGTGTCTTGATGGACTGCAATGATTTTAGTATATGCACAAAATGAATTTGTTGAAAAGGATTTACAAACTTTCAAGCAAATGTAATTGATAGGTGAAATAAACAAATTGGTATTTTATAATTCTTCTTATTCCTTGCAAGACCATAAATTAGATCATGATTAGACATGTATAAAATTTCCCCATGTGTTGATGACGTTAGTCAATACAACAGATTCAACCCTAACTTATTGCAAGAGAAAAATGGTGTAGAATTATGAAACATGTCATGACAAGTCTCTTGACTTTCAACATTTTCAACTCTCAACAGGAATGATATTCAACAACTCATCTAAAATTGGAATCTACATATGCCATCCAAAGATCCCCCCTTCCAACGCTAAATGTCTTCTATAAAATTTAAATATATTGAAATAGTTTCTATTGGGTAAGATACTATATTGATTAAATATTTTATAGATTTAATATTTATATATTTATTGTATACACTCAGAAAATATAAAAAACAAACATATAATATGTGTAATAGATATACTCGTAATATATATGAAATTAAAGAACAATTATATAGCAATTATATAATAGTTTCATTTATATATAGTTGTATTAAGTATTTTATAGATTTAAAAATATACACATTTATTATATACAGTTAAAAAATATAAATAGTAAATAAATGGGAAGCATTCCACTACTTTAAATGAATTTTCATGGATTGTGAATTATTTAAGGCATGGAATGCATGCAAGTGTAACTTAACAAAATAATGAAACCTTCACTTTGTACTAATTTGGAACTCAATAGATTATAAATTCATTATTTTTCATGTCCAAGTTTTTGCCTAAATTGAAGAGGCTACTAAAAAATAGTATTGAAAATTATGGATATTATTATTATTTTGATTCTATGTAGCAAATTTGTTTGCACAATCAACATGAGACTAATTGCAAGTATGGATCTTGTCAATTTTAGACTTGTATGGACATTATTTTGATTATATGAGTTAATAAATAAGATTATATATATCTCCTGGTATCTCAGCGTACTCATTGCTTCAAAGAGAGATAGACAAAAAGACAGAGGTAGAGAGACAAAGAGAAGTAGAGAGATAGAGAGAAGAGAGAGAGTGTGTGTTCAATAGGTAAAAATTTGAGTTGTGGAAATCTAAGGTTGAAGATCCTCTAGTGGAGAGAGATTAGTGGATCATAATACTCAATTTTCTACCATTAGCAATGGATCAAGATGAATGGAATAAGTTGGATAGAAGAGATAGAGCTATTATTAGGTTGTGTATTTCTAATTTAGTCTTGATGAATCTTTTAGTTCAAAATATTGCTAAGAGTTTATGAGATAAAATTATTGCATTATATCAAACTAAGTGTCTTATAAATAAATAATTTTTCAAAAAAAATTGTCTTCTTTAAAGATGCATGAGAGAGATAGGTGAATAGGGAGAGAATTAGATAGAGAGGAACATAGAGATAGAGAGAGAAAGAGAGGGACATTGATAGAGAGATAGAGAAACTAATTTAAAATATAGACTTGTACCTATACCAGAGCTTAATGGACCTCTAACAAATATGCAATAGTCTTACAATAACTTGCTATAATGTAGTGATAAATAGGGAGATTGATAGAGAGAGAGGAATACAATAAAAGAGATAGAGCAAGTGAGAGATAGAGATAAGAGATATGAAGGGAGAGAGATAAAGAGATTGTAACTTTTGATAAACCGTCTAATGTTAATAATCCAAAGTTGGAAAGAAATATATATATATATATATATATGGAAAGAAATATATATATATATATATACATATATATATATATATATATATAGAGAGAGAGAGAGAGAGAGAGAGAGAGAGAGCACCAACACATATCATGTTTATTAGTTAATCAATGAACCATCGAGTTCAACCAATAGCAGAGCATGCCCTTTGGATTGACCCAATTAACACATCAGCTTCAAATCCAACAACATGATAGACAAGGACTCATTCATTTATCTCTTGTAAGTTGTCAAAGCGACAAACTTACATATCGGAAATACATAACCTAGTATCCCTATAAAAGTATCACTAATCTAGGTGAAACAAATACCAACAAACTATTTATCACTTGTAGAGCACCCCTATCCTTATAGATAGAACCCTACCCTTGTGAGTAGATCCCTATCATATGGTAGAACTTAGGAATACATTCCAGAAAACCTCGGTTATAGGACTTCATTAATCAAAGATCTCTTAGGAGATAATTGAAGATGTATGTAGTTATGAAATATTCATGCCTATGCCCTCTATACTCTACTACACTATGTCCTCATGTGATGTAGTGTGTATATAGTGAGATATACTATCTCTAGCTATGTACCCTAGGAAACATGACATCCTATGTTCACAATTTAACCTTGCATGCATGTGATGTAGTTATTAGAGATTAATTGCATGTATGTATTCTATGGAACATGACATCTTAGGTTCAAAATTAACCTTTAAGTGTGGTTGTAGCACTAGGATTATCATGCTTATACAAATTATCTCACACCCCCAAGTCACAAAATAGTCATTTTTTATGGAAAGTTAGATAAACATCTAAACTTCAAACCCCCTTTTTTTGGAAGATTCCACCAAGGGAAGTATTTATTTTTTATGACAAATGTAATGTAATAAAAGTTCAATATGTTTGTCACTCACGACCTCAAAAAATGCATTTTAGAGAATTTTGTTAATATTGTGGTCCTAACCTATTCAATATGGTCTTGACCCATAAAGTGTGTTCGTAAACGTTTTCCACAAGAAAGACCTATAAATTATGGTTTTAACCCACAAAGTGTATTAGTGGCCTTGACTTGAAGGTTACTATTGAGACCTGCAAACTACATTGGCATCTTTGTACATTATTTTTGCAATTTGACTTCCCACATTCCCTTATTAGGGTCTCCACTATTTTTTGGTAAATTCAAAATTTGAACTTGACCTCAAACACATTGAGAATAAGCAAGAAGAGCTTTAAAAGTGACTCAAACACTAGACAAAAATTAACCAATATAGATGCTTCAATTGACCCAATAAACACTTAGAAATTATGTCACAAGAATCATGTTTGAGTTGGTGAAGGAAAAATTCGAAACATGTTTGTCAACCAATAATTTTTTGAAAAATCATTATTAAAGTGGAATAATATAAATCTGCATTTTATTTTTATTTAAATATATTATATTTTATTTAAAATGACAAAATTAAATCTATGTACAATTTGAAATTTAAATTTAACCTAAATATATGAAATATTAAAAATAATTTATAATGTTATAAATATTAATAGAAGATTGAAAACCTAAACCGTAAATGTTTATAAAGTTATAAATATTAATAGAAAAAAGTAAAACGAAAGATTATAAAGCTTTTAATAAACATTTACGTAAAAAGTTTATAAAATTATAACTGTAATACATAAACCATAAATGAATATAGTTGTAAATTGTACCACAATATAATGACGATTTGAAATAAAGAATGGTTAAATCTAGCTATCCACATTGTAACAAACAAAGAATGGTTAAATCATTTCTATTGTCTTGAATCATTATAAGATGATCACAACCATTGATGTCCAAAGTTAGCCATAATTTGAAATGTCCTCTGTCTTCCTCTCTCTCCCCATGGACATGTGCCATTTGTGGATTGTTGGCATGTATCTTTTACCTCCCTCTCTCCCTTTCTCTATCCTTCTCCTTATAATATAATATTCAATTTTATATTTTAATATTATAATAAAAATAAGTAAGTGTAATATGAACACGAAAATATAGTATATCTATGTATTTTAGTATAATATTATATTATAAAACTATATATTTTAATTAAATATACTATATATTTAATATATTTAAATATTTATTATTTAGTTATATATGAAATAATAATATAATAATTATTTATTATTTAATTATATATGAAATAATAATATAATAATTATATATTACTATATAATATATTTGATATAATGATAATTATTAAATTATTAAAAAATATTTATTATTTAGTTATATATGAAATAATAATATAATAATTATTTATTATTTAATTATATATGAAATAATAATACAATAATTATATATTACTATATATTATATCTGATATAATGATAATTATTAAATTATTAAATTGCATTTACATTAATTATAATATTGTATTATATTAAATTATATATATAAATAATATTTAATTAACTATAATATTAAATTTATAATAGTGTATATTAAAATATATAAATATTAAATATATATATATATATATTAAAATTAAATATTATATAGAATATACTATATACAATAATGAATATTGTATGTTTAAAAAATAATGAGAGGCATTTTCGAGGGTTAGCCAAAGAGAAATTTACTTAAAACAATATTTGGATGGAACAAATATGTGGACTTTGAAAAAGATTAAATATATTGATGTTTTCGTGCAACGTACAATGTTCTCACAATTTGCGTGCAGCATACAACAGTCGCAAAAGGTTTCCGTGACTTTTTGGCAACACAAAAGAAGGGATAAATGGTGAAGAAGGAAAAAATGGTGACTGTGAAATCTAACAGAAGATGAGATTTCAATCATCTTGCATGTGTCTAGACACCTTGTGATCCGTCGATCCGTCAAGCCAGGGCTTCCTTTGCTAAAGGGAATGCCTTCGACGTAACTAGCACTTGCACCAAGAGGAGGTGTATTGGTTATGCCTAGCAGAGAGGACCCAATATCCAAAATTTTTATAGTAGCTTATTTTGCAAGGCCCTGCTTATAACTAAGGTTTCAGGGCCACATCATCAAATATGATGCCACATCAACATGCCTTTTGTTGAGGTGTCAAATAGTTCCCCCGAAAAAAGGGTGGACCAATAGGAGTGCATTAAGTCATGTTTTGTTGGTGCACTGATGTGGCATCACATGATTGTTGCTTTGTAAAGATAAAGGGCACATTTCATTCAATTATTAGTACTTATAGTCAACACTAACAACATTAAAGATCCCTCATTCTTCCTCCTGGTGGAAGAATGCTTTGCATGAACATCTCACAGTTGGTGCTGCTGAGGATATTTCTGGGTCAGAGGCGGTTGAATCTTTCTCTGATGATGATGGGTCTACTCTTGATATTGAGGGGGTTCCTGTTTTATAGCTATGGATACTACTGCTGGTGGTTCTGCTACTGGGACTATTGCTGGTGTTGCTGGGTGTGCCGCAGGAAACTCCCCTTCTACTGCTTTTATTTCTGGAATTGCTACAGGGACC
Source organism: Cunninghamia lanceolata (assembly GCA_027924645.1). Taxonomy (NCBI): domain Eukaryota; kingdom Viridiplantae; phylum Streptophyta; class Pinopsida; order Cupressales; family Cupressaceae; genus Cunninghamia; species Cunninghamia lanceolata. Next base: position 169,133 of record BSBN01000687.1, on the reverse strand, counting down.
TCCCCTGTGTTGTTGCTGCTACCAAGTCTACTGTAGAGATCTCAGTTGCTGATATGTCTCAGACTGTTATTATAGGTACACAAGTTGATGCTGGGGCTGATGTTGTTGTACCCCAGGATCCACCCCCTTCCAAGGATTTGGAGAGAGTTTCTCCTTCTTCTCCAATTTCTATGGCTGGAGATGATGTTCTTTGGACTATTGTCCAAAGGAGGAAGCAAGGTCTTCCCAAGCATGTTTCATTGAACCGCTCATGCCAAGGGTGTTCAACCTGATAAGTCTAGTTCTACTATTGTTTAGGTTGTTGCTCCTTCCAACCTTGTTGCTTAGTCTGTTGGCTTTGCTGGCTTTTGTTTTACAACAAGGTTGTTGTGCCTGTGCTATTGGTCTTTTCTCTGTGTTGGCTGAGTACTATCAGTACACTATTTTCTTGCCCCCTTGGCTTGGTTTTGTAAAAGGGTTCGGCCCTTGGTTTTTGCCGTCTTATTATATCAAAAACATTAAAGTCACAACTACTAGTGCTAAACTTTTAAAAATATTGTACCTTCAATGCACAAATATTATCTCAGCCGTTGGAACTATCTCAGGTATTGAGTCTTTTCCCCTATTGTAATTTATATAGAATGTCTTAAAAATTTAAAAGTAGTATTGAGTCAATAGAGAAGCCTAGCATTTTATAAAAGGTCTTTAAAAAGAGTTTGTTGATTTGCTAATCTGAGATAAAGTCTCAAAATTAAATAATTATATTTGAAAAATTGTTGGACAGATGTGTTTAGTGGAGCACAAATGCCATCTATCATTCAACAATTAAATAATTAATAAGTAATTGTTCTTCTATTTTTATGACTAGGGGTTTGTGTTTTTTTTTTGTGGTAGGGGGGCGAAAGTAGGGGGAGCAAGGAAGGACGTTCACTCATAGGGGTAGTTGTTTCCCTATTTGAGTGGCTCTGTAGAGGTAAGCTTCTAGTTGTGAATGCAAGTGTTTATAAGTGTCACGTAGCATTTAATCAAATTTGAGGACATAAATTGACTCTTCATCACAATTTGCATTCCACAACAAGAGACATGTTATCCGCAATAGAACATAAAGAAATAAGTTTAACACAAACATTAAAACAATCTCATTCAATGTTCTCAAAGAATGTTAAAGCCAAGAATGAAATTAACTTAGGCGAGAATGAAATTAATATAACATGAAACGTGATGGAAACAATAACACAACAAGATGCATATAAGCATTGATATATATTACAAACTATATAACATAATTTTATTTACAATTAGTTATATTAATTTTCTAATGTAACTCTTTTTTGAGATCTACAACACTCTTATCTCTGTCGCTTATATTTGTTTCTCTTGTGAAAAAGACCCCATTAATGGTCATAATACATATTATGAATAACAAATTGATTCCAATGCTAAAATATTTTGGTTGACAAAAAAATTGTATTTAAGTTTTTTAATTTAGATTTGTGAAAGGAAGCAAGGTGTGCGGAAAATGCTTCCTACATTGATCTACTGAGGAAAGATTCATGCAAATTTTAACTTTTATAGTTACAGATTAAGATGTACATTAATAGAAAGATAATAACAACATTCAAATGCAAAACTCACAACACAAGATATACGTGGGGAAAACTCTTTCAGGTAAAAAACCCACACTCCAAAGCCGCCCAATATATTATTCAGGAATTAAGAAGATTACAATATACTTGCAGAGCAACCTTTTATAGGAGTATATCCAACCAAAGATCTAGGAGGTAACTCAACATCCATAAGACTCTTACACACAACCTCCATCTCAAGCTCGTGATATATAGGAGATACAATATAGTAAACTGTCAATGGTAATTACAAAACCATGAGCCAAAACCACCCAAAAGTGGCACCCAAATTATCTCCAATCAAAGATGCCTTGTGATGTGCCAAACCATACACCAACACATATAACTCTCCCCTTTATAGCTCTTTTGACTGTCCAATACGTTTTTACATTTCCCAAAAACAAAGGTCCAACTTCCGGAGGCCATAACTTTTGATCTGGGTGTCTAATGACAAAATGTTTGATGCATTGGAAAGCTTGTGAAGAGATCTATCACGGTGTAACCTAATATGTGGGTTATGACAATTTTTGGAGGGTTTAGGGACCTCTAAGTGTCTCAAAATTGAGTTTGAAACTTTTTTCGCCAGTTTCAAAAATAGAAACTTTAATATCTTGCGATCTAGGTATGATCTTAAGTCAAAACTCACCCGAGATGTTTACCTAGCTTTTTTGTACCTTCTGAAAAAATTTCAGGTCAATCTGAGGTCAAATGTAAAGTTACTAAAAATATTAAGTCCCGCCATTTTTAGCCCTTTTGGAAACTTTGAAAGTTATAGATCATTCTTCAAGATAAAGTGTATTCGTTCGAAAAGACCAAAACTAGGAAGAATAGTAACCTTTTGAAGTTGCAAGGTTGAGACACTTTTCTTAACATTCTCCCACTTGTCGAACACCTTACAAGAGCAAAGGGAGTATCAACACCATGATTTAATTGCTAGGGGCTGAGAGGCCCATAGGCTCTGAACACCATCTGAACTTCTTTGTCCTCACAGGCTTTGTCAAGGAATCTACAACATTAGTCAAAGTGTCAACTTTCTCCAAGTTTACCTTCCCATCCTCTACCATGTCACGAACAAAATGGTACTGGACATCAATATGCTTAGTCCTTGCATGGAAAGTAGGACTCTTTGCTAAACATATGGCACTCTGACTGTCACAACAAATAGTAATCTTTCCTGCATCAAACCCAACATCAGAACACAATCTCTTAATCCAAATGGCTTCTTTACAAGAATGAGTTGTATCCATGTACTTAGCTTTAGTAGTGGACAAAGTGACCACTGGTTTCCACTTACTCATCCAACTAAAAGCACCACCAAACATAGTGAACACATAAGCACTGGTGGATCTCCTACTGTCAATGTCACCTACCTAATCTAAATCCACAAATCCATGAATACAAATTGAATGCCGAGGTCCTATAGGATAACCATGATAACATAAGGAATACTCAAAACTACCCTATAAATATCTAAACACTCTCTTCACTACATCCCAATGTACCCATCCAGGATTAGCCGTAAACCGACTAAGGACTCCCACTGCTTGGGCAATGTTTGGTCTTATACAGACCATCGCATACATCAAACTGCCAACCACACTAGCATAAGGAACTCTGCTAATATCCTCCATCTCAGAATGAGACTTTGGACAATCTGCAACAAATAACTTTGTCCCCATTGTAACAGGAACAATCAAAGGTCTACAATCCACCATGCTGAATCTCTCCAACACATTGTTAACATACTTACTCTAGCCTAACCAAATTTTTTTGTTTTCTTTGTCTCTTCTGATCTCCATCCGCAGAATGTATGAGGTTGCCCCTAGATTTTTCATCTCAAAATGTGCTGACAATTGAGACTTCAAATTAGAAATCAAACTTTTACCATTCCCAATGAGTAACATATCATCAATATACAATGTAATAATGAGAATGCGATCATTCTCCAACTTGTAACAAACACAATGATCTGATTTTGATCTCAGAAATCCAATACTCAACTCAAAGGCATCAAACTTCTGGTACCACATCCTAGGAGATTGTTTCAAACCATACAAAGACTTTTTCAACTTGCAAACCAAATTTTCTTTACCTTTCACCACATAGTGCTCTGGTTGTGACATATAAATTTCCTCCTCCAAGTCACCATGAAGAAATGATGTCTTCACATCCATCTATTCCACTTCTAGATCATATGTTTCTGCAAGAGATAACATGAACCAAATAGATGTCAGCTTTGCAACAAGAGAGAAAATCTCACCATAGTCAATTCCCTCCGCCTGAGAATAGCCCTTCACAACCAATCTAGCCTTATATTTATCAACACTACCATCTACACCGAATTTCTTTTTGAACACCCATTTGCATCCAACAGGTTTTCGTCCTTCAGGCAAAGGCACCAAGTCCCAAGTATTATTCTTTTCCAAAGAAGCCATCTCCTCTTCCATGGCCCCCTTCTAGGAACCTGCATCTTTCATACCCATAGCCTCTTTCACAGATATAGGCTCATCAGTATTAGAAATCAAAGCAAAAAATACAACTAGAATCATGTAATGAATAACCAAACCTATCAGGTTGCTGCCTTATCTGCGTGGACCTCCTCAAAGATTGAGGTTGAGGTTCTTCATCTTCTTCTAAACTTTCAGAGCTACTAGAGCTCTCCTCATTATCAGGTCTAATAGATTTTTTTGGTTCAACTTTCTCAAGGGTGGAAGGAAGTTGAACCACATCATCTTTCTTCTCTTCTTTCTCTGGTTGCAAGACAATAGAAGAAGGATTTAGCTCTCTGAAGATCACACTTCTGCTATACAAAACTCTCTCATCCACTGGATCCCAAAGCTTGTACCCTTTCACATCGATGCCATAACGGATGAAGATACACTTCACAACCTTTTTCTCCAACTTAGACCTCTTCTCCTTAGGCACATGTGCATATGCCTCATAACCAAATACTCGAATGTGTCTTAATGAAGGCTTTTTACTAGACCATACCTCCATAGGTGTCTTATCAACGAGCACTGATGTAGGAGACTTGTTAACTAGGTAACAAGTGGTAGCAACAGCTTTAGCCCAGAACTTTTGTTCAAGGCCACCTCCACTTAGCATACTCCTTGCCCTCTCCATTAACATTATATTCATCCTCTCTACAACTCCATTCTGTTAAGGGGTATACGGAGTTGTCTTGTGCCTCTCAATCCCTTGTTCTTTATAGAACTTGTCAAAATTTGCTGAACAAAACTCACCACCGTTGTCAGTCTTTAAATACTTAATCTTTCTATCCTTCTGATTCTCTACAAGAGATTTGAACTCTTTGAATCTACTAAAGATTTCAGTTTTTCTTCTAAGAAAATACACCCATGTCCTATTGTAATTATCAATGAATTAAACAAAGTAAATGGATTTTGAAATTGAAGGAACATTAACAGGACCAAACACATCAGAATGAATCAAGTCCAACACATCAGAAGATTTGTGAGAATTGGAATAAAATTGAACACAGTTTTGTTTTCCATAAATGCAATGTTTGCAAAAATCAAACTCAAGATTATAGTCATTCATACTCTCAACAAGATTTTTATTTTTCAGGGTCCTCAAACCCTTTTCACTAATGTGACCAAGCCTTTGGTACCATAACATTATTTTCTTAGCTGGAAGTTTCATCTCCATAGAATGAGCACCCTTAGGTACCCAAAAAGCACAAACATTGGAAGTAGATGCAACAATCATCTTCGTTGCTGATTCCAATGTTGAGGATGAAGACTCTAAAGTTCTTTTCTTCAAAACATAGGCACTTTTGCACTAAACTACGCATGCATCAAGCTGAAATAGAGTGCCAATCCGAACACCCTTAGCCAACACCATAGATCCTCTAGTCATCTTGCATCCTCCATTCGAGAAAACAACCTGTACACCCACATCATTCAACTTACTTATAGAAAGAAGGTTTCATGCCAAACCAGGAATATGCAAAACACCATTGATTTCCTTCACTCGTCCATCAGGGAACCCAATCAAGCCTCTTCCATGGCTGACAATCTTTAGGTGAGAATCATCACCCAAATACACCTTTCCATCATCGTATTCTTTATACTTCAAAAACCAACCCCGATGTGAGGTCATGTGAAAAGATGCACCAGTGTCAATAAGCCACACATCCTTAGATACATGCATTGCCAAGGCAGCAACAAACACTTCTCCTTCATCCTAAGAGGACTTCTTAGAATCCGAATCATAATTCTTATTCTTTTTCTCCTCCTTGCACTCCTTGCGGAAGTGACCAAGGTTGCCGCAGTTCCAACACAAAGCCTTGGATTTTCTGGGAGACTTAGATCTCCCATGGGATTTGGATCTTCTTTTTTCTTCCTTCTTCTTATCCTTTTTCTTTCCCTTCTCTTTAGATCTACCATGAACCACAAGAGCCTCCTTAGCCGATTTGGAAGACTTTCTCCACATCTCTTCAGACAACAGTGAAGAAACCACTTCATCCATCTTGAAGGTGGTAGTGGTACTCCCAATGGCCATAACAAGGTGATCCCACAAATCTGGTAAGGAACACAGTAATGTCATGCATCGATCCTCCTCCTCCATCTTCACACCAACAGAGGTCAACTGGGCAATAAGCATATTGAATGTATTAAGGTGATCAGCAACTGACCCTCCATCTTCCATCCTTAGAGAATACAATTTCTTTTGCAGGAATAACTTGTTCACTTGGGATTTATCCAAATAAACATCTCCAAGCTTCTTCCAAAGATCCTTTGTAGTCTTCTCTTCAGGGATATTCAGTAGCACTAAATCAACCAAACAAAGTCTTATCAAACCCTTAGGTTTTCAATCTTTGAGATCCCAATCTTCTTGAGACATTGTCATTAGTTTTGTACCAAATATTGCATCCCATAAATCTCGATCTACAAGCATATCCTCCATTTTGAATTTCCACAACTTGAAATTACTTCCATTAAACTTCTCTATCTCAAACCTCCTAGATGTACTCGCCATCTCTTTCCTGCAACAAAGATTTCAAAATCCTCTGCACTAGCTCCCACTCAAATGAATATCATCTCAAAAAACCCTCTACCCAACAAATAGAATCAAGGGTGATCAGGCTCTGATACCAATTGAAAGGAAGCAAGGTATGCAGAAAACGCTTCCTACATTGATCTTCTGAGGAAAGATTTATGCAAATTTTAACATTTATAATTACAGATTAAGATACACATTAACAAAAAGATAATAACAACATTCAAATGCAAAACTCACAACACAAGATATACGTGGGGAAAACCCTTTCAGATAAAAAACCCCACACTCCAAAGCTGCCCAATATATTATTCAGGAATCAAGAAGATTACAATATACTTGTAGAGCAAGCTTTCACAGAGTATATCCAACCAAAGATCCAGGAGGTAAGTCAACATCTATATAAGACTCTTGCACACAACCTCCATCCCAAGCACCTAATATATAGGAGATACAATACAGTAAACTGTCAACGGTAATTATAAAACCATGAGCCAAAACCACCCAAAAGTGGTGCCCAAATTATCTCCAATCAAAGATGCCTTGTGATGTGCCAAACCACACACCAACACATGTAACTCTCCCCTTTACAACTATTTTGAGTGTCCAACATGTTTTTACATCTCCCAAAAACAAGAGGTCCAACTTCTGAAGGCCATAACTTTTGATCCAGGTGTCCAATTGACGAACCATTTGATGCATTAGAAAGATTGTGAAGAGATCTATCATGTTATAATGGACTTTGTTGATAATGACAATTTTCAAAGCGTTTAGGGACCTCTAAGTGCCTCAAAATTGAGTTTGAAACTTTTTTCAGTAGTTTAAAAAAAAAAAACTTTAATATCTCATGATCTAGGTATGATCTTGAGTTGAAACTCACTTGAGATGTTTACTTAGCTTTTCATACCTTCTGGGAAAATTTTAGGTTAGTTTGAGGTCAAATGTAAAGTTACTAAAAATAGTAAGTCCTGCCATTTTTAGCCCTTTTGGAAACTTTGAAAGTTCTAGATCATTCTTCAAGATAAAGGGTATTCAAAAACACCAAATCTGGGAAGAATAGTAACCTTTCGAAGTTGCAAGGTTGGGAAAATTTTCTTAACAATTTGGTCAAATTAGAAGATAAATAGTGTAACTTAAATATATTAAAGATCAAGGAGATTTCAATTTTTAAGTTAAATCAATCTCCATGCTCTAATTTTAGACACATGCAATCTTCACATGTTGACAATAACCCATCCTAGGAGAATGTAGATTTTCTAAAAACTTCAACCCATTGTTTTGACAAAATATTGATCTATAGTTCTCAAACATATCATGACGATTTCTTTGTGTCTTTTTAGGGAAGTCTTAAAAGGGCATGTGCATATGAATACATTTGTAAACATTTTTTTCCTCACTTTTCGAAGTTTTCTACAATCCTATCACAATGCCACATTTGAAGCCAAAAAGATAAGATGGACCTAAACATTATATGAAAAATATAAAATTATTGATGCATCCATGAATAGGAGGCAGTGGCTCCAAATTGGTCTATTGTTGCTCATAGTCAATGTGTTGTTTCTTTAGATTATTTATTTTAGTTCTGTAGACAACTAAAATTGGCCATTATTCGTCTCATCCCTAAACATCCGTAATTCATCCCTATTCATCCCTAACTATCCCTATTCATCCCTAAAGCATCAGTAATCATCTCTAGACACCCCTAAACTAAATTGCCTCCACAATTAACTGAATAAACACATGTTTAGACAATTAATTGATCAAATCCCCTTCAATCTATGATTTTACAATATTTTATTGTCAAAATCACTATTCATGTACTTTATACTATTTATTCATACCCATATTGGTACCTACATCGGTACCTAGCCCTAGCCAAAATGATTTATTAATCCCTGCCTATAGTCCAAACATTAGATAAATTTAATTTATCTAATATCCCCTTACCCCATCCTATGAATTAAATAAATATTTGTATTTATGTAATTCCTATTTTCTACACTTTTGATTAGGTTTTCCTAAACCTAATTAACTAACCTAATCCCCCACTTGCACAACCTAAATTCTAATCTAATCGTGGTCAAATCCTCTCCATTCTCCCAAATGTACAAAGGCATGGGCCTCTTGTACATGTCTACATGGCCTTCTTACAAAAGGCATGGTCAAGGACCCATGTACAAGGGTCCTTTTGTCCCCCATCTCCTATTCCTCCAATTTTAAATTGGGCATGTACCCATGCTTCCAATTTAAAATTCAAATCAAATCTAACTCATCCATTTCCCTCCAATTTTAAATTGGGCATGTACCCATGCTTTCCAATTTAAAATTCCAATCAAATCCAACCCATACCTCCCATCTACCAAGATAATCCCATCCTTCCAATCTTCCCAAAGCCCAATCTTGACCATCCATTCCTTCTTGATCCAAGGACATCTCCTCCCATCCAATCTCATCATGATAGTTGGAAAGCTCTCCATGCTTGAGAGCTCTCAAGAATCCTCGTCCATTGATCTTTCAATCAAGTCCTAGCCATCCAATTAAGTCTCTAAAAATCTATAAATTGGAGGTCACCCCTTCACAAATCATATAACTTCTTCATGCAACATAATGCTACCATTTTCACTCCAAGACTCCATGAGAAGCAAGGTTATGCTGTCCATTTGAGAAGCCATCCACATAAAGACATCAAGGACCACATCACAAAATCAAGGTTTGCATGTAGTTAATTGTTTAACTTCTTTGGTTTGCATTCCTTTTGCTCAATCTAAGGTAGCTTAGATTTTGAGTGAAATAGGTTAGTGTTTTAACTTGTTTCCTTTTCTCAATTTATATGTTATACATTTTGGCACGCTCAATGGGACCCTCACCTTTCTAATGTAATATTCTTGCAAGTTTCTTGTCAAGTGGTGTCGTGTAGGTTACAGTCATGCCTATGACTGCAGATTAGCGCCCACGAGACTTTTGTCAATGTTTGTGCATCATCCCATGGTGCCTATGTCTACTAACACTTTGTTTTTGTAGGGTTTTCATGGATTAGAACCTATGTCATGGGAATTAGTGCTTATGATTTTTTACATCATTTCTTGACTTCATGTCTTAAACCTTAACATCTAATGCCTGTGTTTGATTTGGTTGCATCCCTAACACTCCCTAACAACCTGTTTTGCATATCTAACCCTCTGTTTTGTAGGTTTTCCATCAATTTGTAGGTCATACATCCTCCCTGTGTTGTATCAGTGCATGCACCCCGAATCAGCACTTGTGTAGTTGGGTTCAACACCCCTACACTCACGTATACTTCTCTATGTTTTAACACATGTGTTTCTCCCTTTAGCACCTATGTTGCTTTCTTTAATGCTTGTGTCCTAGTTTGGTGCTTGTGTTTGCATCAAAACTTGTGTCTGAGTCCTTAGTGCATGTATCATTAATTTTTAGGACCCCTAACATGCTTTAGCACTCATGTCATAGATATTAGTTCCCATGCATGCATCAGCACCCAAGTCACTGCTCTTACCACCTATGTCTGTCTTTCTTGTATCCTGCATCTCTGTCAGCGCTGTTACCGGCTTTGTCAGCGCTTGTGACCCCTTTGTCAGCATCTGTGTCTGTTTCAAGCATGATTTTTCATCTAACATCTTTTCTTCGACTAATATTGGTGATTGCAACATCTTTTGACCATCCAAGACACTTCCAAAACATCTAATCATTTTTTTCCACTAAACTTAGGAACATTTCTTTTTGGGCTTAAAATAACTTGTTTACTTTATTTGGGGTCATTTCAAGGTGTATACTTTCTCCTCATGCCATTTGGTGATCTTAGCCATCAAAAACCTTGATTTGGTCCAATCTTTGTCATCTTTGTTCATCCCAAACTTCTTGGTGTGTATGCTCTCTCCTTGTGCCACTTGGTGATCTTAGAGATCAAAAACACCTTGGTCTCTTTCCTCTAGGGGGCCTACCTTGGATTTCATCACAAGGGGATGACCTCAACCCTCATGTTCTGGTGGGGTGTACAAATTTGGAAGAGAATCGAAAGACTCTTCCATTGAGGGGCATTTGTCATTTGGCTGAAGCTTGCAAGAAATTTATACCTTGCAAAGTGAAGGAGGAGAGTGGGTTACCCTCTCTCACCACACCATTAGACATACCCCTCATCTCATAGACATAGGCCTCACGCACCTTGAGTGTATCAAGGATATCCCCTAGAATCTTGTACATCCTAGCTTAAGACCCTTTGGTTGTCATATCTTGTGGTGCACTGTTGCAGTAGGAGGAAAGAAGCTCACACATACTATTATACTTGAGCTAGGGTCTACTTTGGGCAAGACAAAAGTCTCCAAGGTAAGGGGTATATGGTGGTACATGACCATATATTCCCTATCTATCCAAGCTATAGCATCATGATATTAATGGGGGTAAGAATTGCTTCTCTATTTTGAGTTGGAATTCACCCACGATCATTTCGTGAGATCCATAAGATATGTCACACCTACTTGACTAATCAAGGATGTCGATGTGTTTGGTGTGTCTGCATCATTGAAACCCATGAATCCCCTCAATCCAATCCTTTGCAATAATTGTGCATGTATGTGTGTTTATTTCATTGCAAAGTTGCCTAAAGTCAAGCCCTTAGCCATCCTTAATCACCTCTTAATCACCCATCCAAATCATCCATTTTCCTAATTCAAGTCCATATAATCCATTTTCCTCTTAATCCAATTTCTTCCTAATCCACCTAATCTCAATCCAATTCCTCCTAATCACTCATCCAATTATCCAATTTCATCATCATTATCCTAATCTAATCCCATCATTTGAGCTTAATTAATCCCCATCTTTGAGCTTAATCCCATCCTATCATTCTAATCACACTCTAATCCCATCATTTATCCATTATTCATTTTCCCTAATTATCCCTAAATCCATATCCTAATCCATTTTCCATTATCCTAATCACATCACTTTCATCCTAATCCAAGTCTTCATCACCATCTTTATCCCATCTTAATCACTCCCTAATCCATTTTCCCAAATCACTTCATCCACTTATCATAGTATAATAATGTCACCTTATCCTTCCTAATCACCTCATCAACTAATCGCTCCTAATCCCAATCCCATTATTGAGCTTAATCATTCATCCATTATCCCTCTTAAGCCACATCACAATCCATTTTCTTAATCTAACTCTCCATATCCATCCTAATTCAAATCCTAATCACTCCCTCATCATCTTAATCCAAATCCCTTATCCACATAATCCCAACTTTCTATCATCCATCTAATTCAATCCATTATCCTAAATCATCTTATCCTAATCATCTAGATCCCTCTAATCCTACATCCATTGTCCACCTCATCCATTTCCTAATCCGTCATCGCTGTCCTAATCTAATCCCATCAATTGAGCTTAATCCCATCCCACTATTTGAGCTTAAGCAAGGCCACTTCATCCTTAATCATAATCCATCTTCATCATCCAATCCTAATCCATTCCATCCCTAATCTTAATTCAACCCATCTCCCTAATCAAACCTATCATCCATCCTAATCCAATCCCATCAATTATCCTTAATCATCTCATCCATTAATTCTCCCTAGTTCTGTTGATAACTGAGAGGGGGGGGGTGAATCAGTTATCCTAATTATTTCCCTTATTAAACTTTCCTTTTATTTGAAGCAGCATAAAATCAAACACAAAACATAAACCATGAAATAAGAAACACATGACACAGTATTTTTGACGTGGAAACCCTGTTAAGGGAGAAAACCACGGGGTGATTAACCCAAGAATTATTCTCTGTTAGAAGAATAGGAAATTACAAAAATGGCACTTGCCAATTAGGGCTCACTGCCCGAGCACACTGCTCACAAGAGGCTCACTGCCTACAAGAAGACACACTGTCTTACAAAGTGATTAGAATCACAGTCTTGAACTGATTGGAAGCATCTGCATATGCTGGAGTTCAGTTCCGGTTAGGTTCAGTATACTGATCTGCTGCACTTCATCTTTCCTCTGTTCTTTAGTCTGCTGTCCTTTCACATACCGGATCTTTCTTGTTACTTCTGCTCTACTCTGGACTTGTTCGCATATCCTCACATCCATTCACACACTTTACCACTAAATCCATCCTCTATATATATCCGCACAAGTAATTTCATCATCTTTCTAGTCGGCATCCGGAACAGTCTAGTTTCTTACAAACTTAGTTCTGTCGGCTGAATCCTTGCTCACCAAGCAATGCGGATCAAGCATATACTTGTAGATATCATCAATTATGTCGGCCAAACATGATTCATGCCTCCGCAACCTTTATCATCATCTGTAACACATCCGGAAAGTAGTTTGATACTCAGTCAGTCAGTTCTTCCTCTGTTTTCACTGTCTCTCAGGAATCCGGTACTCAACTATTCATATCTTTTTCCTTGTCCATCTCCGGAGGCTAAATCCTTGGAATATACTACTCAAGATAGTCCTCTTGACTTCCCCAGATCCGCACTGCACCAAGACACTTCCTCTGAGAGATCCGGACCAATCTGTCGGACCTTGCCACATGCTCTGTTCTTGTTCACCGGACCACCACAATCTTCAATCTGACTTCCGGTAGAGACATATCATGACTTGCGGATATGTGGGATGACCTTTGTTGCCATCAATGACAACAACCATGAATCCATATAGTGTCTCTTGCCAACAATCTCCCCCTTTGGCATTGATGGCAACACTTAGTGAAAAATGACTAAGTGTTTACACTATGCTCCCCCTTTGCTGATGCTCTGTCTTTATATACAATTTCCGGAACTCCCCCTGAGTTGGATTCCTCATTTTTCACTGCTCCTCACTCCCCCTTTGACATCAATGGCAAAGGGTAGGGTCCGCACACCAAAATTTTCAAAAATTTTCTATATATAGCCGCATATTTACATACTCACATATACTGCAGAATGTCTGCAAAGGATGTCTGCAGTTGAACCATTTCAGTAGCCCAACTTAGCTTCATTCTGTCCAAGATTGAAATGTGACCACTCAACAAAAATGCAAAAGCTTCTGCCCGCCTGAGATCTGTCGGATCTTTTGTATGGGCGGTGGTCTGGGCATCACTGATGGCCTCATGCATCGTTTCCAACTTAGGGACTATAATCCTTCTAAGTTCTCCCATCCGGTTGGTAATGTTCTTCCTCTCCTTCTCAAGATTCTTTATTTCATTCAAGACTGCAATAGTCTGACATTCTTGATTTATTATAGAGGAAGAGAGAGGATCAAAACTTTGAGATAAGCTTTGAAGCTTGTCCTGTTCCTCTTTTATTTTCTTGTCAATTGCTGCTGTTGCCTTTGACCAAGATATACAAAATTTGTAGATGTCACCGCCATCCTTAAGAGCATTTTCTAAGCTCTTTATTCCAATGCTTACAATCTTCCTATCCTTAGAGATTAAATCTAATATTTCAGAAAATCTCTTATCCAAAAATTCCTTCCGGACCTTGTCTTCAGCTGATTTTTCTAGAGAATTAAAATGTGTATCAATACTGCTGACTAAGGTTTTTAGATTACCGGAAGTGGAGGCTGTCGGATCTATTTGGATTGATGGCATGATCTTTACAAGTACTCCGGAAGCAGCCTCTATCAACTCACAGTCTTCCATATGAGACTTCAGGAGCTTTTCATTTGCCTTGGCATTTGCAAATGAAGCTATCTTCATTGTTTGTACCGGAGAGAGAGAGTCAAAATCAAATGGACCTTTTAGAAGCTCCGGTTCATCAATCTCTAGAGTTTCTTTGCTCAAAAATTGTTGAACAGTTTGTGCAGTGTCTCTTGCCGGAGACAGATGTTTCTTTTCTTCTGCAGTCTTAGAACTGTCAACCTCTTTGTCTGTCACCACTGCTTCCTTCTCCTGCAATTGCTCTTCTTCTTTGGATCCGGAGACTGTAGGGGAAACCGGAGGAGAGATGCTTGCTTGTTCATGGGCCACTTCTTCTGGAGCAGAGGGTCCCAAGTCCTCACTTGTCTGTTCAGGGCTCACTTCTTCCGGAACAGAAGATTCCAAATCAGCAGCTGTTTCTGCACCTAGGTCCTCTACAACAGGAAGATTGAACCTTTTGAAGGCCTTCCGGAGGATCTCTTCTGTCTCTTGTGCCACTTTGTCAGTCTCACCAAGCATGAGCTGATTCATCCTGGCTTTACTTCTGAACTCATCTCTGCAGTCCTTGAAGATCATGTTCATTGTCTTGGGATCAATTTGAGGATATAGCTGAATAGCTATCTGCTCCCGGATCTCAAGATCTTTGGCATGAGCATTATTCTTTCTTACTTCCATTTCCTTCTCTAGGCTTTTAGGAATGAGAGATATGATCTCAATGAAAGCCTTATTGTATGTGTTCAGATATTTAACTGTGGCTTCCTGCAGAGTTTTTTGGTCTGCCTCACTGAAGTCATCATAGGATTCAGTCATTGGTTGAAGGTTTCCATCCACCGTGACCGACTTGATTATGCTCTCTAGTGACAGAGTGGGCTTTTCAACAGTTACCTCTGCCATTTCCTCCTTGTCTTGGCCTGTGGAGGGCTTACCGGATCCTTTCTTTTTCTGTTTCTTTACTTCTCTTACTCCTTCATCTGATTCTGTCTCCTCTTCATCTTTTTGGCTTTCATAAGCCCTTGATGCTTTTGTCTTGGATCTTTTACCGGATGCCTGGACTTCCGGTTTTGAGCTTTTGGTTGTGGAAGGTGCAGATCTCTTTGATGATCTGGTCCGGGTGGGGGTTTCAACCGGAGCACTTTCTTTGCTTTTCTCTTCTTCCTCAGCCTTTCTCCTCTTTTCCCGACTGGCATCAAGTGCCTCTTTTGAGATGCCTAGGCCTTGAGCAATGTGCTCTACTTCTTTTCTCACTTTTCTCTTAATCTCAGGTTCCCTGAGTTCTACATGTAATTTCACGCTCAGCTCCTCAAAGGTTCCAAACCTTTCTGCCTTAGGATCTTTGGGCTGACTTAGCATGTGTTGAACATGCAGCTCTACTATCTGTTCATCAACTTCATACCCCATGGGCATGATCCAGACAGTCCTTGGCTCCACTGCCTCCATTAGGCACTGATCAGTGTCAACCATAAAACATACTGAGTCCTTGTATTTCTCGATGAGAGACTGGGGAATTCTCTCTCTTGCTTGCATCATGCTCTGAAAGTTTTTGAAGTATCCCCATAGAGCTGTATTCCTCGCTTTTGCATCCCCAAGTCCATGCAGATAGTCTCTTATCTGGACTGCAACAGGTGTGTCATTCTGCCATACCCATCCACTTGTTCCGGGTAGCTCATTCATGAAGTAAAAGAAGAGACATACAATGAGAGTACCATACTTAAAGGAGTTCTTCTTGTCTTTCTTGATTTTCTGTACATTTTCCATCAATTGGCTTAGTAGTAGTTCACAAAGATCAAAATCTGCATTCTTTCTTAGCATTTCATATGCTGTGTATATTGCAGTTCCGGATACAGAATTCTCCCTGCTGGAGTGATAGATCTTGTATCCTATTATCATTGATGCATATTTGATATCCGGATCCGAAATATCTTCAATGGTCATTGCCCTCTTATCATATTTTGATCCGGTGGCCTCAGTTACAACGTTGTTCTTGACAGATTTGAGGATAGGTACCCCCCCGGAAGAGTATAGACCAGTTACTGCTCTAATTGCTTCTTTTGTGATCTTACAGGGTCTATCTAGCCAAAGGAAGTTGTCATGCATCCTGCTCAGTACATACCGGACCCATTCATCTTCTTCAAAGCTAGGGAAATGAATGAATTGCTCAAACTGTTTCTTCTGGATACCCTTATACTCTGGTTTGAGCTCAAAAGCATTATCTATCAGTTGCTTGTGATAGAGGTCTCTTAATTTGAATTCCCCAAATTCCTCAATGTTTGCGTGTATGTAAACCCTAATATCTTCAGTATGTAAGACTCCGTGGGGAACACTAGAGAAGGCTCCTAGTGGATCTACCTCCAAAGATTTGTAGGGATGTTTCTTGAATGAGGGGCGAGGTCTATCAGAGATCTTAACTATGTTTGGAGTAGCCATTCTTCAAAGATTTGCAGTGAGGCAATGAAAAACGAAGAATACCTTATGCGCCTTCGGTTTGCACGGAGTGGTTGGATTGATTTCTTTATGCAATAGCTTCGGCAGGAGATCCTTGGTGTGCTTGATGAACCTTGTAGCAGAGCTCCACTATTCGCTTCTTCTCAAGTGTAGAATGAGCAGATAACTTTTGAGAAATCCCTTATATTGCTCCGCAAACCCTAATATCTGTCTGCAATAAATGCTTCACCTGCATTATTCCGGTTTACCATGTCTGGACAGCTTGGAGTATCCCGGATTAGTCCTGATCACTGAATATCATCCGGATCTTTAAATCATGAATAAATCTAGGTAACATATTACAAGAACATCCCAAACACTCTGTCCAATCCGCAAGACAAGATCGTGCACTTCCGGATCTCTCCGGACCTTTTTGTAATCCTTTATCATACCGGAGCACCTCCCTGAACAGGTCTAACTTAGTCGAACACAGCTTCTTCATAACTCCATGCGGACCTCTGAAAACTTGACTGAGGCATCTCAGGACTTATATCTACAAACCCTTTAATCCGCATCTTGTGCCACATCCGGCACAACTTGTTTGGCTGGGGGAACAGAATCTTCTTTGAGTCTCCCCCTGAGCCTGAGCTCATTTTTTAATTTCCGGAAGAAATATCAGCACCAGAATCTGGTGCGGATCCAACCTCTACATTCTCTGAGCTTTTCTTCACCCAAATCTTGCTCATCTGATTCCTAACTTCATCCGCATTCATCTTTTGTTTACCCTTGTCTTGATTCTGATTATACACCGGACCTCTTTTGTCCTGATTCTTGTTTCTGCAGACTTTAGCATTATGACCGGACCTATTGCAGATTTGACAAATAACATTTCTTTGCATATTTAACTGATATCCCCTTGATCTGCATTGATTAGCCATATGACCTACTCTATTGCATGTAAAGCATCTACCTTTGAATGATTTGTTTATTTGCATAATTCTGCATTCATGGGATTTGTGTCCATACCTTTTGCAGTTGAAGCACTGTCCGGAGAAGGATGAATTAATCTGATTCATTCTCATTCTGCACTGATTAGCTTTGTGACCAAAATGGTTGCAGCTGTGGCAGTATCCATTGAAGGATGGATATTTTTGAGCATTTGGCTGTCTTACCGGAGGTCTTCTAGGCCTGCTCCTTGGATTTTCTGATCCAAGATTCTTCTGACCGGATCCGGAGCTTTCTCCTTTCTCATATCCCAAGCCATATTTGTCATCTGTCCTCTTTTGACTTCCAAGAAGAACTTCAAGTTGAGCAGAACTTATCTTGAATTTCTCTTTATATTCATTTGCTGTTTGAAGGTCTCTTTTGAGAGAGGCAATTTGATCCTCAAGTTTTCCTTCATTATCTTTGGAATCTTCAAGATCAGATTCAAGGTGTCTGATAATCCTGTCCATCTGGTGGCATTCTTCTGATTTTTCCTTGAGAGATTGTTTTAGATTGTCTTCAGCCTTTCTTTTTTCTTCAATCTCTTGAGTGAACTTTATAGTTCCTGATTCCATTTCATGTCTTAACATAATGACTTCTTTTGATAACTTTTCACATAACTTGGTTTGCTCAGTCAATTCTTCATTTGTATTGCTTTCTTCACTTTGTCTTGCCAACTGTTGGAGCAGCTCCTTTCTCTTTTTCATAGAGAGACTTAATTTGTCTTTTAATTCCCTCATGAATTCATCAGCCTGTTTGAGTCTTTCTCTTAATTCACTGACTTCAGAATTTGACTGTTCAAGATCCTCAAGGGCAGTCTTGAGTTGCTCCTTTAAACCATATGCATCCATTTGAAATCCCAGATCTTCCTCAAGCTGTTAGGCTCTATTAGGAGGAACTTGGCTCTGATACCAATTGTTGATAACTGAGAGGGGGGGGGTGAATCAGTTATCCTAATTATTTCCCTTATTAAACTTTCCTTTTATTTGAAGCAGCATAAAATCAAACACAAAACATAAACCATGAAATAAGAAACACATGACACAGTATTTTTGACGTGGAAACCCTGTTAAGGGAGAAAACCACGGGGTGATTAACCCAAGAATTATTCTCTGTTAGAAGAATAGGAAATTACAAAAATGGCACTTGCCAATTAGGGCTCACTGCCCGAGCACACTGCTCACAAGAGGCTCACTGCCTACAAGAAGACACACTGTCTTACAAAGTGATTAGAATCACAGTCTTGAACTGATTGGAAGCATCTGCATATGCTGGAGTTCAGTTCCGGTTAGGTTCAGTATACTGATCTGCTGCACTTCATCTTTCCTCTGTTCTTTAGTCTGCTGTCCTTTCACATACCGGATCTTTCTTGTTACTTCTGCTCTACTCTGGACTTGTTCGCATATCCTCACATCCATTCACACACTTTACCACTAAATCCATCCTCTATATATATCCGCACAAGTAATTTCATCATCTTTCTAGTCGGCATCCGGAACAGTCTAGTTTCTTACAAACTTAGTTCTGTCGGCTGAATCCTTGCTCACCAAGCAATGCGGATCAAGCATATACTTGTAGATATCATCAATTATGTCGGCCAAACATGATTCATGCCTCCGCAACCTTTATCATCATCTGTAACACATCCGGAAAGTAGTTTGATACTCAGTCAGTCAGTTCTTCCTCTGTTTTCACTGTCTCTCAGGAATCCGGTACTCAACTATTCATATCTTTTTCCTTGTCCATCTCCGGAGGCTAAATCCTTGGAATATACTACTCAAGATAGTCCTCTTGACTTCCCCAGATCCGCACTGCACCAAGACACTTCCTCTGAGAGATCCGGACCAATCTGTCGGACCTTGCCACATGCTCTGTTCTTGTTCACCGGACCACCACAATCTTCAATCTGACTTCCGGTAGAGACATATCATGACTTGCGGATATGTGGGATGACCTTTGTTGCCATCAATGACAACAACCATGAATCCATATAGTGTCTCTTGCCAACAAGTTCTAATCCCATTATTGAGCTTAATCCACTTTCATCCAAATCCCAACCTCATCTAAAATCAATCATCCAGTATTCCTCTATCCATCCCTAATCATAATTCATTTCCAATCCTTAATCAAAACCATCATTTGCAATTCAATTTTGGTTAAACTTAACCCCTTCAAACCTCTCCAAATCCTAATCATACTCCATCTAATTTCATCCAAATCCCAATCATAATCCATCTAATCATTGCCCAAATCACTATCCAAAGGGCCCTTGGTCTAATCCTTAATTGAATCCAATCCAACCCAACCATCAAAGGGCCCTTGGCTTAATCTAAAATCAACCCCAATCAATCCAAATCCGGTCAAGTGTCATATATAGTTGACCTTGACTAATCAAATTAAATCAAATCCATCCTATCATCAAGTGTCATATATCATTGGCCTTGATCAATCCAAATCCTAAATTAGTCCAAAATAATCCAAATTCCAATTAATCCAAAATAATCCAAATCCTAATTAATCCAAATCAATTTCATCAAGCTATCTTACATAACATCATCTTAAATCCAAAACCAATCATGACTTCATATCCTTTTGATGATGATGTTATTAACTAAGTTAAACTTGAAATCCTTGCAAGTAAGCTTGTCATAAATCACTCTCGCCCATCCATAAACATGCAAGCACCTTATGACCATGCATTGGCTAGCACAAGCTACACCCCCACACATAATTGCATATCCTATGGTCATCTTTATGCTACCCTTGACAAGGGAAATCCATTCTATCCCCCATCCACATCCCAACATCCATTCTTGTATGAAATCTCTGTCACCTCCACATCTTATCCACATCCTTCTTATCCTTATTCCACTTTTCCAAATTCATCCTCTTCCTATCCAAATCCCTCATATCAAAATCCACCATCTCCTTATCTAAACCCCTCATATCCAAATCCACCATCTCCTTACCCATCAACCTCGCCATCTACCCCACTATCTAATCCACCATCTACTCCATCATCCAAATCCCCTACTAAATCTATATCATCCATTCTCCAAAGATTCTTCACTAAGGATCTAGAAAAAATTGCCAAATCCAACTAGTGGAGTCATGTCACCCCACTCATCCCCAATCACCTACATGTATCGCTAATGACCACACTATCCACCTCACACCCATCAAAACCAAATCATCATCCATCCTATCCAACATCCTATCCAAAGTATCACCCTCTCCTCCATCTACCTCATCCAAGGAGCCTATTCAAGTAATTGAAACTACATGTTCCTCCCCCATCACAACCTCCATGCAAACCTGGCTATGTCAAGAGCCTAGTCAAAAGCATGTCGAAACATCCATCCCCCATCCTAATTATAATCCAAGCCTCCCAACTCATCCTGATCCTACACCATCTCCTATTGATCCCCCATCATCCCCCATCAATCCTTTACCATCTCCCATCATTCCTTCACCATCTTCCATCGACCTTGTACCATCACCTATTGACCCCATCCCAAATCCATCATACTATCCTCTTGGTCCCACTACCTTCATCCGTGGTGGTTCTCTCGTAGAAGAGGAACACCTTTCTTCCACCACTCATCTCCCTCCATCTAATAATGGACTCGCATCTTGTTTCCAAAATAAAAAACATACCATCACACATCGTATGCTCCAAAACATAAACTATCATGGTAAAGGCCTAGGCCTTCATGAAAATGACAATTTGGAGCCCATCCATATAAAAATCCATCTGTGCACACATGGCCTTAAATATACATCCCAAGGTAAACAATCCCAACATGTTGGTACCACTCATGCACCTCCCAAATCCACTTCTTCCAAAACCAAACCCGGTGCATCTCAACGCACC
Organism: Cunninghamia lanceolata; assembly: GCA_027924645.1. Taxonomy (NCBI): domain Eukaryota; kingdom Viridiplantae; phylum Streptophyta; class Pinopsida; order Cupressales; family Cupressaceae; genus Cunninghamia; species Cunninghamia lanceolata. The sequence continues at coordinate 147,591 of BSBN01000687.1, read as the reverse complement.
TCTAAATCATATGCCGCCATTCCTCATCCTCTATCTTATTTCATCCATCAATCTATAGAGCATGTTACCATACATCACCTAAAATCTAGGCTTCCTCCACTACTCCCAACTCCTAATGTCCCCATCCTCAAATCCCCTTATCTCCCATCCTTAACACCCCCGTCCACAAATCCCGATCCCCCAAAATTCTAATCAAGACCAACAAGCACACACATCATTCAAACATGAAGCTTTCTCCAAATCCATGGGATTCAAAAATAATAATTTGGATGCCTCCCTACCTAAAGTAAAAAATCCACAAAATCCTAAGGAGTATCATGTCGTAGGGCATCGACACACAAAATCCAAGCAAAATCCACAATCCAAAAGGCTACATAAGCCCACACCTCCAAAAGAAAAAATAAAAATGGTGTGGGTCCACTACAACAAATCCCTATGATTAGCTCCTTTTTTGCTCCGTTTTTTGCTTCCACCCACTGTTTTAATGTATTTTTCTCCAATTTTTTGAAAACGTTAGCGCTATTTATCGAGATGGCATTTTTTTTGGCATTTTTTGCGCCAGTCAGAACAATTAGGCGCTAAATTAGGTGCCAAATTGTGCCTAAATTAGAGCCAACTTTAGCACCCAAATTAGCGCCGACTTTAGTGTCGTACACCAAAAAATTTAGCAGTCTCATCGATACCTCAAAAGTCGAACAGATAAGGCACTTCGGTGTGACACCAAAATGTGTCATGATGATCAAACGAAAATATCGATAACCTTTAAGGGATTTGGGATATCGAAGTGATATGGTTTAGAGTCTCACCGATAGAAGGGGTCTTGCCGATGAAAAGATAATGTAAAGGGTATTTCGAAGAAACTCTACTGTGTCGAAGAGAGGGTTTTTGGGGTCTCTCCAAAAAGGTGACGAAAGAAAATTAAAATATCAAAAGCGTGATTTCATGTTTGAGGAGACTCATATTATCGAATTAATGCTAGTTAGGGTCATACCAAAATCCTGAACAATAAATGAGATTGCAAAACACATCACCTAGAAATAAAGTGACAAGACATAATGGTGGCGATCTAACTTCAATGATAATTGATTGCACAGATGCCATTGATTGCACAGAGTTAAGATTATTGAATGGGAATTTGGAGGGCATTGCAAAGAACAAGTGCAGGGCATGGATGAATAAGTAATTTAGGACTAGAGCGATTTGTCAAGTAAGTAGTTTTCATTCGCCAAAATCCTTGAGATTTCTAGCCTCCAAACATTCACCAAAATCTGTTTCGTAGTAGTTTTCATTGCTTTCATTGGATCTTTCTCTATTTGTTTCCAAGCTTTTTTTTGCAACATCCTGTGGATAGGTGGTAGCAGTAGCTATACTTCCCACTATAAAACCACCTGAAGCTAGAAAGACATAAATTTTTGAAACTCATCGATTATTTTTATTATCATGTCCTTGAGCCTTCTATGGACGCAAGTGCAAAAGGTTAAGATTGTGCCTGTGTATAACCATAATCCACCCTTAAGGGTTTTGTGTTGAATGACATAATTCAAACGTTTAGCAACCTTTTTCAGAAAAAGGAAAAACTAAAAACAACCTCATGTTTATGGCTAACCCTGACCTTTAAAACCATTGGTTAAGATCAACCCATTATAGGAAGATAATTGTTCCTTCAATGCTCTCAAGGTTGTTGTCAACTGTGCATTCTCGGCTTCTAAAATCTAATCCTTAGCTTTTGCTTTAGTTACCAATTCTTCATTCTAGAGATTTTGTAGGGAAATAAACAAATTATTCTTACATTCACTTTTATTCTCATGATTAATATGATTTGGAGACAATCTATCGGTGAATATTTTATGAGTTGTCTCGAAAGTGGGTTTTCCCTGTAATCTGCATGGCTCTGAAGTAACATGTTCAAAGTTGGTGGTTATAAATGGTACATTTTACTGTATCCCCAGTGTTGTGATAGCTGTAATCAAATCATATTACTTTGATAACATGTGTGTGTGTGTTTAATTTATGCATTGATATTTATCCTTACATTTGGTTTAATTGAATAGCCTTCATCGTGTTGATTGCAGGTTAGAACTTTTGGAATTTGAATAAAACCATCATTAGCTTCCCCATGTTAAGCCTTTCATATTTTCATTGATTTTTGACTTGTTGCAGATGCCGATTGGACTCCCATGGTGGAACCATTCTTGTACTTCCTGAATGCACTTTGTAAATTAGTCTGCGTTTATAAATCATAGAGTTGAAATCCAGACATAGTGATAGAATATGGAAGAAACAATTCAGAACCCAAAGAGTTAAAGATAAAAAATTGAGGATAGGCATCTAAACTGGGATTTATTAGACCAATGTCCCGGGTCAGGACAGAAATCTAGAAGAAATGCCCAACTAAACCCACATGCTAAGAAGTTTGAAGATTTATATAGGGATATTGAGGATATATGGACACAAGTCAGAGAGTATGATCTCTTTATCTCCCATTACAGAAAAATACACAGGCATAAACCCATTTCAAACCCATGGTGGCTAAACTTGGGTAAATTGGTAGTCTCGAATGTGTTTGTAAATGTCCAGTTGTTGAAGTTTTTTGTAGAGAAATTCAACCCTAAGATTTGTTATATTGAATTCAACGATGGGACTGGTTTCTTCCCCATTACCAGAGACTATATAGCCACAGTGTTTCAGTTAGACACAAGTTTAGACAAGAAATTTAAAATCAAGGATTTATTGGTTGAGTACCGTAATATGAGTAGCAATTATAAGAGATGGAAGTTACCCTTGCACAGGCCTCACGGTGACAATAACCAACTTAGGGTATTTTCAGAGGGTGAAGATCCACCATACTCAACTGAATTATTTGAAGATTATTTCAAAAACATATATTACTCTGCCTGCCAGATATTGGGAATAGAGGCCTCCATGTTCATGGAAATTGTACCCATGGTCCTAGCTACAGACATACAGAGTCATGATGTGCAGTATTTTGATTATGCTGAATACCTGGCATATAATATAAAAAATGATTTAATGTCTATTAAGAATGGAGGAAGTAAATTCAGACATTATTCTTTATTTATGCATATGGTATTATATGAAGGACAATGTATGGGCTTATGGGATAGAAATCTCAAGGTAAGAGACCTAGACATCAATGGAGATATAAAACCTGTGCAAATGTGGACTTCTATTTGGGATAGCAGATGTGATAGATCCCATTATTTATACTTTGAAGAGTTTTTTGTGAAACCAATATTCAAACGGTTTGGACATCTTTGCAACCACAATTTTTCATTGGAAATACAAAAGTTTTTGAGACCAAAAGATAGACATGAAGAGGGAAAGTTCAACCATAATTGGGGCAATTGGTATGTTTTCAAAGATTGCACTATGATAAGAGTATTCGAATATGAAGGGCCACCCTTCCTACTACCAAAGACATGCCCAGATCAAGTTGCATACTTAGAAATTGTAGGCAATTGGCTTCCTCAAACTTCATACATCTCAAGAATCAGCGTAAACAACCATTTATGCCTAGGACTTTATCCTTTGGAGATTTCACAGTACTTTTTGACAAAGGTTATCAATTAATTTATAGTAAATTAGAACAATTCAGATTACCTTTTAGAAATGCAAGAGGAAATTTTGATCCAGAACACTTCATAAATAGTGTAAAAATAAAGCAGAAGTTAAAGGGATAAGATCATGTCCTATTTGTTGATGAAAATTTAATCAGAAATTATGATGAAACTACAGTAGCAAAAAGAAGAAGTTTGTACCATAAAACCATGTTAAAAGAGGCTTGGAGGGTAGCCCAAAACCCCACCTACACTAGAGTTTTCCAGGATATTGATGATCCTATCGAAAGACTGGACACTATGATTAAACATGCACTAGAACTGATCAAGAATGTTCCCCTTCATGTATTTAACAAAAAAGGGCAACAGCTTAAAGATGCACAGGCTGAGTATGAAGTACCCCTGGGTCACTTGTCACCTCAATCCACACCGGATATAAGTTTTTCTGCAAACACAAACATTGCAAAAGGAGAGGGAGAGTTTGAAGAAGGGGTGCAAAGTTATGACCCAACCATTGAGGGGTATGACCTGCCTAAAGATAGAGAAGCTATCACCATGGAAGCACCAAATGATCTATCAGAAGACATAAGGCACCTGTCCAATAGTAAATTCATATCAAATGATGACTTCATCAAAACACCTGAGTTTAAAGCCTTCTTATATGAATATAAGGGCAAACAAGCTAGGAAGAGAATGAAAGATATCACTCCTGACATACAAGATGAGGTGTTGTCTGAGCTTCAGAAGGAGATCAACAATGAATTGGAGATGATGATTCCAGAAAGGGGAAGGACCTTGTTACAAGAAGCAGGTGTGATTTTGATTCCTGGATGGGACATGGCTTCAACCATTGTATTTGATTCTTTCAATAGAAATCAAGATAAGAAGTTGAAACTCAGCATAGAGGCAATGGATGATATCAAAAGAGGATCAGGGTATGACCTTGATAAAAGAGCATTTCTTATATGGGCATTGTATCCTCCAAATAAGAGATCACATATCATTGATTATCCTAATAAAGCTTTTGGTAGCCTGTTGATACAAAGGATTGAGGATACAGATCCTATGGACACTACTGATTTAAAATGTTAATGTTGCAAGGTTTACTAAAGTACAAATTGAGAAATTAATGAAGGATAATAATATATATAAGAAAAAAAATGCTATGCTGAGACAAGAGATTGATTTGCACAGAGACAAGTTGCCTTCATCCAGTAGCTACTCACCATACCTAGAAGGTGATCAAAGGGTAATAGAGGCCTTGGCAGATGTGAATTATTGGAAGTATAAGGCAGAAAAGAATGAAAAGAAAAGTGAGCAGCTAGAAACTGTATTGAAAACTGTCAAATATAGTATGGCCTCTGAATTGATTCAAAGAAGGTTTGCCCACATGATGAAAAATAGTGACAAGGTTTGGGATTTGCACAATACAACACATCAATTATACCAAGAGCATAAAAGACTACACCTCAGAATGTTGGAAACAAAGGAAGGGTTGAATTCTAAAGCTAGCACTGAGGAACAAGTGCTCAAATGATATAATGAATTGATGAAAGAACATGAGAAATTTAATAGTATATTGATAGCATATTTGAAAGATTTTGATCAACATATTGATTTGGCATTTCCCAACTTCTTCAATGATGAGGGCAACCTAAAAGACAAGGTCACTTGGAGGAATGAACTAGGCCAGTTACTGCCACCACTACTTGCAAATGTAAATAATGAGGAAATGATGATAGAGAATACTTATGCATGTCTGGGAAAGATATTTACTTTGGAATCTATGCTGACCAATTTACTTGAGACTGATCCATGTGATGATCAAGTGTACATTGACCATATCAGTCAAATAAATCTATTTGTATCCAGAGCACTATGATGAAGCAAAAGGAGTACAATTTTGTCAAGGAATGTAGGTGTATCAATTTGTATTATGGAGATGAGGATGAGCTTGCTAGGCCTTTGAGTCTGTTGGGAATTAAGGTGTCTCAACCTTTGCAAATTCCTAATGTTGTATTTATTTATCCCATGTTGAGTTGGCATTGTTAGCACCTTGTGTATATGCAGTAGGGTAAATTTTGGTGACTTTGGCAGCCGCGGTTTCCCCCTTGAATAATTAACGGGGGTTTAGGGGCAGCGCCCCCAAGACAGGGTCAAGGGGCGTAGCCCCTTGTGGGGTCTAGGGGCAGTGTGAGTATCTTTGCACGAGAGAAAGGTATCTTTGGGCGGTCAAGGGAGTTTATGACATGTAAGAGGAATATGATATTTTTAGTTAGTGTATGACGGATTCTATGACAGTTGTAAGGTGCGTAAGAGCATCTGTCGTAACCTATCTTAGGACCAGGCACCCACTTCGGGATGGGATGTTGGACAAGTGTCCTTAGGCGTGGGTTTTGGGCCATGAATCCAAGATGGATGCCCATCTCTAGAAGGTTCCATATTTGCCTTGTAAACTCTATATAAACAGGTGCTTGGATGGGAGATAAACAACTTTGGTACAAGTACTGTTATGCTGCCAGAATATCTCCAGATTCGACATTTGAAGAATCCTAAAAGAACATTGGCTCTGAAACTGAATTGTAATCTGTTATTGTTTACTGTAATACATTTGAGCTGTGTTTTGGAGTGTGGGATTTTTTACCCGTAAGGGTTTTCCCCATGTATATCTTGTCTCTCTCTCTTCTATCTTCTTTCTAGTTCTTGTGTTTTGCTACAATATCTCATGTTAATGTTTTAACATTGCTGTAATAGTTAGGATAAAGTTGAATTTGCATAGCCCTCTCCTCATTAGATTAGTGTTGGAAGCATTTTCCGTACACCTAGCTTCCTTTCAGAGTCACGGGTCACTCTATGGAGATTAATGGAGCCAGAATCAGATCGCTGCATATGCTTTTATCTTCATTTATGTTTGTTAATTATGCATTAGTTATCAAAAGATGTTATTATGAAAAGGTACAATGTTTCGCGTCTAAAGCTTGTTTGCATCCTATGAAATAGTATACCAAGGCTACTATGAAGGAGATCATCCAATCTATTTTAGAGACATATATTTAATATAAAAGTAGTATTCAAAGAATCCATTTCCATCTATCTATGTTTTCAAACCAGTATGAATTAGAGTTAGTTGGTGGATCCAAAATTGATGTTCAATTGTTGTGTTGTTAATATTTATGAGTTGCATGATTGTCTCCAAAGTGGTTTGTCAAGTTGTTTAAGTTACTATATCAAGGATGTCATTAATTTTTTAGTATACATTTGTTGTTACTATATAATCTGTGTGATTAGTTTCTGAGGAAGTTGATTTAAATCCAGCTGAGTAGTCAGTGTTTATTGGTCTCTTCCCAGGGTTAAAATCCTTTTAAAAATCTATTCTAGTTGGTTTCCTTCCTGTTAGAATTAAAATCCTTTTTCTAGGACATAGCAATTTGAGGAAATATCATTGGGATTTATAAGAAGAATCTTGTACCTCAACATTCTTGCACATCTGTGAAAGGAAGCTAGGTGTGCGGAAATTGCTTCCTACACTAATCTAATGAGGAGAGGGCTATGCAAATTCATTTTAATCCTTACAACTATAGAAACATAGAATATCTAATAGAGATATTGCAGCAATACACATGAACCAGAAAGAAGACAGAAGAAAAGAGACAAAGATATGACGTGGGGAAAACCCTTATCGTGTGAAAAACCCCACACTCAGAAACCTGCACATTGTATTATCAAAACTGAATGTTGTTTACAATACACTGGCAATGCAAGCTTCAATGGTCTTTGACACTCATATCTGGAGTCAATCTGATAGAGTAACAATACCTATAAATCACATACATCTCCTCCTCCAAGCCCTTGTTTATATAGAATATACAAGGCAAATTTGGTCCTATCTTGGAATGGGCATCCAACTTGGCCTCATGGCCCAAAACCCATGCCTAAGGACACTTGGTCAACATTGTAGGGTGTGCCTGACACTTGTCCACAACTCCCATCCCAAAGAGGTTGCCTATTTCCAAAATGGGCTATGACAGATGCTCTTACGACACTTACAACTGTCATAGAATCTGTCATAGCGGTTACAACTTACAGCTGTAAGAGAATCTATCATACACAAGCTATAAATAGCATATTCTCTTACAACATGTCATAGTCCACCTTAGGGCACCCAAATATGCCTTTTTCAAAGATGCTTCATGACATATGTTTTTACCTATCTTACAAGCTTCTATTTCTAACTCTTACATGTCATAACTTCATCATAGGAACCTGTCATAACTGTTTCGGTCAAACATTCCCTTACACAACATGAAAGATGCTGACACATGGAAAAATTCTCCTTCCACAAAATGAGATGCCTATCTCCTCATGTGAGAAAAAAATTACAAGTTGTCATCTTCCATGTAGGATGACACATCACCATGCCACATCCCACAAAATGACAATATGGAATTTACAATTAATTTACAACATAGGCAATGAATTAATAAATACAAACATAAATAATGCAAGGAATTACCAAGGTTGACACACCATAATTCCCAACATTCTCCTACTTGTTAAACACCTTGTAAGAGCTAATAGAATAATAGGATTTAACTGCTATAGGCCGAGAGGCCCATAGACTCCGAACACCATTTGAACTTCTCTGTGGCCACTGGTTTCGTTAATGCATCTGCAACATTCTTTGAAGTATCTACCTTCTCCAAATTTACCTTTCCATCCTCAACCATGTCTCGCATGAAGTGAAACTAAACATCAATGTGCTTTGTTCTAGCATGGAAAGTTGGATTCTTCACAAGGCAAATTACACTCTGACTATCACAACTCGTTGTGATCTGACTTGCATCAACACCAATATTTGAACACAATCTCTTAAGCCAAATGGCTTCCTTACAAGCGTGAGTTGCTGCCATATACTCAACTTCTATCGTGGACAAAGTAGCCACAAGTTGTCGCTTACTCATCCAACTAATAGCACCACCAAACAGTGTAAACACATAAGCACCGGTGGATCTCCTGCTGTCAATGTCACCTACTCAATCTGAATCCACAAATCCACGAATATCAATAGAATGTGGAGGTCTTGTAACATTACCATGATAGCATATGGAATACTCGGAAGTACCCCTCAAATATCTAAACACTCGCTTAACTGCATCCCAATGAACCTGTCCAAGATTAGCCATAAATCGACTAAGGACTCCCACTGCTTGGGCAATGTCTAGTCTTGTGCAGATCATAGCATACATCAAATTGCCAATAGCACTATAATAAGGTACTCTACTCATGTCCTCCACCTCACTAGGAGATTTTGGACAATCCTCAATAAATAACTTTATTCCCAAAGAAACAGGAACACACAATTGTCTACAATCTACCATGTTGAACCTATCCAACATGGTCTTCACATACTTACTCTAGCTTAACCAAAGTTTTTTGTTGGTTCTGTCTCTTCTGATTTCCATTCCTAGAATGTACCTAGCTGCCCCTAAATCTTTCATTTCAAACTGTGCTAACAACTAAGATTTGAAATCAGAAATCATATTCTTACCCTTCCCAATGAGCAACATATCATCAACATACAGTGTAACAATGAGAATACAATCACCATCGAACTTATAATACACACAGTGATCCGATTTCAACCTCACAAATCTAATAGACAACAAAAAGGCATCAAACTTCAAGTACGATCTCCTAGGGGACTATTTCAAACTATAAAAAGACTTCTTAAGCTTGCAAACCAATTTTTCTTTACCTTTCACCATGTAATGCTCTGGCTGTGACATGTAGATTTCTTCCTTGAAATCACCATGAAGGAAAGTTGTCTTCACATCCATCTGTTCTACCTTTAAGTCATAATTTGCTACAAGAGACAACATGAATCGAATGGATGTCAGCTTTTCAATGGGAGACAAGATCTCACCATAATCTATACCCTCCACTTGTGAATACCCCTTCGCAACAAATATGTCCTTATACTTCTCAACACTGCCATCTGCACCAAATTTCTTCTTGAACACCCATTTGCATCCAATAGGTTTCCGTCCAGGAGGCAAAGGCACCAACTCCCAAGTTTGATTCTTTTCCAAAGAAGCCATTTCATCTTCCATGGCCTCCTTCCAAGAACCTGTATCTTTCATGTCCATAGCCTTTGATACAGTTCTAGGTTCATCACTATTAGTAAGCAAAGCAAAAGCACAACTAGAATCAAGCAATGTAAAACCAAACCTTTCAGGTTGCTTTCTTATCTGTGTAGACCTCCTCAAGAGCTGAGGTTGAGGTTCAGCTTCTTCATCTAAGCTTTCAGAGTTGCAAGAGCTCTCCTCATCATCAAGTCCAACATTGTCTTTTTGTTCAGTCTTCTCAGGGGTAGGAGGAAACTAAACAACATCCTCTTTCTTTTCTTTTTCTTCTGGCTGTAAAATAGTGGAAGAAGGTGTAAGCTCTCTGAAGATGACACTTCTGCTATACAACACTTTTTCAGCCACAGTGTCCTAAAGCTTGTATCCTTTCACACCAACACCATAGCCAATGAAGATACACTTAACAACCTTGTTCTCCAATTTTGATCACTTCTCCCTAGGCACATGTGCATATGCCTCACAACCAAAAATATGAAGATGCCTTATTGAAGGCTTTCTACCAGACCACACCTCCATGGGTGTCTTTCCAACAAGATTTGATGTAGGAGATCTATTTACAAGATAGAAAGCAGTGGCAATAGCTTCAGCCCAAAACTTTTGTTCTAGGCCATCTCCACTAAGCATACTCCTAGCCTTCTCCATTAGTGTCATGTTCATCCTCTCTGCAACTCCATTTTTCTACGGGGTGTATGGAGTTGTCTTATGTCTTTCAATCCCAAGTTCCTTGCAATATTTATTAAATTCTATAGAATAGAACTCACCACCATTGTCAGTTCTCAAACACCTAATCTTTTTACCAGTCTGATTTTTAGCAAAGGCCTTAAACTCCTTAAACTTACTATAGACTTCAGATTTTCTTATGAGAAAATAAATCCATGTCCTTCTACTATAGTCATCTATGAAAGATACAAAATATACAGATTTTGATGACAAAGAAATGTTAACAGGACCAAATACATTAGAATGAACAAGGTCCAACACACTAGAAGACTTATGAGAACTCGAATAAAACTGAACACAGTTTTGTTTGCCATATATGCAATGTTCACAAAAGTCAAACTCAAGATTACAATTATCTAACCCCTCAACGAGGTTTTTATTTTTTAGGGTATGCAAACCCTTCTCACCAATGTGGCCAAATCTCTTATGCCATAACATTGTCTTTTCAGCAGGAAGCTTAACTTCCAAGGCATCATTATAACCATTAGAATTAGAAACAACAAATTTCTTCACTGCTCGTTTAGATGGTGGGGATGAAGTGACTGCTGCCCTCTTCCTTGAGTCAGAAGAACTATTGTATTGTGAGATGCATGCCTCCAATTGAAACAAAGTACCTCTCCTAGTACCCTTAGCAAGCACCATAGCTCCTCTAGTCATCTTGCATCCTTCTTTCGAAAAGACAACCTGTACACCTGTATCATTCAACATACTTACAGAAAGCAGGTTCCATGCTAAGCTTGGGATGTGCATAACCCTAGCGATCCCCTTCACTCGTCCATCAGGGAATCAGATAGAGACTCTTCATGACCAACAATCTTTAGATGAGAGTCATCACCCAAGTACACCTTTCCACCATCAAACTCATCATACTTAGTGAACCAATCTTGATGTGAGGTCATGTGGAATGATGCACCAGAGTCAATCAACCACACATCATTAGATGCATGGGTTGCCAAGGCTGCGATGAAAGCATCACCATCATCTTGTGACTTGTCAGAATTTGAATCTGGGGTCTTCTTCTTTTTCTTTTCTTCTTTGCATTCCTTTCAGAAATGCCCAGATTTACCACAGTTCCAACATATAGCCTTGGAATTTATAGGAGATTTGGATCTCCCATGGGATTTGGATCTACCCTTCTCAGCTTTCTTGTCCTTTTTCCCTTTCTCCTTGGGTCTTCCACAAACTGTAAGAGCCTCTTTAGCTGCATCAGAAGACTTTCTCTGCATCTCTTCAGATAATAGAAAAGAAAGCACTTCATCCATTTTGAATGTGGATGTGGTGCTTCCAATAGCCATGAAAAGGTGATCTCACGAGTCTAACAAAGAACAAAGCAAGGTCATACAATGATCCTCCTCCTCCATCTTCACACCAACAGATGTCAATTGTGCAACCAACATGTTGAAAGCATTCATATGTTCTACAACGGATCCTCCATCCTCCATTCAAAGAGAAAACAACTTCTTTCTCAAAAAAAGTTTGTTAACCAGGGATTTGGCTTGATACACATCTCCCAACTTCTTCCAAAGCAAGTTTGCAGTAGTCTCCTCATGGACATTTAACATAATAGAATCAGCAAGACTAAGTCTTATGAGACCCTTAGCCTTCTGATCCTTGAGATCCCAATCAACTTGTGACATTGCAACTAGTTTAGTTCCATTGATAGTTTCCCACAAGTCTCGATCAACAAGCATGTCTTCCATCTTGAGCTTCCATAGCTCAAAATTAGTGCCATTAAATTTCTCCACCTCAATCCTTCTAGATGTGCTTGCCATCTCCTTGATGCAATAGAATTTAGAATACTCCACAGATTCCCACTCAACTTAAGATAAGCTCAAAAAACCCATACCCAACAACTAAGACCAAAACTGGCTAGGCTCTGATACCACCTAAAAGGAAGCTAGGTGTGCGAAAATCACTTCCTACACTAATCTAATGAGGAGAGGGCCATGCAAATTCAACTTAATCCTTACAACTACAACAACATAGAACATCTAATAGAGATATTACATCAATACACTTGAACCAAAAAGAAGATAGAAGAAGAGAGATAAAGATATAACGTGGGGAAAACCCTTATCAGGTGAAAAACCCCACACTCAAAACTTGCACAATGTATTATCAAAAATGAATGTTGTTTACAATACACTTGCAATGCAAGCTTTAATGGTCTTTGACACTCATATCTGGAGTTAATCCGGTAGAGTAATAGTACCTATAAATCACATACTACATCTCCTCCTCCAAGCACCTGTTTATATAGAATATACAAGGCAAAATAGGTCCTATCTTGGAATGGGCGTCCAACTTGGCCTCATGGCCCAAAACCTACGCCTAAGGACACTTGGTCAATATTGTAGAATGTGTCTAACACTTGTCCATAGATTCCATCCCAAAGAGGTCACCTATTTCCAAAATGGGCTATGACAGATGCTCTTATGACACTTACGACCATTATAGAATTTGTCATAGCGGTTACAACTTACAGCTGTAAGAGAATCTATCATACACAAGCTATAAATAGCATATTCTCTTACAACATGTCATAGTCCACCTTGGGGCACCCAAATATGACTTTTTCAAAGATGCTTCATGACACATGTCTTTACCTATCTTACAAGCTTCTATTTTTGACTCTTACATGTCATAACTTCGTCATAGGAATATGTCATAACTGTTTCAGTGAAACATTCCCTTACACAACATGACAGATGCTGACACATGGCAAAATGCTCCTTCCACAAAGTGGGACGCCTATCTCCTCATGTGAGGACAAAATTATAAGTTGTCATCTTCCATGTAGGATGACACATCACTATACCACATCCCACAAAATGACAATATGGAATTTACAATTAATTTACAACATAGGCAATGAATTAATAAATACAAACATAAATAATGCAAGGAATTACCAAGGTTGAGACACCTTAATTCCCAACAATCTGTACAAGATATAGATTTGCATAAGTGCCTAACAATCTGAGTTAAGTCAATATAAAGATCCATTACACCATTGACTCCTGATTTCTTTGCCCAATAGATAAAGCATTGGTCCAATTTACTATTAATCTTCATACCCTATTCATATTTGCAAACCTTAACATTAGATATATATTCCAACCCTTACATCTACTTCACATCCATTTGCCACTGTGAAGGTTACACAAAAATCTACAATATCTTTCAAAGTACACTGACCTAGGTCTAGCAGAGCCTAAAGTGAAGGGGGTTTAACCATATCTATGCCGTGTCGTTAGCCAAAAATGTCAAGAGAGCTTGGCAACCTCTTAGGGTTAACAACCTACATTTTTATGACCTAATAGATTATTTGAGATGTTTCAGTTGGAATGTCAAAGGTTTGGAATCCTCTAAGAGGAAATATGTAGCTAGAGATTTTTGTACCACTCTATGACTTTTAAATGACACGGTTCAATGCTATTCCACCCATGTAAAGGAGTTGTATAGCATCATGCAAGCCATCAAGCAATGATCTCACAACATCTTGGGAAAGGAGGTCCAATCATCCACTTTGATCACAAGCCACTCCAATTCTTGCAAACTTAGAACAAATTGGAAAATGTGCACCACATGAAATGGATGACATGTCTACATCAATTCCATCTAGTTATCTACAATCATGAGAAGGTAAAAGACAAAAAGGTATTTGACTACCTAAGCTAATAGCTAGTTCATGCACTTACCACAATGTTGGATTCATGTGGTCACAACTTCTTTGACTGGGAAAATCTTTACCCACCAAACTTGTACTTTGCATGGAACTACACCAAGCTCTTACAAGGAAAATAGGTTGGTGAATTTTACATGTCTAATGTAAGCTTCTCTACAAGCTCAAGTATCTCTATGTTTTAGACACCACACCACACTAGAGACTCATCTAGGAAGCATACTATTCCAAAATAACTCAACACTTCAACATTACTAAAACACTAGCAACACTTAAACAACACTTCTATTGGCCTCACATATGTGCAAATTGAAAACTACATCAAGTCTCTCATTCTTTGTAGCATTGCAAAATATTGGAAATAGGAAGCTTGGACTCTACACCCCTCTCTTAGTTTTGACACCACCTTGGGAATCATTAACATGGATTTATTAAGAAGACTACCTATGACAAAGCACTGGTGTAACTCCATGATTGTGTTATCATTATGTATTTTTCTTATGTTTTCCATACTTATTTCTTCTTATATTTGAATGAATATTAGTTATTGAGCCTCAATACTATGCTTATGTGAATGAATATGCTGATACAGTAAAGCATTTACTATGGATGTTTTCAGTTACATGTTCAAAATTATGTTCAACATAAAAATGGAAACTATTTATAAATAATAAAGTTAACAAAGTTGCTTATTTAAATAATTGTGAGTTATGTGCATTAATATTTTATTAACTTTTGTGTCTTCACGAACATATGTTGATACAAAATGAATGGAAGAAGCATCCAAGTAATCTTATTTTTTTTCTGCCAACGATTCATATCAAAGATTGAACAATTTAAGGATATTGCAATAGATAATTTGTATCGACACATATAATATTACTGAAGCATTAGAAAGTTTAGGCCATAAGAATCATCCATTTTTAAACATGGATTACAAATAATTCTAAAAATTTAGAAGTCTTGGTCATTAACATTATTGTCTGCTACAATGTCATCAAGTGTATCATTGTCAATGTTCATATGTTCTTTCAAGTATTTAATATTATCATCATCCTCATCTTGACCTGCATCATCTTAATCATCATTGAAATTTGACTGTAGACCATCTATATTGTTACCAGATGTATTTGGATCATCATTTTCTATACCATCCATATTGTTGTCTTCCATAACATCATCTAACTCTGGATTGTTGTCTTCTTGTGCCTAAACATAACCATCTTCAACATCATCATGGATGTCAATTTCTTCTATGTTCTCTAATCCCTCTCTCTCATTTTTTTGGCCATCATTGTTTTACTCTGTATCCACTAATGCATCGTCAAATACATGCCTTAATCTTGGATCATAATGTATGACAAATATCCATTTCGGGTCCAAAATATCTTCATAGAAAAATACCTGCACATGAACAACATACATATATTAGACGTATGGTATAACAATTTTATTGATTAATAAACACATGTATATATTCGCAATAAACTATGAATTAATAGATTTATGATCACTATTGCTTCTTGTTTGAGTTAAAGAAATACCTGCTCACAATGAATTGGTAGAACATAAGGCTCCTTATCCTCTGGTAGGAAACATGAGGAATCTATAGAAAATAATCCACTATGGGTATCATGTCTTCGTGTCCTCTCAGATGCTTCATACCATCTACACTTAAAAACACAACATTTAAAAGAGCAGAAATCCAAATCAATAATTTCTTGTATTTTCCCAACATATTGTAGATTCCCTTCAATTATATTCTTATCTCTTGAGCTTGATTGATTGGATTGCTTGAAGTCAACCATGATGCCACAATCGAAGGATCATCTCTTTACATCTACACTTTCTACACGATAATGTCGACCATATGACCACATTGCTGGATATTTCCTTGCCTGTGAAAGACCATTTATTTCAGTGAAAAGAAATATAATGACGAATATTAAAATAGTTAATAGTGTCAAAACTGTAAGGAAACAACATTTTGTAAAATTCTAACTGTACCTTTCTTTCACATCCTCTACACATGTTGATTTCATCTTCTATTATGTTTGAATCTATACCTGCATCTTCTATTTGATTTTGAATTTGTTCAATAACCCATTCTAGTGTGTAATCTTTGCCCCATTCCCCAAGCAGATCAGTGGGAAGTGGAGTATTCCTTGGGTTCGATCTCTTAAACTATCTCCTTGCTTCTAACACTTCTCTCTTTTTATCATACAGATCGATCCATTCGTTCATAAAGTCCATGTGGTACAGAATGAACTTGTCGAGTATAGCACTTTCATCTACACCTATTATATGTCAACATGTTTATTTCATACTCCAAATGTCGTGCTGTTAGTTTGACAAATAAATTACAGAGTCAATTAATGATTGCAAGAAAAACAACCACACTGATCATGAATTTATTTACTAATTTCTACTTGATGATGCAGAGCATGCACGAATCATGCAAAATGGTTATTAGTCACTCGCAACATACATTTTCCTTCATATAGTGTTCCATCGGCGAGACCCACTTTCATCGGCGAGCCTAAACTCCTTCACGCCGAGATTCTTTCTCTGGCCGATTGAATTTGCGCCTATCGGCAGGACCATCGCTATCAGCGAACTCCTTGTCACTCCTGCCGATATACCAATGGATGTACTTCACTTTGGTTGCCTATCAGAAATACACAGACTGTCGGTCGTCTTCATAAATCTCACACCGACACCCATAGTCACTCTGATGAACCTCTGAACCATTCAAACTAAAACTACCCTGTTGAACCTTGGTACCTTCGTCGAACCGTTGAACCGGTTCAACCATTGGTTCAACTATCGCTAACCCTTCACAATATCTCCATCGCCGAACCGTTGAACCAAACGGTCGGTTGAATCGTTGAACCCTTGAATCGTTGAACCGATTCAAAGGTTCAATCAAACACTTCACGTTAACTTGCAAATTATTGAACCTTTCACTAAAGGTTCAATCAAAGACTTTCCGCCAGATTTCTACTAACGACGGAACTCGATATTGAAACTTACATCAACACTTCCTCCATTGAACTGAAACCGATTGAACCATTGAAATTGGTTCAAACACAGAAAATTTAATTATCTGCCAGCCTTTAACTTCGCTGATCTGCTTCTCCTGCAATCAAACACACTTTTTAAACTTTATGAACCTAGCACATGAGGATGCTAGGGTTCCTCAATGCATGCTGTAAACCAATCCTATGAGCACAAAATGAACAAAAACAAAATAGAAAATCTAAACTACTATGTACAGCCATTCCACCAATTTGAAGAATCTCACTGGTGGAATGGGTTAATGATCCATCTCGATTCCAAAATAGGTAAACGATTTGCACAGAGGGAAACCCAAAGGTTTCGAATGATAGAAAAATGCACAATACAAAATTTTATTTGCCCTTCCAGAAATGCGAATACAGATGCTCTGTTCCTCAAATACAAATCTCACTATTAGAATCTCTCTTCTGACTCCTTCTTACATTCGATGATCTAGGGTATTTATCTACTTACCCACAGTAGTACAGAATTGTCTCCAAGTGGCTGGGAAATCTAACCGATTAACAAACTCTAGCAACTTCCTAATTGTCTAACAACCTACAGATCAGCAAATGTCCTAAGGACTTACAATTGCACCTAGATACAAACTAAATCAACATGCATTGGTCAAACAGACCTTATTACAATAAATGGTCTTTTAGGACCTTATTGGAAACAGTAAAATGAACATAAAACAACTAATGCCTCATGGAGGCCACTGTGGGTTAGGTGCATCTGCACCACTTGAACACCATTAGATTGTGGTTTTCCTCCATCAATAATATCTGATGCTTGTTCTTCATCCCAGAAGCATGGCCCATCTTCAAAATCCTTACCAAGGAATTCACATAGGAAGAAAAATGCTTCATTCAATACATACCCTTCAGCCATGCAACCCTCTAGATGTGCCTTTTGTCAAACATATCTTTTTAGAGTTTTCATATACCTCTCAAAGAAAAACATCCACCTCGTTGATACGACACCTGCCAATTCAATGTCATTGACTAGGTGTATAAGTAAATGGACTTGTAGGTCCATGAAACTTGTAGGGAGATCCTTCTCAAATACACATACAATTTCTGCAATTTCCTTCTTCAATTTTGGTACTTCACATTCGTGGATCTCCTTGGAGGGCACCCACCTAATATAAGAATAGTAAATTAGTATGAACCTTTAGTCAAAAATTAAAATGCAATATAATATCTCTATGTCTCTCACACATGAACATTTCATATAACCACATACCTTGTAAATGCTGACAATCAATTTATGGCATTCCTTAAGTCAACTGTAAGATAGGAATCCCCCCTAATTGCCAATGGCATGATATGCTATCAAACACATTTATGAAAAGGTGATTAGTAATTTTTCCTCACACAACAAAATATCAAAATATATTTAGTACTTAATCAATGTTAGCAGTAAATGTTAAATGATGATATATAATACTTTCATAAAATTATGAAAATCATGTGTTTTAAATCCTGTGATATGTCCATCAATTGTAAAAGCTTTAGCCAATGATGACCCATAGCCAGTAGGTGTCCTTATTGAACAGATGACATTTTTTAGTTGGTCTAGCTCTTTTTTTTTTCAAAATCCATGGAGCTTCTGCATATGTTTTATTTTCCTTGTTTGGCCACATATTTTCTATCAATTTTGGTATGCGAAAGAGCAATATCTCTCCTCGAAGACAAGGGGTCCTTCTCTTTGCCTGATATATGTTGAAATATAGAATTTGGGACATTTTTGAAGATGTGCATAGGATCTAATAGGTAAGATATTAATAGATCCTTCCAGTAAGGGAGCTCATAAAATATGGATTTCCTTTTCGTTCCTTCTAGCATATTAACTACAACTTGTTCTGGTTCTTCAATTGAATCACCCCAATCAAAAAAATCCTCCCAAGCTTTCAATTCAGCATCTTCATACTTCTTAAGCCAATCACATGGACCTATAATCATGGGAAGACCTCTATTTTCAACTTTTCCATCAAATTGATTCTTCAGGTGATTTCTAAACTTATGATCTAGTGGTAGAAAAACCCTATTGTTTGCGTAAATAAATTTATGTAGATCTTTAGAATATCGCCCTTTGTTTGAAGCCCTGCAATTCAATAAGTAATGTTAATAATATCAAAAAAATAGTATAAAACTAAGTATGAAAGTTAGGATGGAAAATCGCCGATAAGGGCATGGTTCGGTGGTTAAGTCGCTCGGTTGTAGTGGCAGCCACTAGAGTTCAAACCCCCACTGGGCCAATGAGCTCGCAGGATTTACGCCTTCACTGGGCCAACAAGCTCGCGGGTTTGAAGTGTTCTTGCTAAGGGATGAGGTCCCCCGTGTTGTGGCCTCACTGGTTCATTGCTCTGGGCAAAAGCATTTGCATGGAGCCAGAGGGCGTGTCACACCAGCGTCGCCGGTCATGTTAAAAAGTTTACTAGGTGTATTTTAAAAAAAAATTGGAATGGAAATAAATTATTAGTGTAAATACGTAAATATTTTATCTTACCAGAACAAACACCAAGTCCTGGGAAATCATGAATAGTCCAACATAGCACACCATACAACATGAAGGACCTATTTGATGGGGGATGTGATATGTCATACATTCTTATGCCTTTCCATAGCAGTTGCATCTCATCAATAAAAGGTGGAAGATAAACATCCATGTTTTTAACTTGATGTTTTCCTAGAACAGTGAGAGTTAGCATAAGGTGCTCCTTTCTAACACTCATCCATAGGGGAATATTGTATACTATCAATCTGACTGGCGAAACACTATAATTTGAGCTTAGGTAAGAGAATGGGCACACTACATCAATTGCAAGACCAAACTTGATGCTACGGGGTTCATCTTTGAATTTTCTTGGCCATTTTTCCTCTATGTGTTTCATTGCTTTAGAGTCAGCCAGAATTTGCATGAATCCATCTTTACTCCTATTTTTTGCATGCCGGTCCATCAATTGTGCAAGTGACTTGCAACGAAACATTCGTTGAAGTCTAGGTATAATTGGCATGTGATGTAAAACCTTCCTTGGAACTGTAGGACCTTGTACATCTATACGATATCTCTTCTCTTTGCATACAGGGCATTCTACGTTGTTTTCATATTCATCTCTTTATAAAATGCAACCAACTCAACCAACAACAGACGTGCCTCTCTGCAAGTTGATGGCAACACATTCTCTTCAGGGAATATTTTAGTTTTTAGTGCCCTATAAGATTGCTAGAGATTAAATCAATTGAATGTGACTTATGATGAACATGTTTCATATGTCAATCTATACTAGGATTGTTTATATACAATATATGGTTTTAAATTTCCCTTAAAGAAATAAAAACGAAGTTGATGAATGTTTACGAATTATGTACACCAATTGACAATGCAAAGTAAGAAATGGATTTCATCTCACTTTAGTAGGGTAGCGAATCCTTTGTCTGACCAACCAAATAGTGACTTGATTTCTAATAATATTAATGTGCATGCTAGTTTTGAAGTTCTACTTGCACCCGATTTGAACACGGGTGTCTTCGTTGCTTGCTTGATGGAGTCTTTCAAGTTGTTATCATCAACATTACGTTGGTGGTAATTACCCCTACTATCATCATTACTATCAACCATATGATCATTATTGTCATCATTGTTTCCATCCCTAAAGAAACCTGTAATCATTTCATTCAATCCTTCTTCATGCACTACATTTTCACTATCATGATCATCATCATTAAGGCTAGCTGGCATGTCATTAGTGTATGCAGATCTTATCAGCAGTTCAAATTTCTCAGCTTCTAGTATTCTCTTCAATGTTGCTCTTTTCTGCCTGGTATGGTCTAAAGGATGGTTTGGATCATCCCGTCCAAACCTTAATAACCCAGTTGGATCTTGGGTATTAGTATGTGTTTCATCAACATCTTCTACCTATCAACAAACACAAGCATTATTTAATATTTGGCAACAATTGCACTAAATTCAAAATGTATCAATTTCAAAGAAATATAATCAAATATGGCTTAAAAAATAAACATATATACATCAATTGAATAATGGAACATTATTTTATAGACTACCTTTTTATACAATAATTTAAAGAAAACACGATTTTGACAACATAGTTTATAAAACATTAGTCCACACTCATTTATTATTCTTTGGTTTTCTGCCCTTAAGAACATCCTTAGGGAGACCTTGTTTTTCCCTTTTCTTTCACGTAGGAGTACATTTTAAGAAGGGGTAATCAATCAATAACTCATCCCCAATGGTAAGGTCCATAATAGCCTCAACCATTATCAATCTATTAATCTATCTTTCCATATCTCCATCTTTATCATTTATAACCTCAACAAATTGACAATTCGGTCTTACATTAGGGTCCCTTCCCTTACTACTATTTATAAATCCTGCAGTATTTTTGTGTGTGTATGCACATCCATCTATATACATAAGATGACCTCTATTCATTTCTTTTCCACTTTCCAATTGGAGATGATGTGTATACATATTTGAATTTAGACCATATGCTGACATGCTAGGCTTATATTCTGCTAGCCTTCTCCATTCACCACTGTAATATGATGGACCATAATATGGCATTAATCTCCTAGTGGTTTGTTCTGAATTGTTTCTATGTTTAGATCCCACATGTACATTTTGGATGACAAAGAGGCCTAGATTCGTTCCATGAATATTGGAGGGTCGTATCATGTAGTTGTATCCCCAAAATTGAAACACCTTGTACACTCTAGGTAGTTGTTGATCACTAGGCCAAGTACAATATAGTTGACGATCAAATGTCTCTTTGTAAATTGATCTCAAACTTAGGGGCAAGTCATCATCTCCATCACATTCATTCTCATAGGGTATGTAGTCCACCTTCCCCTTGTCTTTAAGAAAATTATGCATCTTTCAACCGGTTCTTGTTCTATTACTTGTTTTCATCAATTCCTCGTCTTCAGAGCTGGTATATTGGTACATATTTTTTTTAGATGTATCATTTGATGAATGATCATTGCCCTCTAGGCTGGAAGTCAGTGATCCAAGAAACTTTAAACTAAGAACTTTATCCCACAAGTATCCATTAAGAAAAAAATTAGTTATTTAAATACTATAAAACAATGTTTAAACGAAGTATACATGTTATTTATATCAAATTGGAAAATTCCTTACCACAATTCCTATTGGATTTGAATCAATTGTAGGAGGCATACTACCGACTGGAAGCTCATCATATATGTAATGTCTTTGTACAATTGCTTGTTTGAATTGTTTATTTCCATGACATACAGAACATCCACAAACAACAATTTTCTCAAAGTATTCATCCCATGTACTATAGTCCTGACCAACCTCTTGTTCAGTGTAATCATTTATTGTGTCTATAGGATCCATTGTCATATCCTCTTCCACCCATTTTCATCTATGTGATTTAACAGTTTTAGGTCCACATCCATGTACATTTCTTTTTCATTTGCTATTCAAGAACGCTTAGGCTCTGCATTTGCTCCAATCGCCATCAAAAATAATCAACAACATGCATTAATTTATGTCAAGATTGGATAATACATTATAAATTTCAATACTACTGTGAAAAATGATGGACGTATCACAAAATGCCATCAGATCATTTTTTCCTAAGTTAAGTCAAAATTTGAGTACCTGATGTCCCGCTTCATCCGTTGTGTCCTCATTTGATATGACACAATCTGTTGCCATGGCATCGTCTGGCCCCTATAATACACAACATAGTAAATAATGTTTAGTACACCAATTATATCATTTCAATGAATATGCTATCCAACACAAAACCTCACTTTAGTCATATATGTGACATATTCATATCATGTTTTGGCCATCCTAATTTTCAAACTTTTTCCTTGATCATAGAATCACATTTAATCACCATTCCTGTGCATTTTCACCCAACAAGTTTGACCTCAGAGGCCTCATGGACAAAAAAAATGACTTTATCTTCTCTATGTTGTAGCATTTGTGAATTCATAAACACCTTCCTCCTTTGGTTGAGGTTGTTTTCTCTTCTTACCTCTATTGTATCTGCAGATTCCAATGTCATATCTATTTCCACCCACTTTCCTCTCTGCGATTTAGTAGTTCTACGTCGTCCACGTCTTCTCTCCAATGCCTCATCTAGATCCTGTAATACACAACAATGACAATAGTCACATAACAGTTGTGCACCAAGAGGTTAAAAGAAACCAATCAAGACAACCACACATGAACAGTAAATGTGTCTTGATAGATTATATAAATTTCCTATATGCTTGCATTTATCCTCTAACCTTTCTACATAAACCCTCAATTGTGCAGACCTCCTAGTTGTTATATGAAAATCATTGGTATCCTTGCATTCCCATTGGCAAATACAATGAACTGATTTGAATCCTTGTATAACCAATTTGTAGGTATATTGAATTGATTTGAGTTTTTAAATTCACAATTAAAAAATCATAGTGAGATGGTTTGAATCCTTGAGTTTTAAGTAAAATGAAATGGGTGAGACTAGTGCCTTGTTGGGTAAATGGAGTCAAATGAAAATCTGAGATAAGTGGCTTATATTTGGTAGTAATTCTAACTGTTTGGCACACTAATATTGGTTAACAACTTGTATAATTGTGCAAGGAAATAATTGACAGACTCTTCTTAATAATCCAACTAACACAACCAGTTTACTTGTAATTTATCAAAAGGATCTTTAATCCCTACTTGAAGGAACCAATTGAATAAATCAAACAAGAACAGTAGATGATATCAACTTGGAGACAGAATGCCAACCCTAACTATGTGGTTCTTCTTACTGATCCAATTAATACTCCCAGATTACTATGTTCTGAAAACAGTGTTGGTAAGATTTTTGGGATATCTTCAATGAGGCTCTCAGTATCACTAAAAGTAACACAGGGGAGAGGACCCAATTGCTAAGAATGT
This sequence comes from Cunninghamia lanceolata, assembly GCA_027924645.1. Taxonomy (NCBI): domain Eukaryota; kingdom Viridiplantae; phylum Streptophyta; class Pinopsida; order Cupressales; family Cupressaceae; genus Cunninghamia; species Cunninghamia lanceolata. The sequence continues at coordinate 123,466 of BSBN01000687.1, read as the reverse complement.
TCCAATAGCTGTGATAATGTTTGTGGACTTAAGGCTCAATATTTTTAAAACTTTAGCACTAGTAGTTGTAACTTTAAGGTTGTTAGTGTTGACTATAAGTACCTATAATTGAATAAAATGTGCCCTTTAGATTTAAAAACAACCAATTATGTGATGCCACATCAACACACCAACAAAACATGACTTAATGAAAAACTATTGGTCCACCTTTGTTTTGGGAACTATTAGGCACCTTAACAAAAAGCATGCTGAGCAACTATTGGTCCACCTTTGGTCAAGAGCATTTCCCCTAGACCTCACTCTAGTTTTAAAAAGAAAAAATAAAAAAACATTTTGAACCATGCTAGATGGAAAAACAACATTTTTTTTAATTTTTGACTTTTTTCCAATTAAATCCCAAATATTTGAATTACATTTATTCTTCTAGTTTGCTAAGTCAATCGTTATCCTAAGTAATGCTCCTATGGCCCTAGCAGAGATACAAACACATGGCTCCACAAAGAGATAACAATTTTGGACTAAATGATACAAACTTCTTTCTACCTTAATTCATGATTCCATATTATAATTTTTGTTTTTGATGACATGGATATCATAATTGATAAGTTTTATATTCCTAAAACACTTTGACAATATTTATATATCTAAAAAATGATACAAACTTCTTTCTACCATAATTCATGATTCCATACTATAATTTTTGTTTTTGATGCCATGGATATTATAATTGATAAGTTTCATATTCCTAAAACACTTTGACAATATTCATATATCTAAAAGTGTTGTTTCTTTTATACTTGATCTTAGTAGCTTCTATTAGATTAGTTTATTGTGTCTTTAAAATTTATTTAATAAAGGATGCATGAAACCGATTTTAAATCCTTAAAAATCTCTATATTTAATTGCCTAGTCTTCACTGAGTTTGGACCGAAATTGAGCACAGAATCTGAGGTCAAAAAGAGTCCAAACTAGTTGGATCAAACCATCATAAATTTTTATATGGCAGGCAGCTGTGACAAGAGTCAATACTAGAACCTATAGTAGAGGAAATCACAATGAACCTATAGTAAAGGAAACCATCATAAATTTTTATATGGCAGGTAGTTGTGATATATCAATTTAAATAATAAGGAAGCACTAAAATGGAGACAACCAAATAATTGAATAACTTTAACAAACATATGATACAAATATGACACCACAAAATCAGAGATTTTCCATTAACTTCTTCAAAATTATGCTTGCAACATGGTCTTTGAGTTTGTAAATATTATGGAACTTTTTCTACTATCTACCACTACTAGCTCCTCTCTTCCCCCTATATCTATTTATCGAGTCTTGGTCTCTCTTTTTATAGGAGAGGCAAACAAGCTTCAGACCCGTTACAACAGAAAAGACATAACTGTTCATAACTGTTAGGAAAATACTTTTAAACTTAACAAAATGTTTTTAATTAGAAAAGACCAATCCGTTATTCACTGAATAGAAACCTGTGACCATTCAAGGCCTGAGCAAGACATTCTATTTTCTGATGTGGTATCTCCTCTTCACATTCAATCCTCTTCAGCTCCTAAATATGTTTCTTGCCATTAACTTATTTTTATATCACTAGGCCACTTAAATTCCTATGTGGCTACAAAGATTGTAAGATGGCTTTTCCATCTGTTGTCCAAGAGGTTCTTGATGTCCACCACAAACTTTGTGTATCCATTGTCCAACATGATAATTTCATCGAGCAGAGTATGGAACTCAGTGAGTTTAATTTCCCCATCATTCTGTACATGTGCCAAACATTTAGGAATCATCCGATCAAACTCTTCTCTCCATTCATCTACACCCTTCAATTGATTATCATCTTTGAGGATTGATGGGCTGAAATGACATTTGATGGAGTCAAATGTACTCCTCTTACCTTCCACCTTCCTTTTTGTATCTACCAAATACTGATACTCCTCAATTATGCTTTTTAGCATTTCTCATGTAGGCTTGATCTTTGATGGGGCGTCTAGATCTCTGTGTGTGGCTTTGCATAAAGTATTTAGTGTGTGGAAGGTAGGTTGCCATCTCTTTTGAATATTTTCAAGAATGGAAGAATTAGTATTTATCTATTCTAGAGCTTTGATCAGATTGCTGAATTGTTTGTGTACTCCATTTATTTTGTCTTTCAATATATCAACTCTGTGTTTTAATATCCTACTCAGGACCTCTATGATGTGATTTTTGACATCTTCCTCATTATGCTTTTTTAGCTTATCAATTTCCTCTTTCATTTGTTGGATCTAGGGATCCTCTGTATGGACTGGTGGGTTATAAACAATTAATTCATCTCCCTTTACTGTGGTGGCTTGTTGCAACTGTTGTTTCAGCTTTCTATTCTCAATGAACAATTTGTTCACCTCATCATTAGATAACTTTAACCTTTTCTCATATTCATTAATTTTCTTTTCCATGTTTTGTACCACATCTTTGGTGAACATTGTAGAATGCATAGTTATGGTGGCAGCTTCAGTAGGAGTTGTATCTCTCATAGTTCTAATCATGGTTGACCCCCTCATTTCTTGTACTACATCAAGGAGTCGAGGCTTCCTTGTGTTCTTCTTTGTCCGTAGGGCAAGTGTTTGGGTAGTAGGGTTATACCCTACTCCTGAGACACCTTCCTCTGAATCAAATTCTGCAACTAACATAGGGTCATCTTGTGCTCTGATTTGATCCAAAAGAAATATTTTGGACAACTCCATCCTTGGTATAATCAACATATCACTTTTCAACACCATTTCTCTTGCCTCCTTGGGAGTGACATTAATATTATCAATATTCAATTCTACAAATGTCTGAGCTTGGATCTCAGCCTGTTTTGACTCATCAGCTCCTATAAGATTAATCTTCAACTGTTTATCAAATTCTTTCATTTTCATTTTGATTCAAAAATATCTGAACTCATTGTTGTGTATAAAATTATCATCCTCTATGAATCTTAGAGAGGCCACTACCCTCTCATCCTCATGAATCTCATCAATTCCCTCCTCTGACAGCCTAACCTTTGGATCATGAGGCTTTTGACCTTTTTGTTGTTTCGTTGCCTCTTTCAGTTTAGTCAAGGCCAAGACCGCTTCTTGTTCTTCATCATCACTTGAATCATATTCCACTAATGGCTCTATCTTATGTTTTTTATCCTATGGCTCATGAGTGGGAGATGGAGGGGATGGATTTGCAGGTGATGGGGGTGATATCTGAGATGTGGATGTTTCATGTGGTGGTTGATGGGGTGTGGGCAATGGAATGAGTCCCTCATCTTGGGCCATTTTGTAGAATTCATCAAATTTATTCAAAATCATTTGCATTCTTTTTATAAGATTAGGCTCACCTACAAAAAAGCCTTTGAAGTTTCTATCTTTTTCCTTCTTCTGATTTTCCCACCTCATCATTGCATCCCACCTTTTTCTGGCCTGCATTACATCAGCAAACTACACCAAATTTCTTATAACATCCTCCCTAGAATCAAATTCATGTGAAATAGCCTTCTTTGTCAATAGGGTTCTTCTGATCATATTGATGTGACCCTCTGGGTCACATACTCTTTCTATTCTAGGTTTAAGGGAGTAATTGACACTTATAAACCTCTGCACTTCTTCGAGCATATTTGACCCAATGGCTAGCTCTTCAAACATAGTCAAGTTAGGCAAAAATGTACCTTTCCTCTGATTTCTCATCAGGTCATGTTACATCCAGAGCATCTACCACATAAACTCTAAGAAACACACTCTTGCAGGTTAAAACTTAGGTAAAACGTGTGGTGCTTGGTTGCACCCATATACTCTGATAATAGTGTGTTGTGGCATAAGGAACCAATCAACATAATTATGAGTATAGCCTTGGTTTGGCCCATACTGCATAGGCCTCATTACCTTCATCAATGACTTAGGCATTCTTGGTGTTGGGTAACCAAGAGCAGTAATCAATCTGACAACAAAATCATCTCAAAACACTACAAAATCACCTTTTGTACACCTACTATCCCAAATGCAACACCAATTTTGTATAGGGAGTCTGACTCCTCTTTCTTGTGACACAATTCCATCCTTGTAGTCCACTTCATTTCATTCTAATGCATAATTAAGTGACACAATAAAGAATATCTTCTAAAAGTAATAGGGGCCTTGGCTTCCCTAACTTGTAGCAAACCTTCATGCAATTGATCTTCAATCACAGATGCAAAATCAAATTCTATATTTGACTTAGAATGTTGAATTATCATAGCCATTCTCATCAACCCTATTTGCATTTGCTCCTCTGCATCTATCCCCAAAACTTGACACAACGCATAATAAGTATTCTTGAAATAAATTTGAAATTCAGAAACATGGAAAGGTTCCATTTTGGAAGAAGGAATAGAGAGCCGTCTGTTACCATCACCCCTCTTCATGTGTAAGGGGAGATCATCACTTCGATATGTTTTCCTCAACCTCTTATATTTTTGCTCAAGTTTCTCTAAGTTCACCTCTGTTATAGCTTGTTTATTGAGGTTGAAACATTTGATAAAGGCATCTCTATTCATATCCACTAAGCACTCACCATTTGGTAGTCTCACAGTTTTGGTAGGGGCATGGTAACTGTGGGCAAGGGCTTTAATCATCTCAAAATCAATGAAGATGTTGGGAATAATCAATTTAGCCAAATCTAGGGCCATGGGTTTGATGCTAATTCTTGGTCATTCCCTTTTATACAAAAGTACCAGTAGAGGTTTCATCCTGACAATGGTATATAGGGGTCCCTACAACCTTGAGCTAAGTATCTAAAAACCTTGTTAGAACCTTTATCAATTGAGCTAGGAAACAATGAAAGAAGAGGGGATTGCAATGAAGATTTACTAGTTTTGGCTTCATCCTTCTTGGCTTCTACCTTAGTCTTTTTAGGTGCCATTTTATGAAATTCACAAGAAATGATGAGCAGAGCTTACCCAGAAAAATCACCTTGAAGAATTCTCTTTACTTCCGTGGCTTAAGTTCTTGTGTAACTTGTCTTCCACTAATATGAGTGAGAAATCTTAATTTGTTTCGTGTATTTCAAGACGCATTTACTTCTGGTTCATAAATTTGCACGATTCAAATATTTGTGTTGAGCTTCAATCTTCATATTTTGATGTTGATGTGATTAGTATGCTTTAAATAACCCAACGGCTTGGTTACTGTTCTACCACAGGCTATGTTTTGGCCCCCCAAGGTATAATGGTATAGTGTGTAGTGTATAGTATTAACTATTCTCACTGTCAAATCTTCGTTTTGAGCTTCAATCTTCATATTTTGATGTTGGTGTGATTAGTATGCTTTAAATAACCCAACGACTTGGATACCGTTCTACTGCGGGCTATGTTTTGGCCCCCCGAGGTATAGTGGTATAGTATGTATAGTGGTATAGTGAGTATTAACTATTCTCACTGTCATACCGCGGGCCTTTTGAGAATGTTCTGTAGTAAGGAGGTATGACGTGGGTATTATGAAGGTTAGCCAATGTGATAGCGGTATCGCGGTAAAAGGCAAAGATGACTTTATGAATGGTAATAACATGATTTATTATGGAAAAATAAGAGTAGGAGTCATGGATACACAAATAAGCAAAATTTATTTATTTATTTATGATTTATGATGACTTTCACTGGTAAGCTCATTATTCTTGCATTAGCAGAATTTGATAGATTTCTTCTTATTTAAGTTGTAAAATTGTAAGCAAAAGGCTTTCATTATAGTATGAGCAAATTACAAGCATCCACATCATCTAAATTATAAGAATCATTGTCATCATCATCATCATCAAATCATTTGTATCTTTTTTCAATCACTTTGGAGACAATACAGCAGCATATAAATATGAAACAAAACACAATAGTTGAACATTGAAAAAAGGTTACCATTTAAGTACAGTCTTCTCCATAATACTGCTTCATAATATATATATATATATATATATATATATATATATATATATATATATATTAATTGCAAAGTTTTTAGAAGATGAAAGTGGATGAGTGGGATGGGTGCAATCTATCTTCTTACTAAGTCCCCTAAAATGCTTCAGAAAGAACTACTACCCTCTTTTTTTCTCTCGAGTCTTGGTCTCTCTTATATGTGAGAGGCAACAAGCTACAGACCCGTTACAAAAAGACATGACTTTTGATAACTAATTATAACATGGAAGGGAAATGGATTAGGCAGATACTATACATTAAACCCTAATCCCTAGACCCTATACCCTAAACCCTATCCCTTGACCCTAATCCCTTGACCCTCAACCCTAATCCCTCAACCCTCAACCCTAATCCCTCATCCCTAAACCCTAAATGCTATCCCTGTTCCTAAACCCTGAACCCTCGACACTATACCTTAAACCCTAATTCCTTATCCCTAAACCCTCAACCCTATCCCTCAACCCTCAACCCTTAAACCCTAAAACCTTGACCCTCGACACTATATCTTAAACCCTAATCGCTTAACCCTCAGCTCTAAACCCTAAACACTATCCCTATTCCTAATCCCTCAACCCTCAACACTATACCTTAAATCCTAATACCTTATCCCTAAACCCTCAACCCTTAAACCTTAAACCCTAAAACCTATCCCTAAAAACTTGACCCTCGACACTATATCTTAAACCCTAATCCCTTAACCCTTAGCCCTAAAGCCTCAACCCTCAATCCTTGAACCTTCAACCCTAAACCCTATCTCTAATCCCTATACCCTTGACACTCTACTTTAACCCTAATTCCTCAACCCTCAACCCTATCCCTAAACCCTCAACCCTCAATGTCAAACCCTAATCCATCAACCCTAAACCCTAATCCCTCAACCCTAAACTCTATCCCTAAACCCTCAACACTATACCTTAAACCCTAATCCCTATACCCTCGACACTCTACTTTAACCCTAATCCCTTGACCCTCAACCCTCAATCGACCTCAACCCGCAACCCTCAATGTCAAACCCTAATCCATCAACCCTAAACCCTATCCCTAAATCCTCAACACTATAGCTTAAACCCTAATCCCTTGACCCTAAACCCTAAACCCTAATCCCTTGACCCTCGACCCACATAGACTTAGGTGTTTTATTACTTTTGTTTTGCTTGTGGGATGGAATGTTTTGACACTTTTGAGCAGAATGGGAATTTGAGATGGGAGTATATGGTTGGGAATTTTTAGAGGTAGATGCCTCATTTAACTTGATTTCTTGTTGCTTAGGTACCCATACCATTTTGGTTTTGGACTTTGCTTGTGGAGGTATGGGCTTGGATAACTTTTTGGATTGATTTTTCTTTGACTCTTTGTTTTTATGTCCTAAGGCATTACGACCCTTAGGATGTTTGGCTTTATCAATAGAGGCATCTAATTTTGCATTTATGGATCCCTTGGGGATGGTGGAATGAGTGGAAGATTTAAGTTTAGCTTTAAGATTAGGGTTGAGGGTTGAGGGTTGAGGGATTAGGGTTTAAGGTATAGTGTTGAGGGTTGAGGGTTGAGGGTTTAGGGTTTAGGGTTTAGAGTTGAGGGATTAGGGTTTAAGGCATAGTATTGTTTAGGGTTGAGGGTTTAAGGATAGGGTTTAAGATTTAAGGTTCAAGTGTTGAGGGTTGAGGCTTTAGGGATAGTGTTTAAGGTTTAGCGAGAAGGGATTAGGGTTTAGGGTTGAGGGTTTAGTGTTGAGGGATTAGAGTTTAAGGTATAATGTTTAGGGTTGAGAGTTTAGGGTTTAGTGTTGAGGGATTAGAGTTTAAGGTATAGTGTTTGGGGTTGAAGGTTTAGGGATAGGGTTTAGGGTTTAAGGTTTAAGGGTTGAGGCTTCAGGCTTTAGGGATAGCGTTTACGGTTGAGGGATTAGGGTTTAAGGTATAGTGTTTAGGGTTGAGGGTTGAAGGTTGCATTACGCTGCACTGAAAGGTTATAGTCCCATTAGACAATTATGTCCTCGCGCATGGACCATGTTGAGTGCCCTCATAGATGTTGGTAAGTGATACATGGAAGGCAAATGGATTAGGTAGATAGTGGATTATGACGTGGATTCTAGAGGGGAGAAAAGTGGATTGTGACATGGATTATGTAGGGAAAATAGTGGATTATGATGTGGATTATGTCATACTTATGCCAAAGCATGGACCATAGGGATGGTATGTGGAGGGTATGTAGGATAGTGGATGAATGATGGTAGATTTATTGCGGAATGGAAGGGAACCATAACCAATGGTTGCACACATCCCCATAAACGTTGAATCTTGTGATGTGGAGGTGGTGTAGGGTGCAATGGAGATGTTTGCTTAGGAGATGGATGATGAAGGGCTTTAGGAACCCACATAGACTTACGCATTTTATTACTTTTGTTTTGCTTGTGGGATGGAATGTTTTAAAACTTTTGAGCGGAATCAGAATTTGAGATGGGAGTAGATGGTTGGGATTTTTCAGAGGTAGATGCCTCATTTAACTTGATTTCTTGTTGCTTAGGTACCCATACCATTTTGGTTTTGGACTTTTCTTGTGGAGGTATGGGCTTGGATAACTTTTTAGATTGATTTTTCTTTGACTCTTTGTTTTTATGTCCTGAGGCATGACGACCCTTAGGATGTTTGGCTTTATCAATAGAGGCATCTAGTTTTGCATTTCTAGATCCCTTGGGGAAGGTGGAATCTTTAAGTTTAGCTTTAAGATTAGGGTTGAGGATTGAGGGTTGAGGGTTGAGGGATTAGGGTTTAAGGTATAGTGTTGAGGGTTTAGAGTTTAGGGATTAGGGTTTAGAGTTGAGGGATTAGGGTTTAGGGATAGGGTTTAGGATTTAAGGTTCAAGTGTTGAGGGTTGAGGCTTTAGGGATAGGGTTTAAGGTTTAGCGATAAGGGATTAGGGTTTAGGGTTGAGGGATTAGGGTTTAGTGTTGAGGGATTAGAGTTGAAGGTATAGTGTGTAGGGTTGACGGTTTAGGGTTTAGTATTGAGGGATTAGAGTTTAAGGTATAGTGTTTAGGGTTAAGGGTTTAGGGTTTAGTGTTGAGGGATTAGAGTTTAAGGTATAGTGTTTAGGGTTAAGGGTTTAGGGATAGGGTTTAGGGTTTAAGGTTTAAGGGTTGAGGCTTTAGGCTTTAGGGATAGCATTTACAGTGGAGGGATTAGGGTTTAAGGTATAGTGTTTAGGGTTGAGGGTTGCAGGTTGCGTTACGTTGCACTGAAAGGTTATAGTCCCATTAGAGAACGATGTCCTCGCGCATGGACCATGTCGAGTTCCCTCATCGATGTTGGTAAGGGATACACGGAAGGCAAATGGATTAGGCAAATAGTGGATTATGACGTGGATTCTAGAGGGGAGCGAAGTGGATTGTGACATGGATTATGTAGGGAAAATAGTGGATTATGATGTGGATTATGTCAGACTTATGCCAAAGCATGGACCATAGGGATGGTATGTGGAGGGTATGTGGGATAGTGGATGAATGATGGTAGATTTATTGCGGAATGGAAGGGAACCATAACCAATGGTTGCAAACATCCCCATAAACGTTGAAGCTTGTGATGTGGAGGTGGTGTAGGGTGCAATGGAGATGTTTGCTTAGGAGATGGATGATGAAGGGCTTCAGGAACCCACATAGACTTAGGCATTTTATTACTTTTGTTTTGCTTGTGGGATGGAATGTTTTGACACTTTTGAGTGAAATCAGAATTTGAGATGGGAGTAGATGGTTGGGATTTTTTAGAGGTAGATGCCTCATTTAACTTGATTTATTGTTGCTTAGGTACCCATACCATTTTGGTTTTGGACTTTTCTTATGGAGGTATGGGCTTGGATAACTTTTTGGATTGATTTTTCTTTGACTCTTTGTTTTTATGTTCTGAGGCATGACAACCCTTAGGATGTTTGGCTTTATCAATAGAGGCATCTAATTTTGCATTTCTGGATCCCTTGGGGATGGTGGAATGAGTGGAATCTTTAAGTTTAGCTTTAAGATTAGGGTTGAGGGTTGACGGTTGAGGGTTGAGGGTTAAGGGTTGAGGAATTAGGGTTTAAGGTATAATGTTGAGGGTTTAGGGTTTAGGGTTTAGGGATTAGGGTTTAGAGTTGAGGGATTAGGGTTTAGGGATAGGGTTTAGGATTTAAGGTTCAAGTGTTGAGGGTTGAGGCTTTAGGGATGGGGTTTAAGGTTTCGTGATAAGGGATTAGGGTTTAGGGTTGAGGGATTAGGGTTTAGTGTTGAGGGATTAGAGTTTAAGGTAAAGTGTTTAGGGTTGAGGGTTTATGGTTTAGTGTTGAGGGATTAGAGTTTAAGGTATAGTGTTTAGGGTTGAGGGTTTAGGGACAGGGTTTAGGGTTTAAGGTTTAAGGGTTGAGGCTTTAGGCTTTAGGGATAGCATTTACGGTTGAGGGATTAGGGTTTAAGGTATAGTGTTTAGGGTTGAGGGTTGAAGGTTGCGTTACGCTGCACTGAAAGGTTATAGTCCCATTAGAGAATGATGTCCTCGCGCATGGACCATGTCGAGTGCCCTCATCAATGTTGGTAAGGGATACGCGGAAGGCAAATGGATTAGGTAGATAGTGGATTATGACATGGATTCTAGAGGGGAGAAAAGTGGATTGTGACATGAATTATGTAGGGAAAATAGTGGATTATGATGTGGATTATGTCAGACTTATGCCAAAGCATGGACCATAGGGATGGTATGTGGAGGGTATGTAGGATAGTGGATGAATGATGGTAGATTTATTACAGAATGGAAGGGAACCATAACCAATGGATGTAGACATCCCCATAAACGTTGAAGCTTGTGATGTGGAGGTGGTGTAGGGTGCAATGGAGATGTTTGCTTAGGAGATGGATGATGAAGGGCTTTAGGAACCCACATAGACTTACGCATTTTATTACTTTTGTTTTGCTTGTGGGATGGAATGTTTTGACACTTTTGAGTGGAATGGGAATTTGAGATGGGAGTAGATGGTTGGGATTTTTTAGAGGTAGATGCCTCATTTAACTTGATTTCTTGTTGCTTAGGTACCCATACCATTTTGGTTTTGGACTTTTCTTGTGGAGGTATGGGCTTGGATAACTTTTTGGATTGATTTTTCTTTGACTCTTGTTTTTATGTCCTGAGGCATGACGACCCTTAGGATTTTTGGCTTTTTCAGTAGAGGCATCTAATTTTACATTTCTGGATTCCTTGGGGATGGTGGAATGAGTGGAAGCTTTAAGTTTAGCTTTAAGATTAGGGTTGAGGGTTAAGGGTTGAGGGATTAGGGTTTAAGGTATAGTGTTGAGGGTTGAGGCTTTAGGGTTTAGGGATTAGGGTTTAGAGTTGAGGGATTAGGGTTTAAGGTATAGTACTATTTAGGGTTGAGGGTTTAGGGATAGGGTTTAGGATTTAAGGTTCAAGTGTTGAGGGTTGAGGCTTTAGGGATAGGGTTTAAGGTTTAGCGATAAGGGATTAGGGTTTAGGGTTAAGGGATTAGGGTTTAGTGTTGAGGGATTAGAGTTTAAGGTATAGTGTTTAGGGTTGAGGGTTTAGGGTTTAGTGTTGAGGGATTAGAGTTTAAGGTATAGTGTTTAGGGTTGAGGGTTTAGGGATAGGGTTTAGGGTTTAAGGTATAAGGGTTGAGGCTTCAGGCTTTAGGGATAGTGTTTACAGTTGAAGGATTAGGGTTTAAGGTATAGTGTTTAGGGTTGAGGGTTGAAGGTTGCGTTACGCTACACTGAAAGGTTATAGTACCATTAGAGAATGATGTCCTCACGCATGGACCATGTTGAGTGCCCTCATCGATGTTGGTAAGGGATACATGGAAGGCAAATGGATTAGGTAGATAGTGGATTATGACGTGGATTCTAGAGGAGAGAAAAGTGGATTATGACATGGATTATATAGGAAAAATAGTGGATTATGTTGGACTTATGGCAAAGCATGGACCATAGGGATGGTATGTGGAGGGTATGTAGGATAGTGGATGAATGATGGTAGATTTATTGTGGAATGGAAGGAAACCATAACCAATGGTTGCACACATCCCCATAAACGTTGAAGCTTGTGATGCGGAGGTGGTGTAGGGTGCAATGGAGATGTTTTCTTAGGAGATGGATGATGATGGCGCTAAATTAGGTGCACTTCACACTGGTTTTGGCATCCCAAAGAGATTATATTTAGGGCTAAAAGTTAGTGCAAAAGTTGGCATTAGAGATGCCGACTAATGAATCCAAAAAAAATTTAAAATTCACACCAGCGTTAAAACATATCACACAAAAAAAAACACAAATAAGTTAATACATTTAAGCCCACAACACAGTGTACTCTGCCTTTGTTATAGGTTTCCTGCTAAGAGTTGTATGCTGCAAAGCGACAACTTTATTATGTTGAAAACGAAAGTTACTAAAAATTTTCTACAATAGATCCGTGAATTTGTATTTTATTTATTTTTGGTTCTAGACATCCAAAAGATAAAAAGTTGCTTTATCTAGCTTCTAAATTTGGGGTTTCTAGCTACCTCAGCCATTCAATCAAGCTTGTTTGTCTACCTTTTAGCAAGTAAGTTCCAATTGTTGAGTAATTAACTCTTGACGTAGGTTTTTATCGATTTTGATATAATTTTGAGCTCAAAGAAAGTTGTTATAAGATGTTGTACTCACAGTTTAGGGTAAATTTGAGTAGTAATGTTGTTAATTATCCTTGCTTGCAGTATATCTTGCATTTACCATTTTTTGAAGGCCTGTCGAATAAGGTCTCTTTGTACATCATACCCAAAATATAATTTGTTAAGATTTGTTTTTGGCTACATATTTGTTTTTGGCTATGATTGGTCAAGCACACTATTAATTCATACCTGGCTATGATTACCTCCATAGACTGGATGAAAATAATTTGCCCTAGGTCACCTCAAAATGTCAAGCAATAGAGGGAAGGGAGCAAACTCTGGCCACAATCAGGTAATTCACTGTCAATTTATAGATTTGTAAATGTTTCCATTGTTTCTTTGATTTTTAGTGTTTAGTTTTCTATTTCTAAATTTAAAGGAAGAAATTATATATATATATCTATATATCTATATATATATATATATCTATATATCTATATATATATATATATATATATATGGACATGAGACTAACAAAGATAAAGAGGGATTGACTTCCATATTGGGGGTAGAGGCAGCGAACAAATTGGATCGTGTTGACTTGACAATGCTTGCCAGATACATAGAAAAATGATCTAGTAAAGCCCTTGAAACATTGCAACCAAATCAACAGTGTCAAACGGAATCAATTGATTCCCCAACTAGTCATGAATCAGGCAAAAGATCTAGGGGGAAATCAATAATAGTAACCTCTAAGAATGTGAAACAGGGAGTAGAGGCTTCCAATGTCCCAGCCACTCCTAGGACACAAACTTCTTCGACCACCATGCCATGTTTTGCATCTTGCATTGGTAGCTACGATACCAAGATAGAATACAATGTGGTTTCAGGGGAAGTCCAAATGACAGATGCTAGAAAAATGTTTGTGAATAGTTTGAAGGAATCATGCCTTCAACAGTTTAAAGACCATCTACATTTGACATTCTCAAAGATACCCATGCACCTATAAAAAGTAGTTATCCAAGACATGGAGACTGAATTTGGCACAGGTTGGTTTATAAAGAAAATAAAGCTACGAATGTCTCAAAACTGCAAGAGATTTCGGTGCAACCAAACGAAAAAGATAAAACAAATCCCTCCCAAGAAAAGGCTCAAAAAAAGGCCAATTGATGTTGTGAGGGGGAAATCAGGTTATTCAAATTAATGAAAATGAAACCCAAACATCTACAGAATAATAAAGATAAAAGAGATAAAAACAAAGAACAAACAATACCTTCACCTTTTACCTTTTTGCCTTCTGTAGTTCGCCTATCTTCCTTTGATCTTGATTGTGAAGCCCTCAGAAGCTATTGCTTGCTTGCTTGTTTGAAGATGACAAATGAGGAATGGCTAGGATACTTTGGTATTTGAAGATGAGCTTCAAATACAGAAATGGAGAAAGCTATGAAGTGCTAAATGGAATAGGGGTGCCAAAGGCGCGCTTAGATTCATGCAGCATAAGTTTACACTAACTCTAGATATGAAATGAAGAGAAGAAGGTTGTATTTATAGAAGAAGGTGATGGAAGATCAATGGTTGAGAAGAAAAGGAAAGATCGACTGAGGAAGCTTGTTGAGGAACGTGCATCCAATAGAAGGACACATGTCATTCCAAAAGCAGTTTTAGTTGAGTTAACTCCTCTCTTGATGAGGATAGGATTTGATTTTCTTTTAAATTAGAATTTATTTTTCTAATTTAAGAAAAGATTTGCTTTAAAGAAGCTTTAAAACTGAATTTGCTTTTGTAACTCAGAGTTTTGCTTTTGTGACGAGAGGAAAGTTATTTTTAGGAAGATAAGAATGATTTTTCGAATAGGAGAAAGCATAAATAAATAAAAAGGAATTTATTTATTTATTTTTGCAGATAAGTGAGAAGAATAAATAAAATATAAAAATATATTTTATTTTGTGAGGATTTTTTTGATTTTATTTAAATAAAATTTGCATTTTATTTAAATTTGGAGGAATAAAAGATTTTAATTAAATAATTAAAATTATTTAATTATTTTTAGAAGAATGAGGATGATGTAGGTGATTTTTAATTAATTAAATAAATGTGTTTATTTAATTAAATGAGAGGAAGTGGATTAAATAAATAAATGAATTTATTTATTTAATGATAGCAGAATACTAAGGATGAAATAAATATTTACAATATTTATTTAAGCAGAGTCATGTCAATTTTAGGTGTATACATTTTGCCCCTCTTTGAAGGAATGTGTTTTATCACATTGTTTCAAAGAATAAGAATTTTTTATAGTGATACATGCCCCAGTTTGCCCCTGGTACAAGTTTAACGACAGGATGCCCCCTCGGGAGATTGGATGGGGAGAAGACAGGATGGTGTGAGACGGACAATCTCACGAAGAAGAAGGTGAAAGATGGGTTAGGATGGAGAAAAACGAGGTATGGTTTGGAGAAAACGTCATGGGAAGCAGCCACAAATGTCATGCAGTCAGGTATGGGCCATTTGCTATATATAGGAGCTAGGTCCACATATTCTATTCATTTGTACACTTGTCCATAGTTGATTTGTCCTCTAGAGAGTTTAGGAGAGTATGGCAGCCAGAGAGTTGGATATTCCGCGCGAGGAGCATCGGTTTGAGAGGATTCAATGATTCGATCGGCCAGCAGAGGTAAGACCCCTGGTATGTGTTTCTTCAAAACTTGACAAAAGTCAATTTTTATGCGTATTAATGGCTAGGGAACTCAACTAGGACAGATGCGCAAGAACACCCTTTTTACGCATATGCGCTCTGAAATGGTGCATTTGTCACGAGATTGCACATTTATACTGCGAAGTGGCGCATGTGTTCAGTTTGCGCATCTGAGTCATGAATTTGTGCCTTTGACATTTTGCGCTTTTGAGCTATGAATTTGTGCATATGTCTGGAAATTGCGCATATGTGTTGCGAATTGGTGCATATGATAGGGTTGCACATTTGATCTATGCATTTGTACATATGTCCGGAAGTTACATATATGTGTTGTGAATTGGCGCATATGCTAGGGTTGCACATTTGATGTAAGAATTGGCGCATTTGCCAGGCAATTGCGCATTTGGTATGAAACGGTGCATTTGCCACCTGGATTGCACATTTGCACTTTAGAAAAATTAGTTGTCTTAATGAAATTAACCCAATTGGCATCTTGATCGATGCGTCAATTGATTAGCGATCTCTGAGATTGTCGAGAATCTAGTCGAGAGATGATATGCTGTTTTGATTAATTTGATATGTTAAGCCAATGATAGGATAGATTGATTGTTTTGAGTAGGTCTGATATGGATATGGATTTCACTGACAGTATGCGTTGCTTGGTTGCAGGAGGACATTCAGGACGTTCTTACATTGCGTGAGTAGTTTCTGTTGCCATTGTTACAACGATATATGCTGACTGAGCTAGAGCGGGAGGCTCTGGGTGCTATGGGTTTGTATCATGTGCTCTTCATGCCCAAGGTTCGCATGAACCAGGTGATGGTGACTGCGGCCGTGGAGCGATTCCATAGTGAGGATGGGACCTTCCATCTTTCGACAAGAGAGATGGCCATTACTCTGGAGGATGTCTATCAGATTCTGCACCTCCCTATTCAGGGAGAGTTGGTTGAGTATGAGTCACAATGCGACGTTGGGCTGGAGGAGTGCAGACGTGTGTTGGATGATCCCGAGTTGGCAGGGGAGGAGATCTCGTGGCAGGTCATGCATGACTGTTATGACTACTTCCCGGGTATAGTGGTTGGACTGATTGGTGGCATAGTATGCCTCGATAGGAGAGCACACGACTTCCCCATTGGCTGGGGACGGGTGCTAGAGAGTATGGTTATAGACGGGACCCAGTATGCTTGGGGTGTGTGTGTGCTTGCACACCTATACAGAGATATGCATCAGGCAGTCTATCACTGAGGCTCCAGTTTAGCAGCAGGTTCGTCTCTCTTACAGATGTGGTTGTGGGAGCACATTGCTATCACACGATCGATGTGCATTTTTCATAGGCAGAGGGGTGAGCCCTATAGTTATGGTTATGCGGGTGTGATTTCCCAGCATAGGCTGGGGAGGCTTGAGTACTAGAGGCATGCCTTTGATGGACTAGATACAGTTGTTTAACGGTCGTATATTGACTATGAGGTATGGGACGATGAGGCAGATGAGCTTCCTTATTGCTTTCAGACGAGATGGCTTATTGGAAGGACTCGGTACATCTTGGAGCGACAGATTGTCAGCTGAGTGCAGAGACAATTTGGCCGTGTACAGGGTAGACCGCAGGGTGAGGCACGGTTTTCCAGGACCCATGCAGAGAGGTATAGGTGGGGTCCTGTGGCATCTTATGAGGAGGCATTGGCTGATTTCTAGCAGATTCCCTATGCAGCCTGGCTGATGAGGAGAGACATAGTAGATGCTGGCATGACACCAAACTATGAGGAGTGGTTCGCGGTGCACCCATTCCTGAGGTACTCAGGACCAGGAGAGTTGGCTCCTCGTATTGACGAGGAGGATGTAGGCGGTGTGGGTGCAGCTAGCAGGGGGAGGGGAGGATGGAGGAGGAGGAGGAGGAGAGATCAGGGAGATGACGGGAGACAGAGACAGAGGCAGAGGGTTGGAGAGGGGCTCGTGGGCCAACAGGCAGTTGGATAGGCACATGTCCAGGGGCCAGTTCAGCCAGAGGTGGCACAAAGATAGATGCTGCCGCCACAGCAAGTGGCACAACCAATACATGGACAGGTGCTAGCACAGCAGGTGGCACAGGCAGAGTAGGGTCCATAGCCTGATGTGCAGCAGTAGGTTATGGTCTCGCTATAGATCCAGACTAGGCAGTTGAGGGCTCACCTGAGAGCTGTGGAGTCCCGGAGAGAGTTAGATGCGACTTGGATATCAGAGTTGTCGAGGGAGAGAGATGCATCCTTAGCTAGCATGTGGGCTATGAGGGCAGAGAGAGACGCAGCCGTGATGGCCATGGGCACAGATGGGACTTCTATTTTTTTGGTTTCATAGGTGCAGCAGGCACAGGTGGTCTAGATGCAGGGTGACCTTACTAGAGCTCAGGCACAAGCTTAGTACTATAGAGGTTTATATCACAGAGCTATGTCAGTGGAGCATCGTGCCCCTAGCTTCAAGAGCCAGTTAGAGGCATTCCAGCGGGTAGGTGGTTCTCAGTCTGTAGGCTCAGTGAGGGGTCCCCAGTAGTCAGGGGGAGACAGAGGAGAGGCCAGTACAGGGAGCAGTGTTCCCTGACAACAGGGTTAGATAGACCTAGATACTTGTACCAGTTTTGATTGTAGCGTAGCACATTTGTGATAGAGGGCTGAGATAGCTGATATATGTACTTTTATTTTGACACATGTATCACCATTTGTTGTATATATTTATGACATGACTCTGAGAGTGGATAGAGATTGTGATATATTGTACATTTGGACATGTGTTTGATGTTTATGTGATGATGCTGTTGTTTCCTAATCTATATGCATGGGCTATATATGTGATGCTTTGATGTTTATATGCTATGGATGTAGCTTATCTTGTGATGTGTTATATTTGATGCCGACTAGATGAATGATTTTGATTTATGCAAATGCTAATGTGGATGGATATGATTTATGCAATTTGACATGTATGTGACCTATGTTTTTGATTTTCTTTGGATATGATATATGGATGCACATGCATGTGGATGGCCTCAAAAAATGTATGGAAATTGATCTAATTATTGAAATGACTATCTCATGTGATGTGATATGCAATCTATGCTATGTTTTTGATATGTCCAAATGTACTCAATTGACACAGGTGATGATATAGAAGGAAGAAGAGATGAAGAAGTACTGACTTTCATTTGATATACTGTAGGATGGATTTATTGCATGGGTGATATGGATTTGCTGGATATGAGACGTATACGGATGTGGATATTGTCATCTTTCCAAGCCTTTTTTGCTTTCATCATCGGGCACTTTTTGGTATTTTTCACTTTTTGAAATGTGGTAAGAAGATACAAGCATCGAGGTATAATTAGACCGAGATGACCTGAGTATTGCGTAGTTGGATTTTGATATAGCAAGTTGATACCAGCATCTATTTAAACTTGAAGCTAGATGACCTGAGTACTTCTTACATTTCAACAAACAAGGATTGCCCCTTTTCATGTTTAGACCTCGGAGTCCTCGATGATCTTTTGCTGATCATGTCGTTAGATGAAAGTTGTCACATTACTAAGGTTTAATCCACAAGTAGCAGACAAAGAAAACAATTATGCCCCCCATCATAGCATCTCTAGCTTTTGGCATCCTTGAGTAGCATAGGAAGACATAATGACAAAAAGTCAAGACCTTGTAAATTAACCTGTTGAAAAAAAAACTTCTTTGCATTAGATGTGTCTTTTGCCATAATTGATACAGAATCAGTCTTAGTGTCTTTGGTATGGTGCTGCACTTTGCTTAGGACAGGTTGATATTTTGAGTCAAGGACTTTTGTTGTGTTGGGTAGCTTGTTTTACCGCTCTTGTTTGTCTAGTGAAAGGTATCACAATCCTTATTGGTATCCTCTTAGAACAGTAGCATTCAAGAATCCAAATCCGCAACTAGGTCAAGGAGTTGCCCCCAGTTTAGACAAGGATCAACTTATTATGAGTGAGACGATAAACAGACATGGAGAGACGGACCCTAAGGGACTGACCTAGTGCCTCGGGGGCTCATTGCTAAATGGCCTTGCCTACGTGATGACACAGAGGCAACGTAGTTCAGGGTAAACCCTAGCGGACCTAAGACCTAGGTGATGGCAAAGGACTCAGATTGACAGAAGGACTAGATATGGGACCGACGGGACAGTGGAATGGAGAGAAGCGGAGCGAAGTGAAGCGGAGCAAAGTGAAGCGGAGCAAAGTGAAGCGAAGCGAAGCCTCAGGGGCGCATTGAGAATGGCCTTGCCTACATGATAACTCAGAGGTGACATAGGTCGATAATGGTTCAAAGGACTGGGTCAGGATGGACGATATGAAGGACATAAGAGATATGAAGTTGGAATAGATGGAGGAAGTGGTTTGTCGTAGATAGTTCCTGTTTACCAAGTTTTCACCACTTACTTTTATTTGCATAAGAATCTAAAAGTACACATGATGCCTATTTGCCAGGTTTACACCATGGTAACTATTGTGGCGCCTATTTGCCAGGTTTTCACCGCAGGACAATTTTTTTGTTATTTTCTCACTTTTTTGATTTTTTTGTTCTATTTTTGATCATTTTTTCAATTTTTTTGGATTTTTTCAAGACTCCCTTTCACTGGGGTTTTTAAGTATAGAACTTACGAAGGTGCATGCTGTTGATTGGATCATCAAATAGTTCACCTTCAGATGTAGCCAATTGATATGCCCCTGATCCATAAGCTGTGATGACGACATAGGGACCCAGCCAGTTAGGTTCAAACTTTCCTTTCTTTTCTCTGTCTTACTAATTTCTGGGATTTTCTCTTAGGACTAGGTCACCGACTTGGAATATCTGAGGCTTAACTTTGTGATTGTAGCTTCTAGACATGCGTTGCTGATATGCTTTCAACTGATTGAAGGCCTGTTGCCTTCGCTCCTCGAGCAGCTCTAATTCTTGGAGTCTGGTTACTCTGTACTCTTCATCTGATATGAGGCCTTTTAATGAGACTCGTAAGGATGGGATCTCGACTTCAATGGGCAAGATAGCTTCAGATCCATAAACTAGGGAGTATGGTGTTGCACCTATGGGTGTGTGGATGCTTGTGCGATAGGTCCATAGCGCGGGATTTAGTTGGACATGCCAGTCATGGCTAGCATCATTGACAGTTTTCTTCAGGATTTTCAAAATGGTTTTATTTGATGCCTCAGCTTGGCCATTACCTTCTGGGTAGTAAGGAGTGGAGAAGCGGTGCTGAATGTGAAATTTGTCGCATAGTTCCTTGACATCTTAATTTTTGAAGGGTCATCCATTATCCGTGATAATGGACGAAGGGACACCATAATGACAAATGATATAGTTCAGGATAAATGAGGCAATCTGTTTGTCTGTAATGTTGGCTAGAGGCACGGCCTCAATCCACTTCATGAAGTACTCTGTGGCAATGATAATGAATTTATGGCCGCTTGAGGAAGAAGGGTGGATCTTGCCCACTAAGTCGAGTCCCCACTGACAGAAAGGCCAAGGAGTCGTTAATGGCTGTAGCTCTTGCACTGGCGCATGTATCAAGTTCCCATGGATTTGGCACTTTTTGCATTTCTTGACAAACTAATAGGAGTCTTGTTCCATTGTTGGCCAATAGTCCCATGCGTATGAGTTTCTTAGCTAGGGTAGGGCCACTAGAGTGAGCTCTGCATATTCCATCATGTATTTCACTTAGAGCAGTTTCATATTCCTCTCTATCTAGACACCTAAGGAGAGTACCATCTAGACCTCAGCGATATAGGGTGTTAGCGACAGTGGCATACCGAGATGCCTGTCGGATGAAGGTTCTTTTCTAGTTATGGGAGAGGTTGGGTGGGAGTGTATTCTCTTTTAGATAGGCAAATATTTTACCATAGAGAGGGGAATTGGTTCCTATGATGTGGCATATGATATGGGAATTTGGAGTGTCATAAGCAGGACAGGAGATTGGCTCTACTAAGAACTCATGTCGTGTTTGATTGCCTGGAATGTCGAGAAGAGATGTGATTGTAGCCATTGCATCTACAACTTTATTCTCGATCCTTGGTATCTATGCGAATGATATCTTGACGAAATATTCCTTGAAGTCATCTACCATTCGTTTGTAAGGAATCAGTTTCTCATCCTTCGTTTGGTAGTCATCATTTACTTGGTTGATGACCAGTTGTGAGTCACCATAGACTTGAAGTTCTTTGATGTTCCACTCAACTGCTAGCTTGATACTAATGACCAGAGCCTCGTATTCTGCTAGGTTGTTAGTGCATGGGAACATTAATCTATATGACTTTGGAATAGTGTCTCCATTAGGTGTGATTAATAAGATACTTGCCCCCGATCCATGTTGAGTGTAGGAGCCATCGAAGTACATTTTCCAGTTTGCTATGTTGATGTGGAAGATAGACTCATCTGGAAATTCAAAGCTCAGGGGGTTGTCATCTGTTAAAGGTGCCTCTACTAGTTGATCTGCAAGCACTTGTCCTTTTATCGCTTTTCTATCCACATATTCTATGTCGAACTCACTGAGAAGCATGACCCATTTTGATAATCTACCTATTAAGGCAGCCTTGTTGAGTAAGTATTTCAGTGGGTCAATCTTTGCCACCAGTTTAACAGAGTGTGACAACATGTAATGTCTCCCTTTTTGTGAGGCAAATACAACAGCTAGACATGCTCTTTCTATTGGTGTGTATTGCAATTCGTATCCGACGAGTGTTCGACTAATGTAGTAGATAGCCTGTTCTTTTCCATCATAGTTTTGTTGAGCAAGGAGAGCTCCCAGAGCCGTTGGTGTAGCTGAGATATACAGTAATAGAGGCTTACCCTAAATTGGTGGCATTAATACTGGTGGCTTCATTAGGTATTCCTTTAGGTATTGAAAAGCTTGCTCACATGACTCATTCCATTTGAAGGGTACATTTTTGTGTAGCAGATGAGAGAATGGGTGGCACCTATCTGCCAGTTGGGAAATGAACTGTCTAATAGACTGTAGTTTGCCCTGTAGGGATCTCAATTGAGTCAAATTTTTAGGAGGCAGCATCTCCATTATTGCCTTCACCTTAGCAGGATCAACTTCGATACCATTTGCAGACACTATGTATCCCAATAGTTTTTCCTGACGTAACCCTGAACACACACTTTTTTGGATTAAGTCACACATTGAACTGTTCCAGTCTGTTAAAGATCTTGTCTAATACTGCTAGATGCCCTTCTCTTGTGAGAGACTTTGCTAGAATGTCATCGACGTAGTCTTCCATTATAGTATGCATCATATCGTGGAAGATCATTGTCATGGCTCTTTGATATGTTGCCCCAGCATTTTTCAGACCGAATGGCATGACGCACCAACAGTAGGTGCCCCAAGGACATGTAAATGCAGTTTTGTGCTCGTCTTCTGTTGCAATCTTTATCTAGTTATATCCTGAGAAACCGTCCATGAGTGATAGAATAGTGTGTCCTATCATAAGATCGACAATCATGTCTATGTTGGGCAAGGGGAAGTCATCTTTGGGAGAAGCCTTGTTCAAGTCTCTGAAGTCATTGCATATTCTGACCCTGCCATCTGGTTTAGCCACCGGTACTATGTTCGAAACCCATTCAGGATAGTCTATAGGCCTAATAAATCTGACGTCTAATAGCTTCTTTAGTTCTTTTACCATGAGGGCCACGAGCGGATGCATCTTTCTGAGTTTTTGTTTGACTAGTTTAGCTCCTGGAGCGAGAGATAAATGATGCATGATAAGATTCAGATCTAGCCCTGGCATGTCAGCATATTCCATGCAAAGTTGATCTATTTTCTTTTGAAGAAATCTGTAAATGTTGGTTTTTCATGTTTTGTTAGAGCCTTGGCCATGTGGACCATCCTTGGATTATCACCTGTGTTGACATTGATTGCTTCTGCTGGTTTGATTAGGATCAACGATCTCTCCTGTGTGTAAGATTGGGGAGAGGGTCAAGCCTTCCATCCTTCGGTGCCTTAGAGAGGTTTTCACCATTGGATACGTCTTTGTTTTTACTATTTTGATGATCTAACATTACCGCGGAGCAGTTTTCACCGTTAGATCGTTCTTTCATTTTGATGTTTTTATGACTGAAAGGCTTGGTGCTCTCTCAAAAATAGGCCTTCTCATTGAGTTCAATAGCATAGCCAATTCTGTGGTCGCCTGCAGGTATGTGATCTCTAAGCTCAAGGTAATTGATGATCGCATCATCATTTTCGAAGGTGTCTAGTTCAAAGGTGGTACCTTCTAGGTCCCAGTCGATAAGTTCAGGGTGTGCCAAAGGTAAGGGATCATTAGGTTGGTCTAGTTCAGTGGCGTTGATGGTTAGGACAGAGTTATTGAAGGAGTGGACAAAGTCTGCGATGGTACTCTCTATTAGTGGGTCTGTCAAGGGGGGAAACATTCCTTCCTCACGATTTTCACTGTTGTCGCTATGCGGGTTGGACTCTAATGGCCTAGCCCTTGGACCTTGTCCCTCGTTGTCATGGGTTGGGTCGTACTCGTGGACAACATCAATATCCTTTTCATCACAAGACATCTCAGAGAAGCTGTCCCACTCATACTCATTAGAATCAATTTCACTCCCCATTTGCATTCTTTGAATTTGTTCAACCAGATTGCTAGTGGATGCCTCTGTTTGTTTTCCTTTGTTCTTGTTGGTTCTATTGTTTCTTGGTGCTCCAGTGTAGCCTAGCCCTGTAGTGTCTCGGGTTGTTAGGGTATGAGGTTGGATGGGTTTAGTGATGCCATCCTTTCTTGAACCAAGTGGACCGTGTCCTTCATACCCCTTTCTCTGTAGTATTTGAAAACCTTGACTGTACTGTTTTGTTGGTAGAGTGGGATGGTCATGTTGTTGGATCTAGGGCATACAACTGAGAGGGGGGGTGAATCAGTTGTATAAAACTTCTTGTTCTTTCAACACTTGATTCTTTGTTGTTAGTTAGCAGCATATCAATTAATCATCCATGAAAGCATAATACATAAACACAAGAGCAGATAAGTATCAACACATTGAACACCAAGATTTTGACGTGGAAAACCTGGTTAAGGGAAAAACCACGGGGTGATTAACCCAAGAATTATTCTCTGTTAGAAGAATAAAGAAAAATGAATGGCACATGCCAATTAGGGCTCACTGCCCGAGCACACTGCTCACAAAGAGGCCCACTGCCTACAAGGAGACACATTGTCTACAAAGTGATAAAAATCACAGTCTTGAACTGGAGAATGACATCTCTACCATGTCCGAATCAGTTCCAATTAAGCCCAAAAACCTCTGTTCTGCCTTTCTCACTTCTCTTCGCTATGCCACACTTATCCACACACACCACACCTCGAAATGAACTCACAGACCGTTATTTATACAAGACATCGACTTAGGATCAAACATCTAAGTCAGCAAACAATCATAAGAGTATCCGCAAGATGAATAACACATCCGGTCGGCCACCACAAGAACATTCGCAGGATGAACAACTCATCCGGTCGGCTAAACAGAGCAAGAACTTCATCCGGAAGAATAACTTCAATTCCGGGCTCTACTATCAATGCGGATCAACAACACAACCTCAACATGATCCAGAAAACTTCACAAGCCTGCCTGAAGGTCTGGATACATCCGCACTTCCTTTACTTGCTGGAATCTCTTGTCTTCCTCATCCGGAACTTCAAGAACACAGTCTGTCGCCACTGTAGAAGGTACTTCCGGACCTTCAAATCATACATTATCAATGCGGACCAATAACACAATCTCAACATGGTCCAAGAACCTTCACAAGCCTGTCTGAATGACCAGGTACGTCCACATTTCCTTTACTTACTGAAATCTCTTATCCTCCTTATCCGTAACTTCAAGAACATAGTTTGTCGCCACTGTCATAATGCAAGAGGTACTTCCGGACCTCCAAATCATACACAACTCGAGATGGCACATCACAAGGACATCCCAAATACTCTTTCCAATCCGCAGATTAGGATTGTACAATTCCGGACCTCACCGGACCTTTCTGTGATCCTCTGTCACCTCTAAGCACTTGCCGGAACCGGTTTCACACAGATAGCCATAACTTCTTCAGGTCTTAATGCGGACCTCTGAAAACTTGACTGAAGCATCTCAAGATGCATATCTACAAACCCTTTAATCCGCATCCTCTGGTTTTCAACCTATCCAATATATTTGCCTTCTTCTCATCACTGTTCTTCACTGTTCCTGACTGAGGGTAATTTTCTCAATATCCTCAACACACAGCTCATCTAATCCTTCTTGTCAATGTAATATGAGTATGTTGACATCAATGACAACACTGGTTCACCTCATACTTGCAACAATCTCCCCCTTTGTCATTGATGGCAACATATGATGTGAAAAACCATCAAGACAAGAAGTTCTCCTTTCTGTCACAGCTCCCCCTATCAACAACAACTTTTTACATGTCTTCTCTCCCCCTTTGATCATTAACCACTTGTTTTTCACATGTCTTCTCTCCCCCTTTGACATCAATGGCAAAGGGCTCATACTTGCAATTCTAATACATCAGAATCATACCAGCTGCTCCCCCTTAGTAGCAGCTCCCCATCATCAATCCGGATCACAAGATATGACTGTGATATCCACCAGACTGATGCACATCAGTGCATCTTAGTTTATCACCGGAGGGGCCATGACCCCTAACTTCTCCCGGAGATATTCAAAAGAGTCCTTGGGAAGAGGTTTTGTAAAGATATCTGCAATCTGATCCTTGGAGGGAACATACTCCAATCTGACTTCTTCCTTGTTTACTTGTTCTCTCAAAAAGTGAAATTTGATAGATATGTGCTTAGTCTTAGAGTGCAATACCGGATTCTTAGAAATATTAATTGCACTTGAATTATCACAGAAAATTGTGATAGGCTCCTCATATTGAACTTTGATGTCTCTTAGCATCTGCTTCATCCATAAGATTTGAGTGCAACTACCTGCTGCTGCAATGTATTCTGCTTCAGTTGTAGACAGAGATATTGCATCTTGTTTCTTGCTTAGCCAAGAAACCAATCTCTTCCCCAAAAAGAATGCTCCACCACTAGTGCTCTTCTGGTCATCCACATCTCCTGCCCAATCTGCATCTATGTAAGCATGAAGAGAGAAATCCGGATCTCTAGGGTACCATAGACCATACTCAACTGTTCCTTTCAAGTACCTAAAAATTCTTTTGATTGCCATAACATGAGATTCTCTAGGATCAGCCTGGAATCTTGCCACAAGACCAACAGCCTACATTATATCTGGTCTAGTTTGAGTGAGATACAACAATCCACCAATCATTGATCTATACTTTGTCTGATCTGCCTTTGGAGAATCATCATCTTTGCTTAACTTACATCTGGTTGCCATAGGAGTGTTCATAGGCTTTGAGTCTTCCATACCAAATTTCCTTAACAATTCTTTCACATATTTGGTCTGAGAAATGAAGATCCCTTCTTTTGTTTGAGTAATTTGCAGACCCAAGAAGAAATTCATTTCACCAAGCATAGACATTTCAAACTCACTTTTCATCTGATTTGCAAAAGTTTTGCACATACTATCTCTTCCTCCAAAAATGATATCATCCACAAACACTTCAACAATCAATATGTTTTCATGATCAATTTTGAAATATAAGTTACTGTCAGCAGTACCTTTGTTGAATCCAATCTGCACAAGATGCTTATCCAACCTTTCATACCATGCTCTTGGGGCTTGCTTCAATCCATACAAAGCTTTCTTCAACTTGCAGACCATATCATCATTATCAGACAATTGAAATCCATCCAGTTGTTCAATGTAGACTTCTTCTTCCAGATCACCATTTAGGAAGGCAGACTTGACATCCATCTGATATACCTTGAAGTCTTTGAAGGCAGCAAATGCAAGAAGTAATTTGACTGCTTCAATTCTTGCCACCGGAGCAAAAGTCTCTTCAAAGTCAATTCCTTCTATTTGAGAGTAGCCTTTGCAGACCAATCTAGCTTTGTTTCTGATTACTTCACCAGCTTCATTTAGTTTGTTCCGGAAGACCCACTTGGTTCCAATTACATTCCTGTCTCTAGGTCTGGGAACAAGATCCCAAGTATGATTTTTCTCAATTTGCATCAATTCATCTTCCATTGCTTTGGTCCAGTTTTCATCATTGCAGGCTTCATTTATTGTTTTAGGTTCAATCTTTGAAATCAGACAACATTCATCCTGATTTTGAGCAACATTCCTTCTAGTTTGTACACCTTTGCTTCTGTCACCTATGATCTGATCTTCAGAGTGGTTCAGTCTTACATACCTTAGAATTTTGGGAGTATCTGCACTGCTGCTTCTTGATCAGGCTCATTCAAACCTATCTCTTCTTCCTGATTTACCAGATCAGGCTGACTCTGTCTCACCGGAGAGGATTGAGGTCCTTGAACACTGTCTTGGTCATCTTCATCAAACTCATAAAATCTTGAAGGCTTCTCAATTCCTTCATCAACTTTCACATTGGTGCTTTCTATCATCTTCCTCAATCTCTTATTGTAACACTGGTATGCTTTGCTTTGAGTGGAGTAACCCAAGAAAATTCCTTCATCACTTCTAGCTTCAAACTTTCCTAGATCTTCATCTCTTTTAATATAACACTTGCTACCAAATACTCTGAAATATTTCACAGTAGGAGTGATGCCAAACCAGAGTTCATAGGGGGTCTTACCGGTGTTGTTTCTGATTTGAACCCGATTGAGAGTGTAGACTGCAGTGCTGATAGCTTCCTTCCAAAACATTTGAGGAACATTTGCTTCCAACATCATTGTCCTGGCAGCTTCCTGAATGGTCCGGTTCTTTCTCTCAACCACTCCATTCTGCTGTGGAGTCCTAGGAGCAGACAACTGTCTCCTTATACCCTGCTTCTCACAAAAATCAATGAACTCACCAGATGTAAATTCACCACCTCTATCAGACCTTAGACACTTTAGTTTCAATCCGGTTTGATTCTCTACCATAGCTTTGAAGATCTTGAACTTCTCAAATGCTTCTGATTTTTCTTTTAGAAAGGTAACCCACATCATCCGGGAATGATCATCAATTAACAACATGAAATATCTATCACCTTGCAGACTCTTGATTCTTGTCGGACCACAGAGATCAGTATGTACTAATTCCAACAATCCGGTAGAAGACTGATCTTTGCTTTTGAAAGAGACTCTGCTTTGTTTACCTAGCTGACATTCTTTGCACAAACTATTTGTAGGTTTCATCAATTTTGGAAGATCTCTTACGGCCTGAGTATTGCTTATCTTGATGATGTTATCAAAATTTACATGGCACATTCTTCTATGCCATAACCAACTCTGATCAATTTGAGCAAACAAACAACTTTTATTTGAACCAATCAGATGAAAGATATTACCTTTTGTCTGAGTACCGGATGCAATCTCAGTTCCGGAGCTTGTAAAGATTCTGCATTTTCCATTTTTGAACCGGAGATCATAGCCTTTGTCCACTAACTGACCAACACTAAGAAGATTGTGCTTCAATCCTTCAACATACAGTACGTTACCTGTTTTGCTCTTTCCATCGAAGGAAATAGTTCCCCTGCCTCTGATTCTGCCAGCAGAATTGTCACCAAACTTTACCATTCCTCCTTCATACCTTTCCAAATTCAAGAACTTATTCTTGTCACCAGTCATATGGTGAGAACATCCACTGTCAATAACCCAATCATCCTTTTCTTCCACTTGAGCAGCCAAAGCTTTTTCAACAACTTCGTGATTGACAGATTCAGAGAGTATTGAATCTTCTTCCTTGATGGCAATAAACACCCACTCATTTCCGGATTTGCTTCCTAGTTCTGATTCATCATCTGTTACTCCTTCATTGTCATCTTCTTCGTGAACATAATAGCAATTCTTTTGAAACCTTTGTCTGTTAGTATTAGACCTTGCAGATCTTTCCGGACATCTTGAAGCAAAATGACCAATCTTATTGCAGTTGAAACACTTAAAGGGTAGTTTTCCTTCATACTTACCGGATCCTCTTGGCAGTCTCTTTGCAATGAGGGCTTCAAGTTGAGCTGTTTCTGCTTCTTCTTCTTCCATGTCTCTTCTTGCTTGATCATACCATGACATTTTCCTTGATGAGTTTTCTCCCGGATCAAATCTCTGTTTGCCTTTCACATAGGCACTGGCTTTGAAAGCAGATTCAGTCTTGGGAGGATCATCTCCAAACTCGGTCATTTCAAATGCAGCTAGTTTGCCAGCCAGTTGTTCTCTTGTGACAGTTGTGTGGGCTCTGAATTCATCAATGGCAGCAACCTTGATTTTGTAGGCAGCAGGAAGGGATCTTAGGATTTTGCAGACAATCTCATTTTCATCTAAAGTTCCACCAGCATTTCTGATTCCACATACCGGCTCATTCACTCTTGGCATAAAGGTAGTGATGTTTTCATCATCTCTCATTTTCAATCTTTCAAATTTCCCTTTCAGACTTTGCAACCTTGCACTTTTGACAAACTCATCTCCTTCATACAGAAGTTCCAGTTTAGTCAGGATCTCATATGCAGTTGGTAGGTCAATAACATTCGAGAGATCTGAGTCATTTAATGCGCTTAGTAGAGCTTCCTTGGTCCGCAGATTGTTTTCAGCTTCTGTGATTTCATTCAGAGTTGTCGGACCACCTTGTGGAGGTACATATGGTTTTGAAACCATAGCCAAGTATGCTTTTCCCATACATTCCAAGTGACACTTCATGTGACCTTTCCAGAGAGTGAAGTTGGTTCCATCGAACTTCGAACTATCCTTCTTGTATGATGACATCCTGGATCTCCTCAAGCGGTTAAGCTCCTATCAGAGGAACTTGGCTCTGATACCAATTGTTGGATCTAGGGCATACAACTGAGAGGGGGGGGTGAATCAGTTGTATAAAACTTCTTGTTCTTTCAACACTTGATTCTTTGTTGTTAGTTAGCAGCATATCAATTAATCATCCATGAAAGCATAATACATAAACACAAGAGCAGATAAGTATCAACACATTGAACACCAAGATTTTGACGTGGAAAACCCGGTTAAGGGAAAAACCATGGGGTGATTAACCCAAGAATTATTCTTTGTTAGAAGAATAAAGAAAAATGAATGGCACATGCCAATTAGGGCTCACTGCCTGAGCACACTGCTCACAAAGAGGCCCACTGCCTACAAAGAGACACACTGTCTACAAAGTGATAAAAATCACAGTCTTGAACTGGAGAATGACATCTCTACCATGTCCGGATCAGTTCCAATTAAGCCCAAAAACCTCTGTTCTGCCTTTCGCACTTCTCTTCGCTATGCCATACTTATCCACACACACCACACCTCGAAATGAACTCACAGACCGTTATTTATACAAGACATCGACTTAGGATCAAACATCTAAGACGGCAAACAATCATAAGAGTATCCGCAAGATGAATAACACATCCGGTCGGCCACCACAAGAACATTCGCAGGATGAACAACTCATCCGGTCGACTAAACAGAGCAAGAACTTCATTTGGAAGAATAACTTCAATTCCGGGCTCTACTATCAATGCGGATCAACAACACAACCTCAACATGATCTAGAAAACTTCACAAGCCTGCCTGAAGGTCCGGATACATCCGCACTTCCTTTACTTGCTGGAATCTCTTGTCTTCCTCATCCGGAACTTCAAGAACACAGTCTGTCGCCATTGTAGAAGGTACTTCCGGACCTTCAAATCATACATTATCAATGCCGACCAATAACACAATCTCAACATGGTCCAAGAACCTTCACAAGCCTGTCTGAATGACCAGGTACGTCCACATTTCCTTTACTTACTAAAATCTCTTATCCTCCTTATCCGTAACTTCAAGAACACAGTCTGTCGCCACTGTCATAATGCAAGAGCTACTTCCAG
Organism: Cunninghamia lanceolata; assembly: GCA_027924645.1. Classification (NCBI taxonomy): domain Eukaryota; kingdom Viridiplantae; phylum Streptophyta; class Pinopsida; order Cupressales; family Cupressaceae; genus Cunninghamia; species Cunninghamia lanceolata. The sequence goes on along the minus strand of BSBN01000687.1, from coordinate 92,296 downwards.
ACCTCCAAATCATACACAACTCGAGATGGCACATCACAAGGACATCCCAAATACTCTTTCCAATCCGCAGATTAGGATTGTACAATTCCGGACCTCACCGGACCTTTCTGTGATCCTCTGTCACCTCTAAGCACTTGCCGGAACCGGTTTCACACAGACAGCCATAACTTCTTCAGGTCTTAATGCGGACCTTTGAAAACTTGACTGAAGCATCTCAAGATGCATATCTGCAAACCCTTTAATCCGCATCCTCCGGTTTTCAACCTATCCAATATATTTGCCTTCTTCTCATCACTGTTCTTCACTGTTCCTGACTGAGGGTAATTTTCTCAATATCCTCAACACACAGCTCATCCAATCCTTCTTGTCAATGTAATATGAGTATGTTGACATCAATGACAACACTGGTTCACCTCATACTTGCAACACATGTTGCGTTGAGAAGCTAGCTTCATCCTTGTATAGCCATTGTAGGATATCTTTTTCATCACTTTCATCTTCTAGGCTTCCCCATTTCACAAATGGTCCTTTGGTTGGCTTCTCTACTGTTGGTGTTTTTAAGATAGGTCTCCCATAGGATCGAGGAGATAGAGGTAGTTGTGCCAAGCAGAGGGACTGAGATACCATGTATTCACCCAAGCCTTTATCTTTGAGTTGGAGTTTAGGTTGAGATGCTCCTGAAGAGGAGGCAAGTGCAGATGGATCTATACGAGAGGAGGAAGAAGCAGAGGCACGGTTATTAGGGATCACAACTTCTGGTTTGGGCTGAATGGAGTTGCAGTATTGATAGGGGTTAGGATCACCTTGGATGGTGATCTCTTGTCCTTCATGTGGGAATTTGATACATTGATGGTATGTAGAAGGTACTGCTTTCAAAGCGTGGATCCATGGTCACCCAAGAAGAATGTTGTATACTAGCTCCATGTCAAGGACTTGACAAGCTACATCTTTCACTATGGGGCCCACCCTGATTGGTAGGGTAACAATTCCTTTAGATGTTCTTTCTTCCTCATCATAGGCTTTTATGGTGATTTTTTTTCAGATCTATAGCCTCCTCTGAAAACCCCAATGTAAGGATTAGTTTCAATGTACAGATATTCAAACTAGCCCCTTCATCTATTAGGACTCTTTTGATCTTGTGCTTGTGTATGAAAGCTTCAATGTGAAGGGAGGCGTTATGGGGTTGAGTGATGGACATATCATCCTTCTCAGTGAATGATAGGGAGTGTGGTGAGGTGATGTGACCGACCATAGTTTGGAATTGCTCTTCAGTTAGGTTCATGGGAACGGAGGCTTTTGCTAAGGCTTTGTCAAGTATAGACCTATGAGAAGGAGACAGACGCAGAAGTTCCAACATGGAGATGTGTGTAGGTGTTTTGTGGAGTTGATCCACGATACTGTATTGACTAGACGGAGGAGCAGAAGCTCCTCTAAGGGTGACCTTGTTACTACGGGTAGTAATGTTGCAATCTGGATCCTTGTTGATAGTGATCACATTGATGTGTGAATCACCTTCTGAGATATGGTTAACAACATAGTCGAAACTAACATTTGTGTAGTTTGCGTTGTTAGAACCACTGTTATTTCTGTTGGAAGGTCCTCCCTACTCGTAGTTAGGAAGAGGATCCTTGAATTCCCGATGATTGCTATTGGAAGTATGTCCATGAGATTGTCCATTAACGGATATTTTGTTTTGCTCTATTAAGTCTTGGATTATATGCTTGAGTGCAATACAATCATTTGTCTTGTGCCCCTTGTTTCAGTGGTATTCGCAAAAATCATTGTCGTTCCACCAACGGGGTTTGACCTTTGGTTCGTACTCTCATGCTGAGGGAAGCATTATGAGATTATTGGCGATTAGCTTCTGTAGGGCAGTTTCTAGTGACTCATCCAAAGGTGTGAACATTCTCCTAGGTTGAAAGTTGGTAAACCTAGATTTGGTATTTCTGGGTTTGTCTTGCGGGGGGTTATTTTGAGGTGTTGATAGATTGAAAATTGGTTGCTTAGGTGCCACATTTTTGGCATCCACCACCCCGTCATTGACAACATTCTTGTTTTTTGTCCAAAATCTAGGTTTGTCATTGTTGGTGTTGGTATTGGGAGAGTCTTTATAGAGCTTGATTTGACCTTTTGCAATTAGGGCTTTTTCTATGATGAGGCCCATCTCGATGACCTTGATAAAAGATGTAGGACATTGGATTTGGATTTGGTAACTTAGGTCTGTTTGCAGATTGTGTACAAACATTTCTAGCATCTGTTTCTTTGGTATTTGGTATGGGCACTTGCTTGCCAGTTGTCTCCATCTCTGTAAGAAGGCAGCGAATGATTCTCCTCCTTGCTGTTTGGTGTTACAAAGATCTAATATTGAGATGTCATGCTCAATATTGTATGAGAAGTGGGTGACAAATTGGTTGACAAGTTCATTGAATGTTTTAATACCAGGTGGCAGTCTAGAGAACCAATCCATGGCTTGTCCTCCCAAGCTCCATGGAAATAGTCGCATAAGGTAAGTGTCGTTATGTGCGACCTCTAGACAAGCAGCATTGAACTCTCTGATATGATCTCTTGGATAGCCCTTCCCTCGATATTTATCGAATTTAGGCACCTCAAATCTTGAGGGGAAGGGAATCATGATTAAGGACCTATCAAAAGGATATGGTGAAATATCCTCTAGGGTGTAGTTTTTAGTCAATGTTCCCGTTTTCATGTCTAACATTTGTTGTTGGAGAGCTTTGACTTTTTGGTTCATTAGGCTTAGGGCATCCAAGGAGTCAATTGTTGTTTTGCTCTTATCTGTGGGTATTTCACCTTGTCTACTTCCTTCTGGGTTTCTCTCTTCTTCAGTCTCTTTGAGAGCCTCCACTTCATAATCCTTAGGGAGTTTGGCTCCTAGACTTGTTAGATGTAAAATGTACTTTGATGGGTCATGGGCAAGCACCCCTTCTAATAGGCGTAGAAATTTTGGGTCATGCTGCATGTGGAGGATCTCGTCTATGGAAGATTCTTCATTATTTTTGTGACCGTCAAAAATACTTTTCTCTGCCATTTCTAACTGTTTTTGTTTTTGTAATCTTGTCAAGACCATGCAAGGTAGTAAAAAGATGGGATGGAGTAAGATTGGAAGATTTGAGCAAGGTGCTAGGGTGAAACAAGGTTTTAGTAAGGTTTTTCTTAGATCTAGGTGGTATCAAACAAAGTGGGATATACAAAAGTGATAGTCAAAAGCTAGGATGTTAGGAATCCATTACTTGATGTTGACTAGCATTTGCACAACCCCCTAGTGGAGTTCCGAAAGGATAAGTAACCCTTGATATGGGAGCCTCACTAGGTTTTTGCTTGAGATTTGATTTTGATCAAGAATAATTTGGCTATAACCTTGTTGGAAACTTAGAAGAAAGTGGTGAGATTTTGGATGGACAAATAGCTATGGTGCAGATAAGGGAGAAGTAGTCGATTTTGCAATGTCTTTGATCAGATTTTGAAAACTAGAACATGTTTGAACTGGTTTTTAAAAAGTATTGACAAATTTTTCTCTTTGGAAGATATGGTTTTTGCTCTCTGGTTCAAATGCGCAACAGTTTGAATGCACACCAACAGGAGTCAAATGCACAATAAGTTGGAGTGAATGCAGAACTCTATGTTTGTTCAAATGCGCCACCTGATCAAATGTGCAATAAGTAGAAGCAGATGTGCAAAAAGTCGAGGCAAATGTACAATTCTGGCTTTTTACTTGGTTTTTGTAGAATTTTGGAAACTTTGGATTATTTTCAAGAATTTTTAGTGTTTTTGGTTTGAAAAACTTGGTGTTTCTGATGATGTTGATGTTCAATTATGGCAAAAGCATAGCAAACACATAGAAGTTTTTCATGATTTTTATCCTTTTTATGTTTTTTTTTGTTTTTGGACTATTATGACTCAAAGACAAGTACAACCTAGGCAAGATGGGACAATATCCGTTGAATCCTCTAGCTGTGCCACTCAAAGCATGTAGCTCCAGAATCTGGTAGCACCGGCTCCCCTCCACGGCACTCACTTCTCACGCATACTAGATTTGGGTTTCATTAGGCTCGTCCCCACACCGAACCTTAGGATTGTCCCTACTACCTCTACTAAGAGTTACTTGAATCGAGGCCGCTTCAAGAGCTCCGCCCTTTACATCAACAAATAGGGGTTTTTGGCTTACTACACAATTGGTTCTTAGATAGGGCAACCGTTTGAGTGGTTACACATGCGGTGGCACTACTCTCCATTATGGAGTCTCCCAGCCTCAAAGGGTTACGCCTATGAGGGTTTTTAGGGAGGTTGGCCGTCGGTGCAACACAGCAGCACTCGTTGCTTGAGGTTTTCACCCCAAACATAATTTATTTTAAGTGGCTTGGTAGGGCTTGGCTTTATCCTGTTACCACTCAGGGTCACTCCCACTTGGACAAGCGTACATCCAAGGGCAGGCCCCCCTAAAGGTTTGACAAAAAGAATGACAAGTCTGGCACTTTGATCACCTAGTTAAGGGGAGAGCATAAGCCTATTGTCATTCACAAGCACAGAGTACAGTTGTTCACCCAACCTAGTTAAAATAGAAAAACTAAATGGGCTAAGCTAATTTGTGCACTCACACGATTGTTAACTTGAAAAGTGATTAATCATAGCATTGTTCATTTCCCGTTTGTAGAAGATAGCAGTGATTAAACTAGAAAATAAATCCACAAATGCAAGATAGCAATTTGGTCCAATTACTTCCTTCCTAGTTTGGGGCTATGTGTAGTTTGTCATGAAATGCATTTGATTACTTCACCCCTAGTTAGGCTAGATGAACTAAGCAAAATATCTAAATGACCTAATCTAGCCACTACTCCTGCAAAATAGATGTTAGTTCTAGCATGCAAAAATCAAAAAACCTAAAACAGAAATTAGAAGACAGATGCGCAACACTACAGCCTGAATGCGCAGAAACAGGGAGTGTGCAGCTTTTAGAACAAAAACACAAATACAGAGATCAAATACGCAAAAGGATGAGGTACAGGCACAAAAACAACAGATGCACAAAAGGACGAGGTGAATGCGCAAAAAGGCAGGGTAAATGTGCAACTTGGATAGATGCGCAAGTTCACAGAGTATATGCGCAAATTGATTTCAGATACTGAAGTCGAGGATGTATGCACAACTTCAGAGGTTGGATGCGTAACTGAGGAGGTCAAATGCATCACTTGGTCAGATGCGCAAAAGAAGAAGGTGAATGCGTAAATCGGGAGGTCAGATGCGCCATTTCATCAAATGCGTCATTTTGGAAAGCAAATGCGTTGTTTCAAAAGATGAATGTGCAAAAACACTGTCAGAGACCTGTGCGTCACCTGTACAGACCTGTCTTCAAGAAAACTCAAATTTTTTGATTAGTAGAGGGGCAAGGAAACACAGTGGGCACCAAAATGTGAGGGGGAAATCAGGTTATTCAAATTAATGAAAATGAAATCTAAACATCTACAGAATAATAAAGATAAAAGAGATAAAAACAAAGAACAAACAATACCTTCACCTTTTACCTTTTTGCCTTCTGTAGTTCACCTATCTTCCTTTGATCTTGATTGTGAAGCCCTCAGAAGCTATTGCTTGCTTGCTTGTTTGAAGATGACAAATGAGGAATGGCTAGGATACTTTGGTATTTGCAGATGAGCTTCAAATACAGAAATGGAGAAAGCTATGAAGTGCTAAATAGAATAGGGGTGCCAAGGCGCGCTTAGATTCATGCAGCATAAGTTTACACAAACTCCAGATATGAAATGAAGAGAAGAAGGTTGTATTTATAGAAGAAGGTGATGGAAGATCAATGGTTGAGAAGAAAAGGAAAGATCGACGGAGGAAGCTTGTTGAGGAACGTGTGTCCAATAGAAGAAGGACACATGTCATTCCAAAAGCAGTTTTAGTTGAGCTAACTCCTCTCTTGATGAGGATAGGATTTGATTTTCTTTTAAATTAGAATTTATTTTTCTAATTTAAGAAAAGATTTGCTTTAAAGAAGCTTTAAAACTAATTTTGCTTTTGTAACTCAGAGTTTTGCTTTTGTGACGAGAGGAAAGTTATTTTTAGGAAGATAAGAATGATTTTTCGAATAGGAGAAAGCATAAATAAATAAAAAGGAATTTATTTATTTATTTTTGCAGATAAGTGAGAAGAATAAATAAAATATAAAAATATATTTTATTTTGTGAGGATTTTTTTGATTTTATTTAAATAAAATTTGCATTTTATTTAAATTTGGAGGAATAAAAGATTTTAATTAAATAATTAAAATTATTTAATTATTTTTAGAAGAATGAGGATGATGTAGGTGATTTTTAATTAATTAAATAAATGTGTTTATTTAATTAAATGAGAGGAAGTGGATTAAATAAATAAATGAATTTATTTATTTAATGATAGAAGAATACTAAGGATGAAATAAATATTTACAATATTTATTTAAGCAGAGTCATGTCAATTTTAGGTGTATACAGATGTAAGTCTCAAAGTATGGAAAGAGCTTGTAAAAGCATATGAGAAGTTCGATGCATGGAGGAAGTCCGGTGAGGAGAGTACGCAGGTATTTAAATTGCCTCATAAGATTATATCAAATTTATTAAATAATTTTTAAATTTTATTTGTGCATAATTAAATTGAATTAGTATATGTTTCAAAACAAGGCCTCCAAGGCTAGGCTTGACAAACATCGTGCCACTCATCACAGTGGCCAGAAAGGTTTACAAGCCTTGATCTGTACATTTGTAAGTATATTTAATATGTTAAATGATATTTTTTTTATTTCCTAGGAAAAAGTAAATGATTGCATATTAATTAGTTTAACTAGTCCATGTGCCATGTTTTGACAGGAGGAGAAATATGGCCGGCAACCAATGCAATTTGAAAAGAAAATGTTACAAAGCAAAAAGTGGACCGATTTTGTAATCTGGATGGAGAACGAGGTATCAATAGTTGATTTTCAATAACTTAGTTGGATATTGTTGTGTTAATATGTCAATTTTCATTTCTTGTGTTGAGTTTCAATAATCTTTGAAGACGTTATAGATTGATACTTGAGACAAACAGTTACAGTTGTACTCTGTTTGTTGTGTTTGGTTTCTATTGGTCTTCTTGTCTTTTTGACTCAAGTGGATTGTTATTCATAGGTCGCTTGTCATTCATGTTGATCATGTGGATGTAGTTATCATTGAGTTTTCAATTGGTCTCCTAAGTGAACAGACCAAAGGGTTTATCTCAAGTCTTTGTTTCCTAACCTTTTTATTATAAGACTTAAAGGGGGGCATGCATTACAATTACGTTGTTGGTTATATTTCAAACCTTTGAAATATAATAGTGGACATTTAAATTTTAATATGCACATTTTTTTTTGTTGAGAAGGAGCCATCATTGGCAGTCGACATTAACTAGATCCTCTTCCATAACAGCTTTAGGAAGTACTAGTCTTTAATGTGCTTGGTTTTTGGGTATGTGAGGGAGAAAAGGAAGGAGTGGGGAACCATTTTGGGGGGGAATTCTTCTTTTTGCCTTGGGGTCGAGGAAGGAAGGTTGATGGTTGGACTATAAGTGATTCAGAGGAAGGGAGACTTTGGGTGTGCTCATCATGTTGGCTAAGTGTCTTGCTTTTTGGGTTGGAGACTAAGATTTAAATCGCCAACTAGTCTTCTTCAACTAAGCTAACCTTGCTTTGAAGTAAAGCTCCTTGTCATCCATTCTTGTAAAATTACACTAACCATTTTGGTGAAACATTTCCTTTAACTTGTGTAACTATATGTGGTCTTGTGAAAGCCTATGCTAAAGGGTTTAGATGAGGAAAATATTGTCAACTGTGAGAGTTCAGACTTAAGATCATGGGACTTACGAACTATGGAAAACTGTTGGTTATTGTGTTTTGGATTTCTATCATGAAGGAAGCTACATTAATTTGGTCACAGTTTAAGGTGGAGTTTTAAACCCTGGCTAGAATTGCTAGAATGCTATCATTGCAACATACCATAAGTCTTGAGGAAACCTGGCCTGGTTCATGGTTATCTTTTTTGACATGGTTGTAAACCCTAATGGTGTTGGTATTTCACCTATAAATGTCCACTCTCTCAATTGTGGATGTGAGGTCTTCTTGGGATTAATAATGCCACTCCTAGGTGGGCTTTTGGGATGGTTTTGGATCCTTGGTTCAGGTCAACTTGCCCCCCAACACTCCCTCCAAGGTTAAATGAGGTTTGCATTATTGAAGCCACAATGGAATACAATGTTGAAACAACACTACATGATTGTATTTGATTACCAGTTGACTCTTGGAAAGAATGGGTTTTGTCAATTGCATACAGTTGTGTAACATTGCAATAGTTGTATTGTACTTGTAACTAGAACAATCTATTATGAAGGCATTTGTTTGATGAGAATGACCTTTGAGTTCATTGTAATGACTTGCACTAACTTAGAAATGTGATTTCAAACTAGTATTTATTAAATTGGAGTTTGTTTGTGCACAAATTTATCTTAGTATGGACTTCCCTGTGTTTGAATGTCTAAGCACTACCCACAGAATAGTAGATATTATGTACTTGTGATCACTGCATCATTTGGATAGAGGACTCCTAAATGGAATATAGGACCTTCTGTTTCATTGTCCATAAAATCCTAAGGGTTGATTAAGTTATTGTGCATGGATGTAAATGGAAACTTTAAGCTCTCTGAAGGCTTACTTATTGTTTACAAAGTAGCATTAATTTATTATTTTAACTGTGGAAACATCTTGTGGACACTAATATGGTGTTGACTAAGGAATTATCTTGTAAACACTAGAAAGGTCTATGCATGTTAATCATAGACTATAACCCTACATTTAGAAGGAAATTGTTACTCTAGATGTGATATAGACTATACAATGGTATCTGGTCTATGGCATGACATCTTTAGTAGGAGGTACCTTCATATTTATGTAGCATCATGTCTGGGCTAAGGTACCGTAAAGTTAAGTGTGCATTGTATGGTGTTATTGTATTGGAGGTTGCTGTATGCAAATCCACAGTGATATAAGGAGACTCGACTCTTGTCATTTCATTGCACAAAGTGAGTGACAAAACAACTACCTAGTTTAAAATTGGCCCTTCTTTAAGCAACATATGTAGCAGTGAGACTTAGGATTATTGAAAATGAGAAGCATCCTTCTCCCCATACAACTTGCTAACTAGGGCCTCTCTGTTTAATTACATGGTTAACCTCCTTGCTGTTGCTGGCTAGCTTGAAGACACCCTAAACTTTATCATTGAGATACCTGTTAAATCTGTGCTGGTTGTATGCATGTGTTTTCATGGTTCTTGTAGATCACATATGAATATAGGCTTAGGATTATTTACAACAACACTACTTTTTGATTTAGATCCTAAAAATGCTACACAACTTATGTTCTCTCAAACATCTATCCACAAATGGGCAAGTGTGGTGAGGTAAGGAGATCGATGAAAGATAGAGGAATTAAAAAAATGCCCAGATGCAGTTGGATTGAAGGGCATAAAATGGTACATGATTTTTTGTGTAGGAGACAGATCACATCCATAGACAAAGGAGACCTATGCAAAGTTGGAGAAATTGGCTTGGAAGATGAAGGCGGCAAGGTATTTTCTAGATTCAAGAATTTACTTAATGTTGTGGAAGGATGGGAAAAAGAATTATTTCTCTGTCACCATGGTGAAAAGTTGACAATTGCATTTGGTTTGTTAAACATGCCCCATGGAACAACTATTAGACCTTTATCTTAATGTTACTAATGAACCTTAAGATAAATAATTATTGAAAAAAACTATGCATTCATTAATGACATGTAAGAGAATTTAATCAACTACTACTTAAAAACTCTTTAATGTTTCTATCTAATGCAGGTTATTAGATTAATAGTGAAAAAGAACATACATTGACCACGCAATTTGTGGCACTTAATGTTATGTAATAGAATTTACAGTTGATAGTTAAATTGTATAACAATTTTTTTTATGATCTTTAATAACGTTTATTACAATTGTTGCATGTTTTACATCATTGGAATTACATATTAGCTATAACGTTTTTGAAATTTTATTATGGTATGTGCACTTTGATATGATGTAATATGATTATGGTTTCGTTTCATATGTTGGAATATTAGATATATAACAGAAAAATAAATTATTACATGAAAAAAATAATAACTTTTCATTTTAAATGTTTTTTTTTGCAGAACATAGGTCTTCCAGAAGATGAAGATGATCTTGATGATATAGATCCAGATTATATTGGTTTTGGTATAGATCACATGGTAGAGGATGATGATGATGTAGATACAGAAGACAACGAGGCCAATGACGATGATGATGACGACGGTGATGATCATGATGATGATGATCACGATGGTGATGATGATGATGAGGCAATTGCTGGTAGTAGCCAGTCACATTCATGATCATATAGACTGCATCATGGATCATTGTTGATATATCGTTATGATGCCTCTTTTCATGGTTACTATCATATGTATCATTTTCATGGCCTGCAGTACCATATTATTGCGTTGTATCATTTTCACATGTATCAATTTGACTTATATCATTTGGACATGTATCATCTTGACTTATATCATTTTGAGTTACATAATTTATCATTTTTACTTATATCATTTGTACATGTATCATTTTGACTTGTGTTGACTGTTGGACATGTATCATTTTGACATGTTATTGATCTACTGGCATATTTGACTTTCACTTGTTTTAGTTATATATGATGATGATCTTATCAGTATTGACTTGCCAATTTCTATATATTGAAAGTGGTCGATGATTTTTGGATGGATATTTATTGCGTATGATGATTTTAATTTACTATAGGATGTATTTGTAAAATTCAATTAAATTATAGATATTTGACTCGCTTGTTTTAATTATAGATGATGATCATGTTATAATAATTATCTTGTTATTTTATAATAATTATCTTGTTTTTTATATAATTATCTTGTTAAATTGGAAGCAAAACCCAAAGCAACAAAGGAGGTCATAATAGAAGCAAAACTTGGCATCAATTAGGAAGCCAAAAAAGAACCTATTTTAGATGCCATACAAGAAGCAAAATATGAAGCACGAATGAGAGAAAAACTAGAAGAAAAAATGGGAGCAGACATGGAAGAAAAACTGGAAGCTAAATTGGGTGCCAAATCTGGCGCTAAATTGGAAGCAAAAATAGAAGCAAAACCTAAAGCAAACCTGGAAGCAAAATCAAAAGCAACATTGGAAGCAAACCTAGAAGCCAAACCAGAAGTAAAACTGGAAGCAACACAAGAAGCCAAACCAAAAGCAAAATTAGAAGTCAAAGTGGAAGCCAAATCTGGCACTAAATTGGAAGCAAATCTAGAAGCAAAATGGGAAGCAAAATTGGAAGCAAAAATTGAAGCAAAACTAGAAGCAAAGCTGGAAGCAAACTTGGAAGAAACACAAGAAGCAAAATTAGAAGCCAAACTAGAAGCCAAATTGGGTGCCAAATTTGGCACTAAATTGGAAGCAAATCTGGAAGCAAAATGGGAAGCAAAATTGGAAGCAAAACTAGAAGCAAACCTGGAAGCAAAACCCAAAGCAAAAATGGAACCAAACTTGGAAGCAACACAAGAAGCAAAACCAGAAGCAAAATCAGAAGCCAAATTGGGTACCAAATCTGGCGCTAAATTGGAAGCAAATCTAGAAGAAAAATTGGAAGAAACACTAGAAGCAAAAATGGAAGCAAAACAAGAAGCAAACCTGGAAGCCAAACCAGAAGCAAAATCTGGTGCTAAATTTGGTGCCAAATCTAGCTGTTGCTTTCCAGTGCTAAAGTCGGCACAAAAGTCAATGCTAAATCTAGCGTGGAAGTAAGTATGCAAAATTGCGCTAAGTTTTGCGCCAGACAAAGTGTCCAATTTCTGAGCTCAATTGCACTAAAATTCGGTGCTATTTTAGGCGCTAATGGCCTATTCTATTGTAGTGGTCCCTAAACAAAAAGCACCAAATCCAAGTGAAGCATCCACATCCCACCTTATCACCAAATCCCATCCCCCATAAAAAACTCCTAAAAGTCCTAAGTTTGTTTAGGTCCCTAAATTCCCAAATCAGAAATCCCCCAATCCTTCATCCCGATCATATAATAAAACATCTCCATTAGTCCCCACTCCACCTCCAAATCAAAAGCTTCAAAATCAATTACGGTGTGTGCAACCATTGGTCTTGATTCCCATCATGACATTCCAACATGCCTTCATTCCCCATCATATCTCCCTTATACCGCACATCTCCCCCATCACATCCGTATGGTCCATGCTTTTGTATAAACCCCCATTTCACCATCATCCATCCATGCCATCCATAATCCACATCATAATCAACTATCACCATCCATTTAAATCGATTACATCGTCATCTCATGCAATGATTCACCAACATCCATGCACATAGCAACATTCGACATGGTCAATGTGTGACACTCATCCAATATAGGACACTTCCACATTGCTATGAAGCTAGATGCTTGATTCCCCATCCTCCTCCAAATCCTCTTACTCTATCCAAATTCATCCATCTCATCCAAATATTCTAAGAAATCCAAAAAAATAAAAAAAATAAAAAAAATTTAAGACAAATAATTTGTCCAATGGTGAAAACCACTTCTCATTGTGCCTTGGGAAAGTGCCATGATGAAAACCCCTTGTGGGCATCATCCATAATCCCTCCTCCATTTGTACCCTACACTTGGGGGAAAATCTCACCTAGCCTATCATTTCCTCATCCTATCATCTTATCCATCTACTTAACCATTAATCCCCTTCACTATCCCTATCCACTTATCCTATCATCTCCTATCCATATCTCCCATCCTATCATATCATCATCCCATCCTATTTCCCTGCTTGTGATCCTTTTAAGGATAGGGGCAAAATATGTGAGACATGCCTTGAAAACATCTTGACATACCTTCCTTCCATGCATATCCTATCATGTCCATCCATCCCCACCATCATAACACCTCATTATGACCGAAAAATATCTAGAGTGGGGCATCCTCATCCTAAGTGACATCATCCTTGGAGATCACCTTCCCACTCCCTATATCCACCTCTCTTCTATCCTCTATCCACCATCCTACCCCCTCTCCCATCTCTCATCCCTTGGTCGCTTTGGTGTTTTTATAACATCACGTCTTTGCACCAACAAAAAGTTACCCAGCTGGTCACCCTATTACATCCATCCATCCTACATCTGTCATCATCTATCACCTACCTATCTCCCTCATCCCTTATCCTATCCTCCTAATCTGTCATCTCCCTATCCCCACATCCCTATCATATCCTTCCCCTGACCGTGATTTTGATACCTTGAATCTGGTCTGAGCACTCTATCCCCCCTCATCCCTTATCCTTTTCTCCTAATCTGTCACCCCCTATCCCCCTATCCCCACATCCCCATCCTATCCTCCATTTGACTATGATTTTGATAGGTTGAATCTAGTCTGAACACTCTATACCCCCATATATTGCCCAATCACTTCATCCCCTTCTCCCCACATCCCCATCCTATCCTCCCCTTAACTGTGATTTTGATACATTGAATCCGGTTTGAGCACTCTATTCCCCCCATCTATCACCCAATCACCTCATCAAAATCCACACCATCCACACCATCCATTATCCTTTACTTTTACTCCCTATCCACTATCCATTATCCCCTCATCATTAAACATTACTATCCATTATCCCCTTATCATTTCATCCCCATCATCCTCTCATGCCTCATCGATAGACTTGACTTTCCCTTGTTATTGGTATCTAGCTTAAGGCTACCTACATGTAAACCAATGTATTCTACTCCCAACAATCCAAATCCCCAAAATATCCAAATCACCCTAACATCTAAAATCATAAGATCATCCCTATCAATGCCTATCTTGAGCTAAGCATCATAATCAAACATGGATAACTTTAAGAACCCCCCCCCTCGGAGAAGGTGTATAAACTTGGTGAATCGTGTATACTTCCCAAGAAAAATATTAATTTTATTGGTGAATTTTTTCATTTTTTTGAGAAAAAAATAATCTCAATTGGTGAATATTTTGTAATCTCTAGAGGTTTGTGGAAAATCCTGGCGAATTGTAATTTTTTTAAAACCAATAAAATATTTTCATTGGTGATTAAAACCTATTTTCAAACCAATAAAATATTTTCATTGGCGAATTAAAACCTATTTTCAAACCAGTAAAATATTTTTGTGGACGAATTAAACCTGTTTTCTAAATAAAATAAATAAATTTGTGGGCGATTAAAATCTATTTTCAAACCCAAAAAAATATTTTCATTGGCGAATTAAACCAATTTTCAAACCAATAAAAAAAATCATTGGCAAATTAAATATAGTTTCTAACCAATAAAAAATTAATTGGTGAAATAAACTGTTATGCCAATAAAAAATCATACTGTGTGTGGCGAAAATATCAAATATTGCTCTATTCCAGGACAAAATTTCCACACATCCAAATTCCTTCATAAAGTGTCTGGAATGGGGACAAGTGTTAACATATTTATTATTTCTGAAGCAAGATGTCAGCGTAAATTAATATAACTGACGACCGTTAGATGAATTTTTGATGGATGACTGTAGTTGCATTCCGGAAGAAAATGTTTGAAACACTAGACCTGTGACTTCAAACCTCCGGAATAACACTTGAACCATTAGATTTCCAAATATCAATGGTTGACATTTCATATGAGAAACCTAGCTTTTAACCCTCTACGTAATCTTATGTTGACTTGGTACCTCTAGTTGCCGGTTGTCTAAGTTGAAACCTGAGCCATCAAAATCATGTTGTTTACTGGCCCCTTATACCTAGTCTTGTCGATCACTACTTGGTGGGGAACGGGGCAAAATATTTAATCTATTGTCTAAGTCTCAACATTAACCTAGCAGGGTCCACTTTTTAAATGCTAAGTTGCTAACTATAGAAGAACAAGAAATATTTTAGCAAATATTTTGAAGCAACCTTAAGAGACTTAAAGGGTGAGCTATTAAAGGTTTAAATAAGATACATGGGAAATTCCTCGGCAAGATGTTTTAATCTTAGCCGTTCAATGTTGAAGAATTTAAGCAGATAGCGGATGGCTTGAGAAGTTAATGTGTGAGAAGGTTGGAGGGCCCAGGTTAATCCTAAGATGCATGGGCGATAAACCCAACGGGCTAACGTGCGAATGCCACTTAGTAGACTTTGTAGCCTAAAGAGAAGGTGGGGAGAGTAAGCAATTCCGTGCAGCAGAAAACTTCATCACGGCCATCCATCTTTCCATCTCATCAAGAGATCAATAGTTAGAGTTTGAAATATTTTAGCAAATATTTCGAAGCAGCCTTAAGAAACTTCAAGGGTGAGCTATTAAAGGTTTAATTAAGACACATGGGAAATTCCTTCACAAGATGTTTTAAACCTAGTTGTCCAATGTTGAAGAATTTAAGCAGACAACAGATGGCTTGAGAAGTTAATGTGCGATCAAGTTGGAGGGCCCAGGTTAATTTCCTAACTGTTCCCCGCTAACCCGTTTTCAAAAGATGCATAGGTGATAAACCCAACAGGCTAACGGGTGAATGCCACGTAGTAGACTTCACAGCCTGAAGAGAAGGTGGGGTCCACCGAAAGATGAGTAAGCAATTCCGTGTGGCAGAAAACTTCATCACAGCCATCCATCTTGCCATCTCATCAAGAGATCAATGACTAGAGTTTGAAATTGAGAAAGTGGCCATGGGAGTCATTCTGCTTCGCGTGAGCAAGCAATAATGGTAGTTTTAACGCCATAAAAGTAGTCTTTTTGCATAATTGAAATCCATCTGTATTTTAAAGCATCTGGACGAAATTTCAATCTCTTGAGGCAATTTCAATCTCTCGACACAATTTCAATCTCCTGGTGATCAAAACTAGGGTTTTCAAAGCGTTCAAAACCGTAAGTTAAAATCTCACCTTCTAAAATTCGCTGCTTGTGCTCACAATCATGGTTTTGTCAATAGGAATTACTGGTAAATTTTCATTTCTTTTAGGGTTTTGCCTTCTTAGATTGTTAAACTACAAAATTTGAGCTTTATTGCCACTTTAAATTGGAACCCTAGTTGTGAACCTATAATTCTTGCTAAACTAAAAGTCTAATTTGCAAAATTCTTACCATAATGGCACCCCCACGAGCCCAAACCTCAAGCTCTAGAGAGATGAAAAGGCCCATAGTCTAGGACCTTCTTGATCAATTAAAGCCCTCCACTAACAAAAAAGTAAAAGGTCCGCTTCTATTCCAGGGTTCCAAAATTAAAGAAGGCCTCATAGATAAACATATCCATATCAAGGATGCCACCATACCACTTACATGATGGTCGTTGTTCAAGAATTGGTTCGGGAACAGGAATTTGAGTTCTCCTATATGTAACCCCTAGAGATTGGACATGGGGAATTGGTTGTCCCAAATGTCTACATGGATGTGGACTTGTTCAAAGCTATGGTATCCAGATATGATCCTATCTCTAGAGTTTTTAGGACGTATAATGGGATTGAAATGGTAAAGATTAGCAGGGAAGAGATTGCTGAAGTTTTTCAACTTCATGAGTGGAATGAGGATTTGGTAAAAATTGATTTGAAAGCCTTTAGGAGTGAATACGAGAAGACAAGACACGTCTTTAAAATCACAATGCTACCAAATCATCTAGCATCAGTTGGAAAGGGAAAGGGAAGAATTGTTATTGGTCCATCAGATAAGGAACCCTTCCCAATAAAGTATTTTGCTCCATATTTTTAGAAAACCTTCTATTCTTTGTGTCAAATCTTGGGGTTTGCTCCTACTTCCAGCATGCCAATGGGTTTCATGTATATGGTTTCTCATATCCAACACCCTGATTACAACATAGTATATGACTTTGCTTCTTACCTGATGGATAACATTCATGAGGGTTTATTTTCATTAAAGAATGGTAAAAATTGGGTTCATTTTTGGTGGTACTCACTGTTAATGCATATGTTTTTATTCAAAAAGGCAAAATTCTTTGAGAATGATATGAAGTTGGAAAAGGAGGAGGATGGTGTTGAGCTGCTTGTCCAATGTTGGACAAGAATTCTAGACAAGGATGATAAGAAGTTTGATTTTGTGGAGTTTGAGAATTTGTCTTTGCATCAAAGTTGAGGAATGACCTAATCCTGAATCTACCAAGGATTCCAACTGAACTACATGATTTTCTCAGGCCAAAAGAAAGGAGGTCTAATTTAAAAATTGATCACAACTGGGGAGATGTCATCCCCTATCCAAATTTTACAATTCTCAGAGTATATGGTACTATGGTTAGACCACATGTTCTCCCAAGAGATGTGCCACTGAGAATTGGATTCCTTGAGGTCATTTGGCAGCTAGGTAATGTTGAAGATGGCCACTTGTTAAACATGAGGAAGGGAACCTTCTTCCCAACATGGACAGTTTTTGCAGACTTTTTGATGATTGGTGGAGGGTGGAGAAAAATGGATGAATTTCTTGAACCATACAACATGAGGAGAATGTGCCCAAGAAATCATGATCCTGAAGGTTTCATGGTTGCATTGAAAGCGGGGATCAGAAGTAGCTAGTTCATACATAACTTCTATTTCCCTGAAGATGTTATTAGGAACATCTTTAATTACCAAATATAGGAGGACAGGAAGGCAAAATGGATCGCCTATGATATGATGGTAAGGGAAAAATGGAAGATTGATCCCCAATATGACCCCCTATGGCTACCTCAATTCAAAAATGAATTGCAAAAAGTTGAATATATGCTCTGGAATTTTGAGCAAGTGGTTGGCAAGATGAAAAGAGAGAGATTGGTTGTTGACAAAGGAAAGGATGTGGCTAGGGAAGAATAGGAAAAGGATAAGGGGAAGGCCCTGTGTTGGAAGAAAGGCCTACCTACCAACCACCACAAAAGATCAGAGTCTTTGCAAGGAGAAAATGTATTGTGAGGAAGCAACAATCTATTGCCACCCCAACTGCATCTAAGGATTCTAAGCTTGAGGGGTCAAGAGATTCCTCACCATTGCATGAAATGTCAACACTATCCCCCCCAAGGCAAGCATATCCACAAGTGATTGAGGTGGATTCACCTCCAAGACAACCACTACCAAAGAAGAAAAAGGTTGAACAAAGTAGCTTGGTGGATTATCTAGATGACTCAAATGACGATATCATTGTCACTAAGGAGGATATGAGACAGGGAATGCCCTCTCCCCTAGGGAGATAATAGAAATAGAAATTAGCCTCAGGTTGGGCAAGGTAGACCTTAGGGGGATGAGAAACACAGATGACCTTAGGGAGGAAGCTTGCAAGACTTTCATGATAGATGATTCATTTGTCTAGGCCCCTACTTTTAGAGAGTTTGCTTGGAGGGCAAAGAGAGATGAATATGTTGATAATGTTTCCAAAAAGAGATGCTTGCACCTTGAATTACCAGAAGAAGTTATTTAGGCTGAGGTTAGAAAGGAAATGAAAGAATAATTTCAGAAGATAACAGCTGAAAAAGGCAGAGAGTTGGTGAAGGAAAGTGGTATTTTATTGCTGCCAGAGTGGGATTTAGCCTTAGCAATTACTTTTGACACAGTGTGGAGGCATGACAAGCCATTGTATGAAACAAAGGAGGAAGCAAAAATGGCTTTGTAGGGGTGTGCTTTCAGCGAAGAATGGGAAACACTTGCTATTTGGGCATTGGCCCCAGGTGCAAGAAAACCTACAGTTGTTGAGCTTGCTCCAAACATAAGTGGAGGGCTAATTATTAAGAGAATGTCTGATACCCCAACAATTGAGGCTGCAAACATGTCAGTGAACGTTGCCAAATTCACAAAGGGAATAGTAGAAAATATCACTAAGGAAAGAGATCAATATAGAACAAAGTATAATGAAATGGTTGTAGAGTATAATGAGAGTCAGCAAAAGGTTACCAAGTTGGAAACCGAAGTGGCATTGTTAAAGCAACAACTACAAAATATGAATGCTCATGCCCCAACATAGACTGACTTTGTTGTCCTTCCAGAAGTTTCAATGGAAATCATTCCATACAATCTTGGAGATGCATCCCTTGTAGTTGAGGAACCAAGCACATCAAGTGCACCTCCATCAAGTGAGCCTACTAAAGAGGAATTACTAGATCAAATAAAGGCATACAGGAAATTGCTGTCATAGGTCAATGAATCAATTTATTCAACTAATATGAAGATTGTAACTATAGTTCTTGAACACTTGAATAAAGGGATTAATAGGAGATTAATTCGCATTCATTCAAATTATTCGTCTATGTTGGATGCCATAAAAGATTTCGATAAGAATAAGGAAGTTGTAACATCATTAATGGATACATGGATCCCTAGAGCCCAAGCATTAAGAGACATGGCAATTGCAACCAAGTATGTGAAGGATGCACCTCCTAACATTGTCCTAACTCTCAGGCTTGTAAATTCAATTAAGGATTTTTAGGGGTTGATAGGTCCTTTGGAAATAAATATCAGGGAGCTTGTCAAAAAGTTTGATGAATGAAATTTCAGTTTGCTTCCTATTGTTTTGAGTGAAAATGGTGGGGTTAAACCTCTACAATTGTGGAAGGACCAGGGAAAACAAATAATATCTACTCAAGTTAAGCTCATCTGTGACAATGTTGATTTAGATATGTTGAGAAGCAACATGGATAAACTGATTCACACTAGCATTTTCTTAGAGGAATTTGACAAGGAAGCTAATCGAGTGATTATCAAGTACACACCCTATAGGATCAAAGCAGACAAACTTGTCAATTTCATTTGGCCAACAGAGGAGGAGTATCATCTATGGAGGTCCAACTATGTTGACACTTTAGATTTCTAAAGTGCTGAAGTATATGTAAATGTTAATGTTTTGGTGATTATTGTATCATTCATTTATTGAATATATTTGATCTAAGATGATTTTGTTGAAATTAGAAAAAAAAGAATTACTCCCTCTTTTTATAGTATTTATTATTAGTTCATTGTATATAAAATTGGTTGGATCTTACATATCAATTTACAAATATTGTACTCCTTTTAATTCAAAATTGGTGACATGTGTCATGGATTGCATACATGGAACATAGTTTGAAACTCTATTAAGTATTATCTATATACTTAAGTCAAATCAAGTATAAATATTTGCATGTAGATTAAATTCACTTGAACATATACATCATATCACTTAAATATTGGCACGCTTGGAAAGATATCCCAAAGCTTTGAAGACGAGTGCCATTAATGAGGCCTGGCTCTATTTAATGGAGCCCAACAATGCTTTCTCATACCAAAGATTGAAGCTAGCTTAACAAATTAAATGGATACGCCAATTTGCTTTATAGCGTTGTGAAGGCAAATTGTTTTCTTGGGATTCATCACAAACTCAAGGCTTAAAGTGACAATGAAGCCTTATAGAATTGCCCATTTGTGCTTCCTGGAGTTGGAAGCCCTGAAAATGGTGCTTGGGAGGGATTTCTTAATAGATAGGAATAGATACATAGTGAATTCTGACATAGCTTCTTGGTTCTTGGCGTCATTGTTGGACCTTGGAGGTGTGAAGGTGGATATTCTTGTTCTATTGTGAGAAATTTTCAAGCCAGATTTTCTGGGTAATGATGTGGAGGTGGTAATTGGGATAGAGATGGGTGTGGGGATTCCTCGGTCTTCTGACCTATCATTGGTGGTTTTGGGGGTAGAGATGGGTGTGGTGGTTCTTTGACTTCCCTTTCTTCTCAACATGGCAGATGGGGCTCTTGCCCGCCACTGTCACTGGGCCACCATCGGTTAGAATTTTCTAAGGTGCACTTGAGCTCTCGACATGGAGCCGAATATGGAATGGGTGATGTGCTTCACAGACCTGGTGGAAACAAGCAATTTCTATGGTTTCCCTTAGCTAGTGTTTTGATTTTTGCTCTGTAATTTTGATGTAATATATGTAATACATGGGAATTTTTTGTAAGAATTTGCCAGGGGCGTAGCTATTCCCCAACTATAAGAATTTTTTGAATTAATATCAATTGAATACTCACTTTCAAGGCTTAAATTTGATAGTTGTATAGCTATATTTAGGCATATTTGCTGTAAAATACAATCAAAATTTTAAAAAGATTGTATCATATGAAAGGAGAGATTTGGGACAAACTGTCAAAATTTATATAGGATTATGCTTATATATATTTGGTTTCTATATAATCTAGTTATACTAATGTATGCCATAGTATTTTAAAGGCAGCATTGAATAGATTATTGTCATAAGAAAATTGCTTGACAGGCAAGGTTGATTGTCAAATTTAAGCCTTGCAGGCCGCTTTGCAGATTTAAAACATAAAAAATATTTACATGTAGATTTAAAACATAAATCAATACAAATGAAAAAAGAAAGTTGCTAGCAAATTGACAAATTACATTATAAATTGTTTATATCATAAATTACTCGATCGTTCGATGAACATTTGATGAATAGTTGTAGTTGCATTCCGGAATGAAATGCACAGAGTGCTAGGCTTGCAAACTTAAATCTCCAGAATCACCCTATAACCATTGGATTTACAAAGATCAACAGTTTAGAAATTGCTGTGAGCTATCAATGTAGGACAACTATCAGCCATGTACTAATTGTGTAGTCTGGAAGCAACAAGTTGACTTGACGTTTCATTCACTTTAATGTTTTTTTACTTTATAAAAACAACAAACTTTCTACTGCTAAGTGATTTTATTTTTAAGTGAGAGGGTCATCACACAGGGAGATTTCAAATTGCTAATTGCAGTGCACCAAGGAGATTTTAGATTGCTCATTGTAGTGCCACTTCCAAGAAAGCCGGTAAGACAAAAGACATAATTCCTAGGCTACGTTTCATCGTTTATTAAAATCTTATTTTGTCAAATTTTGGGTTTAGGGTTGAGAGACTTAAGAAAAATTGAGGACTTAAGAGGGAATTCATAATTTCACACTGTATAAGCATGTCTACCACCACTAGCAAACTAGACAAAGTTTTTGGGAAAGGCAGAGAAAGTTTTCATAGAAAAATAGATTATTCTGGATTGCTTAAAACCTCAGGTTTGACTGATGAATACCATGATATTTATGATCCTAACATCTATGGTAAACTTACCTCAGAACTTAGATTTTCATGTGAGAATAAGGCTTCCAAGAAAAAGCAAGTTAATAGTATCAATGCACTGTGGGTAACTGGATTAGGGCGCATGATGTTACATGAGGTTTTCCCTTGCCCATAATTTATCATGGTCTGTGCCCACAATTATGATGATAACAAAAGAGTAATTGTAAATAAGGATACCAAAGAAGAAATTTTATCCATTAATGCAGAAGAATTTAGAAAAGTGTTGGGGTTTACAACCAAAGAATTTGGAGACGTCCACATTGACCTAGAAAAGCTTGCTAGTGATTATGAAGTAGTGGATGAAAGGGACAAAAATGTTTTCCTAAATAAAATAGTTCAAGAAAAAAATAATTTGAAAAGTAACCATAATCCTCCTTATCCTTTGCAAATTTTTAAATCATGGGCTCAAGATACTATTTCCATGCTAGAATTTGCCTCGGACTGGATAGCAATTGGGAAGTGGATGTAAGCCTCCTTGAAATGGTATATACTATCCATTATGGTATTGGTGTACATGTCAAATATAAATTTATTGAGCACATTGTAGAATCCATGCATAAACTTTTTTTAATGATTGAAGGAGGTTCCACCAAGACATTTAGGTTCACAACCTACTTGTGCTATTTTTTTCTATTCAAATTTAGTGGAATGTTTCAGACCAACAAGCTTCAGATTCAACCCTATAGTAATGTTGAGGAAAAGACAATGGCTCTAGTATATGATTGGACCACTAAGATAAGGATGCATGATTCTCGAAGGAACTACAACCATTTTGTAGACTACTTTTTGGCTCCATTGCACCAAGCAATTACAAATAGTCCAATGCCTAGATTGCCTATATCATGTAGAGATTTCATTCAACTAGGAAAATAAATACAATTGGTTGATTGGTACTTATTGGAAGAATATATTGTGCTAAGATTTTATGGATCAGGAGTAGAGCCATACAAACTTCCAATACATGTGATAGAAAGGGTTTTTGCATTGGAATATGTAAGCAGATGTAGAGTACTGATGAACTACACTTTGTTGGTCAGCAAAAAAAGACCTTATTTCCTTATTTACCTATTTCATGTGGAGGGTTCACATTGGAGAGAAGGGCATTTAAGGTGGCACATGATCTTCTGAAATTTTTTAATTTTGATGTTGTCTATCACTAGCAGTATGATCCATGTGACACCATTAAAACAATGATTGTGGCCAATAGGAATGCTGTAAGTAGAATTCAACATCAAAGTAAACCCTTGATTGAAAACTTGAGAAACAAGGATTCCTGGGATGAGGTCAAAATAGGAATGGATAAAACTGCTACTGAGAAAGGTATTTCTTTTGAACAATTGTCAATAGAAATTATGGCATTGCACCAAAATACAGGAGCACTAGTAGAGAATGAAATCAGGAGGTACAACAATTTTTTATGGAAAAAGTGATAAACCATCTATTAGAGTAAAAATGCCATATCCTCTAGATGAGTCTGTTACAAACAAATATTGGTCATGATAAAAAATTACTGCATTTTGGTTTATGAGGAAGGAGCTAGGTGAACCAAGAACTGCTGCAAAGTATGGAGAAATCGATGAAGATGAAGAGTTTAACAAATTGTGGAATATAGAGCATCCCAATGAACAAGAAGATGAAGAAACTGATAGTGATCATGAACCTAATGATGATAGGGATGAACAAAGCAATTTTAAACCTGGTTTAAGTTAGGCCACAAAAGAAGCATAAACTTCAGGAGCAGCCATAGTTGAAAATATGGGTTATCATTGTGGTGGTTTGGGGTCCCAAGGACAAGGCATTTGGAAGCCAATTAATTTAGTCACTAGAAAACCAGTTGATAAATGAGGCCTTGGAGCTGAATCAGTTGATAAAATAGACCAAGGGCATACAAGTACAACTGAAAGAATTCATTTTGTTACAATTTCAAATCCTAATCCTCATGGTCAGATGCAATCACAACTTGGACATGCCCATGGTGGAGAGCCTAGTGCGATTGGCACTGCCACTGGTGGAGAACTTAGTCAACATGTGCTACAACAACAGGTTCAACAACAAATTACACACAAGAGGACACCAATACAAGATACCACACAAACACTCAGTTATCAAGGGATACATAAGAGACAAAGGATTATGACAGGTCCAAGTCCAACTACTAGTTCCACAACAAAGGAGTTATTTCTAGGCACTCCCCCAGTTAGTGTGGCTACAACAAAAATTGCAAGTACTCCTATTCCTTCACCATTCAAGCATTCATTTATTCCTGCATCCCCAGTTTTTGATTATATTCAAGAGTTTAAAAAGAAATTAGAATTGTATAAAAAAGAAAAGAAGCAACTGATGGAGAGTGTGTCTGTTGTAACTTTAGAGCTTGCAACAACCATGATATTACCCACATTTGACACAAATTTAGAAATCATGGAGTATACAATTGTTGTTCCCACAGTTCAAAATAAACCAAAAAATTAGATGGATCGATTTGAATTTTAGGTGAGCAGTTTGCAATTTGATTTTTCTGGATTAAAAAATATTGACAAAATTAATATATCAAAGAAGAACAATGAATTGGTGTACACATCATTGCTAAAGCATGATAGAGAGAAAAAACGTTGCAGAATCAAATAGAAAAATTACAGGAAGACTTAGCAAATGAGAAAGCAAAGAAGAAAGCGACAGATAACAAGAGCAATGAATTAGAAAAAAGAATAAAAAAATTTGCCTCTACATCAACAAGCAAAGAGGATAAATAAATAGAGGTGGAATTGAATGGACTGACGAAAAGGATAGATGAGAGAAAAAAGAAATATGATGAGGAAAAATCCACTTCAGAAGAATTAAGACAAAGCATTGGGAAAACAAATGAACAGTGGGAACAAAAATTGGAGAAAGAGAGAAAAAAAATGAAACATTGGCCATAGAGCTTATGGAAGCAAAAAATGAAATAAAATCTTGTCAAAATAAGTTAACTGAATTTTGTAGACAAATAATGAGGCACATAAAACAAAAGATCTAGGAAGAAATAATGCAGAGGATTGATCATTTGTGTGAATTGTTTCAATTGATTGATGCCATGAGACTACATCATAATAAGCTGAGCAAATATTTAATGGACAACAAAAATGTGCAACTGCAGGTAGAAGAGAAATCTGCAAATCAAGTTCTAGAAATAGTCTACAAAGCCAGTGACAATGAATTGATTTCAAAAGGCATTACTAATTGAATTGAAGCCTCAATGAAGGTTACATCTATCATTCAAAAGTGTTCAAGAACGTGTGAAACAATAGAATTTGTGATTGAGGCTGCAACAAAGATTAAGAAGGAGGATGAAAAGGTACGGAACTTGACAAAGCTTGGTTTGCCACATGCTTTTGACACAAATGAGTGATTCATTGGAAAGGATACTTGCAGAAAGAAGATGGAGGATGCAAGGAAGATTGATTTGGACTAGTTTCCTCAAAATCCAGATGAGGTGAACTTTTTGGATTGCATCAAACCACTGATAATCTTGAATGTATCTTTGGCTGAAACATTCAAGTTAGGATCCAAATTGAAATTTGATCATACATTGTTAACAAAAATTCAAGTCAGACAACATCAGCTAGAAGAAATGACAATTCCACCACCTGAATAGTGGAATTTGATAAAAAGTTGTTATAATGATTTGATATTGATAATATGAGTTTCCAAGTTCCAACTCAGCTCTGTGTAGAGTTGTCTTTGAGCAAGATTTTACATTGCCTCTATGTATTCCTTCATTTGAAAATCAATAGAAAACTCAAATTCAGTAATGTGTTGATGTTCAATTATCTGTATTATTTATTTTATCAATTGACTATAAACTCTGGATTCAATTACTAGATACACATTCAATGATTGCTGATGTTCATTGTTCTATATCCTACTATTGTTAATATGTTAAGCTAATGTTATTTACCATTTCAAATGTTTTATTCACATGCCATTGAGACCGCCCGCTAACCATTTGGCTTCACCAATGTTTAGATCTACGACAGTAGGGTAGCGAGGAACAGTCCAGATTAAGTCTGGGCCCATCGAATTGCATGCTATTTAACCTCCTTAGTCATCCACCTAGCAGCTTGACTTTTTTATCATTGGACGGTTAAGATTAAAAACATCTTACCACATATTTACCCATGTGCTTTATAATTCCTTTAAGTAGCTCACTGTTTAAAACCCAATGCAACTCCTTCAAAATATTTGACAAAAAATTTCATGTCATGTCTTCTAAAGTCTCTTCAATGGTCTAGATGAAGACACACGTCATCTCCCCGCTATCCCTCTAAGAGATGAAAGCTTTTGGTGGTCCCCTCGCGGGCTAGCGGGGAATGACCCAAATTGACTCTAAAGATGTTGATTTTCAATGCTTTGATGTTCAACGTCTATATGGATGATGGGTCCCACTTTGACAGGCAATAGGTGTCACTAGCCCGCTATCCCTCTAGATTTCTTAAAACATTATTTTATTCAAGCAGGATGGCAGGAAGTGGTCAAGATTTAATCTGCGAGATCCAGTGGCTCCCATTAATGTTCAAATGCGAATTGTTTGTGACTTATAAGCAGACATCCCTAGGTTGACGGGACAAAGGGACATAAAAACTTTGGGGGTCAAGACTTAAGATAAAAGATGAAATATTTAACCCCTTTAAACATTTTTTGATGCATAATCTTCCCAACCAAGCGGTGAACGATGAGACAAGGCAAAGGGGCAGGTAATACTGATGGGTTTGATGGCTTAAGTGTGAACTTGGATGACTGGGATCCAGGAACCAACGGTAACAAGTCAACTTAAAATTATAACGCAAAAGGCTAAAAGGTTAGGTTTATGTATGAAATGAAGACAAACCCTAAACCAGCAGATCAAATGGTCTATTGTAGGAGTATATTTCATTTTCTGACTCAATTGCGGATAAGGCACTGATCAAAATAATTCATAAACTGTGAAAAATGATGCATAATCGCATATCAAATCAAAAAACAAAATTCTACTTTACTGCAATTTTTTTTTATGTTTTATGCTCAAATCAACTTTAGCAAGGAAATATTAAGCATTGCGTTGAATGATAAATCACTAAGTACATGTAAAACTTATCAATATGACACAATTAAAATATGAAATAATTAATAATATGTTAATGTATTCAATTTGATTCACAATTTCAAGGAATACAATATAAAATATCATCAACTACAGTTTTGGAATATGATTCATGAAATGCAGTATAAATAATTAAAAATCACTAATTCACTGAACCATTTCCCAAATCAAGTCAGGGTCCTCAAACTGATGTTCAGATAAAGAAAAAGAGTCATCTTGATTCTGAGTCTAGTCTTCATTTTCTTCGTCTTGATTCTAAGTCTCAAAGTCAAATTCATCAGTCATTGTGTCACTATCATTTGTCCCACCACCACTAGAATTTGAACTTGAAGTGTTGCACAACCCTCTTCTTTCGCATATGGACTTCTAGATGTAAGTGCCCTTTCATAAGGAAATGTTTTGACATTATATGCACTTCCTAACACCCTCGAGCAATTTTCCAAATTTTTGTCTAGTTTGTTTCTTATCTTTGATTTCAAAAACCTCAATGCACTGAAAACTCTCTCATCTTCCACTGAACCCAGTATCATTGTTTTACATAAATCAACAAGTTTGAAATATTCTGATTTTGAATAACATAATATTTCACTCTGACCCAAGTTTTTCCAAGCCTTTGTTATTGATCTCGCTTCAAAGGGATTCTCCATGGCTTTAAACTGGTCTATCATACTTCTTGCAAACTGACTACATTGTCCTCTAAGCTTATTTCCATCTATAATTCCTTCTATTGTCTATCTATTGCATTCTACACTTTTCAAAAAGTATGCGATCAAGGTAGTTACTTTTTGATGAAAAAAGCTTGGGTTATCTCGGTGGCCTTGAACCCAAAATTGAGGATACACAATAGACATGGCATCAAGTATTTCTTCTTGAGGGAATCAATTATAAATCTCTGTTGAAAGATTGCTTGCAATTTCCTTTAAATTATTACTAACAGATTCAACAATGCCATCAAAATCTTCCTTTCTAACAATTACTTCTCTAATAGAGCGCCTGACCATCTTACAATTATGCATTGGTATCTCAAATCCACGTACAAAGGCACATAACTCCCCACTTGCATTAAATTGTAAATAAGTTTTAGGATGATTCAAATCTGTAATTATCTACCACCTATAAAAATTTGATCTTTGAGAAGTTAGATCTAGATATAGATTATCAAGGGCCATGCATGTCATTCTACATAGTTTGGTATACTCATAGATATACATAGTTCTTTCTTGGGATTTCTTCACAAGATTGTTCATTTCATCTAGCATGGGGAGAAGACTAGCTAAAGTTAAGAGTGTCTCTATATCTCTTAACCTATGTAGGAGGTCAAGAGCTTTGTCTACTATGTTGCGATGCTCGTACATTATTCTAATCAAGGATGGATATTCTGAAAGAACTTGTTGCACTGGTCCATGCAAGATCCATTTGGTATCAACATCCTTTAGAAGCTTGTTTCCTTCTATTATTCCCTCAACAAAATTTTGAAATTCCGCAAAACGCTTGGGACTTCGACAGAAGTATGCATGGAGCTCGCGGACTAGATTTTCAACTTTTGATACTGTAGGAAACTTGCTTACAGTTTTAAATGCTAAATTCATTCTATGGGCCATGCAGTGAATGGAAAGCATGTATGGTACACAAGTAGTTTGTAATTTTGTACAAAGACCAGTACCTTGCATTATTGCAGCTCCATCAGCTCCTACGCACACCAACTTTTTGGCAAGTGTCAAGTCATCCATACCTGTAATTTCATTCAAAGACTTCTTAACTAGTTCAAATAGATTTTGTGATGTTGAACTGTGCTTCATTTTATGAACACAGAGTAGATGAGCTTGGTGGACATGTTCTTTTACAATATACACATGCATACAGACCCAAGAAGTATTATCTACTAGAATGAAGTTTGACTCTTTTACATTCTCCTTTAAATATTGCTTTTCCACCATAGAGAGACAGTTTGCCCATTCCCATCTAGTGTGTATTGACCAATGTGTGCTAGGATAGTGAGGAACACTCAAAAAAGATAATAAATTACTATACTCTGGGTAGTCTGTCATAGGACGCCTTCTGGACAAAATATGAAAAACAACACTCATCTAAATAGTTTTTCCCAGTTGTACTTTTTCCATTGCTTTTCCAAATTGAGCCTTGATTGTACCTCCACTTGCAGCAAGCTTCATCATTCTTTTCTTATGCTCATCATATTTTGTGGCATACTTCACATGAAGACATTCTTCCTTTGATTTCCATCTTACTACTGATGTTTCCTTTCCGTCTATGATTTGTTTTTCATAAACTCTACCTATATACTTTTCTATAGTGTCAAGCTTTAGCTGCAATTTTTTGTCTCTTTTACATTTCCAACTACAAATCATACACTTGCATTCTATTGGTTGTTCATCTTTGTTTTTTTTCTCCACTGGTTCAATGAATGGGTACTTTGACACCCAATCAAGCTGAAAATTCCTTGATATTTCCCACTCACGCCCCAGTTTTGAATCTTTTGATTTGCCTTTTATTTTCTTGTTGCCAACATCATCTATAGAGCTAGCATTTTATTTTTCATGCAAGTCAATTATCTCAATTTGGCTAACCGGGGTATCCCTTGGAACATCTTCTGTGGTATTTCCATCCTCATTCTAGCTAACCAGGGTATCCCTTGGAACATCTTCTGTGGATATGCCATCCTTATTCTAGCTAACCAGGGTATCCCTTGGAACATCTTCTGCGGTATTGCCATCCTCATTCTGGCTAACCAGGGTATCCCTTGGAACATCTTCTGCGGTATTGCCATCTTCATTTGACTCAATGGAAAACCCACCTTCTGGTGGTGGTGAGCTATTGCAAATGGCTTCTTCATTAATATTTGGTGCAGGAGTTGATGATGTAGCTCCATCTTGATTTGATGGATTAGAAATATTGCCAGTTCCAAAGTAAGATCATTCATTATTGTAATAAAGCCTATTTGAGGCATTTTTGTAGTGGGGGTAATTATAGGACTAGGGTCTTTAAGTTTTTGCTTAAGTTTAGTATTTTCTATTTTGGTAGCCTTAGTGGAGAGGCTATTTTTTAGCCTTTCTTTTTTATTTTTCTAGAGGAGTGGAGTGAAGTTATATATTGTAAAACATGCTTTTTATATGATATACAGGTTGTGGAAGAAGGATATGAAGCTTTTGGAATGAAGGAAATAAGACAAAATAATTTTTTTTGCTGTTCTAGCTCTGTTTTTCACAGTTTTTCTGCATTGTTTTGCTGTTCTTTGCACTTGTACGGCTTGGTACGGCCCTATAGCACCCTGAAACATACATGATTCTATGGGGTATGGATTACCTTTCTTTTTCATATAATTTTATGGTCTGGTCTCATGTTTTGTGGATTTTATGCTCATTTTACTAAAAACAATCCAATAACCTAGGTTTTGACAGTCCTAGAGAGAAATTTTATGTTTTTGAGTGCCATGACCATGCCAAAATGACACAAAATGGTGGAATGACAGGTTTTTAATTCCTTCAAATTATTTATTCACTTGTGGAGTAAACAAATAAGTTTTCTTGGTGTTTTGAAAAGTTCTTATTGCTACAATTTCCTATTTTTAGGAAGAATGAGGGTTTCTAGTTTACATGTTTGAATTTGATGAGATAAGTGAGGGTCCTGATAAAAAAAATGGTGGATTATTCTATTTTAATACATAACTAAAGACTTTCCATTTATTTTTGGTAAAAGTTTGGTGATTTGGAGGCACCTCCTTTGTAAAAGTGACCTAATTAGGCCTATTACCAAAATTACCGGTCATTTTAAGGCCTTATGTTACAAAACAATCATACCTACCTGAAAGATATGTTATGTAAGGGGATAATGGGTACTCAAAATAGGTTTTAGTTCATGGTTTTGAGTCATTTAATGAAATTTATGCCAAAAATACTTCATTTGTTGTCCTAATTAGGCCTAGGAACAACAGGTATAGTCCATTTTTGAGGATTTTGGTCCAAAACAACCTACCCTGCATGTTAGATATGTTGTGGAGGAACTTAATGGGTATTCAAAAAGGTAATTTTTTCATGAGTTTGTCTTAGATTCTGCAAGTTATGCCTCAAAAACCCTATTCCAAGGGCTATAAGCAAAGTTGATCTAGTTGTGAAGGGATAGTAGGAACAACAAGTTACTAAGTTGTTTTGTGAGTTTGGTGAGTATCCCCTGGTCATTTTAGTGTGGTCCAAGGTGGTTGGGAGGTTTTGGTGGGTAGCTTATGCATTTAAACCATGAAATGTCATCTTTTCCTAGTCTTAAAGCAATGGATTCTAAGAGGACAGTCAAGTCAATGTGTGAACAGTCAAGTGGTAAATGAAACCTTGCATTTGTGTGCTGCCTCTGCCTCTGCATCAAAAACTATATACTAACTCCACATTTTTAGTGTTTTGATGGCCTCCCAGTCCCTTCACCACCCTGAAGAGTCTTACCCTTGTCGCACTTGTGGCTCAACATCTGGATCTATCACTTCGAATAAAAGCTGGAAAAAAATGTCTTCTTATTTAAGGACATACTCATAGAATATAGATCCCATTCCCTACTAAATATCTTCTTTAAGATTGAATCAAGAATGGAAAAGAGATAAAGAAATCTTATAACACTAATACTATGAAGAAATGATTACTCACCTTTAAGTTTAGGTTTTCACTAACTTGCTATTCATTAATGCAAGAATGCATGTGTTGTAAATTTGTAACTTTTCCTAAGATCAACTTCAAGGTTCCAACTCCAACTTCTGAAATCTGAATCGAGAGCTCACAAGTTCAGAACTAAAAAAAATGTGTAAGAATAAATCAGAGTTTCGATTATATTTATATCAATCCATATTTGGCAAATTTCACAAGAATTCTATATGGTATATTAAAAAATTTGGCAAATCATGCATGATTATATAAGGAATACATTTAAGTGTTGGTGAATAAAAGCTCAACGGACTACATACATTGTAATTTCCAAGGCGAATATGGCCCTACGATTAGCACGGAGGTGTCATGGAAATTGGCGAAATGCACCCTCATAATCAACTAGTAAATTTTAATTGGCGAAATGGGTCCTCATGCACAGTGACCATTTAATGGGGTTGGTGAAATGGGTCCTCATGCGCAACAACCATTTAATGGAGTTGGTGAAATGTGTCCTGATATGCAATGTTGTGTTAATAGTATTGGCGAATATATAGGTGATTTAGTACTTGCTTCCGAGATTCCAGGCAAAAATATTAGTCAGCCCATTTGAAACGCATAGTTTGTTATGGCAAAAATCTTACTTCATTGATTCTCATAAAATAAATTTATGGTGAATGGATATGGATTTGACTGATAATATGTAAAATTTGGGCGATTTGACCACCCTATTGGATGCGATTTATTCACCAATTTCAACTTGGTCGATCTACGATATTCACCAATTGGTAAAAATTTTTGGTGAATATTTGCCACTAAAAGAATGTCTGTCATCAAAATCATCCAATCACATCCATGGTCTTGTTCCCAACCTTGTTGCAAGCCTTTGATCCAAATAATCCATCATCATCATCAGGATATATTGTTCCCAATCCTCGTGTTGTTCTTATCGTCAACAACACAATCCAATCATCATTAATCCATCAATATTTGGATTTTCAGCTTGACTAGGGGCAACATCATGTTTGTCTTTGAATCAATTTTTTTGTGCATGAGTTCTTTCTTGTGTGTACGCATTATCTTTTATCTTGCATCAGTACAGTCCTTGTAACCTACTTGCTACAACGGTATCATGGTCTTCCATATCATGGTTCTGTATAGCATAGGGTTGCTTGTGACCTTATCAGTTGGCTTTTACGCATGGGACACCTTGTCACCCTAGTTCCAAGTTATACCTTGGTGCATAACGTATCATACCATATCAAATAAAGATGACTCTCAATTATTAGTGCATCATAACGCATCATTCATGGAGTCAAGAAATCTACTTGCATCCATCCCTTCCATCCATTTCCCCTTCATCACAGTCTTGAGCCTGTCTCAATCATTTCTGTATAGGTTATTTTCAAGAGGATTTGGATTGACACCCTACATCCCTTGACAGCATTCCTGTCTAGCATATTCTCTAGAAGGTTTGGGCTACACCTTTCTGCCATCTCCCGCTTGCATCCATCCATTTTTCCTCCTTAATCCTTTCATCCTATCCTTCTACCTCATCATTTATTCTATCATTTATCCCCCATCGTTGCCTTCCTCCAATCCCTTACACCCAACTTATCCTCCAT
This sequence comes from Cunninghamia lanceolata, assembly GCA_027924645.1. Taxonomy (NCBI): domain Eukaryota; kingdom Viridiplantae; phylum Streptophyta; class Pinopsida; order Cupressales; family Cupressaceae; genus Cunninghamia; species Cunninghamia lanceolata. The sequence continues at coordinate 58,737 of BSBN01000687.1, read as the reverse complement.
CCATGTGGTCTTTTAAATTCCACTCTCTTCTTTCTAATCCAACCATCCTTTCAAGAGCGCACTCACATTCTTTGAACCCACCTACCCTCTCGAGGGGGCATCATCCCTACCATCATCCTTACCATCATTCCTCCTTGTCAATATCGCTTTGAGTGGCTGGGGCATCCTTATCCTTAATCCTATCATCTTCCTCTATCCCATCTAATTCTATGTTTTATCTTTCTTTGAAATGATGTTGCTTTGCAACACCATCTCAAAGAGGGGCAAAATGTAGACACCTAAAATTGTCCATTCTTCGTCTCATCCCTAAACATCCCTAATTCATCCCTATTCATACCTAACTAGCCCTATTCATCCCTAAACCATCACTAATCATCTCTATACACCCCTAAACTACATTTTCTCCACAATTAACTGAATAAACACATGTTTAGACAATTAATTGATCAAATCCCCTTCAATCTGTGATTTGACAATATTTTATTGTCAAAATCACTATTCATGTACTTTCTACTATTCATGAACATACCCGCATTAGTACTTGCATCGGTACCTAGCCCTAGCTAAAATGATTTGTTAATCATTTATTGATCCCTACCTATAGTCCAAACATTAGATAAATTTAATTTATCTAATATCCCCTTATCCCATCCTATGAATTAAATAAATATTTGTATTTATTTAATTCCTTCTATATACACTTTTGATTAGGTTTTCCTAAACCTAATTAACTTTAGCGTAACCCCCCACTTGCACAACATAAATCCTAATCTAATCTTGGTCAAATCCTCTCCATTCTCCCATATGTACAAAGGTATGGGCCTCTTGTACATGTCCACATTGCCTTCTTAAAAAGGCATGGTCAAAGACCCATGTATAAGGACCTCCTTTTGTCCCCCATCTCCAATTCCTCCAATTTTAAATTGGGCATGCACCCATGCTTCCAATTTAAAATTCAAATCAAATCCAACTCATCCCTTTTCCTCCAATTTTAAATTAGGCATGTACCCACACTTCCCAATTTAATATTCCAATCAAATCCAACCCATACCTCCCATCTACCAAGACAATCGCATCCCTCCATCTTCCCAAAGCTCAAGCTTGACCATCCATTCCTTCTTGATCCAAGGACATCTCCTCCCATCCAATCTCATCATGACACTTGGCAAGCTCTCCTTGCTTGAGAGCTCTCAATAATCCTCATCCATTGATCTTTCAATCAAATCCTAGCCATCCAATTGAGTCTCCAAAAACCTATAAATTGGAGCTCACCCCTTCACAAATCATATAACTTCTTCATGCAACATAATGATGTCATTTTCACTCCAAGACTCCATCAAAAGAAAGGTTATGTTGCCCATTTGAGGATCCATCCACATCAAGACATCAAGGAGCACATCATAAAATCAAGGTTTACATCTAGATATTTGTTTAACTTCTTTGTTTTGCATTCCTTTTGCTCAATCCAAGGTAGCTTAGATTTTGAGTGAAATAGGTTAGTGTTTTAAGTTGTTTCCTTTGCTCAATTTCTATTTTATACAGGTTCTATGGTGACATCTCTTTACATTTAGACATCATAATCTAATCTATTGTTTCTTATCTCCTAATCACAAGAATAGTCCATGAGTACATGGATGTAGTGAGAAAATATTAAGGTAATAGAAGACAAAGCAATCAAACCCACATTTTCTTAGATATTTCCATTAAAAAAGAATAAATATAATGGTCATTGATTGCGTATAGCTATATAAGGCCTTATGTTCCTCCACAAGGGGCTATCAGTTGTTTCAAGCTTTACACAATCTAATGCTCTTTGCTTCAATACTTCTTTATAAGCTTATATGTAGGAATTAAGGTAGTTAGTAAGTAAATATTATTTGCATAGAGAATGTTTCAAGAAACATCGCATTGACACATATGTATGTAATTTAATTAAATTTAGGCCAACATCTTGATGACTGTCAAACCAACCATGTCAACTTGTACAGAGAGAAAAATAACGTATATGAAGGAATTAAAAATAAAAAATCTGCATGAAGAGTGAAACAAGAAGGAAATGATGCTAACACACATTAGGGTTGCTTTAGTTTTCTACAACTAAAATAAGACCAATTACATTGATACAACCAAATCAATCTTGTTAATGTGGTACAAGAATGCCACTATTACAGTGAACAAAGATCGTTAAAAATTAAACTATCATTGGAGGTGTTGGTTCCCAAAATGACTGCAGCACAAAACTCTAAAACATTTCTAAATCACCTCTAGGCCAGGGTTTGTCATTAGGGTGATAGAAAAAGGTTTATCAACAAGTTAGGGGTAATTTTAGCCAACTAATAGGAATGGGTACTCCTCTGCACTTTGAGCTCAACTTAAAATCTGGAGGGATATTCCAAGGGGTATACCTAAGCAGGTATTGACATTAAAACTAGATGAACAACTTAAAATATTTGAACAACCAAACCCAAATCACTCTCTTAGCCCCAAATTTGTCACTGCACTAAGAACAACTGGTTGTCACAAAACCCCTATATAGTTGATAAAAGCAATCCTACAAAATGAGGATGCATAAGAACTACTACTATGTCTAAAGATAGATCTATGAAGTTTTGTTTTAAAATCTTGGGTAATCATAGGCTACTCAGACTGGTGCCTATTCGTTGGGCTGCAGAGTCTCACATTCAATAGAGGAAAACAACAACAAAGAAATGTACAACTGCTATTTAAAGATTCAAATGCATGAATATCAATACCAAATCACTGAGAATGCTTAATAATCCAACACCACACCATGTTCTTCCTTATGCAATACTAAAATAATCATTTACAGAAATTGGAAATGAATTAAGAGTTGTCAACTCATTCAAATCAAAGCTTACATTCACACCACTAAATGTGGCAAGAGCAAACTGTAACTGTGATTAAGTTTGCTAGAAAGAACATCTACATCAATGGAGAAAAATAGTGGTTCGATACAAAGATTTGCAAAATATATTACATACATTTCATAATTGTTTTATGTTGAACAAAGACTATAAAATAACCTTTGCTTTTCTACCTTCTAGAGCTCAAAACATGCTGAGAAACAATGCCAAAAATTGACCAACCCTTAATGCGTCAAAACACATATGCATATATAGCAATTTAGCTCTCTACACAATCCCAAATGTTGCATTAAGTCAACAAGTACACCCATGCTTCATTGAATTCAACCCACTGCAATGTTAGAAAATCTGCATGTTTGGAACCCTGCCCATTCCCTGACAACTCTGAAAATGGCAAAAGAAGATTGCTCACACTCTTTGGGTACTTGGAGCAATAATGAGGGAATGTTTGAATCCTTTTTCTGACACCAACAACACCTAATTTATCCGTTTTGTCCTCCAAGAGTACCTGTGCATTGAAGAATTTTACTATGTCAACTAACTACATAATCTTGGCCTGCAGAACATTAATGCTGAGTATAAGATTACCTGTGCAATCCTGAAATCATTGCATAATTTCAGGAAGATCGGTGCCTGAAAAATAGTTTGCTAAAACACTATGTAAAGTCCCTTCCAATCTTTAAAAATATTTTAAACTAAGTTTAAAATATTTCAAACTATTACATTTATATTATGCTTTACAAACATTTTAATTTTTATATTTTAATTTTGCGTTTTCAGCAAAATCCTTCCATCATGAACCAAGCCTTCTCTGTCGGCTTGTCTTTTGCTTGCTTTTTTGCCTTATCAGCAAATGTCATGGTTCGCAAACCAATCCATTTTCTATATTGTTCCTCATTTCTTTCTTTTTCTCCTTGGTTGGTCCTGCTTCTATCGGCAAACTGTTATTATGGCAAACTTCTCTTTCTTGACTAGTTCCTTTCTTTATCTGACTTTTTCCTTACCATTGGCAAATTTTCCCTTTACGGAACTCTCCTTTTTTTTTCTTCTATCTTCTTTCTTTTGTCAGAAATTTTTACTTTTGATGAACCAGGGACTTCATCTCTTTGTTATCAGTGAAATGTGCCAGTGACGAACTTGCCTTTCCCTCTCTTTCACCATTTGGTCACTTTATCGGTGAATCGGCAAAATTGTGAACTCGTGAACTCAATCGATGAGTTTGGCTTTTCATGAACTTGTCGATTTGTCGACGAATTCCTCAATTCCCCTTAAAGCTTTCCCTTAGAAAACTTTTCTTTGCCTTATCTATGTCTTCATTCGATTGGTGAGTCTTAGCAGCGGTGAACTTTTTAGTCGGTGAACTTTCAAGTTCGCAAACTTAAACTTTCACCGATCAAAGACTTGAGCCATCTTCCTTTCTTTTGTGCCTTAGAAAATTTTCATTTTACCACGGTTTCTCTTGTTGTTGGCGAAGTCACTGTCAGCAAAACCTTCCATTGGTGAACTTACAAGTTCACAAACTAAAACTTTCACCGAAAAAGGTCAGCCTTCCTCCTCTACCATCTTTTGCCATGTCCTTCGCCTCCTTGTTGGTAAATCGGTAAATTGGTGAAATGACGAACCCGTGAACCAAGTTCATAATTTGCAATTTCATCGATTCACCGACAAGCCATAAAGGAACCATTTTTTTCTAAGGGAAGGAAACACAAGGAACATGGGGAACTATACTTAGGGTTTTTTGAATGAAACCCATAGAAAATGCTTCTCAGATTGGATACAAATGGTGAGCTTAAATTGCAAAGGCAAAAGGTGGGATTTGTTGGATTTTGAGAGCAAAATAATGCATGTCTAGGAGTTGGTTTTTTTAGGTGTCAACAGGAGGACTCATTTAATTCATCTCAACTTTAAGAGATTACTTGAACAATGAAAAGATACTCTAGTCAATAGAAACACTCAACACATAAAAAAAATATTGGTACAAACAACATAGAAAATCACATCAAGAGTTTCTCAATGCCAACCATTAACAGAGCTATAAAACTTACATGACCACTAGAATTTATAATAAGCAAAGTTTTAAAATAACTTTTAAAAACAAGGAAAGAGAAAATGCTAGAATAATTTATATTGAGCATATCATTATGATTAGAACCCAATAGTTTATTATGATCAAAATTTAATAGTTCTTGTCGCATGCAATGTTTAAGTATTGAGGTTCAGAAAAAAACTACTTTCTAAATTTGAGATGGGAGCATTTATAACTATGTAAACAAAGGACCCACATGTTAAGAAATCTAAATTGAATTAAGATATAGTGATAAATAAATTGAACATTAAATTGATTTTTTTTTAAATCTTTACAAACTTTCAATAAAATGCAATTGGAAACTGTAAAACCAAATTCCACAACTATTTTTGAAACATGTTGCCTACTCATGTAAAATCAAATTCCATAACTATTTCCAGCATCCTACCTACTTGTGCTAGAATGGTAGCCAAATTCTACTTAAATATTTTAATTTCTAGACTCTATCTTCGAAAGGCCATCCTTATTGAGGACAATTTCCTTTACCCTAGGCTTGACCTGTTGTCCATCACTGATCTAAGTCAAGAAGGTACTCGTAAAACTTGTTTCTTGTTGTTGTCTAATGCTAGCCTAACTAGTCAGTCTAGATCAGGATGTCTTTAGCCTTTTACAAGTTCATACCAAAATTGTTCCCATCATATTTCCCATTCCCACTTGATCCCTTAATTCTTACATCTTGCAAACTTAGTGAGTTGTCCTATGCTAGTCAACCTACAATATCCTAACTCAGAAATCTTATAAGAAACAACCACATGTTGTCAATATCATATACATTTTATGCAATAAATGAGATTATGCCATAGTAAAATCATACATGTTAAATCACTAACCATATAAAACTATCATGTTACTCTAGGTTATGGTCTTGGAACAAAAAAAAATACTATATGACAAAACACAAAAAATTGTTAAATAAAGGTTGTAAATTTTTTCCTTATCATATCATAAACAATGTTATGTTCTTATATATAACACTTGTATATAAATTTATGGCATCTTTCGCTATTGAAAAAATATTTAGTACACCTACTAAGTAGATAAATGTGTGCAAATCCATTGCACAATGTCTACTTGTACTAACCACAATTAGAAGTTGCATTCAAATCATATACAAGCTTTATTTCTTTTGAAATTAATATTACAAACATGACTTTAATTTAATTAAGAAGCATTTATAAATATATTGTTATATCACTAATAAAGTAATATTAAATTAAACATGTGATATTTATTATTCATAATTAATTAATTGTTCATAAAAATGCTATATTACTCAAAATAAATAATAAATTTGCATGTCCCTTTAAATTTTGTATCGGTGCATCCATTACACCTCGTTCGAAAAATGTTTGAGAAGTAAGTTTAACTATCAAGTTTAGAGTCTAATCTCTAGAAAGAGTTTTATTTAAGTGACCACCTCTAAATAGAAACCCACAATATTTAAATATTTCAATTGCAAAAAATCAACTAAATCTCATTTTTAAGGTTTTTAAATGTCACAACTCTTAGTTGGTAAATATTTTTATTTCAAGTGCTTTGTGGAATTTTTTGTTGGAGGGTTTTATATCAAACCCACAAAATCATTTTAGCTACCTGATATAGGAGCATGAGCCTTAGGCTAAAACCTCTTCGCCTAAGAGCCAAGGACTGAGAGGTATCCATTCCACCAAATTCACTCGGGGCACGATCCCGACCTCATCTTTTATGGTGTCGAGGCCTTACACTTAGTAAGACTTGATCCCTAGTAGGCTCATTTAGAACCATTCAACTTCACCAGTAGACCAAGGGCCCATTATCTTTATGAAGTTTTTGAAAATGGATGTGAGGACTAAAGTTTTTATGAAAAATTTAAGAATGGTCTTAAATAGCAGTGCAAATAATATAATATTATAACATATTTTAAAAATAATTATTAAACTATAAAAATTAAAATTTAACATTAATGATAAATAAATTTAAATTAATTATTCATAAATTTAATATATAAATAATGGAAAAAAAATATATCTATATAATAAATTGATCAATATGTATTTAATATTTTTTTTTGATCCGTAATATAGGCATCAGGGAGCCGTACCCCATAAGAAAAAATAAGAATAAAAATAAACCAAATGCATTCCGTAAGAATCGGGGTGCAAAAAACAAGCTGCTATGCTTGCATCAATCCAAAGACATTCATTACCAAACCCTGACAACCCATTAAAGGATGGGCACAAACATAGATTATAATTTACAGAGTTAAAGAAGCAAAATTGACACCCGCAAAGGCCGTCCTTACATAACTGTAACATCCCAACTGCCTACTGGGAACTGGTAGCAGAAGTGGTACCTGATTTTAATTTTTTGTTGATTTCCTCGAGTTTGAGGAGAGCAATTTTCTTTCGCTATTTAGTGAGCCCCCTCGAGAGTCCTTCTGTGCCCCCCAAAGGTACTCGATCTAGAGAGCTGAATTTTGAATGAGACTAGACCTGCAAACTGTTGTGGACTTCCCTATTTTGAATGGAATTCTTTTTCTTTCTCATTATTGTATGTCAATCATTTCCTCCATCCCCTTCAGAAGGCTTGGTTGGAATTTGAGGAGGAGCTAGAGAGAGGGAGCGCTCAGCTTTAGATGAAAGAGACCCCATGCCAGAAGAATCGGCACTTGGTGCTTGTTGAGGTGTTTACTCAGAGGAAACCATGGGAGGAGGGAAATGAGAAGTAACATCTGTGTCACCAACACCAAAAGGCAAATTCTGCTCAATCTTTAAATCTGCAGTTGATTCCACAGTCTTCCCCCCACTGATACTATTGGGGACAATCTTTGGGGTCTCACAATTCTTGAGGGAGTTCAAAGCTGAATAATGCTTAGGAGAAGCATCCTTCCACCAAGAAGCCACCCATTTTGCTTAGATTTTCACATTTGGACATTCTACTGCAATATGTCCAGTTTTAAAACATCTTCTACACCTGAAGATAAGGCCTTCATAATCCAAGGGTTGCGACCAGCTGTTCCCATTCTCATTCAAAATGATTTCCGCTGGAAGGGCTTTGGAAGTGTCCACCTCAATCAGAATCCTCACAAAGGTTGTGTGCAAGAAATCTCTTGAGTTTGTATCTGTGCATACAAAATTTCCAAGAGTATTGCCAATAGCTGCAAAATAGGATTTAAACCAATAATGGAGAGGAAGATTAGGCAGGCGAACCCAGATCGGCATAATAGAAAATGATTTGGTGGACGGATCAAAGTTGGGGTGCCACGATTTTAGAAGTAGTGTGTACTCTCCCCAGTGCCATGTGTGGCTGAGGATAGCATTTTTATCATGGATGCAGTCAAAAACCACTGTGAAAAAACCTTTTGCATTGGGGTAAATCTCCAAGTTGTTTTTCATAAGAGGGAGCCAGAATTTTGAAATCCACTCACGTAGACTTGGAAGGCTAGGCCAAAATTGATTGAACCTACCAATTAACCCATTCTGAGAGAAAAATTCTTCATTTGCACGCAGCTCCTTAACTAAAAAAGCATCAAACTCTAATTTCACCGGTTCTGAGCAAAGGATAGACCCCCTATTGACTATACCTGATTGTTTGGGTTTCAGAGCAACAGTGGACCCAAATCCATAGTTATCCATTGAAGAGGCGGGCAGAGGGATGCCCTCAGTTCATTCAACAAACCCCCAGGGTAAGTGCAGGAAGATGGGGGGCCAAAAAGGGGTCTTAAGTGGCCACTTTTTTTCTGAAATCAGGAAATACTGGCCTTGGATGAGAAATTGAGCATAGTTACACTCAAAATTTGGAGATGCAACCAAAACAATGTTCGTAGTGCTCCAAGTCTACTTTCTAAACTACTATTTTGTTTTGAAAATGGCATAGATTAAGGGGTTCAAAAGAGGGAGCCACAGAAATTGGTGTTGTTTCTGTCAAAAAAACATAACATAGCATGTTTTGTGGCTCCCTCAAAAGGTCAACTTTTTTTTGGTATTTTTAAAATCACTTCGGTGAGAAATTAGCTAATAGCATTTAGTTTATGCCCAATTTTTCTAATAATTTTTTGATGAATATTTGATTTTTTACTAATTTTTAAAGTGGACACATCCTAAAAAATAGAATTTTGGCCGTGCTACCCCTATAAATTTTGAAAACTAATTGAAAATCATTTTTTTAATATTTGTAGAATGGAGTCTAGTTTCTAAATATGTAATTTTTTTGAAATTTGAATGAATAGTTATTTTACAATGAAAAAAAGACCAAACAGTGGTTTTTGCCTAAAAACAGACACACAAACAAAAGAAATTAAAGATGAAAGGCTTAACATTGTTAAAATGTGAAAAAAATCACATCGTCAAATAGCTAAGAGAAATCCTAACATTACCCATGTGTTCGATTTGTTCAACCTTGAAACACGTACAAATTTGAGGGTTAGCACGAACGAAATTATGTGAAATTTTGAAGAATATAGAAAAACACGTCTGTGACTGTTCATAAGGCACTCCAAGCCTTTGGGTTGGAAATCCAAAGCAAATCCCAAGCCCAAGGCTTGGGATTCCCAAAGAAAGAAATAACGCGAGCACGTTATAACGCGCTCGCGTTATGTTTTGCCTTGCATTTTTCTTTCCCGCATGTTTGTCTTTTGTCATGTTTTACATAACGCAAGCGCATTATAACGCGCTCGCGTTATGTCCCACTCAATTTTTTTTACGTTCAAGGCTATTAATCATGAGGGTTAAGGGATGAGGGATAGAGTTGGAGGGTTTAGGGATAAGGGATTAGTGTTTAAGGTATACTATCGAGCCCGTTGAGGGTCTAGGAATAGGGATAGTGTTTAAGGTTTAGGGATGAGGGATGACAGATTACGGTTTAGGGTTTAGGGATAGGGTTGAGGGTCGAGGGATCAAAGTTAAGGGTTGAGGGATTAGGGTTTGACATTGAGGGTTGAGGGTTGAGGTCCAAGGGTCAAGGGTTTAGGGATAGGGTTTAGGGTCGAGGGATTAGGGTTAAAGTAGAGTGTGGAGGGTGTAAGGATTAGGGATAGGGTTGGAGGGTTTAGGGATAAGGGATTAGGTTTTAAGGTATAGTATCGAGTCTGTTGAGGGTTTAGGAATAGGGATAGCATTTAGGGATTGGGGATGAGGGATTATAGTTGAGGGATGATGGATTAGGGTTGAGGGTTGAGGGATTAGGGTTTAGGGATAAGGTTTAGGGTTGAGGGTTGAGGGATTAGGGTTTAAGGTATAGTGTTGAGGGTTGAGGGTTGAGGGTTTAGGATTAGGGTTTAGGGTTGACGGATTAGCATTTAATGTTGAGGTTAGGGTTAGAGTGTCGAGGGTAGAGGGATTAGGGATAGGGTTTAGGGTTTAGGGTTGAAGGTTTAAGGATTGAGGGTTGAGGCTTTAGGGATGAGGGTTTAAGGCTTAAGATATAGTGTCAAGTGTTGAGGGTGTAGGGATAGGGTTCAAGTTTTAAGGGTTAAGGGTTGAGGGATAGGGATTAGGGTTTAAGGTATAGTGTTGAGGGTCGAGGGATCAGAGTTAAGGGTTGAGGGATTAGGGTTTGACGTTGAGGGTTGAGGGTTGAGGTTCGAGGGTCAAGGGTTTAAGGATAAGGTTGAGGGTCGAGGAATTAGGGTTAAAGTAGAGTGTGGAGGGTATAAGGATTAGGGATAGGGTTTGAGGGTTTAGGGATAAGGGATTAGGGTTTAAGGTATAGTATCAATTCTGTTGAGGGTGTAGGAATAGGGATAGCATTTACGGTTTAGGGATGAGGGATTAGAGTTGAGGGATGACGGATTAGGGTTGAGCGTTGAGAGATTAGGGTTTAGGGATAAGGTTTAGGGTTGAGGGCTGAGGGATTAGGGTTTAAGGTATAGTGTTGAGGGTTTAGGGATAGGGTTTAGGGTTGAGGGATTAGGATTTGACATTGAGGGTTGAGGGTTTAGGGTTTAGGGTTTAGGGTTAGGGTTGAGAGATGAGGGATCAGAGTTAAGGGTTGAGGGAATAGGGTTTGACGTCGAGGGTTGAGGGTTGAGGTTCGAGGGTCAAGGGTTTAGGGATAGGGTTGAGGTTAAAGGGATTAGGGTTAAAGTAGAGTGTGGAGGGTGTAAGGATTAGGGATAGGGTTGGAGGGTTTAGGGATAAGGGATTAGAGTTTAAGGTATAGTATTGAGTTTGTTGAGGGTTTAGGAATAGGGATAGCATTTAGGATTTAGGGATAAGGGATTAGAGTTGAGAGATGATGGATTAGGGTTGAGGATTGAGGGATTAGGGTTTAGGGATAAGGTTTAGGGTTGAGGGTTGAGGGATTAGGGTTTAAGGTATAGTGTTGAGGGTTGATGGTTTAGGGATAGGGTTTAGGTTTGAGGGATTAGGGTTTAGGGTTGATGAATTAGGGTTTAATGTTGAGAGTTGAGGGTTAAGGGTTGAGGGTTGAGGTTGAGGGATAGGGTTAATGGTCAAGGGATTAGGGTTAAATAAGAGTGTCGAGGGTAGAGGGATTAGGGTTTAAGGTATAGTATCGAGCCTGTTGAGGGTCTAGGAATAGGGATAGCATTTAGGATTTAGGAATGAGGGATTAGAGTTGAGGGATGACGGATGATAGATTAGGGTTGAGGGTTGAGGCATTAGGGTTTAGGGACAAGGTTTAGGGTTAGGGTTGAGGGATTAGGGTTTAAGGTATAGTGTTGAGGTTTTAGGGATAGGGTTTAGGGTTGAGGGATTAGAGTGAAGGGTTGAGGGATTAGAATTTGACATTGAGGGTTTAGGGTTTAGGGTTAGGGTTGAAGGTCGAGGGATCAGAGTTAAGGGTTGAGGGATTAGGGTTTGATGTTGAGGGTTAAGGGTTGAGGTTCGAGGGTCAAGGGTTTAGCGATAGGATTGAGGGTCAAGGAATTAGGGTTAAAGTAGAGTGTGGAGGGTATAAGGATTAGGGATAGGGTTGGAGGGTTTAGGGATAAGGGATTAGAGTTTAAGGTATAGTATCGAGTCTATTGAGGGTTTAGGAATAGGGATAGCATTTAGGGTTCAAGGATAAGAGATTAGAGTTGAGGGATGATGGATTAGGGTTGAGGGTTGAGGGATTAGGGTTTAGGGATAAGGTTTAGGGTTGAGGGTTGAGGGATTAGGGTTTAAGGTATAGTGTTGAGGGTTGATGGTTTAGGGATAGGGTTTAGGTTTGAGGGATTAGGGTTTAGGGTTGATGAATTAGGGTTTAATGTTGAGAGTTGAGGGTTGAGGGTTGAGGGTTGAGGTTGAGGGATAGGGTTAATGGTCAAGGGATTAGGGTTAAATAAGAGTGTCGAGGGTAGAGGGATTAGGGTTTAAGGTATAGTATCGAGCCTGTTGAGGGTCTAGGAATAGGGATAGCGTTTAGGATTTAGGAATGAGGGATTAGAGTTGAGGGATGACGGATGACAGATTAGGGTTGAGGGTTGAGGCATTAGGGTTTAGGGACAAGGTTTAGGGTTAGGGTTGAGGGATTAGGGTTTAAGGTATAGTGTTGAGGGTTTAGGGATAGGGTTTAGGGTTGAGGGATTAGAGTGAAGGGTTGAGGGATTAGAATTTGACGTTGAGGGTTTAAGGTTTAGGGTTAGGGTTAAAGGTCAAGGGATCAGAGTTAAAGGTTGAGGAATTAGGGTTTGATGTTGAGGGTTAAGGGTTGAGGTTCGAGGGTCAAGGGTTTAGGGATAGGGTTGAGGGTCGAGGAATTAGGGTTAAAGTTGAGTGTGGAGGGCATAAGGATTAGGGATAGGGTTGGAGGGTTTAGGGATAAGGGATTAGAGTTTAAGGTATGGTATCAAGTCTGTTGAGGGTTTAGGAATAGGGATAGCATTTAGGGTTTAAGGATAAGGGATTAGAGTTGAGGGATGATGGATTAGGGTTGAGTGTTGAGGGATTAGGGTTTAGGGATAAGGTTTAGGGTTGAGGGTTGAGGGATTAGGGTTTAAGGTATAGTGTTGAGGGTTGATGGTTTAGGGATAGGGTTTAGGTTTGAGGGATTAGGGTTTAGGGTTGATAAATTAGGGTTTAATGTTGAGAGTTGAGGGTTGAGGGTTGAGGGTTGAGGTTGAGGGATAGGGTTAATGGTCAAGGGATTAGGGTTAAATAAGAGTGTCGAGGGTAGAGGGATTAGGGTTTAAGGTATAGTATCGAGCCTGTTGAGGGTCTAGGAATAGGGATAGCGTTTAGGATTTAGGAATGAGGGATTAGAGTTGAGGGATGACAGATGACAGATTCGGGTTGAGGGTTGAGGCATTAGGGTTTAGGGACAAGGTTTAGGGTTAGGGTTGAGGGATTAGGGTTTAAGGCATAGTGTTGAGGGTTTAGGGATAGGGTTTATGGTTGAGGGATTATAGTGAAGGGTTGAGGGATTAGAATTTGACGTTGAGGGTTTAGGGTTGAAGGTCGAGGGATCAAAGTTAAGGGTTGAGGGATTAGGGTTTGATGTTGAGGGTTGAGGGTTGAGGTTCGAGGGTCAAGGGTTTAGGGATAGGGTTGAGGGTCGAGGAATTAGGGTTAAAGTTGAGTGTGGAGGGCATAAGGATTAGGGATAGGGTTGGAGGGTTTAGGGATAAGGGATTAGGGTTTAGGGTTAGGGTTGAGAGATGAGGGATCAGAGTTAAGGGTTGAGGGATTAGGGTTTGATGTCAAGGGTTGAGGGTTGAGGTTTGAGGGTCAAGGGTTTAGGGATAGGGTTGAGGTTGAAGGGATTAGGGTTTAAGGTATAGTGTTGAGGGTTGATGGATCAGAGTTAAGGGTTGAGGGATTAGGGTTGAGGGTTGTAAGGATTAGGGATAGGGTTGGAGGGTTTAGGGATAAGGGATTAGAGTTTAAGGTATAGTATCGAGTCTGTTGAGGGTGTAGGATTAGGGATAGCATTTAGGATTTAGGGATGAGGGATTAGAGTTGAGGGATGATGGATTAGGGTTGACGGATTAGGATTTGACATTGAGGGATGACGGATTAGGATTTGACGTTGAGGGTTGAGGGTTTAGGGATAGGGTTGAGGGTTGAGGGATTAGGATTTGACATTGAGGGTTGAGGGTTTAGGGATAGGGTTGAGGGATTAGGATTTGACATTGAGGGTTGAGGGTCAAGGGATCAGAGTTGAGGGTTTAGGGATTAGGATTTGACGTTGAGGGTTGAGGGCATTTTCTATCACGAACTTGATTATGAGGGCTTGCCCCTTCATTGTTATACCTATCATATGGTGGAGCATCTGGCAAGCCCTTGCAAGAAAAAGATGTTATCAATGCAAAGGATGTGATGAATCTATAGTAGGATAAAACGCGAGCGTGTTATAACGCGCTCGCGTTATAACGTGCTCGCATTTTGTAGTTCTATTGAAACGGTAAAAAAGTGGTTACCCCCGTGATCCAGGCCCACATGCTCTATTTTCTTATTGATTTTGCGCGTGCTCTGACAAAAAAGAAGTCTTTCATGCTATTGGGAAGTTCACATGCACATTTGACACATTGTACCACCTTTGCATGATCTTTCCACCACTTTTTCTGCTTTGCCAACTTGAGAAGGAGGAAATAACATAGTTTTCACACCAAGTTTGATATATATCTATTCAAGTTTCAATTTTTGTAGTGTTGCAATGTTAATTGTGATTCAATTTTAAGAATTTAACATTGAAAAGGAAGCAAGTGGTGAAAAACTCAAATTGTTGAGGAGTTTGATGCAAGAAGATAAAAACACTACATAATTAGGTACTCTCTCCATTCAAATCTTTGTTATTTAGGTATGTCAAGTCTTTACATGCATGTTCTTTACATTTTCCTTATTTTAGATTGAATTACTTTATCATGCTTTATCATACATGTTTAAAATAGACACATTCCCAATCAAGAAAGCAACCTACAATCTCACATGATGCCATGTATATTTTCTACACTTGGGCTCTTTAATAATTATGTGTAATAAACAAACCTTAGTTCATACCATGATGTCAAACTATACAAGAATAAATCCTTACAACATAAAAAAATACAATCCCACTATTATCATGTATTCATTTCTTAGGAACTAATATTGGTCTCTTTATCATGCTACAGACAAATTCTCCGTCATGCCGAGGAAACGATCAAGAATTAAACCAACACAGGAAGAGATAGAAGCTAAGAATGCAAAGAAAGCAATGGCTATGAGGGAACTTCGTGAGAAGAGGAAATTGGACACGATAAATGAAGACATACCAATTGAAGAGGAACCACAACCATCATAAAGAGATATGGTATTGGCGGCACAAAGAGAACGAATGCAAAAACTTCGTGGTACGAGAGATTTGAATACCATAGTTGGAGACATGTCCTTTACCGCAAGTCAACATGTAGGGACACCATCTACCACATCTAAAGTTGAGAGTACATCATCACTCACATGTGATGAGGGAGGTACGCCATCGTTCCCACCTCAACCTCAAGGTATGTCATCTATTCCATCTTCGATCAAAGGTATGCCATCTAACCCATCTCATTTAAATATTGATGAAATTCCTAATGTTGAGATGAATTTACCTAACTTGACACCACCTAGAATTTTGCATAGAAAGCCAAAGTATTTGATTGATATTGATGAGAATATTTTGCAGCCAATGGAAGGTAAGCTTCCAAAACGCACTTGTAGAAGATATGCTAATAAGATTTGGAGATTGTTCTTTGAAAAGTTAAATGAGACTGCAAGATGTCAACTATTCGTTGAAATGATGCGAAGTATAAAGTATAGGTCTATCATGAAGATTCTTGGGTTGAGAACATCAGAGGCTTCAAGTGAAAAATCTATTGTCAAGAATCTAATGAGTGCGTATGAGAGTGTGGGTAACACCTCACGCACAAAAGATAGTAATGCAACACGGCGTGTGATTACATCGACTATAGTAAGTAGTCAAACGAGGAAAGCTCGTCTCATTAGAAAGACAAGTTAAGAATTGAGAATTAATAGGAAAACTTTATCAAGAGCCATTGGAAGACGCCAAAGAATTGAGGACACTAATGCCAATGAATTATGGGTGTTCTCGGGGAGACTACCACGAAAAGATAAACCAACTGTTGAAGCATTGAGATCACTAATTGAAGACTTTTGGAAGAATTACACAAGGGTATCTCCGAATCAAAGGGATGTGGTAAGAAGGAGAATCGGTAGTCAGAACCGTGAGCCACATCCAAAGCATTTTTTGGATGAGACTCAAACACAGTTTTATGGTAAATTTCTAGAGAAGTATCCTCAAATTAAAATTTGTCAAAGATATTTTGAAATGCTAAAACATTTCTATGTTAAGATAAATCACACACACACTACTTGTTGTTGTAGATTACATATTGAATTTTCTAACCATTTTGATGCTTATAGGTCTATATGTTTAGATATGCATACTAACAATGATTTGCAGGGTCGTGCCATATGTGCCCCACCAACATCTTCAAGAGACTTCATATCAAGAATTTTATGTGAAAGAGAGGAAGGTCAAATATTCTACAAGAAATTATGCTTGGATGGCACATGTCATCGTTGCGGTGGCTTGCAACATTTGCCAATATGTGAACATATGGAAATAACACATGCGGTTGGAAATGAACTAGTAGAGTTTGGCAAGTATAAAATAGTGGCATACAATACAAAGATGGTAAAGAAGCAAAGAGGTGTGAATTAGTTATTGAAAAGATTCCAGTGTATCAGTTTATGCCTATATTTTGTGACAGCATAGTGTATGAGTATGCAAGACATGCCCATAGAGCTCGATGGTTGGACTTGCAATTCAAGTTATGCAAGGACACATTTCCGGTTGGTAGCATTGTTTCAGTCATCGACTTTGCAGAGAACTACAGTCTATAACCACAGTGTGAGGTGCAATCACAATATTACAACTCCACACAGGTTTCTATATTTGTGCACATCGCATTCATTCATGCGAATGATAGTACAGAGGATGACAGAAAGATCATAAGGGAGTATAATTTCTATATTAGTGATGATTGCACACATTCTATAGAGTTCGTGCAAGGTTGCTTTTAGGTGTTCTACAATGATTTGGCTAGAAGGGGCATATCGTTCAGTCAGCATATCATATGGTCGGATAATTGTGCGTCACAATTCGAGAACTCGCGAAATTTCTATTGGCTGAGTAGGAGGCATAATTTTACAGGTATTCAACATATGTGGAACTTTTGTGAGGCTAGGCATGGAAAGGGGGATCATGATGGTGCAAGAGCATGTATCAAAAGAGCCATAGCACGAGAAGAGTTAAAGTATAAAGACAATGCAAAGTTAACAGATGCAAAATCAATTGTCGAGTGGTGTAATGCTTCCATGGGTCCAGGTAATGAAGGTAAGTCTTTAGTTCATAGATTTTTTTGGTTGATAGATGATACTAACATTGCACCATATGAGGATTGTTGTACACTGACAGGATCAAATGAGATGCACTCTTTCAGAAGCTCAATTGCAGGTTCATGGAGTATCCATACACGAAAGATGTCATGCTTTTGTTCTTCCTGTACAATTCAAGTCTGGGATGAGTGCGAGTCAAAGGAGTGGGTTGACGAATGGCAGTTAAGTTATCTTAGCCCACTTGACACGTATCGACCCCCGACGGCACTGGAACTAACACAGATGGAATCGTCAGTTGACTTTGACCACATATCAGATTTAGTTCAACTAGGTAATATAGGGCACATATATGCATCTAATTTCATCTAGTTCAACCAGGTAATGTCATCTTACTTTGTAGTGTTTTTGTAATGTTGACTAATTTCATCTAATTTGCTACACATATCAATGTAGGGCACGTATATGCAGTTATTGGAGATGAAGATAATGAAGAGGGAACAGATTATTACTTATGTCATTGTGTTGAGGCCAAAAAGAAATTGGAGGCCCCTGTTACAGATGGAGAAAACATCGAATACCCTACAGGATCAGTGGTTATTACTGGAACATGGCTTAGAAGGTACCCACATAAGAGTGTTAATATTTGGCCATTTCAGGACTTTGACATTTATCAGAAGATTCTTCATTACTCGAACCTTGTCGTGGCATCCAATGTTCATTTGATAAAGTATCAGGGTAGACCTTTGAACAAAATATTGTGGAAGGTGCGTGAGTCTGACCATGAAGCAATACTTGACACAATAAAGAGTAGAGCAGACCCGGATGGTTCATTGGATTAATTTGTAAGTATTCACATTGATTTTGTAAAGTTATGTTACATTGAGTTGTAAGTATGCACATTAATTTGTAAGGTTTGTCTTTTTTTATTTCCTCCTGCATTTTTACACATATGTACACATTTTTACATCATCATGTTATGCATTTTTGGTGTCCTGCTCCTGATGCGACCAAACTCATAACTCACCCTACTAGACACCATTTGATGATCTCTCCAACACTCTGGATCCAAGGCGCCCAATCATGATGATGACCTATATACCATTCTCCCAAGGCGCTCATAATGAATGAAAAGAAGACCAAGGGCGCCCAAGCTTAATAGACTTATTTCTTTCAATTTTGATGATCCAAACTCTTGCAATATGACATCCACTTTTATGCCTTTAGATCTTCCTTCACATATAGGGCACCAAATCAAATTGAAAAATCTACATAAGGGCGCCAAACTGGATGAAAGGACACATGAAATGCACCTTAGGACTCCATGCTAAGGTTTGAGCCATTAAAGTCTCTTGATATTAGGCGCTCATGATGATGAAACTTAGAGCTTTTTCCTTTCCTATGCGCTCATCTAAGATGTTTGAATGATAAGGAGCACCTCGACCTCTATAATGTACATTGGGCACCAAATCAAGGTGATTTTAAGTCACTTTGAGTCATTTGGGGTCAGTTTGAGTCTTTGAGTCATGTTGCAAAAAAGTGTCAATGTTGTCAAGTTGCACAAAGCAACTTTTGCATTTTTGGTGTCCTGCTCATGATGTGACCAAACTAACTATTCTAACACATCCGGATGGGTACATTTATGCTAGGCATGGTCTTGTTTTTCACCCAAACATGTCGAAACAGTCGGAGCTACATTGTACCGACGATATCCCTGAAGAGTCCAAAGTGCAAAAAGGCAGCAATCTTTGACGAGATGTTAGTCGAAAACTGTGTCACTTAGAAACATTCTGTCTGAGGCAACGCGATCACGTAGAGTACCTCTACAATAACCTCTCTCAGTTTTTTATAGCTCTGAGGCATTTGCCTATGGTGAAAGGTTTTCTGCTGCCCCAAAAATCGTCAGAAGAAGGCAGTGTAAAGTTGCAAAGGGGTGTAACTTTCGTCCTTCTCCTGATGCGACCAAACTGACTATTCCAACGCATCCAAATGGGTACATTTACACTAGGCATGGTCCTATTTTTCACCCAAACATGTCAAAACAGTCGGAGCTACATTGTACCGACGATATCCCTGAAGAGTCCAAAGTGCAAAAATGCAGCAATCTTTGACGAGATGTTACTCAAAAACTGTGTCACTTAGAAACATTTCGTCTAAGGCAACGTGATCACGTAGAGTGCCTCTACAATAACCTCTCTCAGTTTTTTATAGCTCTGAGGTATTTGCCCGTGGTGAAAAGTTTTCTGTTGCCCCAAAAATTGTCAGAAGGAGGCAGTGTAAAGTTGCAAAGGGGTGTAACTTTCGTCCTGCTCCTGATGAGACCAAACTAATTGTTCCAACGCATCTGAATGGGTACATTTACGCTAGGCATGGTCCTATTTTTCACCCAAACATGTCAAAACAGTCGGAGCTACATTGTACCGACGATATCCCTGAAGAGTCCAAAGTGCAAAAAGGCAGCAATCTTTGACGAGATGTTACTCGAAAACTGTGTCACTTAGAAATATTCTGTCTAAGGCAACGCGATCATGTAGAGTACCTCTACAATAACCTCTCTCAGTTTTTTATAGCTCTGAGGCATTTGCCTGTGGTGAAAGGTTTTCTGCTGTCCCAAAAATCGTCAGAAGGAGGCAGTGTAAAGTTGCAAAGGGGTGTAACTTTCGTCTTGCTCCTGATGCGACCAAACTGACTACTCCAACACGTCTGAATGGGTACATTTCCGCTAGGCATGGTCCTATTTTTCACCCAAACATGTCAAAACAGTCGGAGCTACATTGTACCGACATTATCCCTGAAGAGTCCAAAGTGCAAAAATGCAGCAATCTTTGACGAGATGTTACTCAAAAACCGTGTCACTTAGAAACATTCCGTCTAAGGCAACGCGATCATGTAGAGTGCCTCTACAATAACCTCTCTCAGTTTTTTATAGCTTTGAGGCATTTGCCCATGGTGAAAGGTTTTCTGCTGCCCCAAAAATTGTCAGAAGGAGGCAGTGTAAAGTTGCAAAGGGGTGTAACTTTCGTCCTGCTCCTGATGCGACCAAACTGACTATTCCAACGCATCTGAATGGGTACATTTATGCTAGGCATGGTCCTATTTTTCACCCAAACATGTCAAAGCAGTCGGAGCTACATTGTACCGACGATATCCCTGAAGAGTCTAAAGTGCAAAAATGTAGCAATCTTTGACGAGATGTTACTCAAAAATTGTGTCACTTAGAAACATTCTATCTAAGGCAACATGATCACGTAGAGTGCCTCTACAATAACCTCTCTCAGTTTTTTATAGCTCTGGGGCATTTGCCCGTGGTGAAAGGTTTTTTGCTGCCCCAAAAATCATCAGAAGGAGGCGGTGTAAAGTTGCAAAGGGGTGTAACTTTCGTCCTTCTCCTGATGCGACCAAACTGATTGTTCCAACGCGTCCGAATGGGTACATTTATGCTAGGCATGGTCCTATTTTTCACCCAAACATGTCAAAACAGTCGGAGCTACATTGTACCGACGATATCACTGAAGAGTCCAAAGTGCAAAAAGGCAGCAATCTTTGACGAGATGTTACTCGAAAACTGTGTCACTTAGAAACATTCCGTCTGAGGCAATGTGATCATGTAGAGTGCCTCTACAATAACCTCTCTCAGTTTTTTATAGCTCTGAGGCATTTGCCCGTGGTGAAAGGTTTTCTGCTGCCCCAAAAATCGTCAAAAGGAGGCAGTGTAAAGTTGCAAAGGGGTGTAACTTTCGTCCTGCTCCTGATGTGACCAAACTGACTGTTCCAACGCGTCTGAATGGGTACATTTACGCTA
Organism: Cunninghamia lanceolata; assembly: GCA_027924645.1. Taxonomy (NCBI): domain Eukaryota; kingdom Viridiplantae; phylum Streptophyta; class Pinopsida; order Cupressales; family Cupressaceae; genus Cunninghamia; species Cunninghamia lanceolata. The sequence continues at coordinate 37,662 of BSBN01000687.1, read as the reverse complement.
GGCATGGTCCTATTTACGCTAGGCATGGTCCTAGGTAGAGCACCTTCAGACTTTGACAGTGAAGTGCCTTAAGGAGTTGGATGATGTTTTTGCCTAGAGTGGAGATGATGTTTTTAGCGCCTTAAGGATGATGATGGAGCGCCTTGGAGTCAGGTTAGTCTGGAGCACCTTAAGAAGGTAAAGCACTTCAAATGTAAACACAAGTGTTTTGAGCGCCCTAATGAGAAGTTGTCTTGGCACCATAAGTTGTTCAAACGAAGATATGCGCCTTGGATAGTTGCAAAGACCTAATTTAGCGCCCAAGGTTGGAAGACTCTTTGTGAGTGCCCAGTGTTTGAAAGCTCTTTGTGTTTGGTTCATTAAAATGAATTTGGCACCTAAGTAGTATTGAAACACTCAACTGAGCGCCTAAAGCCCATGAGAGAAGTGATATGCGCCTTGATAGGAATATCATGGAAGATGATTTTACTGAATGGCACCTTGAATGACTTGGTTGATTAAGTGTTTTAGCACCTAGATATGGGATGAATCATTGAGCGCCTTTGGTTGAGATGATGTCAGCACCTTTGAGATTATAACACCTTGGAGTCAAGTTCGAAGGAGCACCTTGAGAAGGTAAAACACTTCAAATGTTTTCAAGGAATTGGAGAAGTCACTTAGTGCCTAGAAGGAATTCCAGAGCAAGAGGGTTGGAGCGCCTTGAGCTTCAAGTCAGATATGCGCCTAGACCTCTACCCTTTAGCAAGTTGAAGCCCTCTGAGCCTTGACAAAGTGAGAATGCCTTATAGTGAATATGCACCTTAGGCAAGGTTGAATACAAAGTTGAGGAGTATATCATAATGAGTAAGTGCACTGTAGGGTTAGATGATAAAGACTAGTGCCTTGAGTGTCTTGGTCAAAATTTTGACGTGAGAAGTCTTGCAAGATCAAACCCTGGAGTGCGCCTTAGAGAGAACCTATTGATCCTTTGCTTTGACAAGATTTGGGTGCCAGAATGATCCTTAATAAATGGAATGTATCTACACCAATTTTGCGCCTTTAGGGAAGTGATGGTGTCCAGATGAGTTTTGAGTCCCTTTGAGTGTTGAGATTGTTAGAGATAGGTGCCTTGATGAATGAAATGCGCGTTGAAGACCATGTGCGCCTAGAGAAGATAAGTGCCTAGTTGAGATAAAGAGGTGTTTCTAGCGCCTAGGGAAGAAGAGAGGTAAGTTCAGGGAGATAAGTGCGCCTAAGAGTTTTAGCGCCCTCAATCAAATTGCACCTTTTTGCCTTGGAGAATATAAGGTGAGGATTTGAGTTGAAAGTTTGAGAAAGTAGATTGAGTGCCCTGTGTTGGAGGAATCAAGTTGGATAAGCACTTGAAGAACTTGCATTAAGTGTTTTAGTGCCTTGGTATGGTTTGGAGCACCTTGTTGAGGAGATACCCTGATTTAATCCAAGATAGAGCGCCCTAGAATTGAATATGCGCCTTGTTGGAGGAATATATGCACCTTGTTGGAGAAAGATATGCGCCTTGAATGAGAGTTTGTGTGCCTTAACCAAGAATGATGATTGAAGTCACAATCTCATGTTTGTGCGCCTAGGTCTAGAAGCAAGATTTGAGCACCTTAGGATAGGGTTTTTTGCACCTTGTCTTGGAGAGTGAATTTGCGCCTTGGATGATGTTGAAGCGCCTTGGGATGAAATGCGCCCAAACTTACAGAGGGCCTTCAGTGAGGGAGTTGAAGAGAGTGCTTAGAGGAAGGATAGCCTTAAGATCAAACTAAGTACTTAGAAACCTAAGATTAGCGCCTTATTTGAAGTTATACACCTATTCTGGCGCCAGAGAGTGAGTTTGAGTGTGAAGAAGTGAATGTCTGCGCCTTGAAGGGGATACAAAGGGAAGATGATGCACCTTGATGGGTTGATGATGGAAATTTGCGTTTTGGAGCTAAATGTGTGCCTTGAATCTAAATGATATTTGAGTGCTTAGAGGTAAATAGGGGCGCCTTTGAGAATTCTTTGTGTTTTAAGGAATGGATTGTGGCGCTTTGGACTAAGGTAAGTCCTGAGCACTTCTAATGATTTTAAGGAGTGCCTTGAAGGAGATAGTACCTAGAGAAGAAAAGATGTCAAGTTTTAACACCTTGGAAGAAATTCCAGATAGTGGCGCCTTCACAGGGTTTTCCAAGTTGGCGCCTTGGTTTGGGATGATCATGCTAAGAAAGAAAATGCGCCTTCAGCAAGGTCACATCAAGTCCAACATGTCAATACTCTTCATCACTAACGTCATGTTGAAATTTCAAGGCATCTATCCATTCAAGTTCTCTGAGGAATATCTTGCAAGTGTACTTCATCAATGATAGACATTCATCCATCCGAGTTTCAAGATCTCTCAATCTTCAAAGTTTCAAAGTCCACAACTCCAAGAGGGTCACACCAAGGGTCGTCATGAAGGATCACTTCATCTTCATCTTATCATCAAGCAAGGCTTCATCTAGTCCTAGAGAGATCTCTACTTCATGTCATCATCATCTACTCTTAAGATGATAATCCTTGGAAGTCAAGTGTTTCAAAGATTCTTTGAGAAATTGACAAGTTGTAACCTAGGCGCCAAAACCCCTGAGAATCCTCCTATCTGGCGCCTAGTTAAAAGAACACTAATATTGCACCTAAGTGAATTTGAGTGTCAATATAGAGTCTTCAAACCCCACCAGATGTTCATCCATGTCTCTACCACCTCAAGGAAGTGCCCAGCTTAGGATGGTGCCTAGTCTGGTCTCTACTACATTCAGTTGGTGCCTAACCCTAAGAGTCTTGCAACTATGACGTTCATCCATGCAACAAGCAAGGTGATGCTCCCTTGTGATATTGTGAGGTGTTGACATTCAGTTGACATCATTGAGTTTGATTGAGTTGATCAAGTGTAGACGCCATTGTAAACATCAAGGCTTCAAGGCCTTTCTTTTGTATCTCCATTGAATAAGTTGTAACTTCATGCTATTGAAAGCATTATCCATGTAATAAGACATTGCAAGTTGATTGAGTCAAATAACTAGACAAGTACCCAACTCTAAGGTTGATTCATTCAAGTAGTTATCTTTGATGTATATCTTTGTGTTGTTGAAGTAGTTGATGAATTGATAGCAAGTAAAATTGTTTAAGTAAGGAAAAATTTTCGTAGAACTAGTTGGGTATCTTACTGTCATGTCCCCGTTTCCAGCCTGATCATCAAATGAAGAATGAGTTAGCCTATTCCTCATTCCCGGAGGCTATTTCAAAATAATGAGGGAATGAATTGGTTTTTGACTAACTTAACTTTTGTTTTTTGCAGGAACAAAGTCAGAAACTTGAAATTAGTTAAGTCTGGATGCTAAACTTGACTAAGGCAGGACTCCTAGAGTCAGGGCGCACTTTCTTGCTTGCTCAATGTCAAATGTGCACCTAACCAAGAATCATGGAGCTTTGAAGCACTTTAATCACATCAACTAGGGCGCCTAAGTGCATAGAGGTACAATGAATCTTCCAGAGAACATGGATAGACAACTAAGTCTCCAACTTGAGTCTTCTAAGTGAATTGGATGATGAAGAGAGTCTAGTCATTTTGGGCACTAGAATCAGGATGAATCATCCAAAATGGGTGCCTAGAACTAGAAGGCACCAATGCATGAGTTCAAGGATCCTCCATTGGAGCGCCTAGCCCAGATGGCTATAGATTGAAAGTTTTAAAGCTAAGTGATGTCTCTTAGGTGAATTCCTAGCCCAAGTGCATGTGTTGGGAAAAACTCTTTGGCTCTGGCGCCTAGAATTGGGAGCTTTGTAAGATGCACCAATTGATGAAACATTTCCATTTTGCGCCTAGAATAGAACTCTCTCACATAGTTGAAATTGACTTGATAGAAGGAGATAAGTCTTAAGGACTAGTTTGGCGCCTCACTTGCCTATCTCACCTTTAAAATGCGCTTTGGTTGATGATCATCATTGATGGTGCCTAGTGAAATGAAAAGCTATTTGCATCTCCAGAGGATCAAAATTGGATTAGGAGATCATCCTTGCAGTTGAGATTGACAGAGAAGTGTTAAAGGAATCACTTCAAATGGGCACCTAAGCTAGTTGAGGCGCATATCAATTCCACTGTAACTCCAGACTGACGCTTAGGATCCAGTCATCTCCTAAGGCGCAGTTCCATTCACCCATGACCTCGCTTGGCATCTAAAACTTGGAAACTCCTTTGGAAAGCTCCTGTTGCGCCTAGAAGATGAGTTTGGGATATCAACTTGCAAAAGGCTTAGAAACTCTTCAAAGATGTTAGGTACAATCCCATGGCACTGGAGCTCAGTTTTGGCGCCTTCAAGGAATAGCACATGAAGGAACTTGGGAGGTCAGGTGCTTGTAAAAGGGAACACCTTGGAACATCTTCCAGGGGTTGAAGTAGTAAGAAAACATCAAGTGAGTCTAGGCGCACTCCCTTGTGTGAACAGTTTAGCTTTGGCACCTAGCCACAGAGTGAGCCAGAAGAAGTAGTTTGGACATTAGAAGATAGGCACTCATTCTACAATGAAGCATTCCACCTTCCTAATCAACAAAGACTTGAAAGAATTGACAAAGGAAGCTAAGGCGCACCTTCTACTTGTTTCCACCTCCAGAATGCGCCTAACCTTAAAAGGGGGTTCAAAGATGTTTGTTAGACCTTTTCACTCAAGGCGCTCACCTTAGGTGCACTTTCTAAGTCCTTGTCACCTCAAGGAAACACCTAGTTTGGAAGGCACTTGCCCTGTTCTCCACTCCTTTCAATTGGCGCCTAGAACACAGAATGCATGAAAGGAGCGCCTAGACCTCCAGAGGGCTCATTTGGGCGCCTAGCATTTAAAACACTTTCATAATGATGATGTTTTGGCGCCTACTCTTGGAAACAATCCAGAGCATCCATAAACTCTAATTGGCGCCTAATGTTGACAAGGTGCAACTTTAGGAGGAGGTCACCTCAACTTGGCGCCCAAGTCAGAAAAACCTGTAAATCCTTCAAATATGCGCCTACCTTGTGAGGTGATGAGTTGAACATTCCAAATCTTCAAATGTTGCTCAAGTAAGGAAGACATTGTAACATCAAGGCTTCAAGGCCTGTCCTTGTATTTCCATTGAATGAGTTGTACTTCATGCTATTGAAAGCATTTTCCATGTAATAAGACATTGCAAGTTGATTGAATCAAGTAACAAGACAAGTACCCAACTCTAATGTTGTTTCATTCAAATAGTTATCTTGATGTATATCTTTATGTTATTGAAGTAGTTGATGAATTGTTAGCAAGTAAAAGTGTTTAAGTAAGGAAAAAATTTCGTAGAACTAGTTGGGTATCTTACACTTACACCATGCCTATCCATCAAACATCACAATGCAATCAAAATCCTAACAACATGCCCATGATCCAAGATCAAGTGCAATCATGCAAATATATTATCAATCACAAGCCTATTAAGAATGAACTAGAGTCTTCTAGTACCATACTTTTCCATCAAACACCATCATGTAATCCATGGCCTATCAAGCCTATCAAAGAAAATGCAAACATCCTATGTAATACAATCAGACTTTAAATATTTGAAGTAGCCATCTACAAATATCCATTCAAAAGTGGATTTATAATGCAAGTATGGACGCCATCAATAAAAAAGATATGTATTAACCAAATATCCATATACGAATACATCAATATCTGTCGATATAAGTATAACATATATACAAAATAGCCATATAGGCTTACAAGAATGCCATATAGGCATACAATGTCAACTATGTACAATACAAAATATATGTCCACAAATGCCATATAGGCATACAACAGAGGAACACAATAAAAAGTCATTCCCCTCTGGCTGGTGAAGAGAATAAATCACGAGCAGCCTTTGATCTTCTAGGGGATGGAGACATGCATGTGGGTGGTCTACTACGAACCCGAGGGCTACTCCTCCTATTTAGTTCTTCCTGCACCTTTACCTATTACAAAAAAAAGTAGACATTAATATATAGAAATTACATGTTATAAAAAAATGAAACATTTAACAAAATAATCACTTACCGCTAACATATAATCTGTCTCCTCGCTTGCCTCAGTAGCAGGAATAGGCCCTGGTGATGTCATGTCCTATAGAAACCATCCAGATAGAAATTAAACTTCAAATCAATAATCTTTTGATTTTTCAAAAATAGACAACTATAACAATGAATGTAAATTGAAATTTACTAATCTGCCTCATACCCCTGTCAATGCCATAGAGCTATGAATCGCAGAGGCCACACCCTGCTCCATTGCCCTATGAACATGGGGAGGTGTATCCGCAGCTTGCATCATCTGGAAATAAAACAACATTATTCAATTACGAAAACTATAATAGTGATGCAAATCATGGCTCCTAACATACACACATGTTCATCTAAACATGGAAGTACACACAATAAAACACACAAATCACATACAAAAATTTAGTAAGTACAATTCATTCATTAAACTATTTATTTTATTACCTCCGTAAAGCTTTGAAGTCCACCACCGCTGGCAAGTGTTGCCATGAAATCTACAGTGTTAACCTATTCAACATCCAAAATCAGAAATTAGAATACCATTCATATAACGATGCTATTCACATGTAATATTTATAATTGTTTACTAGTTACATACCTCGACAGTAGATGATCTAGTGAAAAATGTAGGTGGAGAACCACTGAAAACTGCATCGACGCTATGACCCTGAAATTTTATTAAAATCATCAATTTAAATTAGTTAATCTTGTATTTCAAAAATGAAATTTAATAAATTAAATTCAATAAACTTGCTAATATTTACCTGAGTATCAAGGCCGAAAGTCTCACTCAGGAGGGTATCTGTCATCACCATCTGCTCAGCTGCAGATGTAGCCTGTGCACCTGCATCCTGACTGTCCATGGGGTCATAACCACAGGCTGACCCGCAAGCCTGGCAAGTATGCGGTGGGACCCTACTCCTCGCACTATCTCCCAACCCACTCTGTGTTGCAGGATCGGCATGCTCTATGATGCTCTGGGTCAAGGCACTAATCGACCTCAGTGTATCGACCTCAACACTCTCCTTGACAATGGAAGGGATAGAAACATGCTCGTGGGCTGGTTTGCTGATTACTCATCTCACTACCCACTGTGGGTTAAGACGTGCCCCTGGTCTATCCTGTGCTGAGCCCCCACCTCTACCCTGGAAGTCCCGCATATCAAAATAGTTTGGCACTTTATTGAGGACAAACTCGCAGTAGAGTTTCCTCAAATAGTATTGCGGGACCTCATTGTTATTGCATGGAGGATGGTCAAAAACCATCCACCACCTCTGCTCGAAATTGTCCCTTATCGCTTGGTTGTTGCACCAATGGATAGGGAACCTCTTGCATGTAATGGGTGGAGGTTGATTTGTTTGTGGGTTTGTGAAAATTGAACACAAGTCTATTTTTGTAATTTATAATTTTTTGACATCTTGGTATGACAATTTATCTGCATAGTAATCTCTAAACTCTCTCTTTTTATCAATCCAACTAGTTATTTGCTTGCTAATTGTATTTACATTTGATAACATAGACTCAAGAGATTCGGCAAGCGTGGACCTATGCAAGGTTGAAGTGGAAGGATCTTTCAACCTTGCAATTATATCTTCAATTTGTTTTTTGTTGTTTTCAATTTCCCCCATTATATTATCTTGTGTTCCAGGGGCATGTCGAGGAATGAATGGAGGAGGTTGTTGTTCTGCAGGTATTTCCTCCTTAGGATTTTGTGGATTTTGAGGAGGAGGAGGAGGAGGAGGAGGAGGTGCATTAACATTTCCTACAATTAACGAAATATACATCAAAAATCAACAAAAACCTACCTATTTAGGAAGAAATTCAAACAAAAAAATAAAGATAACTCACCCCTTTGGCGTGCTCGACATCGCGGTGGCATTTTAGCGATGAATCGACAAGCCTTTTGTGTTGATTGGCATTTTGTAGAACGCGAGTGCGTTTTTGAGGGTTTTGAAGCCGCGGGCGGAGGAGAAATTCAGAATGAAATGAAATGACTGCTTTTTTTTAATTTATAGAACGTTATAACGCGCTCGCATTATGGCTTAGTAATGACGAGCCTAAGGCTTGTCATTGCCAAGCCATAACGCGAGCGCGTTATGACTTAAATTTTTTTGAAAATTTTTTGGCCACTTTTTGGCTCCCCATCTTTTTGCACTTACCCCCTAATCGTTCTTAACTGCGTTTGCAAAAGAGCCTATAGAAGTCCCATTAGGCTTCCCATCGGAGGTCAAGGAAGGACGTGGGGAATCAATAGCCAGTACCTCCGACAGAGCCCTAACACATCCAGAAGCCCCTTCAATGTCTATGCCTAAAGCCCTAGAATTCAGAAGCGACGCCTTCTTCATATTACAACTTTTGCCATTGGCAGATGTGATAGCCTATTGATCTTTAGAGTGCATAGATGCTCCCACAGTCCTGCAACGCATGCCATCTTCGTCACTCGAAGCCCTAACCTCACCCACTACAGAAGTCCTCGGTAAAGCTTTATTTTTCAACAGTGACCCCATCTCCATTTTTAGATCTATTTTATTTTTAATATATATATATTTAATATTATTAAATATATAATATAAATATTAAATATATACAATAAATTTATTAGTATATAACAAATATATTAAATTATTATATAAAATAATAATATAAATTATAAATCATAATAAGAACTATTTTATGAATTTAAATTAGATTTGTTTGAATTTTATTTAAAAATAGAAGAAAATTTGAACAAAACTTCTCAATATTATAGAGTTAAAATAACATTCCAAAAATAGATGAATACATAAAATTAATAAACAAATCTTTTATGTAATTGTAAAATCCTAATATAATATATTATATTGGACTATATCCTCCAAAACATTTATAAAATATTGAGTTATTTCTTACTATAATTTTTTTGCTAAATAGATATGTATTTAAATCTCATGAAAATTCATTTGCCTACAAGAATATGAGTTTCATCATTCAACTTACATCAACTTGAATGTTCTCAAGCATATAAAAAATCTCCAAAATATTATAAAAATTAAATTTCCACATTAAAGCCAAGAAGTTTGGTAGGATACCAATATACAGATGGTCATAATCTATCATAGTAAAAATGACAACATTTACCACATGGACTATCTTTGCATGTAGCTCCCACTTTTAGCATTGTCACTTGTCGTGGACTGAACAACTTTTTTGAACACTTGAAAAAAAGATGCAATGCTCCAGGTTACAACATGCCTCCTATGTATGTAGGCTTGCTCAGTGAAGTAAAAACTGAAATGGAATTATCTTCTGAACCCACTAGCAACCTTAGAAATTCTTCACGAAGGGGGATATCATGTTTTTTTCTTTAGGTTCTTTGGTTATGCCCAATTCAACTCACCTGTAGGCTAGAGATTTAGGCATCTCTAGTAATATCAATTGGTATTATTTTTAATTTATTTACATCATATGTATTTGGTTTTATCTTTTGTTTTGATGTTGGTATTGATGGACATGTTCGAAGCATATATGGGTGGTTATGGCTTGTTAACAACATGAATTGAGAAATCATGTAAATTGCATCCTACCTACTTGTGCTAGAATGAGAGCTTTGGAACATGGCATGGACATCCATCAAAGGATAAAGGAATGGGATTTTTGACAGATGTTATAGTTACAACTTCCATATTGGATGCTAGGCATAGCCAAGTTATGTGACACATGTGGGGCAACCTCCATTTAAATTTTGAATAGGTTCTTAAATGGCTTGACAAGGCCATTATGTCAACTCAATTTTTTATTTCTTTTTCCAATTGTTTTTCCTTGTTAAGTGAACCTTTGTCAAGAATTCTCCTTTTAGACCACTTTCTTATTAAATTTTGCATTGAATTAAAGTATTTTGCTCCCAAGCACAAACAGATGTGCAATTCTTCTTAAATACCTCTCTACTAAGTCATCAACCCACCATGGCCCACATCTAACATGTCTAGAACTTGGACCCCATCCTCATCTTGGATTACTAACTTGTTATCTCCAACTACTTGGATTGTGTGTGGTGACTTTAATATGGTGGATGATGTGTCTAACAAATGTGGTGCATTGCCTTTGCATTGGAAAACTAGAAAGAGAGGCCCAGTTTCTCATGTTGTAATAAATTGTGCCCATTATATTCTAATATTGGATGCCACCATAGCCAATTTATGTAACATGCATGGGGCAACCTCCATTCAAGTTTTTAATAGGTTCTCAAATGGCTTGACAAGGCCATGATGTCAACTCAACCTTTTTTTGTTTTTCTAATTTCTTTTCCTTGTCAATTAAACTGTTGTTAACAATTGTCCTTTTAGACTACTTTCCTGTTAAATTTTGCATTAAATGGTAGTATGTTGCTCCCAAACCCAAAAACATGCAGTTCTTCTTAAATACCTCTAAGCTACTAAGTCATCAACCCCCCATGGCCCACATTCGACATGTTTGGAACCTAGACCCCCATCCTTATCTTCAAAGTAGTTGGATAGACTGGTGGAACACTATCATAACTTGTACCTCCATATTTTTATGCATCTATGGGTGCAAGCTATCCAAGTTTCACCACCTAGCTTATGAGTCCACCACCATTGAGCTCCACCAAGCCACCACTAAGCTTGAATCTTGACCCTTTCCTCCTTCTCTGCAACTTCATATTGTAAGACTTTATCAACAAAAGTAGATTGCAGACAAGCATTCTACCAAAGGGGCTCAAATCAAGGCTCACATGCATTGGCTCAAACTTAGAGATAGAGTTTCCAAGAAATTTTTCCTCTCCTTTTAAGAGATCCCCATTCCTTTCAAGTGATCAAACACATTAAAGAAGGCTCCCAACTCCTTGAAGAACCATTTTCCATCAATCAGGCCTTTATCTACCATCATGAATAGGTTTTCAAAGCTCAAGATGTATCTCCAAAGTGAGATAATGCTCTTTCAAATGCATTCAAGTGGTCCCTTAAATTGGGTCTCCCATGTTCATAGAACCTTGTGTGATCAACTTCTCACTTAGGAAGACATTCGTCAAGCTACTTTTTCCATGGCCAATGATAAAGCTCCTATATGGGATGGCCTTCCTTGTGAATTCTACTAAATTCCTTATGAGATATGCTTGATAATGATCTCTATCAAGTTTATCTAGAAGCACACAATTCAAAATCCTTAGGCAACATGATTAATAAAGGAAATATTAAGTTCATACCTAGGTCTCAAGATCTAGAGAATATTTATAATTAGCAATCAATCACTTTGGTTAATGTTTCCTACAAGATAATTGCCAAGGATCTTACCCTCAAGCTACGCCATTGCCTTCCTTTGATTGTTCAACTAGAGTAAATTGGGTTCGTTAAATCTAAATATATTTTTTATAATATCATTGTTGTGTGGGAAGGAAAGAAGTGGGCTAGACATTCTCAATAGCAAGTCATCTTTGTCAAAATTAATTTTTCCAAAGCTTATGATCACATAGAATGGGCTTTCATTCTTCCTATGCTTTAGGCTTTAGGATTTGGCCCCAAAATTTTTGGCACTATTCAAATACTTTTTGTTGATGCTTCTATCTGCATCACCATTAATAGCCACCAATCTTATTTGTTTGGGATATTTTGTTCCATCCAACAAGGATACCCTCTTTCTCATGCTTTATATGTTCTTGTTGTTGAAGGCTTTGGATCTCTTTTGGATCATTCTATTTCATAAAACCTGGTTAAAGGTATCATTCTCCTTGATTTCTCTCAACAACTTGTCAATGGCATTTTTCTTATGACTATTTCCTCACTCTTTGGGAGGATGAAGACAATGCCACTTAGGCACTTTAATTTTTGGATACATGTTTCCTTGCCTCTAGTTCAAGTATTCAATGGTAGAAGACTCAATGTTATAGACAATCCTTCTTGCCTAAACTAGCTTGGCTTAATTTCTTTGGTTGGAAGTGGATTGATCATGGAGAGGTCTTCATGTTCCTTGGCATTCCCTTAACCTTCCAAGCTTCTCCATCTACTTTATGGTAGGTTGTTATCAATTAGGTGGAAAAGAAGATAACCTATTGGATCACTATTTCATGCCCCTTGCATGAAAATTTTTATATTTTTTCTAAAGTTATAGTGGCTACCCATGTGTACTATTCTTTATGCTAGGTGCCTTCTAAAGATTCCTATCAAAAGCTAGAAAAACTCTAGAAATATTTCTTATGGGATTTGTTTGACCAAGGTCAAGACTTCCATCAAGTTGCCTAGGAATTCTATTGCCTCCCTCATGACTCTGAAGGCCTGGATCTTATTAATATTTAATGTCAAGGGATGACCTTATGTGCTAAATGGATTATTCGAGGCCTTAATGGAAATGAAGCTGTAAAATCCTACTTTGTCATTGTATTTCTTATGGTGTACAAACTATGAGCAAGGCTTGGTGGGGATCTTAGCTTCCATACTATTCTCATTATGTAGGAGCCTATCCAAATCCAAGGGACCTTTGTGGTGAAAAGTATATGGAAATCCTAGGAGGCCATTAAGCCATGGCTCTTATGTAATGGAAATGAATTTAGGATTGGTTTGTCCATTTAAATCAATAGTCTCTATGATGGTCACTTATGAACACTTGCCAAGATAAACCTCTAGCTAAAGTTCCTTGGGTTCATGCTTTAAAATTTTATAATAGAGGCATTAAGACTCTCCCAGATCTTTTTTCAAAACTACTAGAAATCTTCTTTCTTGGCCTGAAGCCAAATTGAAGTATAGACTCACTAATCAAGATCATAAGTCCTGTTAGACTATTGTTGCACAAATTTGGGATCAAATATTTTAAATCTTGATGCAAAGATTGGAAATGGTATCCTGATACACTATTTTGTAACTATAAACCTCACAAAGGTTATGCTTAGCCTTCACCACATTTGCATATGGTGCACAAACTTGATGATAGATGGGCTATTTGATTCTCAATAGATACATGGCAATGGAGGTTTCAAACCATTTGGAAAGTTATTATTGAACCGAACCTTGCTTATTTTTCTTGGTGCATTCTTTATTATAATCTTCCTATTGGTTTCAAATTGCTTCATTTGGGAGTTTTTAATTTCTATTGTTCTCAAAGCATCAAGAAACTCCTAATCATCTCTTTTGGTTTTGTCCCAGAGCTCAAGCAACTTGGAATTAGATTCACGATTTTTTAAACCTTTTAGGCTTGAGCCATTTTCTTGGCATATGATTCTCCTAAGAGACTCGCCCATAATCCTTGTAAAATTCACACAAACATGGCATGCTTTAAGAGCATAGATTTTTTTTGGAACATAGAAAGATAGGAATTCTGCACTTTTTTCTCGACATGTACTACTGATAGAAATTTATCAATATTGTGATGCCTCGTCATGCAACCCCAGAGTGTTAGACAACAAGAGAAAATAATACAGAATTTTTTTTTTTGAAGCCACAATAAGCATTATACATTGAAATACAACATTCACACAACATTAAATGCTATGCACAGCTAACACCTCTAGGGCACAAAACTGCATTAGTTAGAATAATAACCATACAAGTGCTATACAACACCATGCAACACAAGAATAATACTTTATACATTAGCAGAGATAAATGTTTACCAGATTCCATACAAGGTTACAAGGCTGATTAGATCGGTTACAAATGATACAATTGTGAATGATTACATCAACTCAGAAAGTGTAAAACAAATCTGGAGCTGGAACACTTCTGCACTGGACTCGAATTGAAAATCCAAGAAGACCAATGGATAGCTCTGCCACCCAACCATGTGGAACCCTGAGGTCCACCCCTCTGAGCTAGGAGATAACATCGAGGCTCCACTAGGCCAAAGTTACAACAATGAATACAACAACAAGATACAGACTCCAAGCGGACAAACAGGATAACAAGGTTGCACAGACAAGATAGTACTCACCAAAACAAGACAATCAAATCATCAAGATAGGATTAACCATCAAGACAAGTTTGCACTCCAGAGGTAACAATAAAATATAAAATAGGAAGTAACTATGCTACAGTAGGGAGAGTGTCATCGCATGGTCCTATCATGGGTTTTCCAGGCTATCTCTCACTAGAAGCTGGCCCCCATCTATGGTTTTCCTAGCGACCTCTCTATAGGCACCGGACCCATAGGGTGACACATGCGGAGTCAAGACATCCTCTCATGGAGACAAGGAGGTCAACCTTGCCAACCAGGTCTTCTCATCCCATCCGTAGCCTGTGAGAGCACTCAAGGCATGCGTGAGGCATCATACTTATCTTGTTATGTGGATCACTACCCAACCCACCTAAATCAATTATTTTATTTATCACTTGCTTACCACTTCCATGGGGTTTTCTAGGTAGCTACTTTGGGCACCGGCCCCACCATGGAAGTCACTTCCCACATACAACTAGCACTCCTGAACAGTATCCAAGACAAAACATACAAGGGCAAGGGAAACTGATAACATCTGATTTTTACAATCCAACACTTCCAATTCCCATTTCAGTAATAAAACTTTTTCCTTACCCATAAAACCACTAAAATCAAGGATCATCAGGACAGAATGACAATAATATTGATTGAAGACCCAAAAGGTCTAACCTCTGGAGTTGGTAATTGCACACCAGGTCACTTACATAAATCCGTCTCACAACATAAAATGAGGATATAGATGATTTACGACGTGTCTTATAACAATATGACTCAAGACAAAAATAACACAATAACTCGGTTGTATCAATACAAAATCCGACACAAAACAAATAAGAAATTCTGACCATACTAAAATAACAACAATAGATGGTATAAACCAACAATCGGCTCAAAGTTTTTTTTTACTCTCTCTAAAATGAAGTTAAATAACATATACTATGAAATCAACCATTTACGTAGCACGTATTAGTATATTACAAGCATGACTATCAAATTAATATTTAACAAGGTAATCAATACTTGATCATCACAATATTGTTACCTCATGAAATTAGAAATAATAATTCAAATCACTCTAAAAATTTCTATCTCTATATTTATTTACTAACTAACGTATTATGGAAATAACTACCTTATATACATCATTACTCCCAACAAGGAAATTCCCAAACAAGACCATATTAAAATTTGACTCAACGTAACACCAATGAGTGACATGGATCGACAACATGGAAGGACAAAAATAACCAATATTGTTTCATCTACTAATTGCATAGTCGTTACCATAAAAACTTAAACTAATTATTTATTTACTTACTAACATTTACAACAAGCATATTCCAATACATAACTAACAATTTTACATTTAACAAGATGGCAAAAGTATAGCTAATATTTAAAGACCATATGAGTCTAGTATAAAAATTCAAATAACTCTAACTCATTATTTAATTCCAAAATAAATAACATATTACAGAATAACCATTAACAAAATTATATTTAATAAAATGAGCACAACTTAATTATTAAACTACTTGCATATACCAAAAAAAAAAAACATTAATTAAATAAGTTTAATTCTAAAATGATACACTACTAACATATGAACCTTCTAATATCAACTTCTCTCTAATATTGACTTAATAAATCCAAACTACACTCAAAACTAGAAGTTTCCCTAATAGCAAGATTTCCTCCAAGCCTTCTATTTAAAATCAATAACAACAATTAACTTTTCTATGAGATCAAATTGAAATTTTGGTTGCAAAAGAAGCACATTCCACCATTTTCATTTGGAAAAAATAAAAAGAAATGTTTGAGGTATGGGAATGAAAATTCATCTGAGGTCAAGATAGAGAATAACCAGAGCATTTTAATGGATTGGCAGAGGAGAACTGACTCAAGCTTCAGAGGAAAATAGAGATATCACAGGTAAGATTCAAGATTTCAATCATATTATTTTCATTAAGTAAATTTTAGGCACAAAACAAGATACAGAGAAGACAAAGAGGAACCCAAACAATCCACAGAAGTTGCAAGCTAAAGGAAAATTAAGAAACATAAAATTTCATTCAAAAGAAGGCAATGAGAGGGCCATACAATGTCCCAAGAGAGGGCAGAAAAACTTCAAAAGAAAATTGCACCAGATTTCTCCAAAGTCGTACGGTCTAGGTCTGACATGGAGGAAAGTGAGCAGAAATTTTAACCACAAGGAAAATAAAGGTGGGGGTCTCCTATGCCGTACGGTCAAAGGCAAAACTAAGGTTTTTTTCTCAATCTACAACAACATATTCATACATTCAAAGACTTCTATTGCTAAGGTAACACAATTTGTGTAATTTACCATATGGTTAAATTGTTTTCTAAGGAATAAAGCCAGAGCTTCAAATCTTGGTAAAAAAAATTCTGAGAAACAAGGTTGGATGAGGCCTTACTACGGCATGGAGAGTAACTGAGGAATGAGGTAAGAACTGGAAGAATGATACAAATGGGTTATTTCCTTTTTAATTTGGGTCACTTTGCAAGATTTTACAAATGATTGGACTCCAAGATTCCAAGAAGGTTTTAACCAAGGAGTAAACCACCAGAAGAGTAAATTTGGAAGTAGCAACAGAGATAAAACATTGATGGCATCAAAGTGCAACTCCTAAGATGAAGGTGTGGTCAGGCAACTGCATTCGAACACACAGTGCATAGAACAATTCAAGCTACAATGAGATTTAAATTCCAAGCCACAGAATGCAAATTTCACACTCAAGCACAGAACGATCATACTACAATAAAAATTAAATTCCAACTATAGAAATACAAATTCCACACACACAGAGTCAACAAAATTATACCCAAATTTTAGTCCCCTTCAGATCTTCTCTGTTTCTCGCCACCAATTCTTTTTTTTTTCCCCAAATGTCTCTCTTTTTTCCCCCTTTTCACAACAACCCCCGAGTACCATTAAAACCCAAAGCCACAAACATGCATCCGTTACCAAAATCCCCCACTCCTCCAGAAATTTTAAAATTTTACTAATAATAGAGATTTCACAAATCTGAGAATTCACATTCGACAACTCACCACCATAAATTCTTCACTAAAAAATATTCCTAAATCAACTATATACTCATTCCCTGAACCAACAACTTATGACACAAATATTTTGAAATTAACAAATTGATTAATTTTAATCTATTTTAAAATTTTGCTAAAGTGTTATTTCAAATTCTAGGCTAAACAAAATACTATCCAATTAAACCTATTAAAAGCATTATTATTTTAAATAAAAATTCATTAAAGTATTATCAAACTACACATAGGCACAACTTAAAAAAAAACTCAATAATACTCCACAACACCTGACAACCAACAAGGACCACACATCACATCATGACATATGACTCCAACAGAAGACTAGGACTGACCTAGCAGAGTAAACCTCGTGTTATCTCCCATCACCGATACCCATTGGTGCAAGAGCCCGCTCAAACCTGCTATATTAGGTGGAGTCGAGGCTTGGTACCTGCAGCCTACATCAAAACAATAGGTTGAATATGATCAAGTACATAAATGTCTATACACCCAGAGTCAGAGAATCGTGGCGTAGTAGGGTGCTTGAAGCGAGTAGTACTACACCGTCCCTGCTCTTGAAACACAACAATAATCCACTTTATTTGAATTCAGATATCAATAGATCGAATAAAACATGATAATATTAAACCATTACTAAACATGTCAAACTCATCATAACTGGAATAATAATAATATCATCATGAACTCAAAGCACATGTCAAAACCATATTAGTCAAACATTGTCCATCATGATCAAAACAAACATAAACTATAAACCTACTAATCCAAGCGTCTCAGAACTATCAATAAGCAATGGAAGAACTAACAACTATCTTAGATCAACAAAGAGTAATGTAGAACTAACAACTATCACAAGCCAAAAACGAGGGGGCATTACAAATATATTCTAAATCTATGATATGATCTAATGTGTTGATGTAGATACAAGTGCAAGCTAATAAATTTGCACTTGAAGTGACCCACCTACACGTTATTCTTGATCATTGGAGCAATAGTCCTTGTACAATTGCCAAAGTGCCACTAACTTTCCCCTCTAACAAGGGTCCATCCCCTTTGCAAGAGCATCGATGTAGCCGTAGTCAACAATCCCGTGGGCATGATGCTCCCATGCTTCTAAGCATAAAGAATGTGGCCACAATGCTCATGGATAGTCCCAGTCCTTTTGTCAGCGTTCAACCTCTCCTCTGCATCGCTCCAAAGGAACTCCTAGTTGGCGCAACAGTGGCAAATTCCCTTGGCTCACTCTCACTATCTCTAGACTACTAGGGTTGCTAGTCAACACCTTGACGAAGTGCAAGCTAATGAGTATAAGTCTTATGGTGCTCTCACTAGCTAGGAGCTCATTCTTAATGAGCAAGATAATCAGAATGTGTGGAAACTAGATGACTATGACCTACATCCTGGTACTAGTGCTTTAGCTCTCATTACTTAACAACTATGTTTGTTTCTCTTTAATATGATATATAAGGCTCCACCTTGCTTAGACTTTAGGGTGTGACTATCTCCACCCACCCTTTTTTTATGTTATATTGTATTTTTAAAAACTTTTATATATTTAATATAAATGTCCATTTCATTAAAAAAAATAATCAATAGATTATTTATTATTTAAAATGTTTAAATTATTTAAAATTTTTTCCCATAAATAAAATTGTTCTCTGGAAAAAATTGTGAAAATAGAAGAGATTAAACAGTCACTTATTTATTATGCCAAGAGGCATTCTACAGTCACAGGGTGGAGGAGAGCACTCATTTTCCATGTAAATATATAGCAAAGAAATTTTTTAAAAAAAAAGAAATTGAAAAAATAAAAATAAAAACCTAAAAAGAAATTGGAAAAAATAAAAAGTAAAAATAAAGGAAAAAAAAGTGGAGAAAATCACAAAAACTATGGAACCAAAAAAAATTGAAAAAATATAAAAATTAAAAACCAAAAAATAAATTGAAAAGGGGTGGAGAAATCAGAAAAACTATAAAAACTCTAAAAAACTAGAGAAAAAAAAGGAAATAAAATAAAATAAAAAATGGAAACCTTAAAAAAAAAAGTGGAGAAAAAACACAAAAAACATACAAAACTAAAATATTTCTAGCATACTATAGATATATTTTTTAAAATATAAATATATTAATTATTAAAAACATTTGAGATTTGAAATAAAAAAAACGATAGTGTGGATATGGAGCTTTTTCACTGGCCCATGTACATAACTGCTCTACTTTCTCACACTATTTTTTCTAACATACTAAATTATTTACATAAACTCGAGTACAATTTTTACTTTTACAATAAAAATAAAATAATTATTTATCACTTTTCTAAACCAGTATAATCTTCTTTCTTTCCCACAGCTTTTTACCTAGTCAACTCTATCAAAAATTGAAAATAATGCCTGATAATTCAGATAATTTCTCTATACAAAGATTACCAGACAGCCCAGTAATGACAGTGCCATCTTAACATTTGCGCTTCCTTGTAAACCTGCCCATTTTGCCGCTTGCTCTTTCTTTTTTGTCCGCTGCCAGGAATTGGCCTTCCTTTTCACTGCCTACCTGGATTTCTATGTGTTCGCTTGCCTGAATTTCATCTTCACTCCCGACCATGTCAGCTGAATGCTTGGCATCTGCAAGGAACGAGTTTATGTCCATAAAACCCCCGCCGTCCTCTCCTGCCGGGAACTTTTCTAAATCTTCGTCGTTAAACAGAATGTTGCTCAGAGAACTTAACCAGAGGCCGAAAGAATCCTGCTGCTTTTCGGTAAGAGCTTCTTCGTTCTTACCATCTTTGTCAAAAGACGGCAATGGTAACACATCGGTGGGCTCTCCCTCAGCTGAGAGAGGGAGCAGAAAATCGTCCAAGCAAATTCCTGGCGACTCAGGCCATCGCTGGAGAATCACCTCCCAATCAATGTCTGTTTGCTCACAGAACTTATCCTCCATTTTGCCTTCCATAACCACATAATAAGATGTAAGTTTTTGCTACTTTAAAATTCTCATGCACATTTACAGTTAAATGGTATCAATATATTGCCTTGTTATCTATTATTAAAAAAATAAAACAGATTATCCGTATAAATCACAAAAACTGTGGAAAACACAAAAAAGTATTGACAATAAATATATATTTTTAAATATAAATATACTAGTTTTAAACTAATCTGCAGTTAACTCACTATCTACCACAAATGTCTCTTGGCATTTAAATTGAATACACTGTAATGTTTCCTTTGGGTGTAACTGTTCTTACCGCAACGAAAGCGAGGTCAATGTCTGTGCACTGATTGCAATAAGATTTTTATTTGCACTTGTATGGCCGCCTCATGCGATGTACCAATTTGATATGAACTACTGCAGATCTTTCTCAAACACGTACCAAACATGTATGCGCGGATGTGAAGACATTAATATTGACATAGATGGGTCTAAGGGTAGTTGATGAACTTGAGATTTAGGCCTCAAATCCTAAAGTGGCTTGGTAAACTTTATATAAAATGCTATCTACTAGCAGACACAATGCATTCAACTTAATAAATGCCATTGCCGACCTAACCATCCGCTGATCAACGTGCCTACCCAATTGCTCTTTATGTTGTATGTCTGTATATTTAAATGTCAATTCTAAATAGTTTTTATTTCTTTTTTTAAGGTTACTACATAGATGTTTCTCCTCCCTACTGCCACGCCTCTTGACATAATTATTGTAATGGATAAAAGAAAATAAACTTTTTTTAATCTCTAATTTAGTCTAATTTAATGATATATAAATAAGTATAAATTAGTTTAGATAGATAAAATGATGAGTTGATATTAATATTTTGATAATTTGTAATGATTAATAATGTACTTAACTAGATAAATAAAGATGGTTTAAGATTGATATAAATATAAAATTGATATGCCTCTAAATTTTAGAAATGTAAATAATAGATTAGTAAATTGACTAGGAATCAGAATATTTGGTTGTGATTGTGTAAGGATGAGTTTGACTATTAGGGACAAATCCACACTCACAAAGTTGTCTTGTGTGATTGTGTGATTTGCAAACTATTTTTTTTTTTTGCTTCACCTAATATAGTGGGGTTTGTTCTACTCTACCTGAATATTTGGGGACTCGGCAATATTTAAAAATACCATAAAGGATTGTCATTATAAGTCACAAGGAGATTTTGCCTAGATCAATCCTCAAAAATTGAACAACATAAAAAAAAACAATCTTTAGTCATGCAAATGCTTCTAAAATGATTATGCAGAGCTAGATTCCTTTTAGAGCACCAATTGAAGTGTGTAGAGGTGAACGATATTAGAAATATTTTACTTGATTCCTAAATGATCAAAATGTATGCATTTAAATACAAGGACATAGCAACATATAATGCAAACTTGTGTTTAATCAACCCTAGGTGAGAAAGGTAAAGGTGGGAAGTTTCCCACATTTGAAATTTTAAAAATTAAATTTGGGTGGGATGAGTCTACAACCACGAGGATGACTCCATAACTACAAACTAGTCCTAGGACAAAAAGGGCTAGATCATAGTGAGTGATGTGCATGCATGGAAGTGTGCACATAGGAGTAATAAATAAGTGGATAGGGCAAATGTATAAGTGTGTGCGAACATAGAATGGAGATAGGTGGTAGGTACATAGAAATATGTGTAAATTTGGTAGGTGGATAACATTAAGCAAGGGACTTGACTTTGCACAAAATTATGTCATTTGTCAATATGTCTATGTATCAAAGCACTCCCCTCTAAATAGGCACAAAACTAAATGGGAAATAACATGGGTATGTAAATTTCACTATTACATTTTACCCCCACTTTAAGGTCCATGTGAATCCTAGAATGATCATGCATCTCAAAGTATGTCACACTCACAAACATGCATGTAAAGTAACTATTCAGATATGCAAAGGATATTACCTAAGGTCCATATATATCTAATCATGAAATGACAAGGGACTAATAATGTTTCCCATGACATGGGAAACAAAGATGGCGATGCGACCCTTAGTGGCTAAGAACACTTGTGTAAGTATAAAGGCACTAAGGAAAGGCATACCCAATGTAACATCCAAGAGCATGAACACACAAAGGTCAATTTAAGGCAATTAGTCCCTTGTGATATAAAATCCAAACTATAGGAAAGGGCCTAAAAGAAGGCCTACATTAGGGGAAATTTACTTATAAAATGGATCTCCTAAGAAAATCCAAAAAAAACAAAACTTTTCTCATATAATACAATTAAATAAATATAAATTAATTAACTACATGGGTTATGTGGGGTCAGGGCTTAAATTTGATGGCCGTATGGTCGTATTTGACTATTTTTACCATAAAATACAATCAAAATTTTAAAAAGATTGTATCACATGAAAGGGTAGATTTTAGATAGAACATCAAAATTTGTATGGAGTTATTCTGATATATGTATTTAGTTTTTATATATATTATTTTATAATAAAAATATGTCTTAATATTCAAAGGGCAAGTTTGAGTAGCTAACCGTCATGAAAAATTTGTTTGACAGCAAGGTCGACTGTCAAATTTAGGCCCTGTGTGGGGTCACCTATTTCTATTATAATTCTTGTAAAACTCAAGTTCACATTTCTTTTTATATTATTTCTTTTCTTGATTTATTTTCTATTTTCTATTTTATTTTTAAGTTATATTTTAATATATAGACTTTCTAAATTAAAACTCAAGTTCACTTTTTTTTTAATCCATTTTCCATTTTTTATTTTATTTTTAATTTATATTTTCTTTTCTTGATTTATTTTCTATTTTCTATTTTATTTTTAAGTTTTTTTTAAAAGATACACTTTCTAATTTCATGTTTTAAACTCAGGTTTTACTTAAAGAATGTACTAAAAAGTAGTTTATATTTTTTAAATGTATATAAAAAATAAAAATGAACATTTTAAATAACTTTTTAATTTTCCTTTCTCTAAAATATAAATAAATATTTGTTAGTTTTTTATCTTCCTATTATTTTCCTTATAAAACTCAAGTTTACTTTTTCTTTTTCTATTATTTCTTTTCTTATTTTTTTTCTTGAATTCTTTTAACTTTATATTTTTAAAATTTAAACTTTCTAAGAAAATATTTGTTGAAATATTTTTGAAATGCTTTTTAGATTCTTTTCCTAAAAAATGAAAGTATTTTATTAGAAAACATAAGAATTTCTATAATAGAACTTAAGAATATAAATCTAAAAAACAAAAAGAATCTTTTTTATTTAGAAAGATGATTGAGATAGAATAGGATATGTAGGGTTTAATTAACCATCATGAGTTAATTCATAGGATTTTAGAGAGTTTAATTTTATAAAATAAATATTTTTATTTTATTTTGTATGATGTCGCCATAACGGTTGATGTCATCTTTTAGTTATTTTTTGACAGCTCAATATTTTGATGATGTCATCCTTAGGAGGCCCCATTTTTTATGTAAATTTCCCCTAATGAATCTAAAATAGAAGGATAAATCCATGATAAGGGGTAAAGGCTCATAACTAGGAAGGAGAGCACAATAATGTAGATGTAATTGTGAATACTTGAATAGAATAAGGAGCCCTGTATGGGAATGATAATGCGGTGAGGTGAAAAATGTGGAAAAGGGGGAAGGCTCAATGACCCCATATCAAAAGGTGTGGCAATGATAACATAGAACATAGAATGGGGATGAATGATGCCCATGTCTCAACATCATGCATTGATATTCCAAATGTAAAGGAGGGATGCAATATGCCCCCAATGTGTCTCAAAAGGTGAGTCAATGTAAGCTCATGTTCGTAGTGTACTAATATCAATAGATATGAATGAAGGCACACATAAGTAATATGTGAGAATGTGATCATCAAAGCATAGATAGGTAGATACCCTAACATGCATTGAATAAAACAAGAAGGCTCATAAATGATATGAGGAAGACATGATGTCCTCCAATGTAATAGGATATAGTATTAATAGAGGCATGCAATGTAGAAGATGGAAAGCGTGATGCCCCCAATGTAAGGATGTGGCGATAGAACTTGTGCAACATGTAAGAGGGTGACATGATGTACCCTAGTGTCAAGGTGTAGCAAAAAAACTCCAAGTGTAATGGGGGAAGACACGATGTTGAATCCCAAAGTAAAAGTGATTCTAGGAGTGTGAGATGACAATGAAGGACCAAGATATAAAGCTCTAGAAACATGATATAGCAATGTAAGTGTAATAGGTAACTCTAGAGAGTAAGATGTGTTAATATAGGATCAATGTATGAAGCTCTAAGAAGTGAGGTGTATCAATAAGGTCAAAGTATAGGCTCTAATAAGCATGATATGTCAATGTAAGGTTGATGTATAACATGTGATGTATTAAAGTATGATCAATATATAAGCCCTATCAAGCATGATGTCACAATACAAGATAAAAAAAGTAAGGTCTAGGAAGCATGGTATAATAATGTATGGTCGATAAGTAAGCTCTAGGAAGCATGATGTAACATTATGAGAGCAATAAGTAAGCTCCAAGAAGTATGATACAAAAATGTATGATCAATGGGTCATGAGCATATGTATAACAAGGAAACAAAAGTAATGCAAACATAGACAAAGCATAGAAATATTTAAGCAAGTACACAAACTAAGTAGTAAAGGTAAAAGATGGGGGTGAGGCATAAAGTTGAGATAAATAGAAAAATGAAAATGGAATACCAAACATAACTTTGGGGAAGACAAGCGTGAAACCAAAGATAAAGGGTGAAATGAGTGTGAAAAATCAATGTGTATATAGAAAGGTCAAAATCTAAGGACAAATAAGGTAAATGGAAGAGTGGGATCACATAAGAGAAAATGACCAAATAGAAATGCCACAAAGCACAAGGAAGAGGTGACATGAACAACACAACACATGTTCAAAATCACTTGTGTCAACATGCACCACTAAAGTTGTCTTTGCATCATCCACATGCTAACTAGGAATAAGGAAACAAAAAGCCAAGAAAAGAAAGCAAAAGCATAAAATACAATGAGTAATGATAAATATAGATCTATCCAATGAGTCCATATTTTATATTAGGTGGTTTCTAATATGGTGTCATTGAACCTTACACTTTAAATTGATTTATCAGTTTGTCAACTAGGGCAGTGTCCAAGGCTATTTGCAAAAGGAGACTAAGTCTCTTAGTATATTAGTGTTTGGCCTTTAAAAATGGAAAGATAAACAATTTCTAAACTAGAAAGTTACATCTGAAGCTATTCTAGGAAAGCCTTTTAAGAAGCTAAACTACTAAAGAAAGTAAATCTGACTATGAAAGCACAATAGTTTTGAAGTTCTAGAAAGCATGTGAAATTTATCTATGAAAGCATGAAAAATCTAACTATGTTAATGAACAACAAACTAGAACTTAATTTCTTAACACAAATTAACCAAACCTTGGAACTTCAGAATTTCATTTGAAAACAACAGAGTTGATCTTAAAACCATAGTACTACACAAAACTACTACATAACCTGTAGGCTAACACATCATGCACAATACATCATAGAATTCAATACTTGACAGAACTTATTGCTAACACATAAATTACATAAAGAACATATACAAGTTTATCTATGTTAATCCTTCAAGTGGCCAGCTCTCTGGAATATGCAATAAAAATACTATGTAAAGCTTAAAAACATCGTTCATAACTCCAACAATATCATTACATAGTATTCAAAATTTTACAAAACAATTTTTGAAAATCAGAATAGTCTATTATCTTCCTTGTTTTTTTTAAAATATGAAAAAATACTATATATTTTCTATGCTAGAATTATACCTAAGATCTAGAGGTTGAAAATTTCAAACTTTTTCTACCTGTAAAGTTTTAACTTAAAACATTAAATTCTTAACAAGTCTTCTTTGATCAAATAACTAAAAGGAAAGTAAAATCTCTTAGTGGAAGCTCTCAAAATACTAATATCTTTTATAAAATAGAAATGTTGACCATATTTCATGCAATGAACAATAAATAAAATTGAGACTTCTGTGGGTGCTCCTTAGGACTCTTTCTGAAGTCTCCAACTTCTAGAGTTAGATTCCCGAAGCAATCTTTCTCCATAAAGTATTCTTCTCCTCATTGTGAGCTATTTTTAACAAAAATAGTTCCTTTACTGCCACACTTCATTAGTTTTAAGGTTCAATTTACTCAAAATGGAAAATAGAGTATTTATACATCATTTTTAAGTAATAAGCAACAATTTATCATATAGATCAAATAATATTGGCAAAGTAGGCTTAATCAAGCTATGAAAAAAGGATCATTTGGGCTAATGATGAGGAAGGTAGTTTTTACCTCATCACTTTCTCTTTTATGTCATGTGTAATCTCAATATTTAAGATTTGTTATTTGTATTCATAGCATAAAAGCTTGTGTCCCTAATGCCTGTGGAAACCAATCAATTGTTAGAGGGTAATATTCTACTCTGGGTAGAGCATAATTAAACCTCATCTGTAAATATCCTGAGGGACCACTCATCCCTTCTTCAATGGCCCAGGCAAAATTCCTTTGGAGGAGATTAAAGAACTCCTTCATGTCATCTTGGAGAATCTTTCCAAAATATCCCAGAAATAGATCAGCATAATCTTCAAATTCTGTCTGTAGGAGAGTGATGCTATTGATTAGTCCAAATTTAACACACTTAAGAAAGTTGCGTTTGATCTTGATGGACCAATTCATAGGAAGCAAAGAAGTAATGCAGACATCAAACATAATGCTGTTCCTAAGGGCAAAATAAATAGAAGCATCCTGCAAGCCAAAATGGGACAGAAAACTGAATTGCTGATCAGTTGTTAGCACACCTCTGCTGTAATTTTCTCTAATTACAGATCTTAACTCAGACAACCATTTATTCATAATATAACATTCCAAAATTGAAGAGATTATTTCCGGAGGTAACTGAGGAACCCACAAATCATTTCCTTCTTCATCTTGGCTGAGGAAGATTTCAACACCATCATTTCTTGTTAATGTTTCTCCCATGATGATCACCATATTAGCAGGTTCTGCTAATTTAGCCATTTCTCTAGTAAGAGAGTCTGCAAGAGGATTGTTGTCTCCTTTGATCCATTCAATATCAAAGTCATATCCTGTAAAATCAAGGTACCACCTTGCTATTCTTCCATGAGCTATATCTTTATTTGGCTTTTTGGTGAGGAGAGATCTCATTGGCTGGCTATCTATTTTGACAATGAAATGCACTGGTTTAAGGAAGATCTTAAACTTCTCAATACCTTTTTTGACAGCCAATATTTCTTTTTCGTAGATGGTGTATCTACATTCTGTATCTGTGAAGGTTCCAGACCTATATCCACAGATTGGGATCCTTTTCCAGGAATGTCCTGTAACAACACAGCACCCCATACATCATCAGAAGCATCAGTAAATAATAATAATGAAAATCCTTCTTCTGGGAGATGTAAGGTTGGAAGGTACTGGCATTTTTGTTTAATCCTCTGGACAATTTCTGTCAATTCATCGGTCCAGGGTCCTGCTCCTTCTTTTAGCTGTGCTTGAAGCTTCTTTCTGTCTTTCGCTAGTCCATTGTAAAAGGGACTCACATAATTCAAACAACCAAGAAATCTCTGTATCTATTTAATGCCAATCAACACATCTGGAAATTCTGAAATATGTTTCAGAATATGAGGCTGAAGTTTGATCTTTCCATTGGATAGAACCAAACCTAAGAAATCAATTTCTTGTTTGCCTATGACCATTTTCTTTGCAGACAGACATATTCCATTTTCTTTAATTGCATTATACAGAGACTCAAGATGTTTTAAATGTTGTGACTCATCTTCTGAATAGACAATAATATCATCTATATACACAGAACAGAATTCTTTTAAACTTCTCAGAGCTTTATCCATTCGCCTTTGAAAATATGCAGGAGCAGTTTTCAAACCAAAAGGCATAACATTCCATTCATATAGTCCTTGAGGGACTGAGAAAGCAGTTTTATACCTGTCTTCTTCTTTTACCTTCATCTGCCAGAAACCTGACTTACAGTCAAACTTGGAGAAGACTTTCTTTGAAGCTGCTCTTATTATTAAATCAGTGCTGAAAGGAATGGGATAATTGAAAGGCAAAATTATATCATTCAAAGGTTTATAGTTTATACAAAACCTTTTCTTTCCTCTGATCTGTTCTGCTCTTTTGTTTACCAAGAAGGCTGGGCAGCTGAATGGACTTTTGCTATCTCTGATGAATTTTCCATCAATGAGCTCCTTCAAATGTTCATCAATTTCTTTGACTTCAGTTGGGCTCATTAAGTATGCAGGTTCAAAAGGAATGACTGATTGACATTCAGGTTTTAACTTAATTTCACATTCCTCATGATCTCTTGTCCAGAATTGCAGAGGATTCAAACTGCAACATTCTTTTTCAATCTTGCTTTCACTGGTTCTAACAACAGGGGCAATTTAGGTCCTTGGGACTTCAGGGATTCTTTAAGCTTTTTAGCTTTATCAGAGAGCTTATGGGTAACAACCTTGAGAGAAGGAATTCTTACAGGGCCATCTATGTGTTTTATGGAAATTTCATGAGTTCTTAACACAAATGGCTGGTATTTTGTAAGGAAAGTATATCCTAACAATATATCTTCTCGAAGGCTATCTAGCTCTATGAAGTCAACTACAAATTTTTTCCCTTGAATCTCAATTTGGACATCTTGTGCATACCTGCCCATGTTTAATTCATTGCCATTTATAGCATAACTAGAAGGAAGATCGGATTTCTCTTTCCAAAATTCTGGAGGAATAGCACCTGTTTTGGCAAAGCTTCTGGATGAGCCAGAATCTACAAAAGCATCAAGTGTGATTGGCTTATATCCTGGAAAACAAAGGTTAGTTCTGATATAAGTACAATTCTCAACCATGTAAAGAGCTTTTGCAGGTTCACTGAGTAATTCAGGTTCAGACTCAGATTGGGATGAAGTCTGTTTATCGGCTTTTGTCAAGAGTTCTAAAACTTCCCCCACCTGAGAAGAAAGTTTGTTGAGGGCTTTATCATGAAGAGCAGATTGGCGAGAAAGGACATCTAAGGCATCAAGACAACGGCCAAAAGAGCGAGAAACAGAAGGAGACCGAGAGGGATGAGAACGGCGAGAAGATTTATGAGACGTTTTATGGGAAGAGGACCAAGCAGGTATGGTATAGCCATGAGATGATTTATGAGAGGACTTGGATTTGGGAGGAGGTGAAGGAGAACTGGAAGAAGAACGTCGAGAAGGTCGTTTGAGTTGGCGGAGCAGAGCTTCTCTTTCTCTTGTCCATTCCTTCAGATCTTTGACTTGCTTCTTGGTGGCTTCTTTTCGATCGTCTAAAGATCCAGGCATGTGATAAGGATCTTTTGCCTTAGTCATACTGATCTTGAAGTCAAGATCTTTTAAAGTCTTTTTGAGAGACTTTGTGACTGCCTTATGATCAGACGAATGGTCTGAATCGGAATGCTCTTCACTAGAAGACTGAATTCTTGTGTGCTTGTCCTTGGCCATAGAATATTGCTCAGGCAATATTTCAACTAATTCAAACAGATTATCTGAAGATCTGCCAATGACATCAGAAGAGTGAACTATTTCCCAAGCATCAGTTCTATATTGCTCATCTAACATAGCATAGACTTTATTATCCTGCTTGTATTTCTTGGGATAATCTGTGGCATAATGAGGCCCTTTGCATATGAAACATTGAACAGACCGTTTCTGTCCTTTCTGAAACTTATTCTTCTTGAACAAATATTTAGGAGGCTTCCTATTCTTAAAAGAATGCTTATTTACAGGAGCAAATCTATAAGTCTTTCTTTTTTTCAATCTCGTTCACAGCGGAATAATTGCAAAGATTTTGAAACACTTGGTATTATATGATAAAGAGTACAAAACCAATTTCTGATTGTTCAGATCGTACTAAGCGCAGAACAAGAGCATACTCTTGGATGACTGATAATTCCTAAGACTCTTCCTAAACTCTTACCCGAAGGTTCCATTTTCTTTAATTGCATTATACAGAGACTCAAGATGTTTTAAATGTTGTGACTCATCTTCTGAATAGACAATAATATCATCTATATACACAGAACAGAATTCTTTTAAACTTCTCAGAGCTTTATCCATTCGCCTTTGAAAATATGCAGGAGCAGTTTTCAAACCAAAAGGCATAACATTCCATTCATATAGTCCTTGAGGGACTGAGAAAGTAGTTTTATACCTGTCTTCTTCTTTTACCTTCATCTGCCAGAAACCTGACTTACAGTCAAACTTGGAGAAGACTTTCTTTGAAGCTGCTCTTATTATTAAATCAGTGCTGAAAGGAATGGGATAATTGAAAGGCAAAATTATATCATTCAAAGGTTTATAGTTTATACAAAACCTTTTCTTTCCTCTGATCTGTTCTGCTCTTTTGTTTACCAAGAAGGCTGGGCAGCTGAATGGACTTTTGCTATCTCTGATGAATTTTCCATCAATGAGCTCCTTCAAATGTTCATCAATTTCTTTGACTTCAGTTGGGCTCATTAAGTATGCAGGTTCAAAAGGAATGACTGATTTACATTCAGGTTTTAACTTAATTTCACATTCCTCATGATCTCTTGTCCAGAATTGCAGAGGATTCAAACTGCAACATTCTTTTTCAAATCTTGCTTTCACTGGTTCTAACAACAGGGGCAATTTAGGTCCTTGGGACTTCAGGGATTCTTTAAGCTTTTTAGCTTTATCAGAGAGCTTATGGGTAACAACCTTGAGAGAAGGAATTCTTACAGGGCCATCTATGTGTTTTATGGAAATTTCATGAGTTCTTAACACAAATGGCTGGTATTTTGTAAGGAAAGTATATCCTAACAATATATCTTCTCGAAGGCTATCTAGCTCTATGAAGTCAACTACAAATTTTTTCCCTTGAATCTCAATTTGGACATCTTGTGCATACCTACCCATGTTTAATTCATTGCCATTTATAGCATAACCAGAAGGAAGATCGGATTTCTCTTTCCAAAATTCTGGAGGAATAGCACCTGTTTTGGCAAAGCTTCTAGATGAGCCAGAATCTACAAAAGCATCAAGTGTGATTGGCTTATATCCTGGAAAACAAAGGTTAGTTCTGATATAAGTACAATTCTCAACCATGTAAAGAGCTTTTGCAGGTTCACTAAGTAATTCAGGTTCAGACTCAGATTGGGATGAAGTCTGTTTATCGGCTTTTGTCAAGAGTTCTAAAACTTCCCCCACCTGAGAAGAAAGTTTGTTGAGGGCTTTATCATGAAGAGCAGATTGGCGAGAAAGGACATCTAAGGCATCAAGACAACGGCCAAAAGAGCGAGAAACAGAAGGAGACCGAGAGGGATGAGAACGGCGAGAAGATTTATGAGACGTTTTATGGGAAGAGGACCAAGCAGGTATGGTATAGCCATGGGATGATTTATGAGAGGACTTGGATTTGGGAGGAGGTGAAGGAGAACTGGAAGAAGAACGTCGAGAAGGTCGTTTGAGTTGGCAGAGCAGAGCTTCTCTTTCTTTTGTCCATTCCTTCAGATCTTTGACTTGCTTCTTGGCGGCTGCTTTTCGATCGTCTAAAGATCCAGGCATGTGATAAGGATCTTTTGCCTTAGTCATACTGATCTTGAAGTCAAGATCTTTTAAAGTCTTTTTGAGAGACTTTGTGACTGTCTTATGATCAGACGAATGGTCTGAATCGGAATGCTCTTCACTAGAAGACTGAATTCTTGTGTGCTTGTCCTTGGCCATAGAATATTGCTCAGGCAATATTTCAACTAATTCAAACAGATTATCTGAAGATCTGCCAATGACATCAGAAGAGTGAACTATTTCCCAAGCATCAGTTCTATATTGCTCATCTAACATAGCATAGACTTTATTTTCCTGCTTGTATTTCTTGGGACAATCTGTGGCATAATGAGGCCCTTTGCATATGAAACATTGAACAGACCGTTTCTGTCCTTTCTGAAACTTATTCTTCTTGAACAAATATTTAGGAGGCTTCCTATTCTTAAAAGAATGCTTATTTACAGGAGCAAATCTATATTTCTTTCTTTTGAAAGACTTATTCTTATACTTGTATTTATGCTTTCTATAATCATCATTATCTATAGAGTATTTACACTTTTTACAAGAACAATTCTGGCCACAAGAATTTCTGCTAAATTTTCTGAGTGATTTAAACTCTTTCAACTGACTGTGAGGTGGCTGATTACAGTAATCTTTTAGATTACATGAAGCATTGAACTAATCATTATTTTCACTCAAAGTCTTCATCATACATCCTTTATTTACCTTGTGAGTGACTAGTTGTCTTAATTCTATGAATCCATGTGCTCCAATGTTAGACTTATACTTCTCTGTGACATATTCTTCAACATAAGCACCTAAACCACAGGGAAGAGAATTTAAATAGAATTTCTTTGTTGTAGTATCATAATACTTTCCTGCAGCAATCATGTATTTTTCAAATACCAAATTGTACTTATGTAGTTTTCCTAAGTCTTTTAATTGGAGAGAATATAGGATTCTTTCAGCTTCAAGAACTTCATTCTTTCTATTGCCACTGAACAGACCAACTAAATAGAGTTTCAAGGTTGCAAAACCTTCAGCAGAAATGTCATTTCGACCCATGTCTTTTTCTTTCACATACTCATCTCCATCAGCATCTATAGAGATTATTCCATTATCTGGGAGAGAGTTCCACCAGTTTCTTAACTTACCGGACATGAGTCTTACTGCATACAGAACTTTATTAGCTTCTGACCATGTAGTCCCTCTAGTGTCAAAGAAGTTTTCTAGAGTATCACACCATGTACAAATTGTGTCATATGGATCCAGTATTTTGTCTATATTGAGAATGTAACCAGATGTAGCATAAGCTCTTAAATTCTCTGGTTGGGAATTTTCGGATAAGACATCCTTCATCTCTATATCAAAATTGTCGTCAACAACAGTTTTATAGAGAGGTTCCCAACTTTCATCTATCTCAACTATAGGAGAACTATCTTCATGCTCAGAATTGGATTCTGGATCAGATTCAGACATAGCAAGAGAAATAGTTTCATAGATTTCTTCATCTGAAGAATTCATAGCTGCTGCTGGTTCTTCCATATACACGGGTTCATTAACTTCTAAGTCATTTTCTTCTAACCAATCCTTTAAACCTTCACTAGCTTGTAACATATGTTCTTTTTCTTTGTTCTTTGGAAGAACAATCTTTGAAGGCATAGGAGGGTTATGACTTCTACGGGTGACTACAGGCTTTTCTTCTGCGGTTTCTTCACTGAGCAGAATGCTTTTCATTTTCTGGATCTTTGGTCTTGGTTTTAGTTCATGCTTCTGAGATTGTTTCTCAGATGGTTCTTCTTCAGAACTGTCAGCACCTTTTTGGGATACTCTTATTTTCTTGACATATTTTCTAACTCTTTCTAGATTTCTAGAGACATTGTCAAGAAGGACTTTCTGTTCATGAGCCTGAGTATCTCTTTTGTCATTTGCACTAGAAACAAGAGAATAGACCTGACTTGATACATTTTCTAGACGCTCTCCAGTGGCTTGTATACTTGTTGCCATTGAAAATGTTTGGCTGACTTGATGACTTAATGAACCAAAATTATTCAGTGTAGAAGTACACTATTTATCAACCCTTTTGAGAGTAGTTTCTGAATTATACTGACTACTCTGAACTTGAAGCATTCCATCATAAACAGAGAGAGTTCTGTTAATGTTCTGTTTAACATCTACTGCAATGTCATCTATATTTTCTGATGCAGTTTTCATCCATGCAGAATGCCAATTTCTTTGTGCTTCAGAGTTCTTTTGTTTAATCCCTATTTTTGTATGCATTCTAGCTTCATGCTTGCTCATTGTCTTGTCATCAGGATTTACCATTTGATAACTATCTTCAATTGGCCATCGACCAGGTGTGTAGCTAACCATTTCTGTGGTTGAGGAAGCATCTAATTGTACTACACACTTGGTTCTTTTCTCAGTTCCATATCTCGGTAGATGCTCTCGCATCATACTGGCATGCTCTCCTAGCTTAGCTATTTTTGTACCTTTTCCTTTTCTATCTGGTTCATTTTGCTTGGGAGCAAGATGTAGTCTATCACTGACCCTTTTAGCTAATTCATCAATTTGGTCAGGATGTTGACCAGATAATCTTTGTGATCTAGAGGAAAGGGATGATCTGCTAGGAACAAATCTTTTGGAAGTGGAACCAGAGGTAGAGGCTTCTTCAGGGTTATAGTCAACAAAGGGTTTTCTATCTGAGCTAGCATAAGAATGTGCCATAGATCGGCTGCGAGCTAGAGGTTGAGCGTGAGCTTGGGACTCATCAATGATGGGTTGTTCAAGAATGGTTTGACCAGGAATAGCTTGTAAAGCAATAGTTCCTACTCTGCGGGATTGCATTAGTGGTCTTTCAGAAAAGCGATTTCTCTGAATGGGAAGGTTTGCAAACTGAGGTCTCTGTCTATCTAATAATTGTTCGATAATTGGAAAACCAATCTCGAAACCAGTAGAATCAATGAATCTGCCATAATCTAACAGATTAGATGAACCTTTTGGGAAAGATACCCCCATCGGCAAAGAAACAGGAGGTGACACAGTGTTCATGATTCTATAAATGCAGCGACCACCAATAGTGGCGTAGACAGAACCAGGCATTAGGGACACACCTTTAACTTGCAAAAGCAAACAGAAAGCTGAAGAAATAAACTTATCAGACAAACTAAGAGTAAAATTAGGGTGGACAGACAAAACTCCATCGCCTTTTTCGGCACTGAGGATACCATGGAATTGTGCTACAACAGCTTGATCCCAAATTTGACATCGGGTATCTATTAAAGTGGTGAAGAATTCAGCACCTATGTTATAGTTAAAGTGCGGATGGACTATTAAATCTACATGTGGGAAGTGAACATGAAAGAAGCCTTTGCTTCTCCATCTGTCAACATCTTCAAGTAATAAAAAAGGAAGATAGATTGGGCATATACCAGTTCCAGAGACTAACAAATTTATTTCACTTTGTCTAACTGAGTCACATACTTTAGCTTTAATCCCTTTTTCTGGATAAAAAGTATTGATCTTAACATCAGGAAATTTGAAATTGCCTTTATCATCTACCACATGTGTGTTTCCATCTTGAAAATAATTGTGTAAAATATCAGACAGAGCAGAACTTGCATCCATAGATCTTCTTAGAGCCATTAGTGAGAAAATAAAACTTACTGGTCACTCTTTTCGTGATATTCCCTGCTACTTTCTTCGACTGACTGCCCTTAACACAGCACTTTCCTTCGGCCTTCACAACGGGTCTTACTGCGATCCTCCACAGGTACTACAGCATGCTACTAAGCAGTATTTTCAGCAATATAACTCACCCAGGGCAAAAAAAAAGAAAAAACTAATAGAAGTGCAAACACATGGCTCTGATACCAATCTCGTGCACAGCGGAATAATTGCAAAGATTTTGAAACACTTGGTATTATATGATAAAGAGTACAAAACCAATTTCTGATTGTTCAGATCGCACTAAGCGCAGAACAAGAGCATACTCTTGGATGACTGATAATTCCTAAGACTCTTCCTAAACTCTTACCTGAAGGTTCCATTTTCTTTAATTGCATTATACAGAGACTCAAGATGTTTTAAATGTTGTGACTCATCTTCTGAATAGACAATAATAATTGAACCTTTGGGTAAGAGTTTAGGAAGAGTCTTAGGAATTATCAGTCATCCAAGAGTATGCTCTTGTTCTACGCTTAGTGCGATCTGAACAATCAGAAATTGGTTTTGTACTCTTTGTCATATAATACCAAGTGTTTCAAAATCTTTGCAATTATTCCGCTGTGCCAGTACCTTCCAACCTTACATCTCCCAGAAGAAGGATTTTCATTATTATTATTTACTGATGCTTCTGATGATGTATGGGGTGCTGTGTTGTTACAGGACATTCCTGGAAAAGGATCCCAAATCTGTGGATATAGGTCTGGAACCTTCACAGATACAGAATGTAGATACACCATCTACGAAAAAGAAATATTGGCTGTCAAAAAAGGTATTGAGAAGTTTAAGATCTTCCTTAAACTAGTGCATTTCATTGTCAAAACAGATAGCCAGCCAATGAGATCTCTCCTCACCAAAAAGCCAAATAAAGATATAGCTCATGGAAGAATAGCAAGGTGGTACCTTGATTTTATAGGATATGACTTTGATATTGAATGGATCAAAGGAGACAACAATCCTCTTGCAGACTCTCTTACTAGAGAAATGGCTAAATTAGCAGAACCTGCTAATATGGTGATCATCATGGGAGAAACATTAACAAGAAATGATGGTGTTGAAATCTTCCTCAGCCAAGATGAAGAAGGAAATGATTTGTGGGTTCCTCAGTTACCTCCGGAAATGATCTCTTCAATTTTGGAATGTTATATTATGAATAAATGGTTGTCTGAGTTAAGATTTGTAATTAGAGAAAATTACAGCAGAGGTGTGCTAATAGCTGATCAGCAATTCAGTTTTCTGTCCCATTTTGGCTTGCAGGATGCTTCTATTTATTTTGCCCTTAGGAACAGCATTATGTTTGATGTCTGCATTACTTCTTTGCTTCCTATGAATTGGTCCATCAAGATCAAACGCAACTTTCTTAAGTGTGTTAAATTTGGACTAATCAATAGCATCACTCTCCTACAGACAGAATTTGAAGATTATGCTGATCTATTTCTGGGATATTTTGGAAAGATTCTCCAAGATGACATGAAGGAGTTCTTTAATCTCCTCCAAAGGAATTTTGCCTGGGCCATTGAAGAAGGGATGAGTGGTCCCTCAGGATATTTACAGATGATGTTTAATTATGCTCTACCCAGAGTAGAATATTACCCTCTAACAATTGATTGGTTTCCACAGGCGCATTTGGAGAATTTAGAAGTAGTCTTATTCCCAGCAAGAACAGAAATTGATTTTGCAGCCCCTGATCACATCACAAAAATCATATATTCTTTTAATCAGAGAGATGACGACCTCGCCATAGCCTTTCAGCCATTACAAATGAATCTGCTACCACCAACAGATCTCGATTACCACTATGATGAGCCAGATTTGCCAGCCGCACCAGCACATGAAGATTCTTCAGATAATGACAGTGATGGTTATCAGTCCGATGGTAGCTAGCACATGGGCTTGTCTATGCCGTGACGTCAGCCACGTTAAGCTCTAACAATAGGACGCAACCCTATTCAAAAAGCAAGATCCCCGTAGCTACTTTCGGGTGTAAAGTGGGCCGTGTTCACATGCGGTGTGCTCCATGTGATTCCTCTTTTATTGTTCGCTCCACTAGCAACAGTCCTCTTTTCACGTGTCAAGTTTGTATGGTTTTATCTTCCACTTTCAACAGTGTGAGACGCGTGTCCATTTTTTATGGTCGGAACTCAAAATCGTTTATTTCTCTTGGAAGTCCGACTTCTTGTATAAATAAGGCTTTGAGAGTTATTCAAAGCATTGAACCTTCGGGTAAGAGTTTAGGAAGAGTCTTAGGAATTATCAGTCATCCAAGAGTATGCTCTTGTTCTGCGCTTAGTGCGATCTGA